>CM031699.1:22106288-22763788 GCA_018466805.1 Hippocampus abdominalis
TATTTGCAAACCACAGTGAGTGTGAAATGCATGTCTAATGTATCAAAACCACATAATGGCAGACTGAGGCTTAGTTAGTGTGCAACTTCACTTACCACGTCTCCTTTACTGAACTGTTTAAATGTGAGCCTTTAATCTAATCTGCTGTCAAAAGGATGAACCTTTATGGAGCCAATTACAGCATACTCCGAGTGCTAATTTGTATACACTGTCCTAAAGCTCACTCCCCCAATTGAAGGAATATGAGCAGTTTTTATTTCATGCTTGAATACCATTCTCCATATAGAATTTACAGAGCCAGGGCCCAATGAAATTATATTTTCCAACCCGTTATTCCTCTCTTCTTGCTGCCAGGAGTTAAATTAGATGTTTGCATTTGACAGGATGGATTAACCCAGGGAAACACACCGAGCTCATGGAAAATCCACAGAAAAAAAAGGAGGACCTGGGTTGAGTTTCATAGAAAAAACAATATTAAGGTTCAATTATGCCTTTGATAAGTATGTGTTTACTGTCTTCACATGAAGGTTCTTTCACCTTGATAAAACAATAATACTGGCTCAATGTGTTAATATGGTCGTATCTAAAGTAAACGTCATCAGGTAATCATATTAGCGTTGGACAAATGGCTCCAATGGGAAGCTTGTGCGTGTGTGTGTGTGTGTGTTTGGTGAGAGAGAGAGACGGATGTCATGCGACTGTGCCGGAATTAGTCTTCAAGAGATTGTTTTGACTACTCGGTCAGCCTTAAAGTCCCCCTCCACCCTCGTCCCCCTGTTTTGAGCGAACTAGTCACACCCCAGGTGGCTGCCCTTCTCCCCCACCCGCAGCTGTGGCACTGTTGCTCAGTACCCAGAAAGGACAAGAGTCAAAGTGACGGCAGTCAGAAGTCAATTCAAAATTGTACGCATTGTAGGACCGTATGATCCGCGTGCCGACTTTCCCCTCAGTCTGATGTGTGCCCATAATGTTGTCGTTTTGGCCGATGGTGACGTGAACGAGGATAGCCACTTCGTTGGTAACTTGAGTGGGTGTTAAACGGACCCACATGCCACCGCTTGACGCAGTGAATTTCTCTGAGGCAATCAGTGAAGACCACTTATTAGGGCAACGGAATAAATTGTTCGACCATATTTGTATTTACCATTTATAAATTGTATAATAAGCATGGAAGGATTATTACCGTATTGGCCCGAATATAGGACAGTGTTTTTTGCATTGAAATAAGACTGAAAAAGTGGAGGTCGTCTTATAATTGGGGTCTAGACATTATACCCATTCACAACGCTAGATGGCGCCAGATATCACAAAGAATAAAAAATAAAATAGCGGTAGCACGAAGAAGAAAAAGAAAAAATAGCGGTAAGAAAGAAAAGCGAAGAAAATAATAGAAGAGATAACAGAAAATGGAGAAACGTAGCAACAATCTGGAGAAAAGTGGGTCGAAGATCGGCCAGGTTAACCGGCAGCTGAGGAGAAGTTATGATGTAATTTACATTTCAAAAACCAGAAGCCATTCATTTACGAATGTGATTGCACTTTAGATTTGAATGAGGCAAAATAACATGCTTTTTCTCTCACATATATTGTTATAATTATTTGTTGATGTATTGTAATTATTTTCTGTATAAAAATTAATTTGGTGTTCAAAAAGTCTTTTTGTCAAACTTGAAAAAGAGGGGGTCGTCTTATAATCAGGGCCGTCTTATATTCGGGCCAATATGGTAAATCCTCTCATGGTTCAGAAGCAAATATTTCATTGTTAACCCACAACCACAGTCTTTCAATGTCAGGCCTCCATTTACGACGCTGTCTTTGCTTTTGATCAGTGTACACAAACGGCCAAGTAGCAGCTCCCTGTGGTGATGATTGTTGTCGTCCTAAAGGCCGAACTCAGTACGTTCTCTTGCTACAATTTGCGTATGAGGACAAAGCAGCTATCGGGTAATGTAAGTCTCATAATGCCTGAATGAAGGATCGTTTCTTTCAACTCACCTTTGTGAGTGGGAGGAAAAATTCCTGCCCTAATCCAATAATCTCACCCCCCCATTCTGGGCCTGATATCTATCATTTACCCGCCGTTGGTGATGTGGGCCAAGATGATTTTTTTTTTTCTCCAAACACCTACACCTTTTGCACAGTCTGGGAGGAAATGTGGAACAGGTGTTGGGGCTGATGAGTGGGAAGCGAGGAGGCTCGGCCCACACGGATAGTCGAACTATCCGAGAGGGAGTCGGGAGAGGACAGGCGGAGGGGGCGACTGCCGAGAGGAATGAGTTCTTTTTCATCTGTGACTTCACCTGAAAGTTGTAACCCTGTGACAGTGGAAAAAAAATGGTTCCTTTCATCAAGTGGTTGCGCCAAATAAAATTATCCTGCTCCAAATACATTTTTTTGAGTAGACATACAGTCCTTTAAAAAAAAAAAAGGATCTGGAGCCAGATTGGTGCAGCCACTTGACGAGGTAAAATTGAGGAAAAATAAAAAAAAAAATAAAATAAAATAAAAAATCTGTCGACTACTACTTTACTTTAGAGCCTAATTAAATGAGCTTTCTCTAGTTATTATTTATTTTGTTTATGAAAGACTGCATATCTTTTGTCAGCTGTGAGTTAATCTATGAAACATCAGCCCTGAAAAACAATAAACGGAGCGGGGATGATGTGTTGCATATCACTCAGTAGTCCGTTTGCTGAAATCCCTCGAGCATTACTTGAAAGTTTCATAGTAGCCGAGAAGTGAGGGGGAGGGAAAAAGTGATGTTATTTTCCTGGCTAGATAGAGAAGCAGTCCAGCAGCCAGCCAGGAAATCAAGAGAGCGCCGCTCTGATACCACAGATAAATACTCTCCCGTCAAATGCCAGCTCATGATGTCAGACGGAAATCACATTCAATTATAAGTCTGAAGTCTGTGCTACCCATTTTAAGAGTTAATTCTGCCATAAAAACTCCAACGGTACAGTCAATGTGAGGGAAATTTCCAATCATATCACATAAACTTGACAGCACTTTCACCGAAGGAGTTTGCGGGATTTGGCGCAGAGCTGCAACATTTGCGGTAGCGAAAAAACATACGTCTCACGCGGGTTGGAAACAAACAGAGAGAAGATAAAGTTAGAATTTAAACTACTATACCAAACACGAATGCTTTTTCCCCCCCCCCACTATTTCATAACAACAAACCAGCGCTGTATAGTGTGGGTTTGTTTGTGAATATTAAACGTTGCTCTAATGCACAGGTGTCAAAGTCAAGGCTCGGGGGCCAGATCTGGCCCGCCACATCATTTAATGTGGCCCAAGAAAGCAAATCAAGCATGTCAAGTTCCATGATGCTTGCTAAAGTCTTCAGATTTTAAAACTAATTATTCATCAATGTGTTGTCTGTACTGTGTATGTTATATGTGGAGGTGATTAAACATTCCCAAAAATTCATAACGGCCCTCCAAGGCAAACCTTAACTACAATGCGGCCCGTGACAAAAATGAGTGTGACACCCCTGCTCTAATGGGTTGCCCAGAGTTTGCGCCGATATACGGGGATGATGCAACAAAGCCAAAAGAAGTCCGAGATTTTGTGTTTAACGATACGTGTTCATGGCAAAGCACTTCACTCTGTCCACAAAATATAAATGTCAGTGTGAGAAGTTAAAAAAAAAGGATCATGGGCCCAACCTGAAAGTCCTTTGAGCCGGCTACCGACATGACCTACAGGGGCTCTTAATGGATGCAAGCAAATGAGTCACCCTTTGTAACACTGAAAATATGATTAACACATTTTAATTGACAGTGAATCTAAATATATACTGAATATATCAGTTTTTCATATGGTTTGAGCATATTTTTATTACATAGTAACATGTCTTCTTTTGAATCATAAGATATCTAAATATTTAGGAGAACTTTTTTTATTTTACATTTAGAATGTTCCCTGGACTTTGTACATTTCAATATTTTCTTCTTTTGACCCTGAATTCAATTGTGGATGAGTGTGTTGCAGAAAACCAAATAGGAAAAATGAATAGTTCATTTTAAAAATGCTTAGAACCCTTAAATTTGAAACATATTAACAACAACAACAACAAAATAATCAGGAGTGAGGAAGGTATAGCATCACAGCATTTGGGTGCAAAATGATCTGAAAGTTGTTTTCTCTTGCAGAACAAAGACAGAGACAGGAAGACGGCCATCCGAAGTTAACAACCGAATGGAGAAAAGGCAGACGCTCTCAGTGATTGATTGTTTTTGAAATACAGTAACTTGAGGACTCATCACACGTGATACTTTTCGGGGCATTTACTTCAAGTACTCCAGCATTTGTCATCAGACGCTCGACGCAAATTTTACCGAAACGTGTCTGTCTAACTTTGCCGTCAGTGCTCTTAAGGAACTTTTTGAGTGTCGCATTTCAAGACTCTCTTTGACGTGCATTTAAAAGCAGTGAAGTCCCTTTCATTGTGGGACTTGATGACTGTACTCGCTGAGTGTAAAGAGCCCTTTGGCACATGATCACACACACACACACAAAAAAAAAAAAAAAAACACAAATCTTTGAAAGACAAATTTGTATTCATCAAAAGCTGTGTAAACTGTAATATAAATGTATATTTATGTGACGCAACATTCTATATGAAACCATGTTATTTAACAGGCATATCAAGTTCTTGAAAACTAAGAGTTGCTTGCACAAAATGTTGCCTTTTGTTACAAGTTTATGGCATTATATGGTGGTTTCATGCTGGAACTCTTGTTGTTGTTTTCTGAGAATGTATATGGAAATATATATATTTTTTGTGTCATGGTGGAAATTTACTAGATGGTCAATAAATTGTTTTGTAGCTGGGAGTAAATTGAATTGACATTTTGGTTTGTCATATTTCCAGTTCCATTCGTCACTTGCCTCTTGTTGTCCAGACAAGTGGAGCTATTAACATGATACTAAAAACCAGCAATCCTTTTTCATTTAAAAAGACAAAAGTCAATAGTTTGCCCTTTTTACCAGCTGCACTTGCTACCCCCTGAAATTTTACTTTAATTTTCAGGTTCCTCTCCTTGTACAGTCAAACCTCGGTTTTCGAATGTCTTGGTTCTCAACCAATTCGGTTTTCGACCAAAAATTTTGAGTTTTTCATTCCTCGGATGACGAACAAATTTCGGTTCTCGAACAAACTGAGCACAATTGAATGCACCATTTGACTCCTCTCGCCTTCCTTGCACGAGGAAGTGACGCTTCCTCGGGTAGACAAGGAAGTGACGCTTCCTCGTGTTGCTTTCCATTGTGAGCAGACGTGTTCAGTAAACATTTTTATTTTAAAAAGAGCTTGGTTTCGGTTTTCGAACAATTTCGGTTTTCGAACAAATTCGGTTTCAAACAGCATTCTGGAACGGATTATGGACGAAAACCAAGGTTGGACTGTACTTTAGCTCGAATGACCCCCTCCCCCCACCTCGCCTGAACCCATCTCACTCATCTTTCCTCCCGTGTTCCCTTTTCTGCTCTTTGGGGGCAGCAAGATCAGAGCTAAGGGAGACGGAAGGATACGGGATGAGACGGATAAGTCGAGCACAGAGGAATGTGAAAAGAGAGGGGGGTGGAGGTGGGGGAGGGGGAAGCAGGGATGGATGAGGTGGAATTGAATCTGCAGGTATAGCTTCTTGGACATCTGCCTGTGTCCCCTTTGCTGTCCTCTTCTTTACCTCTCCACATGCTCTTTCTCTCTCCGCCTCTTCTTTGGCTCTTCCTTCCTTTTCCCTGGAGGGCCACTGGCCTGGTGGTGATGACTTTCCAGGGCATGTCGGCTCACAACACTTGTTACCTTGTTTTCTATCATTCTATCCATCTATCTATCCATCTTGTATGTGTCTACACTATGGGCTCTATTTTCACAGTTTCATCGACGTTGCATGCGGAAAGGCTGGTAAGTCCTGATTTTCAATGCAGGCATCCACCTTGCTGTGCCCGTTTGGGAATTTGGTTGGGCGTTCGGCGTCAAGTTGGAAGCGTCACTTCCTCGTGTAAGGAAGACGAGAGGAGTCAAATGGTGCATTCAAGTGCGCTCAGTTTGTTCGAAAACCGAAATTTGTTCGTCATCCGACGCATAAAAAAACGTGACATTTTTGGTCGAAAACCGAATTGGACGAGAACCGAGACGTTCGAAAACCGAGGTTTGACTGTATTTATTATTTTTTCTTTCCGGTCGGTACAGCAGAGTTTCTGCACCGAATATATTAAGAAAGAAACAATAAAGGTTACTTCCGTGGATTATAAACTAGTTTATTCTGCAAACAAATGCAGTGCGACACTCAGCCTCTGCCTCTCGGATGTCATGGCTAACAATGGCAGTCCTTCAAACTCATTTTAAACGGCGTTTAAAAATATGACTTCATGTTTTTAGAGGCTCGATTTAAACCAAACAAAACATGGTTCTTGACTTCTATTACAATTTTTCTCAGATCAGAATTGAATTTCTCAAAACGACATGTTCATTTACAGATCATTGTGTCACTTGTGTACATCAAAAAAGCAATTTATCACTCATTGAACAAGCGCTTACGATGATGTACAATTCTTCGCTGTTTCGGACACTATTACTTGCATCGGCCATGCTGATCGCAATTTGTCTCTGTTGAATTGTCTCACACCACACAACATTTTGACATTCGTTCATCGTGTTCGTCTTCACATTCAAAATGGTTGAACAAGTTGTCATTAACATGTCAATCATGTTTCTTCGGCCCGGTAGTCCAGTGGTTAGCACGTCGGCTTCACAGTGCAGAGGTACCGGGTCCCAGCTCCGGCCTCCCTGTGTGGACAACATTCCAAAAACATGCATGACTTTTTAGGTGTGAGTGTGGGCGTGGATATTGGCTGGCAACTGATTCAGGGTGTCCCCCGCCTACTGCCCGAAGACGGCTGGGATAGGCTCCAGCACCCCCCGCGACCCTAGTGAGGATCAAGCGGTTCGGAAAATGGATGGATGGATGGATCATGTTTCTTCATTAGTCTTTTCTCCCAGACAAATCTTGACTTTTTCTTAGAAAGACAAATGTGTGAAGTATTCGATCACCCAATGATCAACCAGTTTTCTGTCCGGTCTCTTACAATCAATCTTCCACATCCCCAAATTCAATTTAGAATACTGAATTTGTCATCAAAGCTGAAACAGCAGTTTGCATCAGAACATCCCTCCAGGTTACCCTGTTATATTGACAACATACAACAATAAAACAAAGGGCCCTATTTACGGTCTGGCCAAAAGTGCAGCGCAATGCGCAGTCTAACTATGCTCATGGGTGGAATTTTCTTTCTTCTTGTATTTTGCTAGCCTTTGCGCCGGTAGAAGATGGCGTAATATGACATTTGTGCAATGGAAGTAGACCTTTCCCAGGCAATCCGCACAGAGTCCTTCATTTGCATCAAAATCAGGGAGGCCGAACCGCAAAACTGAGTACGCCATGCCTGACATTGCGGTGGGGAAATAAATAAATAAATAGATAACATCCAACTTGGCGATTGTCCAGGCCATAGGCTTGGAAGCGCAGAGCATTAACCGCTAAATTAAAGCTCTGCACCGCCGGCTCGCGAAACTGCAATGGAAGATACAAGTGAAGCTGGTATCCGTTATACATTTCATATTTGGGAACTTTTAGTATGAGCCTCCTCTATCCCAGCAATATGCCACTTCAACGTTCACATTTACCCATTATTGATCAGCCGATGAACGTACACCTCATATATTTCGTCGGGGGAATCATGTACGTGTGTGTGGGGCTCTCACTGGTGTCAGGAGCAGTGGATCCACGTTGTCGGGAGTGACAAATCGCACTTCTCCATCTGGCAGTCTAATGGACGAGTCTGGGTTTGGCAGTTGCCAGGAGGACAGGACTGAGGGACTGCAATGTGCCAAGTGTAAAGTTTGGTGGAGGGGGGATTATGGTGTGGGGTTGTTTTTCCAGCAGCTGGACGTGGCCCCTTCGTTCCAGTGAAAGAAACTCTGAACGCTTCAACATACCAAGAGATTCTCTATGATTCCATGCTCTCAACTTTGAGAGAACAGTTTAGAGCTGGTCCCTTCCTCTTCCAACGCACCAATGCACGGACCATAAAGCCATGGATGTCTGGTGTGGATAAACTTGAGTGGCCTGCACAGAGACCTGACCTCAACCCGATAGAACACCTATGAGGTGAATGAGAGCGGAAACTGAGACCGGGTTCTGGAAGATTGATCAAAAATTCCCTTCAGCACACCTAAACCTTGTGGACAGCCTTTCTAGAAGAGTTGATGAAGCTGTGATAGTTGCAAAGGGTGGACAGATGTCTTATTGAACTCTAAAGATTAGGAACGTGATGTCACTTAAATTCATGAGTAAGTCTAGGCAGTTGAGAGAATACTTTTAGTAAAATACTTTAGTGCAGGGGTGTCAAACATACGGCCCGCGGGCCGGAACTGGCCCCCAAGGAGGTTCGATCAGGCCCGCGGGATCATTTAAAAGTGGAAAAAATGCATTAAGGCACGGAATGATTTTAAAAAGGTGCGATTCATGGAGTATCCGCGAGGGGACACACTGTTTTGATCAGAGTAGAAGACAACATTGTTTTGATCAGAGAAGAAGACAACAGCAGCCTCAGTCTGTCACTGAAACAGACCCAACACAGCAGATGCTATCAAGGAAATGTCAATACTTTTTTAAGTCGAGGGGTTCATAGGTTTTGGATGGATTGCTCTACGTTCGGAATAGGCAAAAAGGAGAGATGGACTTCGTTTGAACACAGCTCTTTTTATTTTTTTCAACGTCTGCCTCGTAACTCTCGAATGACCACCCCTCCTTCCGGTAACGATCACACTTCCTGCTTTTCTTTGCCAATCAGATGCAGGCAACATAAGAATATTTCAGAAAGTATTAAATAGAATATAATTTAGGTAAATGTAACAAAAGAATATAATGTTCAAATATAAAATGATATTAATTAACAATTTAACAAAAGCTTACACTTTCTTCTTTACACATTTAATAGCACTCTTCTTAGTTTGTAAGGTGGAGGCAGGTGGAGATTAAATTTAGATTTTATATGCATATGTGTAAATGGTTTCAAAATTATTTTCTTTGTAAATCTTGTTTAATCTTAAAATGCATTACTATATTTTTCAATACCAAGTTCAATACCAAGTTTTGTGCCTTGGTACGATCAGTTGCAATGCATATATGTGAATGATAAAAGTAAATTGCACATTTGTCTTAGGAAATCTAAGGAGCTTCATTAAATGTTTTGTAAAAGATATGTTCATTAATTTCAACATTTTCCTAATGTTCTTGTGCTTTAGACCAAAACAAAGGAAAGATATATGATCTTTTAGGCATTTAAGAATAGGTCAGCGAGCTTCATTTTGAAGTCAAGTCAGTTCCCACAACGACTTGACTCCATTCATAAAAATGACAACAACAAAAAGAAAAAACGTTTCTTGACATAAACCACACAACTGTTTGCTGAACATCATCAGCTTGATTTCGATTTGTTGCTCTTTATTCAACTGCATTCTCTGGCTTATTTGAAATATAAAGAAATAAATGTAACAACCATAAATGTATGGAATGTATTTTTTCTCTTATGTATGGAGACGTATGGGACACCCTGTGTAAGTGTATCAACATTATACCGTGTCTGCCCAATTACACACATAACTCACATACGTTTCACTTATTTGACAATCTATTGAATTGTAAAAGTACAGTCATTGCGAGCAGGACATGACGAGTGACTCCATATTCTCCCTCCATCAAATGCTCTTATTTGGCAATCTATTTAACTGTTAAGTGCAGTGGGAGCACGCTGGTGGTTGCCTGCAGCGGTTTCAACTCCAAAAATGGCAACAAGTTTAAAATAGCTTGCCTGAATCAAAATCCAGCTTCACATTGTGGCCACGGGTGAATCCAGTCCAAGTAGCTTGCACGCCTATTCGTGCCTTTAAATGCTCGTCGTCTGCTTCTCCTTCTTCATTTTGGTTCATTGACGGATTAGAGCTCTTTGGTGCATACCGCCACCTACAGTACAGGAAGCACAATGCCTTTCCATATACTGTATAGTGAGTGGAAGCAACTCTGCTCAATTCAGCCTTACAAAAATAAAAACACACGAGAAACAAATTTCACCAAGATTTAATAGAAAATCACAACCATAATGGTTTATATGCAAATAAATATACATCAATAAAATATTAGACTCAAACAAAGATTGCAGATTTGTGTTGTCATCACAAAGTGAAGTGATGTCATCTAGTTTCGATTCCTGAGCCAATCACAGCCGGCCATCAGTCCCATCAGAGATTCAATTATAATTTGGAGCATTCATTCACTCACTCACACACGCGCACACACACACACACACACACACACACACACACACATATACATATATATATATAGTCAATGCAGTCCTCTTTTAGAAACCCAGGTAAACAAACACACAAGACAAGGTGTGTGTTCTGTTAGTAGTTATTCGTTAGCAAAACGGTCATCCGTCAGGCCTGAAACAATGATGAACAGTTGAATCAGGTGTGTTGGAGTAGGGAGGGATCTAAAACAGGCAGGATATGGCTTTCGAGGAACCGGAGTTCCCTACCCCTGGTCTACCCTCTTAAATATTGATGGCACAAATCACGTACATTAATTGACTCACAAAGTTTACTCACAAAAACAGCACATTTACATTCTTAGCAGTATGTACACACTTGTTTTTATTCTTGCAATTTACACATTAAATGACTTCATTCCACATTACAACAGAGTCTCCCCGTTTAATCTCCCTTCCCAGGGTTGCCACTTAGGAGACTCCCATCTGGATGATCATGTGCATGTGGACTGCACTCCCATGTAAGTCAGCGGTCTCAAACTCCAGTCCTGCATATTTTCCGTCTCTGCCTGCTGCAACACACCTAATTCAAATGATCAGGGCCGTTATCAGGCCTCTGCAGAGCTTGCTGATGAGCTATATAATACAGTCAAACCTCGGTTTTCGTACTTAATCCGTTCCAGAAGACTGTTCGGAAACCGAATTGTTCGGAAAGCGAAACCATGTTTCCCATTGAAATCAATGTAAAATGTTTTAATCCGTTCCAAGTCAAGAAAACAACTTTTTTAAACCACTTATTTTTACAATTTCACACCATAAACTGTACAAATGTAATGGGAGATTACCAATTTTAACATTAACATAGTAACATAAAAATTTCAGGAACATCTCTCTTTCTATCTGTCGTGGGGCGTGCGCCTCTCCCAGCTGTCAGCAGGCAGTAGGCGGGGCATTTCGGCATCCCGAACTCCTTCGCCAACAGAGACACACGCACACCTGACTCATATTTTGCGATTAAATCTTTCTTAAATTCTATAGTTTTGCGCCCTATTTTCCTCTTTTCTTCACCAGGTTCACCACTTCCACTTGCTTTCTTTGGTGCCATGATTAGGGGCTGATACAAGATGCAAAAATAACAGTCCAATATCACGTAGTTCTCACCAAACACATCTGTTTTTTAAAAAAAAACATTCTTAATCGAACAATACAAACTCGTCTGCTCACAAGCTGTTTCTGTACGATTATTGCATAGTAATGAGACACCGGACACCAGAGTGTTCATTATGTGCCGCTGCATTGAAAAATGCCGGCCGCCGTAAACAAACGCACGCCCCCCCCCCCCTCCCCCGTGCTGCCAGGGCAAACCATTATGAAAAGAGGGGGATTTAACTCGCGCTAACAGAAGCGTCTCACCAAACACGTCTGCTTTTTTTTATTGAACAATACAAAAACGTCTGCTCACAATGGCCGCTTCCTGTGTAGCGACGCGACACGAGGGAGCGCGGCGACAGGAGGGAGCGTCACTTCACTCCTCTCGGCTTTGCTACCTCCTCTCGGCTTCGCTACCTCGCGAAGCTACACGAGGTAGCGTTGCTACACGAGGTAGCGAAGCCGAGAGGAGTGAAGTGACGCATTCAAGTCCGCTCCGTTAGTTCGAGAACCGAAATTTGTTCGTCATCCGAGGCATAAAAAAATCTAAATTTTAATTCGAAAACCGAATTGTACGAGAACCGAGACGTCCGAAAACCGAGGTTTGACTGTATATATATATATATATATATATATATATATATATATATATATATATATATATATATATATATATATATATATATATCTTTCCACCACTGGCACTGCAACAATTGTATATGTTACTATGAAATCAGAATTATGTGACTGAGCGAACTGCATCTCAGTGCAGGAAAGAAACTTGGCTCCTTTGTTCAGTTTTGTCCAAGCATTCCAATGGACTTGACACATGTCTTATTTTTCCTTCTTCCTGAGCTCAGAAAGGCATAGCAGCAAGCAACATATTGTGCAATGTCTTCACTATTCCAGGCTGATCAAAGTACTCCTATAAAAACTAACAATAACAAGCGAGAGTACAGTATATAGACATTATGGCTTCAGGTGAGTAGCTGCAACCAAATCACCCCAATTTTCTTACAGATTATTTTGCTCGTTTCCAACAAAATCCATCGATCTTGCATAAAATCCCGGAACGACAACCTCTTAAGTGGAACAAAGCTTCTATATGAGCCACAACTCATCACGCGAGGCACACATGCAAAGATATACTGCATGTTGACACTTATCTCCCCTGCCCATCTGTCTACCAGGTCTTTGAATTAAGTGAATACGTGATATCGATTTAACCCTTTCAGGGACAGCGGTTACTTCAGTGGACAGCTTACCATGTTATCAGGTTACAGGGTGCATGAAAGGGTATGCAGCACGTATTTCTACACGTGTCAACATTCCCATTGGGGTTTACCCTCGGTGAACGAGGCGATAGCCTCCCCTTCACCTCCAGATGGTGGGTGAGTCTTCAATTTTGTTTTTGCCTATACACACCAAATAGCTCACCAATAAAACAACAGAACTGAGAGGGTTTTTTTGTTTGGTTTTTTTTTGTGTGTGAAAAATTCACCAAGATAGGAATGGTGATTTATTTTGTGCGTACAATCTCACAAATGTCACAAAACTATAATTTAATGGTGACAAAGGGAAAACATGGAAGTGTTTCATTTGGGAGAGGAGTGAAATGGACTTGGGGAAAGAAATGCAACAAGAAGTCCAGCAAAAGTGGGAAAAACATAGCCAAACAATAAACCTTCGATCGTTGCAGAATGCTCTTGGAAAAGTCAACCATAAAATGCAGTTAAAGCCTATCAAGCTTGAAATTTGTTCAAATGTAAGAGCTGGTTTTCCCTTTTCTGCCCCCAAAGTGGAACATAGAGGAACAAAAGGAGCCAAACAACATGTTATCTTGTTTAAAGCGGCAACATGTTATTAAACCACGTTGAAATGGCACCTTCGTCATTTTGATAGCAGACTGGACAGGGCAATTTTTGGAACTCTGGCTAGCAACAAGTGGCCATGGAATCATGTGACCTGACCAGGGAAGAATTTGAGCAATTCTGTTTCTGTGCTTTTACCTTATCTTATTTTCATGGATGAATCTGTCAACCAATTATAGAAGCGCAGAACTGCCAATGTTGATTTTTGACTGGTCTAAGGCGTTCGAATGTATTGGAAAAACGTACGCTAAATGTTACAAACAGCATTTTTTTCCTGTAATGCCATCTTTATTGACTTGCGCATGAGCGGAAAAAGTTATCAGAAAAATATTTGACATTATGGGAAAAATGCAATGTTTTTAGCATTTAGCCTGTTTTGCCAATACTGTACATTGGAAAAACTTTTCCTAACACACCGGGACAACTTTACTAATGTATTCAAACGACTTTATCAATATGTTTGACTTTACAGTACAGTGTTCAAATGATTTCATCCAGTAAAAAATGTTCTCCATTCTCCAGATTGGCAGTTTCACCCTTCTGTAAGGAATGTCCACGTTCGAACAAATATGAAGAACGGATTCACAACTCTCATGCACATATTCGTCTTAGCTTGTAACATTATATTGCATAGGTCACAATGAGCCTTATTCATCAACATACCTTAAGAATATTTAAGGGAAAAATCTATGATTCATCAGTTTATTTGTTCCTACTTAGGATGTCCAGAGGTCTCAGTTTAACCGGGAAAGTCCCAGTTTTGAGCCTTGCGTCTCAAGTCCCTGAGGAGAAGTGGGACAAAAACTTTAGTCCAACTTTCATACAGGTCCCCATCCCGGCGTCCCGTGTTTTTTTTTTTTTCACCAGTGAAGTGTCCAGGAGGCATCCTAATTAGATGCCTGAGACACCTCATCGGGCTCCTCTCGACGTGGAAGAGAAGTGGCTTGACTCTGAGCATCTCCCGGATGACCGAGTTTCTCACCTAATCTCTAAGAGAGACCCCGGAAAATCTGTGGCGGGGACTCATTTTGGCCACTTGTGTCCGGGATATTGTTCTTCGGTCATGACCATAGGTGAGAGAAGGAATGTAGAGCGACTGGTAAATTGAGAGCTTTCTCCTTTCTCAGCTCCTTCTTCACCACAACGGACCGATACAGAGTCTGCATCACAGCAGACGCTGCACCGATCCACCTGTCAACCTCCCGCTTCATCCTGCCCTCACGCGTGAACAAGACCCCAAGATACTGAAACTCCTCCACATGGGGCAAGAGCTCATCCCCGACCCGGAGCGGGCACTCCACTCTTTCGACTGAGGACCATTGTTTTAGATTTGGAGATTCTGATTTTCATCCCAACTGCTTCACACTCGGCTATACGTGAGTTGGAGAAGCCAAAAGCACCACATCATCTGCAAAATGCAGCGATGCAATCCTGAGGCCACCAAACTGGACACCCTCAGCTGTGCGTAAAATTCTGTCTGTTCAAGACACCGCTCAATTTTTTGAAAAGTTAAAAACAATAAAGAAAATAAATACATTTTTATAATTAATATACATATACCCATAATAAGGTTATTGTATAGGGTAGGCTCCATCACGCCCCGCGAACCTTGTGAGGAAAAGCGGATCAGAAAATGGATGGATGGATGGATGCGTATAATGTATTGTGTTTTATATTTATACGATATGATTGATTAATATAATCAATTCGTTTTTCTGATAGGGTAGAGGCACAAATTCTGGGAGCTGGAAGGGGTGTATCATAATCCCGATTCTGGCATTTCAAAGGCGACGCAAGGGTCGTGATTTCTGTTTCGATACATGTATCATGACAGGCTTAGAAAATACAATTTTCAATGAATCGCGGTAATATTTCTTCGGGCCCCAAATCTTTGGTTGCGCCCCAGGCGATGAGACAGTCAATGTGGACTGAGTGTGAGTATGCGTAAAAGAAAGCGCTGATGTCTAGTGCGCACTAATGATTTCGGGTTCAGTCCGTCTGACAGTCTGATCTCTCTAACAGGCCGTCTGTCTGGGCAGCAGAGGGGGGAGAGAGGGCAGTTCCTCCCACACATCGGCCAGATCAGATTCCCCCTACGTCTCCACATGCATGCACGCAGACATGCACACAGATGAAAGTTTGCACACTGATGAACTTCCGTGCAAAAATGAGTGGATCCATGCGCGAATGGGCAGTCATACACACTTAACGGGGTCTGTGATATAGCTTAGCTGCCTAATGATCTCTGATTTTTACATTGATGAAAACAGATCAGCTGAGGGGGAGACGGCTGTTGCGTATTTCAGTGGGCGGTTTTGGACTAAGGTGAACCGGAGGTGGACGATTGGCAGGCTTCTGAACAATAAAACGGTCTCTGAAGAAGATGCCCTCATGGAAAGTAAAAGAAAAAAAGGAAGTCAAGAGATGCTGGTAAATTCATTTGAACAATGAAACAATAATGTTACCCATCCAAATGATCACATGTTAAACCTATGACTGTGTTCTCTGGTAAGTAAAAGAATTATATTGAATGCTTAATGCAGAATTGTGAGCTGTTGGTCCAATTTGATCTTTCTTTCCGTATCCATCTATCATCTGAAGCCCACGGAACTTGCCTTCGGCCCCACAAATTAGAATTTTGAAATAGATTTGTTGCCATTTAAATGATTCAGTTTTTCAATTAATGTATGACATTTAGTTCATCATATGTTGGCAAAGTGTAGGTCACGGGGGAGTTAGAGGCCTTGTCAAGCCTTTTTTAATAGCATTATGATCTGGTACGCGTGCTTTTTGCATAATAGGCACCTCAAGCCATTCAATTTTTTTTTTTTTTTTTACTGAAGTAACAAATTGTGAAAAGGAAGTTAAGACATACTAGCAGCACTTAAATTAAATAGTGAATGACAAAGACATCATACAAAGGTCTGCTCACATTCTCCTTCACTGAACAGTGCAACTCCAAATAGGAAGGCCAGATTCATACCTCCAACCTCAGAACTGTGAAGCGGATGTGCTAACTATTCACTCCCATAACACCTTACTGGCATTAATAACCATAATGTGAATTAATTTACCTGACTAATCATTTATTCAAATTTTCATTTTAGCCTTGTATCAAAGATCAGTCATCACCCACAAGATAAAACTGCAAGATCTATTGATTAAAAAAAACAAAAACAAAGAAAAAATATATTTTTTTAAACATTCTGTAATTGTTTTATCCCAGAGCATTCACCACTGCAATCAAAGTTTTGGTTATTTAACGACTCGACTGTCCATCTCTTTGCCCACATGTCGTTGATAGTGTGTCATTTTGCCTGATTGGCCCAATGGCAGCGTTAGCTCATTTCCCACTCTTTGAGAGTGGGCACTTGAGTGTGAAAAGTAGTGTGTCTCTACAGTGCCTTGTGAATGACTTTACTCCAGTCCCGGTCGTCGTCTGCCTTTTGCCTGAAGTCAGCTGGGCCAGGCCACAGCTCCCAGCGACCCTGAACAGGACAAGCAATCAGCGGCATGAAATAAAAAAAATTATGGATTGACACATACATACACAGCTTATTTAATGGATATGAATCAATAAAGCTCCCGTGATTCTCAATTCAAAGGACGGAAAATCACAATCACGAGAATAAAATATTGACCGTGAAAGACAGTGGGGGAGTAAGACACCCATTCTTGTTTTTGTGGTCAGATGGTACCCAGTTGAGTGAGACATACGTATTAATTAATGACGGTTTGGAAGCAGGGATGTTCCTGGAGCATAACCTTGTTGACTTTAGAGCAGACGTTACCTCCGGTGTACTCTCCTTCTCTGTCAGCTTGATGGCCAACTTCCTGCCTCTACTCAACCTGTCTCAATAAAACAAAAAGAACAAAGGTATAAAACGTGCAGGAAGGAGGGAAATGTACCTTTAGGAGCATTCGTCTTTCTAGCCCAACTGGGATCTGAGCTATGCAAACACACTGACACGCAAACACACACACACAAAGACACACGCGGTCGCTCTCGGCGGGAGTCGAACTGCTCCGAGTGGGAGCTGTGCTGCTGAGGGCCGGATGAAAGGAAACACTAAAGCTACAATGAAGCAAAGACAGGTGGCCAGTTTGGCCGCTACACACACACACACTCACACACACACAAACTCCTTCCTCTGCAACCCCCCTGATGTGCACACCTGTGAAAGTGCCGAATCCTGGACTCTGCCTCCATCAGCACTCCATGGATGTCTCCTGCTTTCTCCCAACTTGTACTCACTCTTCTCTCTTTCTTCACCTTTCGTCTTCTCGAAGAGTGAGCAAACATTTCGCCTGTTTGCTCGCAGCCTGGATCACCTTAGATTGCTTGTTAAAAAGACATTTCCTCCTGATGTGGATACCACCTTGTGAGTCACGACTTATGTGTCTGGGGGTGGGGGGAATGGGGAGAGTGTGTGTGTGTGTGGGGGGGGGTCAGTTTGCATTGCAGTACCGATTTATGCACACATGCATTCCTGTTAGTGTTTCTGATTCATATGATCATCAATCATCATAGTGCGCTTTGTAAGATGTCTTGTTCCCATTTATTTCTCCACTTGTTAATCTTTTCATGCAGTCGAGCTTGTGGTTGAAGTTGATTTGGCCAAAAAGTATTTTTTTTTTAAAAGCCAAGCTGATGCCAATCCAGCCAATGCCTTGACTCCTGAAGTTCTCATTCATTGTTATTCCGACGGTTTTCCACATTCATTAGAATCCTCCGATTGTCTAGACTCGGATTTAATATCTGTCTGGAAAAAAAATATTCCATACAAAGTAAAACGCTATTTCAATCCAGTAATTACTCCCATTAATAGTTCTTTGAATACCATTAATTCCCATGGGGGAATTAATTTGTACAACGCTTGTTGGATGACATCATCAGGTGAAGGAGGGACAAAAAGCTGCTGTCCTCTCCAACTTAGGAAAGGACGGCAGTGTTTTAAAATTAATTATAGTCCACTTTTCCGAAATGACAACTATGACTGACAGAAATCTCGAGCTTGCTGATCTCACCTGCAAAATATGAACCTAATATTAAAATGAAAATAATACAGATACAAACCGCTGCTTTTGTGAAGTATCACTGATGATGCTTTTCATTGATTTTGGAATGATCCATTCTCGAATAAATTATGGCAAGTTGTTTATAATTTTATTTCTGTTTGTCTACACATTTCCTTTTGCTTTGAAAGGATAGTTCTTCACTGGTGACATTGAGAGAGTTTTATTACTGTTTCTCAAAATGAGTACTTTAATATAGTGTGTAGAATTTTGTGCGATCCTTTGGTGAACTAATAGAATGCCTAAGCTCAAAGCGCGTGCATTTTGAAGCAAATTCAAGTATTCCCTCAAGTACAGAGCATGTGTTACACATGCTGTAGTCATCATGTTGAGAAACTACGTTGGCTAAGTTTGTCTCCTTCCTGTATCTGTAGGGGAAAGATGGCAGCAAAACACGGCACCCTCCTTCAAATACAGTTACGTTTAAAAAAAATTGCGTTAATGTGATAGAACATCTTTTTTTGCACGATTGAAATTAATAGGGCGGTCCGGTGGCCCAGTGGTTAGTGCGTAGACCTCACAGTGCAGAGGTAAAGGTTCAAGTCCAGCTCCGGCCTCCCTGTGTGGAGTTTGCATGTTCTCCCCGGGCCTGCGTGGGTTTTCTCCGAGCACTCCGGTTTCCTCCCACATTCGAAAAACATGCATGGCAGGCTGATTGTCCCCAGGTGTGAGTGTGTGCGTGGATCGTTGTTCGTCTCTGTGTGCCCTGTGATTGGCTGGCGACCGGTTCAGGGTGTCCTCCGCCTACTGCGCGAAGACAGCTGGGATAGGTTCCAGCACCATGATAAGCGGATCAGAAAATGAATGAATGAATGAATGAAATTAATCGTGGGTTTTTGAAATAAACATTGAAATGCAATCCCATAAATGTTGACGTGGTTCCAATTAGGCCAAAATATGACCCGGGCTGTTGATGAACCAGATAACAGTGACACAGGATGACACATTACACTTGTAAGTGAGGAGCGGATTTTGATTCACTTGTTGACAGTCACAAAATGTATATTTCTACCAAATTTATATATATATATATATATATATATATATATATATATATATATATATATATATATATATATAGATATATAGATATATAGATATATAGATATATATATACCACCTAATTTACATGGCAATGGACCGAATAAGGCAGGGGTGTAAAACCGGCCACAAGGAGGTTCGATCAGGCCAGCAGGAGAATTTATAAGTGAAAAAATACATAAAAGACACAGAATGAATATTTTTAATAAGCTGCAATTCATGGATCATCCGCTAGGGGAACACTGTTTTGATCACAGTAGAAGACATCATTGTTTTGATCAGAGAGGAACACATCAGCAGTCTCAGTCTATCACTGAGACAGACCCAACACAGCAGTAAAAGCCAGCTAGCGAATTAACATTAGCATCAAAGCCGTATTCCGACGGTGACTTTGTTAAATGATGCATGATGAAGGCGGCTGAACTTGTATGCCCTGAAAATCGACAAACCTTTGCCAATATTAGCCTGATGAGGAATACTATACCAAAAATGATTTCGGACCTATCAGCAGATTTAGACAGCCAATTGAAATAGAGACTCAAGTCATATTGTCAAATGTTTTGTAAAAGATATGTTAATTACATTTCAACATTTTCCTAATGTTCTTGTGATTCTTTCTACAAAAACAAAGGAAAGACATGATACAGTATTTTGATTATTTATAGCAGAGTATGGTATAATTTTAATGGTCTGGCCCACTAGACATCTATCGAGGCCGTATGTGGCCCACAATGTGAAATGAGTTTGTGCTGGCACTTATTTGTTTTTCCTAAAGCACTGAGCGACATTAAAAACACCACAGGTCCTCAGATCCATACCTGGAGAAGTTGTGGCCAAAAACAGTGGTGCACCGTCCATTATGGGCAATAATCGTGCAGCCGGCCTCTTACCAGTGCAACATGGTGCTCTCTCTAGTATCAACAGACATTCGATAGCATGTCCCGCTGCCCTGAGTTAGGCTAGCGCCCAATACACAGAAACCAAGGGATGAGTGGGGACGCACAACCCACATGTCACAGAGTGCCCGGTAATTTGCCCCATCCCGAGTCACCACAGACACATTTTGTTTGAATCTCTTTTGGAGCCTGGAACTAATACATACCTCAAAGCACAACCACAAGCCATTCTGTGACAAGGTTTGATTTTGGATTTGGTTTGGGCTCCAAATTGGGTTCCAAACCAAATTTCACAATGAGATCATTGTTATTTTAAATCATTGGTTCAAGGTATCACAACATGTTCATTTAATTTACAAACAATGTTTTAAGTGACATTTTACCAAGCTCAGAGCTGATCACACCATCTCGGCTGCCGCTCTGAAACGACACAACAGGCAGGGAACCTGTATATGTTTTTATGTTTCATTTAATATGTCCATCTAGCCATCCATTTTCCGAACTTGTTTTTCCTCACAAGGGTCAAGGGGGGTGCTGGAGCCTATCTAGCTGTCTTCGGGCAGTAGGCGGGGGGCACCCTGAACCGGTTGCCAGCCAATCGCAGGGCACACAGAGACGAACAACCATCCGCGCTCACACTCACACCTAGGGACAATTTAGAGAGCCCAACGAGCCTGCCATGCATGTTTTTGGAATGTGGGAGGAAACCGGAGTACCCGGAGAAAACCCACGCAGGCCAAGGAGAACATGTAAACTCCACACAGGAAGGCCGGAGACGGGATCAAACCCATGACATCTGCACTTTGATGTCGACGCGCTAACCACTGGACCACTGGGCCGCCCTCATTTAAAATGTTTTTTTTATTAATTCTTTGGCTCTCAACCAACCATGAGATTTGGATCTGTCTGTCTGTAAATTTTATACTTATTTCTTTCTTTCAAGTCTTGTTTGGGTTGATTGTGTCACTTGTCTTTTATAAACTGTAACCCCTTTTATTACTGTTGTACAACAGCTGTTCTTTTTAAAGATCTTTATGAATGGTTTGTTTGGTTAATTGATTAATTGTCATGAGTATAGCGAGTCATTTACTAGTCTAATTCAAAATGATCATCTGTGAAAAACAAAACCTCTCAATATTCATCACAAAACAGGAATGCTCTAAAAATGTCTTGCTTCTCACATATTAAAATAGCTCATAATAACTTTCACACTCATTAACATTGAAATCAACCATTCATGTAGGGCATTAAGGCATAGCAGACACAGAGTGTGTTAGAGTAACACTCTGCCTTGTGATCCTGTGACAAGCATGCGCCAGCTAACCAGTCTGCAACTATCTCCTGTACAAGTTCAAGAAGCTATGACTCTGTGATTGTCACGTTTTTCTTCTATGCCAGTATTTTTGCACAACTTTGGAAGCATCTTCTTCTTCATCTTTTACAGACTTTTCACTGTATATTATGTTATTCAACACAATACTGTACTCCAAGTGAGTAGTCGGAGAGAACATGGAAGACTGAGGAAACCAAACATCAGCAAAAACATCATTCTGAGCCCATTGGTGATGTCACAGCCTGCTATGCCATTCCTACACTTTTTCACGTCGGGCTCCACATGTTCATAATTGTGAGTTAAAACCTGAGGGCACAAGCTCTTATGCTAAACTAAACAGACATAATACAGCTGTATAAGTGTAACTCGACCTACTAGTTCAGTAATTTCCTAAAGTCTAACAGCATTGGTAAAAATAACTGCATTTATTTTGGATTGGATAATTCCCATGAAATTGTATAGGGTGCTATTGAGATTTACACATTGCTCTTATAGAGCAGCTCATTGGTGCCCGCAATGGAAAGCAAAATCACACCATGGACTGGGTTGTTATCCATCCACAATTACCGTTGAAAACTCAAGTGAACCAAAGGAAAACAGTATACAGTGGAATCTGTAATGTCTAATTCTAAGGTCATGCAATTCTTTAATCAATCCAAGTTTGGGGGGAAAAATATGACCTGAAAGTTGCATGATGTATTGTGAGAACTCAATGTACCTCTCTAGACCTCAGTTCAGGAAACAGCAAAAAATCTGCATCTTTTTTGCTTTTTATTTGGCTTTGTGGCTTTTTTCCCCTACATTTGCCAAAAGAAGGGGAAAAAAATCAGGCGTTTGTGTGTGCGTGTGTGTGTGTGTGCATGTGTGTGTGTGTGTGTGTGTCTGTGGGTATACATACCAAATGTGTGTTTGCTTGCGGAAACCTTCTCTGTCGAAGTCTGTTAATTCCGGAATTGAACGTAAGGCCACTAAACGGCTCAGAGGCGTTGCCCCACTGTTGTCACAGACATACAGTAGACCAGAGCAGGATCACAGATGAATTTCAGTGGGTGAATGTTGGTGGCGGGGCTGGAGGGGGTGACTTTCCTATCAAAGGCAATGCATGGAAACACATTGCAGCCATGTTAGCGGCTGCGGCTGCATCCAAATCGTATTGAACAAGGTGATCTTGCATCCATGCATCTGCATGCAGGCGTTATAATGTTAATGCACACAAACAGTTGCACGTGTTGCATTTTATCCACCAATGATAGTTTGCACGTACAAGGAGACGTTCTAAAGTTTGAATAACAACAAGCAAATTATTTACTGCCGTGTTAATATTTATTTGGTAACGCGGAGCAATCAATTGCGTGGAGAGCAGATTGGGCGCAGGTACAGAGGAAACAAGAAAGCAAGACAAAAGAATTTCGGGAATGGGGTGTAGAGAAGGATTGAAAGAGAAGCCAAGCCTTCCATCAGTAGCAACTTGCCAGAGAATTGCTTTGTTTCGCCAGGTCCCTCTGCTCTCCAATCTGTCCTCTCCAATAAGACCCTTGGTTTAATGCTGGAAAATTCTCGCCGAGCTGTCAATCATCCCGCTTTAATAAAAACAAAGTATAACATTGCGGTCCCTCTTGCTCGCCGGGCCCCTGGAGAATCAGAACGCGAGGTTTTGTCTGTGGAACTGTGAAAATCTCCTCTGCTTTTATTAACAAGGTCCTGGTCTGACCAAAAATCTGGAAAACTCGGGCCAATCTGCACGGTGTCTCTTGCATCTGGACTGCATTAACACCAGCCACCTGGACCCAAATCAAACCTGAAATGAAATGGGGAAGGGGGGGGGGGAGAGGGGGGGGGTATGTCGCGCATGTCTACACCTATCGAGCACACTTGACGACACACTATCATCCAATTGACTGGGTGCACATCCCAGAAAAAAAAGGAAAGTTGCGCTACATGATGGGCTGAGTGTATTTCCCACTCAATTGGTGATCATCTGATTGCGTCATTGGGTGGTCTAACTTGATGACAGATGACAGACTGAGCGATTGAGCAGTTGATTGATGAGCAACACTTAGCAGCGAGCTGAGTGTCACCTGGCAGTCGACACACTATTCGATATTAATAAACTCCTTGTTTCACCCTGAAAATGTTCCTTAAGAAAGTTTGAGTAGGCAGCATGTCAGTCCTCAGGCATATTGTCTGTCACTAGTGAACTGATAAGAAACACTGCTCATTACATGATGTGGAAGCCAGATTTCTCACATTGAGCAAATGGCATGAGAGATCAATTGTCATAAAGAAGTATTACAAAAATATCTAAGAATGGATTTAATTGGGTGGTATACAGTATTCCACCATTGTCAGGGGCAGATGAGCTGTTTTAATAGAGTCCTACTGCTTGAAAGACACTAAATGTGGAACAAGCCATTGCTTAAAACAATGTCTACAACTTATTCCCTACGAATTTGCTGGAAAATTGTCTGTCTTGTTGACTTCCAACCCAGGCAGTAACGGGAATTATTTTCAGTTTCGTTGGAATATAGTTACTGTGTACTATTTGTGATTTTGAGTTGGCAACTTAAAAAGAAAATCTCGATCAAAAGTAAGTGTGCATATTTGTTTTCATCTACAATCTACAATTGCATTTTTGGTGGAAAAAGGCCAGGTCCTACTGTATGTAAATAATCGGAACTGTACCGAGTCATGCAGGGAACTGGGCTTTAAAGTTATGAATAGGTTGAAAATGTTCAATAAAATAATGCTAAACCTTTCCTTGGACACAAATCGTGCACATGTTTTCATGGCAGGTGTGCATTTTAACAGCTGTTCCAGGTAAAGATGTTTCCAGCTTTTCTTTTATTGATATTTTCTGAATGAAGATGAAGTAGAACGGATACACACACACACATATGCACGTACGTACACACGTACAATGCCAGCTGGTTTTATTCCAAAAGCACTCACAGCCTCCTTAAATCACTGAGGTAAAGTATCAGTGGAGGCAGGACTAAATGAAAAGAAAATAAACATGGCTGAGCAACGTTTAGAATCCAAAACCCAGTATCAGTGTCCTCAGTGGAAAACACAACATAAATCATAGACGATCATTTTGAGGAATTTCAGGAAAAAGAAACATATTCCAAAATTGGGCAGGTGATTTATATCATCATGAATTATAAAAATGTTTTGAGAGAATTTCAGTGGACTTCTGTGCCTTCCTGCTTAATGTCCCTCGGTCTATTTATTTGTTAGTGTGAACTGTAAAAGGTATCTGTGAGTGCGGACATATGCGTGTGAGACTGAGAAAGAGAGTGAGAAAGAAAAACTTTTTCATTTCTGTTGATAGCAGTGAGAGAGAAAAACTTGGTTTTGTCATGAAGAGCATTTCTGTTGATAGTTTCCACGGTTCATGACAACTGTACAGTCTTCCAGCACACTCTGTCAATTATAGCTCGAAGTGAAGGAGACTTCGGAGTTTCAAATTCTGAACTTGTGAGGGAGCACTCAGGAATAGCGACACATTCATGTGATGCTATATCCACATTTACTTACTGTCATGTCTGTTTTCACATATTTTGTTCTCCCTCTCTTGCAGTGTACTGGTGAGCTTGACTGGGTGGTGCCTTTGCAACACACCTGTCACCTGTTGCATCCATCCATCCATCCATTTTCTACCACCTATCTGGGGTCAGGTCGCAGGAGTAACAGCTTTAGCTGGGAAGTCCAGATTTTCCCCTCCCCAACTATTGCCAGGGAATTCTGAAGCATTCCTAGGCTAGCCAGGAGACAAACAGTAGTCTCTCCAGCGTCTCCTGTGTAGTCCCCAGAACACTTCACCAGGGAGGCGTCCACAGGAGCATTCCTAATCAGATGCCTGAGCTACCTCATCTGGCTCACCTCGACGTGAAGGAGAAGCTTTGAGCAAGTTTCTTCCCTTATCTCTAAGGGAGAGCCCGGACACCCTGCGAAGGAACCATTTCAGGCCGCTTGCATCCGGGATATGGTTCTTTCGGTCGTGACCGTGGGTGAGGGTGGAAAAAAAAGATCGACGGGTAAATTGAGAGCTTTGCCTTTTGGCTCAGCTCATTCTTCACCACGGCAGCCCGATATAAAGTCCGCATCACAGCAGATGTTGCACCAATCCGCCTGTCAATATTAATCCGCTACATCCTGCCTTCACTCGTGAACAAGAACCCAAGATACTTAATCTACTCCACTTGGGGTAAGATCCAATCCCTGACCCAGAGAGAGCACTCCATTATTTTCCGACTGAGGACCATTGCTTCAGATTTGAAGGGGATGACTTTCATCCCAGCCGCTTCACCCTTGACTACAAATTGCTCCAGTGGGAGATCCCGGCTTGAAAAAGCCAACAATACGATATCATCTGCAAAAAGCAGCCTCAATGCCTGTCCATAAAGGCTATGAACAGAAGCCGTGACAAAGGGCAGCCTTACTCTGACATCAGTGGTATCGGCCCATTTCAGGGGATTCTCTACTCCATATTCCCGAAGCACCTCCCCAGAGAACTCCCCAAGGGACATGGTCGAATGCCTTCTCCAAGTCCACAAAGCACATGTAGACTGTTTGGGCGAACTCCCATACACAATCACGGCCCCTACCAAGGGTGTAGAGCTGGGCCACTGTTCGACGGCCAAGACGAAAGCCACACTGCTCCTCCTGAATCTGAGACTTGACTTCCCGATGGACCCTCCTCTCACAAACCCCTGAATAGATTTTACCAGGGAGGCTGAGGCGTGTGATCTCTATGTAGTCAAAACATACCCTCTGGTCCCCCTTCTTAAAAAGAGGGACCATCACCCCAGTTTGTCAATCCAGAGACACTTTCCCCGAGGACCATGTGATGTTCCAGAGAGCCTTGAGGAACTCCAGAGGGATCTCCTACACCCCCGGGACTTTATCACCGAGGAGCTTCTTAACCACCTCGTTCACTTAAACCTCAGAGATAGGAGAGCCCACCTCAGAGTCCCCAGATTCTGCTTCCTCTAAGGAAGGCGTGTTGGTGGAGTTGAGGAGGTCTTCTATTCTAACAAGGAATTGGAGGGGGTCTCTGCATTGTGTGTTCCATCTCCTAAAGAAGAGAGAAAGCACGGAGTCGGACGCAGACGTGTCTGTTTGTCGAGACTGTTAAAAGCATAAATAAAGTGTACGTTTTAAAAAACCAACACCACAGCTCTCCTTTTTCAGAGCAGCAACATGTATCTATATATATTTGAGCTATATTAGCCTAATATCAAAATATTTTTCCATTTTTTATAAAGCTGCAGGGAGCCAATAGATGTCGCTAAAGAGCCGCATGCAGCTCTGGAGCCGCACTTTGCCGACCTCCGTCCTAATAGGGGGTCACCGTTCATGATGGGGTTTGGGTCCCAGTCTCCGTTGTTTCTTTCACAGGAGGGTAGTAGGTCATTCCATCTCTGCAGGTTCACCTTAGACAGGCTCACCGGATTTAGTGGGCCATGAGGGCGAGCTCAGGTCGGCGGTGCCCTGGCAACACACATTTGTTGCAATCAGCTTCTACTTAAGGGGCAGCTGCAGCAGTGTGTTTACCCTGTGTATGGCATTAGGAACGTTTGCGACTTTGCGAAATTGTTTCAATTACATTCCATCGAATGTAAAAATAATGCACATAAAATATTATCTATATGTGTCAGAACTCAGGAAATAAAACAATTTTACAGGTGTCATACATTTTTATTTTTCATTTTGTTCTTCAGCACTTTGTCTCCCATCCTACTATTTCACTATAGACTTTATGGGTTGGGCGCAGTAATTGGTGTCAGATTTGCAAATAACAGAGGTGGCCAACGTCTAATTACATCTTATTTCATCCGTGCATGTGTGTATGAAGACTGACTATATGCTCCCAAACATCAGTCCTTTATTTCTTTTTCTAAATGAAACACCCACCCAGACATACTCAACTCAACTCAACTCAGCTGTACTTACAGAGCACGTTAAAACAAACACCACTGTATGAAAGTGCTGTACATGGAGCAAAAATAATTCATACCACAACAAACAATAAAACAATCAAATTAACAATGGTGACATTAGAAAGCACAAAACAGTAAAACTAACATCAAATCTCACAATGAGTCAAAAGCCCTTTGGCTTATCAAAATAAGTTTTAAGACGGGCAGCGAGTGGCCTTGCCTAACGTTCTGCGGGGGGGGCATTCCAATGAGAGGGAGCAGGACTAAATAGGACTAAAGAATCTAGTGTCTTCTCAGTTTCAAACCTTAATTGCAAAGGAATTTGCATAAGCAGACAAGCAATTTTTGGTTTGAAATATTCAGACTGTGTTTGATTAAATGTGTGAGGCAAGTTCCATAATATTTGTGGTCAGAAAAGCATTTCATAATCTCACGTTTTCAAATGCAGAACTGAATTGCTACGGGCATCTTTCCTAACATTTTCATAATATGGGAAGGATTGTGTGCTGGCACCAGTTCAAATGGAAAAAGGGGCATTAGTCTGAGATGTGGTTGGAAAAATAGCAAAAAGGACAGTTGGCACTTTCTCGGTCATCTTTCAGCACACTGATGGTCATCTTCCAGTGCACTGGAAGCTTAGGTGTGCACTTCTTGTAACAATCCAAATATTGGCTGTGTAAGATGTTCCATGATGAGCGGCATCGAGGTCCTCAAAGAGCCTGTAGAGAAGTTTACTGGCATCGGCGTGTGTGTTAACCTGGCTTCTAGCCTTTCGCAATTTAGCTGATCCGCAGTGACTGAGATCAATTTGATCACAAATTGGGATTTGATTGGTGTCAGCTCTGTGCCAAAAGTATCAAATATTTAAATTACGACAGTGTTTCAGAGTTTGTGACCAAATGGAATAGTGGTTGGATACTAGCGTAGCTTTCAGTGGAAACACTTTTCTGCATGTGCAACTGCAACATAATATACATCACCCCCAACAGGAGTAGAACTATAAATCTGCATAGACAAGTATGAAATAAAAAGAAGGAATATAAAAATCGGCCCATAATTTAAAGAACTCTAGGGTGTGATTTGTATTTGAGTGGCCCACCAAAATAGTCAACACGAATCCAAAACACAAGGCATCATGAAATCTAAGACGATCAGCAATTGTCAGCAGTAATTTTGCACAATGTCTGCAGTTGCCAAGTTTCTGACCTGGTGTTCATGTCCATTACACACCAGTCTGTTTATTTTGAAAAGCTCACTTTGCTCTCTGGGAAGATGTAGTAGAGGGAGCGTAATGTATGTGAGGAAGACGATATACTCAACATGCAGCCGTGAGGTGGAAACGCAGGCTACGCCCTGTGGAATTCCGGTGCCACAGATTTGTAGCCACTTCCACGAGCAGTTTAGCCTGGCAGTCACGGCTGGGTTTTGCGGTTAGAGTGGAGGTCAGGGCACTCTGCAAAAACACAAGTGAAGGTCAAACTCAAATTTGTTGGTTCTTCTGCCTTCGAAAGGAGGGGATTGCCGATTTTTCTATTTTTTCTGGGTTTTTTTTCCATACACTGCATAAACAAGTAGTCACAAAGCAACAAACAAATGTGTAATTCAGGGTTTCACTTTTCAAAAAGGAACTGCAAAGTTTTGTTGAAGTTTTTTCATGCTAAATGTGGTTACAACATAAAAAAAATAATAAAATTTTAAAACACCTATCATTGGACCCTTTCATACAGGCCAGCTAAAGACCGATATACACATCATCATAATTGGGCCAGTTTTGATTCAGATGTCGTCTGACTAGAAGTTGATTTTTAGTCCTGTACTGGCTCTAAGCGTTCCTAAAGGATCTGTCAGATGGGAGATGTTTATCAAGTGTGTGTTGTGGATATGCAAGAACGTTTTGTGCCCTCTTTGTGGCATGGCCGTCCTATTATGTGGCGTAGTGTTGTGAAGGCTCCTCCGCAGATATGTCGTGATGTTTTAATGACGTGCTGGAGAGCCTTCCTGCCCTGTACGATACACTTCCCATACCAAACCACGATGAAGTTTGCTCTCCATTGTGCCTCTGTAGACGTTCTTGAGCAGTTTGGAGAGTAAATTAACACTCTCGTTCCCTTAGGTCCTCAGCCTCCCTCCACCTCTGTGTACCCTCTGCCCGTCTCAGCACAATGGGGTGCAGAGCTTTCAGCCGCTCTGCCCCCAAACTCTGGAACTCACTCCCACCCGACATCCGAAATATTGACTCACTTCCTATATTCAAAACTCATCTCAAAACCCACCTATTTAAAATTGCATATACAGTTTAGTCATCCATCCATCCATCCATTTTCCGAACCGCTTGATCCTCACTAGGGTCGCGGGGGGTGCTGGAGCCTATCCCAGCCGTCTCCGGGCAGTAGGCAGGGGACACCCTGAATTGGTTGCCAGCCAATCGCAGGGCACACAGAGACGAACAACCATCCACGCCCACACACACACACACCTAGGGACAATTTAGAGCATCCAAGGAGCCGGAGCTGGAATCGAACCTGGTACCTCTGCACTGTGAAGCCGACGTGCTAACCACTGGACTACCGGGCCGCCCAGTTTAGTCATCGCTTTTATTATTCATAATTTTATCTGTGGTTTTATTGCTCTTTTTGATTGTAAAGTGTCCTTGGGTATTTTGAAAGGCGCTTATAAATCAAATGTATTATTATTATTATTATGTGCAGTGTGCATTGGCCTAATATAGGATTTCATTGATGTGTTTTTTTTTCAACGTCCCTTTTTTTTTTTTAAACAGCGCATTGTACCAATGTACACATCCAAAATAAAGATTTGATTTAAGGGAAAAATATGAGCCTCGAGAAATTTTGTCTCTCCACTTACTGACAGTCTTACCCATGAAGACTCAAATAACAATACACACAGGATGGGGGGATAACAAGGGAAGAGACATAAAAATGCTGACAGTAAAGAAAAAAAGTCTACTGTACATTGTTCATATGCTCTGTATGAAACGGATCAGTATCAGAGCTGCCACACACCACCGCCACTGTGAAATTTGTGCTTCTAATATTTGATAGTCATACATTTTTATGTTTGGAAATAGGAGAATACTGCAAAGATCTGGGCAAGAGAAAGAGTAGCTTCTGTTGACATGAAAATGAAATGACCCAGGCAGTCATACAGTGCAGTTGTGGAATGGAGCTTCTGCCACTTGTCATTGTACGGACCATAAAGCAAGCCTCTCTGCCATGGACAATGAAGCTCCTTGTGAAATAGCAGCAGTGATGATGAGACAGAATGAGATGAGCCTGCCAACAGAAATAAGGCAGGAGAAAATGGAGCTCTCTGTGAAAAACGTAAATGCTCTCATGTAAAAAAAAAAAATACAAATCAGATCTGCGCTCCACCGTGAGCCATCAACCATACATGAGCCAGTATCTTTTGCAAGAACAAATTAAAAAAAATATTCCTACCATAAATTAGATCCTAAATATATTTTCCTTGTGGATGCCAGATTATCATGATCATTGATATTGCAGACCGTGTAAAATTGAAAAGAATGGATCGGCGTGCATAAAAGGTAGTTTGGGACTTTAAAGAGGATTGGGTGTGAGTCCAAGTCTGTCAATTTAGGCACACAAATTACAGAATGGCCTTTATTCCGTTCATAATGTTTATGGACACATGTCATAGCTGGAATGTGAATGCGGCGAAAAGCCCAACGTTCAGATGATGTCAATTAGGTATTGGGGAGTCTAGTTAAGTCTGTATTTTTTTTCTCTGTGGTGCTTCCTCCTTGGCCTATCTCCAACACAGAGGCCTCAACACTCTCTCCCGTAGCTAAACGCGACATTTTAAGGCTTTTTCATTTGTTTCTTTTGCTTCTTTTTGTTGCTCTTTTATCTACATATATATATATATATATATATATATATATATATAGAGAGAGAGAGAGAGAGAGAGAGAGAGAGAGAGAGAGAGAGAGAGAGAGAGATACAGTATATATACATCCATCTATATACAGTATATATAGATGGATGAAATAGATAGATAGATAGATAGACAGACACACACACACACACAGGGTGGCTCGTGGGCCAGTGGTTAGCGCGTTGGCCTTACAGTACGGAGGTGCAGGGTTCCATTCCGCCTCCGGCCTTTCTGTGTGGAGTTTGCATGTTCTCCCCGTTCCTGCGTGGGTTTTCTCCGGGTACTTCGGTTCCCCCCACATTCCAAATACATCCATGGCAGGTTAATGGAACACTCTAAATTGTCCCGAGGTGTGAGTGTGAGCCCGGATGGTTGTTTGTCTGTGTGCCCTGCGATTGGCTGGCAACTGGTTCAGGGTGTCCCCCGCCTACTGCCTGAAGACAGCTGGGAAAGGCTCCAGCACGCCCCACGGCCCTCATGAGGATTAAGCGGATCGGCAAATGGATGGATGGATGGATGGCAAGGGCGGGCTTTACAAAATGAATACATGCATGTTAGTTTCAGTCACATTTGAAATCCAGTCATTTTTATTTGTTTTTCAATGCTTATTCACTCTGACCATAAATCTATTGTCTCTATTTTGTTTTATTTTATTTATTCCATTTGATGTTGTTTTTAACATTGTATTTGTGTTTTTTAACTGCTTGTTGTAAGGTGTCCTTGAGTACTGAGAAAGGCGCCCACAAATAAAATGTATTATTATTATTATTATTATTAATTATTTTCCATTCCCCCCCCCCAAAAAAAAAGGCAGGACACACACACACACACACACACACACACACACACACACACACACACACACTGCTTTTTATTTCTTCTGTCTCACTGCCAGCCTAATTGTCTACACTAGGCTGGGGGTTTGCATGGCTCTTTTTCCCCTCTATTTTTGCCTCAATGTTCTATTCCCAACAAAGACCACAATATATAATAATACAACATTAATATAAGTAATGTATATTAAAAACAAAGATTATAACTTGAACATTATATGTATAGCAAAAAAAAAATCAACCAAACATCTGATATTGAAGCATGGTTTGCCATTTGTTTGTGTTGCAGTTTTTAGTGTCTTGACATTGCACTAGTTTAACTGTGTCATCTCCATTAGGAGCAAAAACTTTTCCACATTTGGCCGCATCAGCGGATCTCATTTTCTGAAATCTTGCCTTCTCTGCACCACTTCTTCTTTCTGTTATCAATCATGACTTTTGACTACAGTACATTTCCTGTGACTGTGCTAAGCTAACCCTCAGTACTGATTGGCTGGAAAGGGGGGAGAGAGAAAGACACGCTTGCTCCTCAGCGAATGCTTGTATAATCTGTTTTGCACGAAATAGTGGCCCCAACGGTCCATAAAGCAGGCTGGCCAAGCCTCAATCTCAGCCTGACTAGGTCCACCAAAAGCACTTTATTTGCGGATTTTGAATTAAACCTGGGGCGGCCCGGTAGTCCAGTGGTTAGCGCGTTGGCTTCACAGTACGCTGAGGTACCGGGTTCAAATCCAGCTCCGGCCTCCCTGTGTGGAGTTTGCATGTTCTCCCCGGGCCTGCGTGGGTTTTCTCCGGGTGCTCCGGTTTCCTCCCACATTCCAAAAACATGCATGGCAGGCTGATCGTGCACTCTAAATTGTCCCTAGGTATGAGTGTGAGCGTGGATGGTTGTTCGTCTCTGTGTGCCCTGCGATTGGCTGGCAAACAATTCAGGGTGTCCCCCGCCTACTGCCCGAAGACGGCTGGGATAGGCTCCGGCACCCCCCGCGACCCTAGTGAGGATAAAGCGGTTCGGAAAATGGATGGATGGATGAATTAAACCTGTAGGCAGAACTAGCGCTCCCGAGCAACCCACCAGGAACTGAACAGAATGTCCAGAGGGCCCAGACCAGGCCTGCTCTGGACAGTTACCGGTCAATTATAAGGCACATATCGGACAGACAGACACATTTATACAACAAGAGTAGGAATTGAATCCACTCTGCCTGCACAGAACTAAGGTGACTGAAAAAACTACACTGTGAGTAACTCTGTTGGAAAACCAGAAAATGTCAAATGCATCTCTCAACTCTACCCCATCTGGTGGAACTGCCTTTTTTGGCTTCAAAGTGAAATCGCTACTGTGATCAGTCTGTTTTGTGTGCTGCAGCTGGCTAGTCATTATGGAAAAAAGTGAGCAATGCATGACAGACTCTCTGTCAACAGAGTATGGATGATGCAGCATTTTATGTCCACAGGTCAGCAAACATTTCTTGGAAACTGCTCATACTTGAGCCACACTTCACCATCATCTTTTTCCAGCGCGGTCCAACCACATGCAACACAATACCTGAATGGCAAATATCAAATGGATGTTCAGTGACAACCTGAAGTCACTGCTGGTTTCAACAGTCTGAATGACGTCCCAAAGTGTGGCGCTGGTTGTACACAAAAAAAACAACACCAATTGGAGAGTGAAAAATATAGCTTGATGATGAAAATCAGTTAGAATTTACCTGATTACTTTCGGTAGGAAATGAATGATAAAATAACGGGTCATTTATACCTATACTATTCATTTTATATCAGTCACAAGCGTTACCTAGAAAAAAAAGTCAAATATTCCTATTCCAAATATTCCTATCCTTTGACTAGGTAGGGGGGTTCTTACTGATTTCAATGTATATTTTGTTGTGGCTTGTGTTTTGGAGTGATACTGTATTGTTTCACCTTAAAATAGTTAAAGGGGGAGTGTGGACATCTTAAAATTATTAAAAGTTCATTTAAAAATAGTTCAGGTTTTTCATCTTAATTTATTTGTTGCTTCGTGGAGAGGGAATAAGTAAATAAATAAATAAATAAATAAAACATTAATTTTCAGATCCGCTTTATCCTCACAAGGGTTGCGGGAGCCTATCCCAGCTGTCTTCAGGCAGTAGGCGGGGGACACCCTGAACCAGTTGCCAGCCAATCGCAGGTCACACAGAGACGAACAACCATCCACGCTCACGCTCACACTCACACTCACACTCACACTCACAGTCACACCCAGGGACAATTTGGAGTGTTCAATCAGCCTGCCATGCATGTTTTTGGAATGATGAAGGAAACCGGAGTACCTGGAGAAAACCCATGCAGGCCCGGGGAGAGCATGCAAACTCCACATAAGGAGGCCGGAACGGGGATTGAGCCGAAGACCTCTGCACTGTGAGGTCGACACGCTAACCACTGGACCACCGGGCCTCCGCATAAGTATAACAGTGCATGTTTTTTTTTAACATGAGTATACACATGATTTTTTGGGGGGGTATATTTGATAATAAATTAATGTGAGCAACAACAAATTCTGCAAAGCCGTTTGGCAGACAAAAGAGCCAAGCCATATGAGCTGGTCCTCTATAAAGAGCCATCGCTCACTCTCGAGAGTGGAGTGTGTGGCAGAAAAAGGACGGGAAGAAGAATGAAGAGTGAAAAATGTAAACATATTAGCGTGAGTAAAAACATCTAAATGACTTATTCATCAGTCGTTGGTTGGAAACAGTTGAATCCGTAAATGTTGGCGTGACGCCAAAAGAGCCAAGAGAGAAGACGGATTCATGATGACGTGGGTGACGATGACAAAGGATGGCATGACACTGTTGCCAGTGAGGAGAAGCTTCTTATGTTCATTTGCCGGCAATGTGTGTGTGTATTTTTTATTTATTTACTTGTTTATTTATTACCTGGCAAAAGTCGAATAAGTAGAGTACCGGCACTAATTTTATTTCATTTAAAGCACTGCTTTACCCATTATATGTGATTGAATTTTACCTAATTGGCTGCTGTTACCCTACGTCATGCTGCCATGTTATTATTTCAAGCAGTGTACCAACATGAGCCGACAGACCGATTCAACTGCTACAGTCCATGATGTCCATAAGTAATAATCCAAGACTACATTTGCTTTGACTCAACTGGATGTAATGTTGTTCTTCCCCTTGTGGAAGTGTTACTTCTTCAACTTGGCTCCTTTCAACCTCCTGCCATCACAACAATGATGTTTTCATTTCGTTTATCACCATTTAGCATCGCAGTCTGTCAATGCACAGTTTAACAGCAACGGCTAATCGCTTAACCTTCCTGGAAGCAAATGATCCCTTTGAGGTTGGCTTCAAACCTTGAAATATGACGTTGGAGCACATTTAAGGCTGGAAACCGCCAGAAGTGCTAAAAATACCACTGCCAGTCTGGTAGCCACGAGACTCCGTCACACATTCATTACCACACGACCTGAGGTTGAGAGGAGAGGAGTGAGTAGGGGATGTGGTCAGAAAAAAAAGCCATATAGTGCGCTCGCTTCGCGCGCGCGCGCGTGTGTGTGTGTGTGTGTGTGTGTGTGTGTGTGTGTGTGTGTGTGTGTGCGCCTGCGTGTATGTGTTTATGTCGTGTTTGCGTGCGTGCTTGGACAGCGACAGTAAGAAAGTTTAGAAATGTGGTAAAAAGAAGAAAAGAGAAATGGAAAGTCAAGGTATGAGGTGTGTGTGTGTGTGCGTGTGTGTGTGTGTGTGTGTGTGTGTGTGTGTGTGTGTGCGTGTGTGTGTGTGTGTGTGTGTGTGTGTGCGCGCGCGCGCAGAATCAAGAATGGTTGTGGTCAGATACATTACCATGATATTTTTCCTCTGGTTTCCTGTCATCTCACAATGACGGCACTCAATGCAGTCTACTGGCTTATTATTGAAATCTTACATCACTTCATTTCTGAAGAATGTGGCAAATGAAATCAATTTTCGACGATTCCCCACCTCCTCTAACTCCGTCCCTCATCTTGATCCCTCGTCTGTGCTCTCGCCTCTCCCATCTCTGCGCTTCCATCCAGCGTCCTTCTCTTGTCTGTGATTTATTCCCCTGCTTCTCTCCATCCGTCCGTCCGTCTGTCTGGTGTACTCTGTTCCAGCTGCAGAGTCCCACTTGGACCATCAATCCTTCTCTTCAACCCATACCTGGCCCTCCATCAGCAAGCAAACACACGGACACACACTCGCGCTGGGCCACACTTACACTCACGGTACATTCGTGTCATGTGCACGCATTGCATACGTGTACTGCATCTATGCATGCATACCCAAATGCGCAGGACGCCAGAGGGGCAACCCGATCTTCAGTCAACCTTGGACTGAACCACTCAGATGGAGCTTCCAGGTTCGGATCCGAATGTGAAATCAAGACTAACAAGGTGATCTGTGGCTGCGCAAACTCAGAACTCAGCCAGTTCTGCTTCCAGATCTCAAATTTCTTCACCGGGCTGCCCTTCAGCCTGTAGCGCGGTTCGCAGGACACAACACTAGATTTGAAAACAAACAGAAGCTGTCGATTTCTGCGAGGAACGCAGCTTTTAATGACATGGAGGACAGGAGATTGTTAGACAGGCTTTGACCAATGACACCGATGAAGTATGGAAAACGTGTTAACTAATTGTGAATACATCACTTACGATATTTATTTCAGTGTCTTTGTTTAAGGTAAGGTGAGAGAGCAGTATTTAGGGGCCCACTAATTACTTTCCTCTCATTTCCGATATGCAATGAGGAATAATTTCACCTTTCTTGATTTGTTATTGTTGGCGGTTCAGTGGTAAAACTCTAGACGTACCGAGGGAGTCAAGGTTGAATTTTGTGTGGTACAGTATTTGAACCTTGAAAGGCTACAAGGAGCAGGAGCAGTGTGATCTGAAGGAGGAAAGCATGCTGAACTATGTTGTCGTTCTGGAGCTCGGTTTTAGTCTCGAGGCCACTTTTTGACGATCTCTGTCTCATTTTTTCTTCGGTCTCGGACAGGGCGGGCTTGGGGTCTTTGATCAAGACCGGTCAAGACCAGGTCGGGACTACTATGGGCAGTGAGAAACACAAAATGCAGGTGTTGGGCTGCCTTCCCTGTGTCGCCTGGAGTGCTACGTCTCTCTCCATTTCAAAAACAACATCGCAAAATTTGGTTTTGTTACAAACGTAATGAAAAAATATACTGGACATTTTGTTCAGGTTTGTGTGTGTGTGTGTGTGTGTGTGTGTGTGTGTGTGTGTGTGTGTGTGTGTGTGTGTGTGTGTGTGTGTGATTATTTCTTTGATATTTAATGGTATTGATCTTGTCTAGGTCGCAATATTCTTTCGCCTCGATCATGTCTTGGTCTCGTTTACTGTGGTCTTGACTACAACACGATTGAAATGTTGCAGGAAGGATGTTCTAGAACCTTTGACAAATATTTTACTTTGTTGTTTTTACCCCATTACATTTAATGAGTAACAGCTCATAGCCCAAGAAGATAGTAAGAAAATATACAGTACAGTGTGTGTGTTGATCCACAAACTGTACGTGCTCATTAGTGGACTTGGGTTGGGATGGTGACTGACATTGAAAAGAGGGATGCGAATCGACTCAATCATTTTTATTTTTATTTTATCATCTTGTGTTTTACTGTATTTTGCTGAAAATGCAATACATTTCAAAGTTCATCCTCCAAAAATTACTGCAGTGCCTAAGAGGTATTTCAAGCTGTCAGACTGTCCCCTCTATCAAAATCTATTCTCAAAAGAATTACAAATAGGATGAGGATTGCATACAAAAAAATAATAATTGCGTACTGCAAATACAAGATGGCAAGACACAATTTATGATAGGAGGGTTTTTTCTCCATCATTACCACTTTGCAGTAATGTTAAAAAAAATAAAAAATTTTATGAAGCATTGATGTTTCTTTTGCATGACGACTGTCCAGGTATCTACAGCACTTCCTCAAACTGCGCTCTCTGCTCTAACAGCCGCTGTACCCCACCCAATCGCCGCTTATGCCATCCCTTAAACAAATAAATGCCACACTTAAAATAATAACCTCGGTTATCGCCTTCAGGGAAGCGAACAGCCTGAAGAAATTTAGTGAGAAGTTAGAGAGAAAGCCTTCAGGATGCGCTCGGACAAGAAAATCTGCCATTATGAATAATGGATTATTTGACTCATGAGAACATGAGACAGTATACAGCATTTGAGCATGGAGTGACGGTGACAATTACAATTGAGTGTAGTTGAGAAGCTCAATAAACTACTGTGTAGGTATGTAATTACTATGAAAATGTTTTTTTTTTGTTTTTTTGCAGATAAATGTCTTCTTTCTGGACAACAGATTACCGCAAATAAGTGCTTTAAATCTCTGTGGTTCATTATATAACTACCCCCTGCCACTACTTGAGAAAATATATTCATACTGTGACCAATATCTAGAATTTAAACTTCTTTTGAAGTATCTTTTCAAAATTCGCAGAATGGTTTGCAGTCCGCAATCTTGAGTACAAATTAGCACATGATCTCATGACACAAATCAAATCATCCGAAGTCTAAATGTAGAGCAAAGTTCAGAGAAAGAAACAAAAAATGCAAACGGGATGCCGAGAAGGGATGGAGCATTAAAACATTAAAAAACGGCACAAAACAAAGTGAAGTGTGATTCATGATTGGCAAATTGCCAGATGATGTGTTTAATGCACAACACGTCTACAGTTGGAGATTTACTAAGTGGCACATGTGCTGAGAGAACCGGACAGATGAGGAGTGAAACAAAGGCGGGAGGCGTTCATGCCCGGCTGAGTGTTGATGTGGTGAGGTAGGGGAGGAGGGGGGAGAGATGAGAGCACTGTAAAGGAGAGCACAAGTCCAAATCAGACAAATCAATTGACGACAGAAAAAAAAATACTCGAGGAAAGGAAGGAAGAAAATACAGTAGTTGTATATATCCATAACTGGATATGCGGAAGGAGAACAGCTGTTTAAACGCTAAAGTGGTTTTGTGTGTGTGTGTGTGTGTGTGTGTGTGTGTGTGTGTGTGTGTGTGTGTGTGTGTGTGTGTGTGTGTTCACGCGCACACCCGCATATATGTGCATGTGTGTATGTGCAACTCATTATCTTCTGTATAATTACCAGGTGAGAATTGAGACATTAAAAAAAAGTCCTACATGTAAACCGTCGTCCTTTCCATCACAATTCGGCAAGATTATGTTTTTACAGATTCAATTAAAAAAGTCACAATATTATCGTTGGGTCTGTCAAATTACGATTCATTATTAAAATCTTTTCTACAGTACACATTTTGGGGGGAAAAAAATATCAACATGCAATATGTGCACAGTTGTGCACTGCAGACAGTAAACTCAGCCTACATCTGTAAAAACAGTTTAGAGAATTTAGCTTTCAATGTTCGGCATTAGGCGGCACGGTGGCCAACTAGTAAGCACATCGGTCTCAAAGGTGCAGGGTTTTATTCCAGCTCCGGCCTTCCAATGTGGCTTTTGCATGTTCTCCTGTTCTCCCCGTGCCTGCGTGGGTTTTCTCCGGGTACTCTGGTTTCCTCCTGCATTCCAAAAACATGCATGGCAGGTTAGTGGAACACTCCAAATTGTCCCTAGGTGTGATTGTGAGCGCAAATGGTTGTTTGTCTGAGTGTGACGTGCGATTGGCTGGCAACCAGTTTAGATTGTCCCCCCTACTGTCCGAAGACAGCTGGGATAGGCTCCAGCACCCCCCCCCCCCCACCACCCCCACCACCCCCACCCCTGCGACTCTCATGAGGATAAGCGGATTACAAATTGGATTGCCAGATCCAGGTTGACGATTTTAAACCAGATTAACAGACAACCTTCTACAATCTCCAACTATAACAAAAGTCGGCTGCGATGAAGTGACGGATCGAAAGGCAGCAAACAGGCCAAAGCTAACACAGGATGGAGCAAATCTTTACAGGTAGTACAACAAGGTAGGCAGAAGGAAAGGTTAATTAATCACGCACATTGTAATTATCATTCTTCCCTGTGTTTGCTTGGAAATGATCCATTCCCTGTACTGCTTGTACTCACCAGGGTTGCGGATGTGTTGGAGCCTATCCCGACTAATCGCAGGGCACATGTACTGTACAAAAACAGCCATTCACACTCAGTTTCATACCTAGGGACAATTTGGAGTCTTCAATTAACCTAGCGTGCATGTTTTTGGAATGCAGGAGGAAACCGGGGTGCCGCTAGAACTCCCCCACAGGCACGAGGAGAACATACAAACTCCACACAGAAAAGGCCATTTCATCTCTGAAATGTGAGGCAGATGTGCCACCAAGTTTTCCGCCGTGCCTTGCTTGGCAGCCATGTTGATTAGAAAAGCGTTTAAGAAAATAAGAACACTCACCAAATTAAATCCATTAAAAGACCAGATTAGGTTTCGTGAAAGATGGCCCAGTTTATGCTCTACAAGTTGTCAATTAACCTTAAGGTCCCTGTAAAGTGAAAATAAATGTCTTCGAAATTTGACACACCACAGAGAATGATTAAGAAAATTGCTAAGTATATAAAATGGGGCTTCAAAATCGTGAAAACTCAAGGCACTGTCTGCAGTCTTAAGTGCTGTGGGCATGTCACTGAAGATGTGAAGAATGGAGGCTACTTTAGTTGTATTTTTCTTGTAGTGAACATACCTAGAAAAAGAATGCTACAACATATCCCACCAGATCGTTGTGGAGCTTTCCACTGGGGCAGACGGAGACAACCTTGCTCAGAATTTGAATGAGAAGAAATCTCCGAATTCACTTTGGATCTCGAAAGCCACTGCAGTTAAAAAAACAACAAAACAAAGAAACAGCAGTGAACCATGTATTTGTGGACAGATAAAGACATGGTCAGATGTTGAATGAATGAATGAATGAATGAATGAATACTTTATTGTCATTGCACACTTGTTGCAACGAGATTTTGCAGGAGCCTCCCCCCAAGTGTATCGTGAATATAAAAAAGTATATAAATACATTGCACTCCCCTACACCTACACACAATCACATACACACGTTTAAAAGTTGAGATTCAAGCCAAATAAAATGTGACACTTAACCAGTCCACCAGGAAAATTATGCTTTTCCACTTGAAAGACTTATTGGGAGGTAAAACTTATGACCAAAAAAAATTCATTATCACGTATTTATTTATGATTAACATGCTCATGATTTATCCAAGAATCCAGTAATTTGTTAGGCAGATATTCAAAAGGTTGACTTCTAATCTTATGAGGATAAGAAAGGGCCTCAATGTGCACAGTCATTATTTTGGTGTCAGAACTCACGGTGATATTATATCTTCAAATTTTACAAAGATTCTGAATTTTAGATGGTCATAGGTTAGACTTTAGTCGCATGTCTACAAATGTTCGAAGGATCCAATCATTTTTGAGTGATTGTAGGACTTGAGTGGAATGCCATTAAAACAAATTAGCTCAAGACACTGGAGTGGGTTTCAACTTAAATTGCTACACATTGTGGCTTTATAGTGTCTGTTGCTAAATATCCTTATTTTATTATTTTGTATTGACAATACATGAATGGATTTTTCCCTTCTTGATGAGATTTGTTTTTTTTTCTTTTTTATTATATAGAAATTTGAAAACACACATTTTGTATATTTCGTGACATTTTTGCCATGGTTTTTCATTATTCTATTTCAGTTCAAATTAATAATAATACATTTTATTTATAAGCGCCTTTCAAAACACCCATGGACACTTTACAATCAAAAAAGAACAATAAAACCACAGATAAAATTATAAATAATAAAAAAAAAGAGATTGACCTTTCTCCGTCCCTGAACACTTTATTTTCAACAATCATTCAGACATCTGGTATGTCACTATGAGTGCGTATCTCACTCATCTCGCATTCCATTCGAGCCATACTTCAACCTGAGGCTCTCATTGTGAATGTTTTTTTTCCATCCCTCTTATTCTTTAGCCGCGGCCGCGTCCACCCGCAGGCTTTCCCAATAAAAGCTTCCAGATTAACGTGCAGAAACCCAGAGACGATTGGCGGCTCCTAAGCAAAAAAATATCCTGATCGTGCAACAAATAAAGCAAACATACTCATAGGTATAACTTTTTACGAGAAAGACTAAATATTTCTCGGCCTGTATATTTCAAATCAACTTTGTTTCCATCTGCATTATATTTTCCACTATACATTTTCCTAAATAGAAGACATTATACAAATAATTGTCAAAATGAATGTCTGAACGTGGGCTAAATCCTGGCCCCCCGAACCTTTTCAGCAGACTTTTGTGGCTGAATGATGGAAAGCAGATCCCGGTCTGAGAGTAACATTGCGTTGAGTGCCCCTTTAAATGCTTATAATTCTCAGCCTATGAAAATATTATCAGAGAGGTTTGCCTCTTTGCCTGAGGGGGGGTCAAGGGGTTTTTATAAGGCTACCAGTGTGATGAGCTGCTTGAGTTTATGAATATGGTTGAATCACATTTAATGGAATGAATCTGTTAAAAAACAAAACAAAAAAACTACCTTCTATCTGACTATGTGTTTATAATTAATGGTGGTATGTAAACATGAAAATGGAGCTTAATGATCCAACTTTTAAACCACAGACAATGAGAGAGCATGTGGAAATGATTGCAGTAGTTGGCGGTATCATGACAAATGGTTTGTTTTTCCAATGTTGTGGATGAAGAAAACCCCGAATTCTTAATATGTTCACATCTGCACAATCGTATACATACACCCCCACACCTCGGCTCAGACTGAAATTTCCTGTTAAGTAGTGGCGGGAGGTGAAAATGAAAGATTTTTCATTGGACAAGTGGCCCATGTCAACTGGCAGTTTACAAAAGGAAACTTAAATATCAATAAATATTAGACTGCGCCACATAGGCGCTTTATGCTTCCAAAAAGACATCAAATAAAATAAAGGGGAATATGCTCCATACTTGGATGAATGGCCATCGTGCAATAGGTTTTTATCCTTTGTGAAATGAACACACCGTATTATTTTGGGTTTTTTTAAACACAAAGCACTTCCAACACATTGTCATGTTTTTTATGTCATTTTAGTCTGTTTGTAATAATAATATTCATACATTTGATTTATAAGCGCCTTTCAGAACACTCAAGGACACTGTACAATCAAAAGCAATAAAACCACAGATAAGATTATAAATAATAAATAATAAAAGAGGAGATGAGTCTAAACAGAGTATGCAATTTATTTACACTATATGTGTGATATTATAATATTTACTGTGTTGAAGAAATGCACTGCATTATATATATATATTATTTATTTTTTGCTTATGTACCTTCTGGATCTCATTATTTTACAGGTGTACCTAATGAAGTGTCCATTGAGAGGATATTCTTTAAATACAAACCATACGGTTATTTTGAAATGATGAAAATAGTTATCAGGGGAAGAACGTATTTTTTGTTTGTTTGTTGTTGTCGTTTTGCTGCTAAAAGAAAATAGTGATCATAATAATAATACATTTTATTAATAAGTGCCTTTCAAAACACTCAAGGACACTTTACAATCAGGAACAAAACAATGAAACCACAGATAAAAATATAATTAATCAAAGAAGAGATTTATTTAAATTGAGTATGCGATTTTTAATAGATGGGTTTTGAGATGGAATTTGAATGTGGGAAGAGAATGTTGTGTGAGCTTTTTTTCTGATTTCTGAAGACCGACAAACGTGTACTGCATATAGAGTTTGCAGCAAGATCAATTGTTTGTTTACTGAAGTTGCATTTTCAATGCAAAAAAAATAAAAGAATTCCAATACTGTATATTTTAAATGAATCATATGAAGTGAAGATGATCGTGAGCGCTTCTGACGTTGTGATCAAGACAAGACCGCCCCCTATTGACTCAGTTTAAAATAGCATGTGATAACGGCCAGACATCTTGAATGCAGTCATGATCAGGAAACTGTCTCACCAGATATTTTATTTTCACCATACAGTGATACGAATTACAATTAAAATCGTTACTAATATACTGATTGGTCGAGTTTGGATAGCCACAAAGACTGAGTGGCTGTGGTTGCAAAGCGTACGACCAATATGCATTACTCCATAGGTCTACTGACAAAGGGGGCATTTTAAACCCTAAGAGTTCACATCAACACCGACCAAAAATGATACGATAGGCCGACAATGCAACTTTATTCAGACCACAAGAAGTGGCGAGCAAGATTCAATGACTACTCGTCCCGGAAAGCACCAAATGTATTTGCTTATTTTCAATACATTTCATCTTATTTAATGAAATGTTGGTGCATCTGCCTCACTGTAAAGAGGTCGAGCTCCAGCCTTTTCTTGTGTGGAGTTTGTATGTTCTCCCAGTGCCTGGGTGGATTTCAAGTTTCTTCCTACATTCCAAAAATATTCATGGTAGGTTAATTGAACGCTCTTAATTCCCTAAGCGCGATTGTTATCCATCCATCCATCTTCCGAGAAGCTTATCCTCACAAGGGTTGCGGTGGGGACTGGAGCTTAGTCCAGCCGTCTTCGGGCTGTAGGCGGGGGACACCCTGAACCGGTTGCCAGCCAGGGCACACAGAGACAAACAACCATCCGCGCTCACACTCACACCGAGGGACAATTTTGAGTGTTCAATCAGCCTGCCATGCATGGTTTTGGAATGCGGGAGGGAATCGGAGTACCCAGAGAAAACCCAACGACCAGAACATGCAAACTCCACACAGGTAGGCCGGAGCCGGGATCAAACCCACGACCTCTGCACTGTGACACGCGCTAACCAGTGGCCCACCGGGCCGCCCCGGTTGCAACACACCTGATTTAAACAAACAGGTTCAATATCAGGCTTCCGCAGAGCATGCTGATGATCTGATCACCCGTCTCATTCCTCCTCTTCGTCATCCTCCTCCCACCACTAGCGCCACTCTCCTCCAGCACGACCACCACCAGAGCTCACCCCAATTGTACCGTGAGCGGGAGAGGGACATGGACCGGGAAAGGGAGAAAGAAAGCGACTGGCGAATGGAGTGCGAGGACCCGGCGGTGATCTGGGTCCATCCTCTCTCCTTGCCCTTTACCCATCACCTGCCCTCACATTCCTCCCAGTCCCTCGCCACGCTCCCTCCAGCACTAACACGTCCATCTCTGACCCATCCTCCTCCTTGTCTTACTCCTCGCCCTCGCAGGTGGAGGTCTCGGGGGGGGGGGGGGGGGGGGCATTCGTGCCACCCCCAACCTGATCGCCCTGAGAAACAGCCCCCAGCCTCTGAGGAGGACGGCGTCCGGCGATGGAGCACCTCCGTCACCTCGCACATCTCCAGTGGCTCGCACTTCTCCTACTCCTTGGCGAGGGGTTCTCAAACGTTTTGGGTCCAGGGACACCTTACAAGGGAGATTTTTTTTCCAATGACCCACTCATAATCCGAACGCCAGTTATACTATTTTTTTTTTTTAAAACACTTGTTCCAAACTAGAGAATACAGTTCACCCCTACTATATACAGCTCTGGAAAAATATGTCAGGAAAGTGTTTTGTTTTTTTCTTTTCGACAAGGCCTGACCATATGACCCTCCTCCCTTCAAGTCAACATTTCCTGGGCTCCAAATGGCGCCAAAGTGATGTTTTTTTGTTTTGTTTTGTTTTTTACTGATGACTTTGGCATGAGCACAAAAACAGCATGTAGGTTAATTTTTCTTTCATCACGAAGAAATAGGGTTGTTTTGTCTTATTCTCAAAAGTAAGACTTTACTTCTGGAGTACAACCATTTAAAAAATACTTAAGATTACCATGGTAATACAGTGGTGCCTTGACCGAAGTGTTTTCTTCATTCAAGCTGCCCATCATTAAATAGATTTTTTGTTTTACCTTGCGAGCCAAATTTTAGTTTGGCAACTCGTGAACAATTCTTCACATTTCAAATTTGATGCTTCAAGCTCTTGATTGTGACTCCCAGTTGAGATTTTCTGTCAAACTAAACATAAAATGGCAATTACATTCTGTATGTAAAACAAGCACATACCTTTTCCTAAGCGATGATTGCTAGCATACAGGTAAAATGAACACACAATGCATGAGATAGATAGATAGATAGATAGATAGATAGATAGATAGATAGATAGATAGATAGATAGATAGATAGATAGATAGATAGATAGATAGATAGATAGATAGATAGATAGATAGATAGATAGTGTGTGTGTGTGTGTGTGTGTGTGTGTGTGTGTGTGTGTGTGTGTGTGTGTGTGTGTGTGTGTGTGTGTGTGTGTGTGTGTGTGTGTGTGTGTGTGTGTGTGTGTGTGTGTGTCAAAGATTCATTATAGATGCTAAAGCAGCCACGTATGTGTAAGCGTTGCGGAGCAGACGTTGAAAAATAAAAGCTGCGTTCAAAGGATTCCATCTCTCCTTTTGCCCATTCTTAAAGTGTAGCTATCCACTAAAAACCTACGAACCCCTCAACTTACATATGTATTGATCATTTTTTTTAAATGATTCGCATTTAAAACTTTGCCTACAACGATACATGCCCAGTAGATGTCGCCATCGCTTAATATTTGAGTTTTGATGAGTCATAGCGAGAGTTCATAGTCAGCCATTCAGCTGGTAAAAACTCCTACGCTTGAAAAGCCAACGTTTGAAGACACGAGTCTCTGGGGATTACATAGGAGTAGAACATTTTAAACAGTCAGATAGCATCGGGATAGATCGGTTTCCCAATTCGTTCATGATCAAATAGTGACCATATATGACAACAAGAGCGAAGGGATGTTGCGCTGCTTGGATTTCCCATGCTGTACACAGTGTACACATCCTACTGCACGTAGATTTGCGCAAATTGTCACGTGACACTTGTGCAAGCGATCCGGGCGGTGACAAACCAGTCGAGGAAGGAAACTAAACCGGCAATTTATTTAAACTGTATGTTAATGAAGAACGCCACGTCACTGTCGGATTGATATTTCATTTCCAGTGAACTTACACATCTTATATAATAACCTACCTGTATGGTGCACGACACTCACTCACACTGCACAGATAACAGATATATGGTGTCAACGCGGGTTAAACGCAGAGGGGATTGTGCCAGATACAGAGTGACTCTACAGACTTGGGCTAAAGAGCCTTTTTGAAGCTGAGAGCTACTTCTTGGGGACTGATAAATGCAAAAGGAAACTATTTTGAAACACACTTCTGAAATAACAGTTATTCAAATGACCTTTAACGATGTTATTATATGTTATTATTCATAAAAGATATGCAATCATGTGAAACACTGACGTGATTAAAAATGTATTTACTCTTTTCCTCTTAAATAGGGTTTTGGATAAACTCTTGCGCCATACGTCTTTTAATAATAATAATAATAATACATTTTATTTATAAGCGCCTTCCAGCAGCCCATCCCTCCATTTTCGACTATTGCAGGCATGCTAGAGCCTATGCTACACCCTGAACTGATCGCCAACCAGTCGCAGGGCACAAATAAAGAAACATCCAATCACGCTCACATTGACACCTGCGGACAATAATTGAGTATATCACCCATCCATCCATCCATTTTTTCCTGTAGAGGAGGGGAGCTGTCCAATTCCTTACTGCCCTCCTTGGACACAGGTTCTTTTATTTCTCTATAAGGTGGAAGAAGACCCAACACCACGTCGTCTTTTTCTCAGTTTATCACAACGCAACACGAATCGATTCGGGCTCCTGAGATTCTCAGATTTCGTCAGGAAGCCCCGGACAAACACATTCATGAGATTATATAGAGACAATATGATAATGAGAGGCGTGGAGGTACGCCTCTCATGCAAATCCCGGAAACAAAGAAAGTAACTTGTCATCTGACCCGGTGTGGCTGGAGGAAGTTGGGAGCGGTGAGGTGTGACCAGAACACCACTACCCACCATTTAGTGTGATGGCAAGTTGCAGACCCCCGCTGTGCATACATCCTGAGATAAAAGGTCTTCCCAAGGGGGGTTAACAGCAACCAGGGACTTTCCCAAGGGTCGGGGGACAACAGGAGACACTTGGGAGCCGTTAATCGACCAAGGGGGAAGAAGATACAATCTAACACTACATACGTTGTTTTAGGTGAGCGAACAGATGCCCACGAAAGAGACTGGGAACAATCGTACTCATAGTAAGGCGCAGTCCCGCAATAGCTGCAACACAGATACTTGAGATAACAGTTCTTTTGATGTTAAACAAGTCCTATGGAGGGGGCCTTAAAAGTGGTGGGGGTCGAGGGACACTAAAGGTGATTGTAAACACAGTGAGCCGGAAATACCTCCAACAACATTCTACATTCTTTGTTTCTTTCAGAGCCAACTAGAGTGGGGCTAAATAAAATCACAGTAAGGAATAAATTCCTTAACAATCCCTCTCTTGAACACAATTAATATTGTGATCACAAAATAATCTAAAACCTACAGCCGGGAATAACAGCTTTAGTGAAGCTTGTCACCAATGCCTACATCAGCAGAGAAATAGAGACCAAAATAATCAGTTCAATCAGAAAGATGTAATTTGTTCTGGGCCCTCTGATAGCTTTGTCTTGGTTTCACGTCCAGTCGTCCTTCCGAATGTCACTTTGAAGTTGGAGATGCTTCTTGGGGCTGTTGCTTTTCCATCCAGGTTGACAGCATGACGGGTCCTTTGTGTTGCTTTGCGTGGTCCCATTCATCTCGGCTGGTGCCACTTCCGCTTTAGGACCTCCAGATACACATGCTCAGGACACGTCTGTGGGTCCACGGGGTGTTCACCCTGGAGTCTCCTCTGCTCCTGAAAATGGGAGACGAGAACACTCAATGAGTCTATCTTTGCTTTATGAGGAATTGAATTATCTGTTGAGGAGCACCCGGGTCCATGGATTATCATGGAACAGGGAACTCCTGGTCATGTACCACCCCAAAGGGCGTGAAATCTGTGGCAGGATTAATGGTGGACCTCCTGGTGAGCAGCGCTAGTAGCAGCTCCTCATCCCAATCCAATTTCTCTGAGGTCATCACCATAGAGAGTTTTGATATAAGCCTCTGATTCGTTTGTTCTAGCTTACCTTGAATTGTAGATGAAAAACTCATGCCTCCCAAATTGGAGTCTTCAATTTATTTGCCGACGTTTGCTGGACGTCCATCAATTTCATGCCGATACAAACCAGTCTCATCCCTGGCCACTCGGTTAATTTTTCTCCTCCAGGATACCCTCTCTTGGTCTGAAAGAAGGTGGTTAGTGTGGAAAACATACATTTTCCCATTCTTGGTTCCACTACCATCACTGACTAACTGAAGTCGTCGTCTGCTGTCTCTTTAGTCATCTTGTCTGCTTTGTCATTTCCTACTTCTATGTGGGAAGTTTGTATTGGGATTTTATACTTTCACACCCTGGTACTCTTATGTCAATTTTCTTGTATTCATAATGGATATTGCAGTACCTTTCTCTATTTATCAACTTAATTCTGATTTTTTATTATATTTAATTAATGTTTAGAATTTATCACCTTAACTCTGATTGATGTAGGTTGTTTTGTACTATTTTCCTTCTAATATGTCCCCTGCATTAATAATAGCTACTTCTTTTGGTTTTAGTGGGGCCTATCTCATATTGTTTTTTTAATTTATTTATTTATTTTTCCACACCATGCTTAATTGATGTTACTGCTGCTGTTTTTGTTCGTATTTGCCTAATGCTGTCGCATATCTGACGCATGCTGAATGTTTTTGTTCAATTGGGTCCAATTGCCTGCTGACGTATGTCAAAATTAGTCTTTTACTTCCCTGTTGTTCACGTTCCTTTCATTCACGTTCCCCTCTCTTTTCTGAAAAAGAACTACGGAAAGAGTCTTCTTTTTCGGAAACATCCAAATGAACCAGCTAGATCAGGCTGCACAAGAGAAGCCGGCATCGCTGTACCTTCTGATGTGTCCACTCTTCCCCAAAATTTAATTACAGTGCGCATTATAATTTTCCCATGCAATAGTTTGAAACCGCAAAAAGCCAAACGTCAATGAGAGGGAAGAAATTTCATCTGTGCTGTATGTTGCACATAGAGCACATTTGACAATAAAGTTGTAGCCAATCCAAAAGGAGCCACCTAGTGGTAGTCCAAACAAGAAATCCCTGATGTTGCACCGGAAAGAACATTGCCATAGTACAACCCCATCTGGAGGTTGGAAAAAGTATAAGTAGCTGTTTTCGCACTTAAAAAAAAATTCCCGAAGACAAAATTGAATACGTGCGGTAAACGAGTGTAGCGAAATATCGCTCAAAGGTGGAGAATGAGAAATTTCCCAATATGATTCTGAAAGTGGTAAATGAAAAAAAAACATTTGCTAAATCAATTACAGAAAAAATGTGTACGAATGAGAATTTGTGTATATTTGAGTAGACGGCAAAAACCATATGTGTGGCGCGGCTATGTCAGGCATACGATACCAGTCAATGAGTTGAGATCCTCTGACAGCTCCACTCCGGCTGCCATACCCTCCTCTGAACCTATGACAATTTAGGAATAGGGAACATTGAATAAATTGCCTTGTGTTTCAACCAACCAGGCCATGCGATTAGATTTTGTTCTCTAGTCTGTCAAAAGCATTGTGCAGTGGGAAGGACCGATCAGCGGATGGTAAGGTCATATGGAGGAAATCTAAGGAAACCAAAGCCGATACTGTTGGAAGACAGAGTTCAGTGGCGGGTTATCAGCTGACTTTAGCAATAGTCAGCCTGGTGTCAGCAGTCATTGGGAGCAAGTGTGGTCCAGCATGTTCAAGTTCATGACAGTCTTTCGATGAGGCCAGCATCGCTGCTGGCCTCATCATTCCGAACCGCTTTATCCTCACTAGGGTCGCGGGGGGTGCCGGAGCCTATCCCAGCTGTCTTCGGGCAGTAGGCGGGGGACACCCTGAATTGGTTGCCAGCCAATCGCAGGGCACACAGAGACGAACAACCATCCACGCTCACACTCATACCTAGGGACAATTTAGAGTGCACAATCAGCCTGCCATGCATGTTTTTGGAACGTGGGAGGAAACCGGAGCACCCGGAGAAAACCCACGCAGGCCCGGGGAGAACATGCAAACTCCACACAGGGAGGCCGAAGCTGGATTTGAACCCGGTACCTCAGCACTGTGAAGCCGACGTGCTAACCACTGGACTACCGGGCCGCCCGAGTATATCACCATGTGTTGTAATTTATAGCTATGACGTTTCCAGACAAATATACACCGGTTGCCGAACCAAACCATTACTTCACAAATATTATTATTATTATTATTATTATTATTATTATTTAATTTCATTTTTGTTGTTGTTCTTAATATTATCTGTAGTAGAAGTGGTAGTAGTAATGGTAGTAGTAGTAAGTAAACTGTGTGCTGGAGACAAAAAAAAAGAGGGCATATTCTGAATCAGCGTGGGGGGAAAAATAATTGAAAGGTGTCCTTGCACTTCTGATTTTAAAATTAATAAAAACATGTTTGACCAGTGTCATCAGTATTGCTGTTGAGTATGATATTTGTTTTCATTTACATGATTTATGTTTTTGACAGATTTTCTCTGGGTCCTCCGGCTTCCTCCCACATTCCAAAATCATGCATGGCAGGTTAATGGACCACTCTAAATTGTCCCTAGGTGTGATTGTGAGCATCAATGGTTGCTCGCCTATGTGTGCCCAGCGATTGGCTGGCAACCAGTTCAGGGTGTACCCCGCTTCCTGCCGGAAGACAGCGGGGATAGGCTCCAGCATGCCCGCGAGCCTTGTGAGGATAATAAGCACATTAGAAAATGGATTGATGGAGGATGGATGCTTTTCACATGTTATGTGCTAAGTATTGATTCCAAACTGCATCAGATGATGTGGCACAGTAATGTTCCGTGCTTTTTTTGCAAAGCATTGATGGTTGGTTTCTATAATTGCGACGTGGAACCGTTCAAGTAAGTGCTATCGCACTTACTATTTCATCACGACTGATATTTAATTATCATTTTCGGATTGATGTTGTCATTGTGCTTGTGATTTCATCATTTCTTCTCCCTTCCTGCACCGCCTAGTGTAGAATACGTGAATGTGCCGCTTCGTTACTATGGCGGACAGCAACATGCGGCAGTCTGCTGTGCCTGATTCAGAATGGACGCCGGCAGCAAAGGATGGCTTGCAGTCACGTCGCCAGCGTAACCCGGCTCAGTGAGTCACGTGTCATCTATAAATGCGGAAGACGGTTCAGTAGGATGTGCCTGATTCAGAATGGATGCCGGCAGCAAAGGATGGCATGACGTCACGTCGCCAGGGAAACCTGGCTCAGGGAGTCACGTGTTATCTATAAAAGCGGAAGGCGGCCCAGTCGGTTGCGCACTCATATTCAAGGAGGTATCCATTGTCGAGGTAAGGCATAAGCCTACTTTAGCGCTTATTTCTTTCACACTATCAAGTAGCACGCAACCTGTATTCAACAGCGTTCGTGAAACTGGATGATTTGAATTAACACGTGGTTTGTAACGTCATCGTAAAGAGGAGCCACGGAGGTTCTCTAGCTCGGTTTTCTGTCTGTGTACAGTGCAGCCTTGCCTAAGGAAAGGAGACGACGACATCATGCTACATGTCCGCGCTCGACGCCCTTTAAGCTCGCGGAAGCTCAATATCATCATCATTTCCCCGTGCTTGTTCTTTTCAGATACTCGTTATCAACATATGTTGGCGTCAGGTGACGAGTGGGTGATATTAAGAGCGTTTAATATTGTATTTTGCTTGAACTAAGGCTTACTTCTTCCTGGAATGGAGGATAAACCCGAGCATTGGAGGGGATGCGGTCATGGCGTCAGGCTACTTGGTGTGTCATCCATGCGTTGTTGCATCATTTGGTCTTCACGGTTAATTTTGAAATATTCAAAACGGAAATTGTAGTTTCATCGGTGAAAGTCATTTCTAAGAATTTAGTGCATGTATGTAGGTATGAGGGCATGTGTCTGAAGCAGGAGCAGCCTTGCTAAGTGACAGTGGCGGCTCCTTTTGCTGCATCTTTGCGGAAGTGAACTGGCGTCCGTGTTACGTAACCTACCATACTCCACATACTGCATTTGAAACGATTCCAGAGAAATACCCTGAAATGGCTACCATTTGCTCATTCTAAAACGTGCGGGATTGATCTGAAGCCCTGTAATTTTGCTGCGATGCTGCAGTGAGGAAAAGATAGTTAAACTCTGGGCGATAAGAACTACGTGCCTGCGTGTCATTCCCTAATGAAGTCTGGCGTGTCGCTCTGTTGGATCCTTGTGCATGCGCATTTTACTTGGCGTGATGTAGTAACTGGGCTTTTTATTTATTTTTTTAACCTGATGTAATTTACTTTTATGTCGAATGATCACAAAGCAAAGTGCCACATTTTTTTTGTTTTAACCTTGAACGAAAAAACTCCGTATCGTTTTCAATTAGCTTAGTTCATACCTGTTTGATTTGTTTTTTTCCAATAATACAGCTGTGTCTGACGTGAGCACACTGCGTCCAGATACGTATGGCGTACAGATGCAGCTCTGTAAGGCCCTGCCTCATAGCTGAAGGTCATAACTCCAGCCGGGGAAGGTCGATGCAGGCCTGCAGCTGCGATTATAACACAGATTTGCAGCTAACCTCTTCTCGTATCTCAGATAAAGTTGAGATGCGGTAACGTCACTGAGTCCAGAGTACAAGCCGTAACTGAAAGTCATCATCGTCACAAGCCTGCAGTTGCTGCGGAGATGCTTAGTCATGTTGTTGTCTGGACCATATCGGTTAGCAGCGTTTTTCAGGACTCGTGGTGATTTGGAAGATGCATGCCACGTATGACAAGCATTGATGTTATTTCAATAGTAGAATTGTACATCTGAAGTTTTTATGCGTGTCTGTAATATAATAGAGTGTTAAGTTCCCTAACTAGCAAGTACTATTTATGATTATTCCCAGTGGAAATTGTTAATTGAAAAATTTATACATTCCATATGTTTATTTGCTACCAGTGATGAGAAGAAAAATGTCATTTAAAATGCCAATGTTAAGAAAAACTCTTATACAATACCTGTAAATTTTTTACCATGTATCATACATAATCAGTTATTTAATCTCTCCTGGTTTAACAAATGGTGCATTCTGATAACGTTCTTCAAGGGGGGGCAGTGTTTCCCTACCTGCACTGCCTCTGCAGAGTCATCCATCACATGACAAGTCTGCTCTTGAATCCTCTGCAGGCTGACGGCGCGCCTTTCATTTATTCATGTGCTTGTGCATTCTTGTGCCGTGTACACTTTCTTGTATGTTAATGAGTTGCTTTTTATTTTCTGCTAATTTTAAAAACTGGCCTTGTTGGTGTGAATTTTCTAGGAATCAATGTCCAGCCACTGCTGGTCCCACCCAAGCCTGGATTAAAAAAAAATAAAATAAAAATACGGGTGTGTTGTGTCAGTAAAGGTGTCTAAAAACTCGGGCCTGACCAAATAATCAGGCTGATTAAATAGGCCGATTATGTTCTCTCCGACATTGCGAAAATAAATGGCCAAATGGCCGATGTTTTTATTTGATTTTATGTACTAGCAGTCGAACCATGTCAGGTAGATCTACATAAATAACACTGGTCTCATTATTTATTACACGTAAATCTATATTATACAACCATATATCCTTAATTATGTATGAAGTATTTACATAAGGTCACGTTTTAGCACTGTCATTCAACATAATACAAAGCCTAATCTTGACAGCATGGCTTGTGTAAGCAATGCAAGGAATATTGACTTGGAAGTCGCTTTTTTTTTTTTGGGGTGGGGGGAGGCTTTCACGTTTGGCAGGAGTAGCTGTCTTGGTCTCTACCAGACTTTCAAGTTTGATCGGTGTCGTTTCTCAACAAATGGTGCAGTCAGCATATAATTCAGTCAACATTTTTTTTTTTTGTGGCTTTTCTTCTTCTGCTGTCTTTTCATGTATGTTATGACATGGGCACCACCCATTGTTCAGACTAAGACATTACAGTTGAATTAAACGGTGACTTGTAAAACTCTAATAAAAATGGTAGATATTCCCAATTCTCAATGTTTCTTGAAGCACGGTTGTATTCAATTTAAGTTATTGCACTTGAAAATAAATTGAACAACCATATACGTAGTTTAAACCTTTTTGGGGGGGCGGGGGCACTAGGTAGTTGTTTCATTTTATTTATTTTTAAAATTTTGAAAATCTGTGTGTAATAGATGGCCATTGAAATGCATCAGGGTGGAGAGTTATTTTATGCATTATATTATTTAAATTGGTCATCTGCATTTTTTTTCTGCCAAAAATCATCAGCGGCACGGATGTCAAGGCCCGGGGGCCAGATCTGGCCCACCACATCAATTTAGGTGGCCCGCGAAAGCAAATAAAGCATGTCAAGTTCCATGATGCTTGCTAAAGTCTGAACCAAAATTTCAAATTGTCATACGTAATCCACAATAACAGTCATTATTCTTGACTTCTGATTTTAAAACTAGTTATTCATCAACTTGTTGTGCACTGTGTATGTAATAAGTGGAGGGGATTAAACCACAACTACAATGTGGCCCGCAACAAAAATGAATTTGACACCCCTGATCAGCGGTCTGAGGAAAAAAAAAATCACTGCTGGGGCCATAGTACAACTTGTCAAATGTGCATGACAAGCCAAAAATGCCACCAACATAGTCTTTACGGTCGCTGCTGATCAAGCATGCCACTGACACAAAGGGCAGACGTGTCAATTGTGCATGGCTCGCAGGAAGTGTCGAGCTTGCTGACTGTGCAGCCTGGACGTGTGGTGGCGGGATGGTGCAGAACAAGAATATCAGCGAGATGACATTTGCTACAAACTGGGCATGGGAAGGTAGTCCGAGTTCTTCTGTTGTGAAAGGACTGCAATTGTCACCAAAGGCTTTGCCTTGTTTCTTAGGGAGGTGGGCCGCAAGTGAAAACATGGCCTCAATCTATGTTATTCATGACTGACAGCAAGTTATCCCACTGCACTGGAAAAGTACTTTTGTGATCAAGGTTGTGGCAGCGGTAAAGTAAGAAGGTTAAAGTTTCATTTGTCAGAGGGATGAAGGGCAGGGGGAAAAAAAAAAAGCTGAAGAGTGGTAATAATATTACCTGTTGTGGCTTTTGGTATTTGACGAAAGAATTGTAGGTCCTGATGATTATCTTTATTTTTTTTTATTACATATTTTTCCTTTTTTTTTTCTCCTCTCTCTTCAAACAGAAAATGGAAGAGTGTTGTTTGGCCTAAAGCCCTTTTCCCAGCCATGGCCCCTCTGACTCTCGCCCATTATCCTCACTAAATGGGTCACAGCTCGGAGGGAGGGCAATGTGTGCCAAAGGAGGTCGACAGGGCTGACAAAAGAACCGTACAAAGGAAAAAATACTGTAGCGTAATGGAAGTTAGGTGCTGAATTGTAATAATTAAAATGATGAAACAGAAATGACAACCTGTGACAAGCAGTTGGAGGAAGAGAAAAGAAATTGTGTCCTTGTGATGGCCCGTTCTGTTTTTGCAGAAGTAAAGTAGTTGTTTGGCTACGGGACCATTAGAAAATCAGTGTCCGCCTCCCCCTCTCCATTTAATGAGCGCCAGCAGATTTTAAGCTGCTGCTCACAACATTTGACTTGACGAGTCTGCTAGGCACAATGCAGCCCCTGTACACTGTCTGATGTAATGTGTGGATGTGAGAGAGTGTGTCCTGAATACTGGATCAGTCTGTTTGACATTTGATTGAATTCAAAGTGTAAATTGAAGTTTTCATATTACTTTAACTACTGCAGTACTGTTCAAACTAAATTTCAGATCTCATACCCATTGGCATTTGCATGTAAGAGAGCATAACACTCCAATTTTAACGACACAGCATCTACTTGGGTTGTCGCAGCTGTACTCTCTCATGGCACATTTCTCAACTGATTTCCATGAGGTGTGTTTTTGTTTTTCACTTTCCCTCCAAACACCAAAGCATGTGCTGTCAAGATTTATCATTTGGAAAAAAGCCCCAAAATTATATTTTTCACCCATGAATGGTTATCCCACCCCCAGGGTAGCGTCACTCGAGGCTACCTATTCATATCAGTGGTAATGTTTTGAACAGCTTTGTGCAATGCTTGACAAACCATTGGAAAGTTCAGCTCATGCCCTTTTAGATGTTGCTAAAACCTAATTTCTGAAGGACTGACTAATTTTGCTATTCCAGTTTGCAAATGCAGTTGATTTATCTGAAAAGGAGCCATTTTGGTTTAAAAAGATAGTCTTCCCAATATCTAAGGCAGGGCCAGCAAAGGAAGGAAACGTCAAGATGGGAGGTGATTTTTTTCTTTTTTTGTATGCACACAAAAGGTGATGTAACTGTAGAGGAGAAAGAAGGGAGCATGGAGTCACACTGACTGTATCCTTTTCTGACCTTGCTTGTTTGAAAGAGCAACACCACACAAAATGGCGGACAGGTTTCAATTAAACCGGCTCAAACAGGGAGTACTTGTAACACCTGCTCTTCACTAGTAACCTGGGTGTTATTTTATTTTTTTACCGTGATTTTAAGTGACACAAAATATTGTTAAAGTATATTTTAGCTCATCTTTTTATTTTAAGGGCACCCATAATGAGTTTACCAGTTGATAGCTTTTCTAACCTGAGTGACACCCACTTATAGGCACACAACAGTTAAGGAGATTATAGCAGTCCAAAATGACATCCAAGCAGTGTCAAGGACAACCTGCAGTGCCTCGAGTTACTTGAGCTCACCAGGTGAACACACATTAATGCCACTGGCTTTGGAAGTTTCCGAAATAAATCTGCCTTTTTAAAACATTTCAACATGTGAAGTTTTCTAATGCAGAGCAAGTCTACCAACACGCTCACTGTGTGTTTAAATGAGAGCCAACCAATGGCACAATTGAAGTGGAAAGAGAAAGGCATTACAAACTGGGCACAGGACGTGAGGTCTGTATGCCTCTCCCCTGGTTCATCACACACAGCACAAATGAAAGGAGACCAAAAAAACAAAATCCCAGCCCTGGAGAAGGAGGATCACATAGCTGAATGCATGCCAGCTTTCGTGTCTGGTTTGGTTTGATCTGTTTGCAGTGTCCGATTTCAACCTCCTTCCCTGCATTTTTCCCTGCCTTCTCATCGTCACCATTGTTTTCTAAACATGTCCATGCACGACACAATACCACTGCTTATGGTACAGTTCAAAACCTGTATTTTTCCGACACCGCACTGAAACACTCCCTCACATTCAACATCCTGAGATGAAGACATGTCACCTTGTGGTCCAATTTGAGTATTTTACTTGTATTTTTGCATTCAGTGGATCACATACACATCACATACACAACGAGAGATTTCTTTGCTGCAAGTTCAAGTTGCTGCATAGCACACAAAGTTTTTGTTAACAAGCCTTATGTTGGTTTTATTCTTCTTTCCAGGTAACCCAGTACACCCCGAGAAACAGCAACCATGCCAGAGCTCTGTGTTGGAATCAACGGGTGCGTTAGAAACACACATTTGGTTTAAGGATGTTGTAGGTTGCATCATGGTTCATGCATTCTGCAGTTGTTAGAAGAAAAGTCTGAATGTCATCAAAATGTGTTTAGGTTGCCTTAATTATAGCTGGTCTAGGAATTTTGTTGTACAAAGTTCCCTCGCTACTTCGCGGCTTTTAAACTATCGCTGGTTATCGTTTGTGCCCCAAATGCAAAATGCGCTTTGAGTGCGCTGCATCACTCGGACCGTTCAGAAAGTCGGAATGATGTTCAAATGTGCTGTTCAATTCTTCAGAGTGTCCAAAAAAATGCAGTCCAGTGCAGGCAATACAAGTAAACGGCTGCACCTTCAGAAATTAACGTGAGCAGCATCTTCGTCCCGACAGTCGACGAGGATAACTAGTCAGCTGATAACTAGGTTTAAATGTTTCTTTTTATCCCGTGTCACGTTGAAGCCAAGGGTATAATCCTAGTGGATTTATGCGAAAGTTAGTTGCCATGAGTACTTCAGGCGAAAGTGCTTCTTCTTTAAAAGAAGACAATGACGAGGAAGCAACACACTAGTCATGGCAACACACTTTAGCTTTGCACAACAAAAATTTAAAAGGCGTATTAATCAACTAAATGTATTAAGTGGTGGCCCGGTGGTCCAGTGGTTAGCGCGTCGACCTCACAGTGCAGAGGTACCAGGTTCAATTCCAGCTCCGGCCTCCCTGTGTGGCGTTTAAATGTCCTCCCCAGGCCTGCGTGGGTTTTCTCCGGTTTCCTCCCACATTCCAAAAAGGCTGATTGAACACTCTAAATTGTCCCTAGGTGTGAGTGTGAGAGTGGATGGTTGTTCATCTCTGTGTGCCCTGCGATTGGCTGGCACCCAGTTCAGGGCGTCCCCCGCCTACTGCCCGAAGGCAGCTGGCTTAGGCTCCAGCACCCTTGTGAGGATAAAGCGGTTCAGAAAATGGATGCATGGATGTATTAAGTGTAACAAGCGTTTAGAAGAGTGGGCTCATAATTGCTTGATTGAAGTGTAAATCTCACACACAAAAATGTAACCTCGACTTCACAGAAATCACAAATTGCTAGGGGGCATAAAACCAATCACCTGCGAAAAGTGAGGGAACACTAATTGTTTGAGGCACACTGTTACAAGAATGCCTTTTCATCTTCCATTCTAGGAATGACTGTGAAAGAAAACTAAGAATGTATTTTTTGTTTGTTTGTTTTTTTGTAGCTTCGGTCGTATTGGTCGCCTTGTGTTGAGGGCCTGCCTTCAGAAGAAAATCAAGGTTGTGGCCATAAATGACCCCTTCATCGACCTGGACTACATGGTGAGAAAATGAAATGTGTTTTGGCCCATGTGGGTGTAACTAGCAGATATGGAACTCTGCTAAAGCGTAGAACACTCTAAGGCTTGCCTTATCGTGCCTCTTATTCAGTTCAACTGTGCGCCCGCTGATCAAAACCGTGCATGCTGAGCATTATCATTGCACCTGCCTCTTAGGTCTACATGTTCAAGCATGACTCCACCCATGGCCCTTACAAGGGTGAGGTGCGCAGAGAGAATGACAAGCTGGTCGTGGATGGCCAAGTCATCTCAGTCTTCCAATGGTAGGCATGGACATAAACATAAACTCACGATTCATTGCCATTATTGTCCCAGTTTTTCCTGCTGCGCCCGTGGACTTTCCACAGATTTGATCGGTTAGATCAGATCGAGAGATATTTTGCCTTTTTGTACAGCAAACGCAATCTCGTTCGCGCCAGGGACGTACCGCTACTGCCATCAGTCGTAATCCGGGGTGCGCACCGCCCGTTCACCACGTCACCAATAACGAGTTGAAATAATTGAACAGTCGACCCTCATTTTAGTCACAAATGTACTGACTTAGTGTGATGTTTGGGCTTTAATTGAACACAAAGGTGACATATCACTTATTCTTTTGGATGAATGGCAACAATTGGATACAAGGGCTCATTGTACCCTTTGCCGTCTAATGGGGGGGACATTTCATTTTTCTGTCTGCCAATACAGTATATACGACTGGCAAATCTAGAGGGAGAGAGATAGTTCTGATGACTAACATGTAGTGCTGGGCAACAGGGAAATAAACAATATACCGTGATATATTATCAGTTATTCGATTTAAAAAAAAAAAAAGGTACAACACAAGTTGCCTCAAATTTGCTTCATGAAAAAGTTGTTTTTCAACTCCTCTAGATGGCACTGTTGGGTTAAATAAAGGTGTTTCTCAAATGAAAGTCTGTGTCCATTAAGCCCAATGTTGAAGAGAGAAGCGACAACACACTGTGACTGCTTACCTTTTCTCACTTTATTTTGCTGAATGCAAAGCCACACTGAGGCAAACGGAACGGACACGGACATGACTGTTTTCAGTACACTTGCGGGGTGTGTGTGTGTGTGTTACCAACAGTACAGACAAAATAGGGGCAAGATAACATGAACCAAGAAACCGGTAAAGCACATGGATAGCAGTGGGCTGAGTCTGTAGCTGGGATATTTGAAATTTATCCATACGGCGGCTCAGTGGTCGACTGGTTAGCACATCGGCCTCACAGTGCAGAGTTGCAGGGTTGGATTCCGGCTCCGGCCTTCCTGTGTGGAGTTTGCATGTTCTCCCCGTGCCAGTGTGGGTTTTCTCCGGGTACTCCGGTTTCCTTCCACATTCCAAAAACATGCGTGGCAGGTTAATGGAATAGTTAATGGAACATTCTCAATTGTTCCGAGGTGTGAGTGTGTGCCCTGTGATTGGCTGGCAACCAGTTTAGATTGTTCCCCGCTTACTGCCCAAAAACAGCTGGGATAAGCTCCAGCACGCCTCACTGCCCTTGTGAGGATAAGCGGATCCGAAAATGGATGGTTGGATGTAGTCCATACCACATGCTTTAAAATTCTCCCCCATGTTAATTGCATCATAGATAACTAACTGTGAGTCCAATATGGTCATGATCAATAATAACTTAATTGCTTTGAACGCAATTAAAAAAGCTGTGTGCTCCCGCCATACCTTGACAGTTTTTCAGGGTTGCGGACACCCTCAATATGTGCAGGCAGTGAAGTCTTGTCATTCATGACATTGACCTTTTTCCACAAACCTGTGACATTTTTACCTTGACACCTTTTAGAAAGTGAGTCTGCTCATTAAATTTAGACTTCTCTGAATAAAATGGAGTGCATTTTTTAATATCTAGCATTTGTGAGCTCCTTAATATCTAATAGCACACCCGGTCTTGGTCTACTTGCAACTGACCAGTTTCGAAAGGCCTCTCTTGTAGCAGCATGTATCTCAGCCACAAACTCATTCCACACCGCCCTGATGTTTGATACATTGCATTTATGTTTATGAAAAGGTGCAGTGGAAGCATATAGACAGTTCACAATATCATCATACATGGCACAGGGATTCTCAGCATGATATGCAACCTCACACTTTGGCTCCGAGCACATTCAGGCCCCCCAAGGCCATACAAATTCCTGAAGTCGGTTGTCGGTCAACAGAGCGTAATCAGCCACATCCTCTTTCCTCAATTTTGACCAATCCAATTTACCTAATGAAGCAGCCTTACTATTATTAGCCAGCTGGGGAACATTCCCAATATTTAGCTGGACAGCAAATGGGAGAGGTGGCAAATCCAAAGCGTATCGCGATACTTCCCAGTGAATCATGAGCATTAGTTGTGGTCACAATACAGTCTAACCAGGATGGCGTGTGCCATGCTTCACAAACATAGATGACACTATTATCAGGCAGTCAGGCTGTACTTGCTTATGGTAAGTTGAAAGTCATCACAAAATTGCTGGAGATGTTGAGCAAATGAAGATTTATCAAACATGACCGCATTACAATCACCCATGACATAAGTACAAGATGAGATGTTGTCCTCTTCATAAGACTGAATTTAAGAACTAACCTGGTCAGAAATTCATCCTCATTCTCACATGATTCATATAATAAATGTGTTTTCACTATAATTACGGCCCGTTCAACATTTAACCGTAACACCTTAAGAGCTATTGAAGATATTTTCCTCTTTATCTGACTAGTATGAAGCCAGCTGAGATCCCTTGGGGCGCATCTGGTGCCAAGTATGTTGTGGAATCCACAGGAGTCTTCCTCAGTCTGGAGAAGGCGTCTGTATGTACATGAGCAATCTCAACTGTACATAAATGTTCAAAACGTCTTCAAAGTTTCTAAAGTATGCCCTTTCCATCGTGACTATAGGCGCACATCAATGCTGGGGCTCAACGCGTGGTAGTGTCAGCACCCTCACCTGATGCCCCCATGTTTGTCATGGGCGTCAATGAGGACAAATACGATCCCTCCTCCATGACGATTGTCAGGTAAGATGAAGGTTTCTTCAAGATTTATTTGTGCAGGTGACTGACGTGACTCGCCACTTCTCATCAAAGATAACCTGTGTGTTTCTGTGAACAGCAATGCCTCCTGCACCACCAACTGCTTGGCCCCCTTGGCCAAAGTCATTCACGATAACTTTGGCATTGAGGAGGCCCTCATGGTAAGCGACAGTAAAACTGGACTACGGCAATAACGACAAGCACAATTTTGTTTGGAAATGAGTCTGCTTGTATTGATAGTCTTCGCACTTTTTTTTTTTTTGTAGACTACAGTCCATGCTTACACGGCCACTCAGAAGACAGTGGATGGTCCCAGTGCTAAGGCCTGGCGTGATGGTCGTGGGGCTCACCAAAACATCATTCCAGCGTCCACTGGTGCTGCTAAGGCTGTGGGCAAAGTCATTCCTGATCTTAACGGGTAAGGGACATGAACATAAACACATGAATCACTCCATGCGGTTTTGTTAACGGACACAAAGAAGTTACAAATGGCAATGGTGTTCATTTGTCTCCAGTAAGCTGACAGGCATGGCGTTCAGGGTACCTGTGGCCGACGTGTCCGTGGTGGACCTGACTTGTCGCCTGTCCAAGCCAGCATCCTATGCTAAGATTAAGGAAGCTGTCAAGAAGGCCGCTAGTGGCCCCATGAAGGGAGTGCTTGGTTACACTGAGGATCAGGTGACACAAATAACGTCTATGTCTGAACAGTTGATGTTTAATTGAATTAGCAGACACTGACTGCCTGTGCCGTTTTGAGCAGGTAGTCTCCTCTGACTTCATTGGCGACACCCACTCCTCCATCTTTGATGCTGGTGCTGGCATCTCCCTCTCTGACAACTTTGTGAAGCTCATTTCCTGGTTAGTGGGGGGGGGGGGGGGGGGGGGGGTCCTGCATTTGTCCTTCATTTGAATCAAATTCTTCCAAACAGAAAACAGTACGTTTAATGAACTAATCCTCTCATTTCTTTGTGCCCTGCTCCAGGTATGATAACGAGTGTGGCTACAGCAACCGTGTTGCTGACCTGCTGTTGTACATGCAATCCAAGGAGTAGACACCTGGCTGTGCTGAAAGCCTGTCCAGAAAGGGACCACCCCAACCATGCTCTATCCCCTCCTTTCTCTTTTACACACAGGCGCCACTCATAACCATGTCATAGCATCACAGTCCCTTAGCTCTTCTTCTGTACAAGTAGAAAGAAAAAAAATATGTGTTAAGTGTTCTGATTTAACCATGTCTTTCCCTTTGGTGGTGAGATGATTGGCTGGTGACAGTATTTGTGTCTGTGTGCCCCTGCCTTCTGCACTTCTTCCCGCCCCAGTAGATATGTTGTTATGGCTCAATACTGTCGTAAACTGCTGTATCCATCTCCATGTTGGTGTGTTTCAAAGGCTTATTCACCAGTGGAAGGAGAAAGGGCAGGGTGACTGTAAACCCCTCTAAAGAGTAACGAGAAAAAAATAAAACTTGAAAATCTTCAAGCTGTGTACTTGTCCCGTTTATTTACAGATGCATGTGTAGATGATACATGTACTTCTACTTACAAACGTCTCTTCATATGAAATTTTCAAGTTACGAAACGCCTCAACAGGCAAATATTGCCTCGAATACGAAAGGTAAAAATGCAGTATGTGGTGAGAGTAGGGTGGCCACCTGCTAATAAGCCCAATGAGGTTCCAGCGGTATGTTTCTGATGGACAATGTGGGACACTGCTCAGCCTGGTAGCGACAGGGTGATTTCAGCCCACGGGCAGACTCACTGATAGTGGTTTACCCATTACTAGCTACGGAAGAAGATTAGAGCCAATGAAGAGAAACTTTAATCTCAGAATTCTGACATTAAAGTGAGAATTCGCAGAATAAAGTCAGAAATTGACTTTATCTTTTGCTGCATGTGCATGCGTTGTCATAACAAAAAGCATTCCACAGCACCAAACACTTTAAAGCTCAAGGACCTTTTGCAAAATTGCACACCTAAAGTTGTACTATAATTCCTGCTACTGGTCACTTAAAACTGGTGAAACGATTATCTGCACAACCGTCATAGTATCATTGAATTGAATTGAATTGAATACAACTTTATTGTCAAATGTGCTGTACGTATGTATAACATACAGCACCGTTACCTGTTTTGGCTCGGGAGTTGAGTAATAAATAAAACGACACACTTGCTGTGTGTGAAAGTGAGAAATTGTCGCCTTATTTTACAATTTCCACACTGGTGACCCTCGACGTTTTTTGCTGGACGATTCCAGACCGCGAAGATGTCCGTGAACGCTGTTTCGCTCAAGCTCCCCGAGTTTTGGGAATCATCTGCGTCTGCTTGGTTCGCTCAGACCGAGGCCCAGTTCGCCCTACGCGACGTCACTGCGGACATGACTAAATATTACTACGTTGTTTCCGCGCTGGGCAGCTCGACGGCTTCCAGGGTCGTGAGTCTCCTCAAGTTTCTCCTCCGACAGACGGACGATATGATGCGCTGAAGGCTCACTTATTGAAAACTTTGAACTTTCCGACGCTGAACGAGCCAGCAAACTTTTCTCTCTCCACGGCCTGGGGGACGGCAAACCCTCCGAGTTAATGGATCGCATGCTCGAGCTGCTGGGCGAGCACAAACCGGACTTTCTTTTTCTTCACCTTTTTCTGCGCCAATTACCCGCACAGGTGAGGACAGCTTTAGCGAACACTGCTATCACTGACTGTAGAGAGCTAGCTGCGGAGGCTGATAAATTTTTCCTGGCCAGCCAGCAACACTGTGCAGCGGCTCTCCTCCCCGTGGCTGCCGCTGGTGCCCCCGATAATTACGCGCTCGTCGCAGCGGCTGTGCCTCACCCGCGGCCGGCTACTGGTTTATGTTTTTACCACGCCAAGTTTGGACCGAAGGCCAGGAAGTGCCGCTCGCCGTGCTCGTTCGGCGGGCCGGGAAACGCCGTGGCTGGCGCTCATTAGTGGCCATGAGCGTCGGCAACGTTGGCAGGCTACTTTTCATCTGCGACTCTATCTCTGGACGGCGTTTCCTCTGCGACACAGGGGCGCAACGCAGCATTTTGCCCGCATCGCAGATCGACATGGTAGCTGACAGCCACGGCCCCCCTTTGGCAGCTGCTAATGGGAGCCCCATCCGCACCTACGGCATGAGGTTTGTGGAACTGTGCTTCGGCGGGCAGCGTTTTGGTTGGAACTTTGTTACAGCGCGTGTCGATGTACCGCTTTTGGGGGCGGATTTTTTGTGCGCTCATGGACTTTTAGTGGACATGAAAAATCAACGTTTGATAGACGCTGCCACTTTTTGTTCTTACGAGTGTACACTCGGCCCGGCTGAAGTCATCCGACTCTCCAGCATCCTCCCCCTCACAGACGCTTTCCATCGCCTACTCGCCGAATTCCCTGCACTCACACAGCCCACCTTCACCTCTGCGACTGCCAGACACGGGGTGGAACACCACCTCGCCACCACGGGCCCACCGGTCTACGCCCGCGCCCGGCGCCTGGACCCGGCCAAGCTGGCTGTGGCCAAGACGGAGTTCAACAACATGGAGCGCCTGGGGATTGTCCGCCGCTCGAACAGCCCTTGGAACGCCTCTCCTCTCCACATGGTCCCTAAACCCGGTGGCGGCTGCCGCCCTTGTGGTGACTATCGACGGCTCAACGACGCTACGACGCCCGACCGCTACCCTGTGCCACACATCCAGGATTTCTCTTAAAACTCACCTAGTTCCGCAAGGTGATTTTCTCCAAGGTCGACCTCGTTAGGGGCTACCATCAGGTGCCCGTTCACCCCCCTGACATCCCTAAAACAGCAGTCATCACACCTTTTGGATTATTTGAGTTTCTGCGCATGCCGTTTGGACTTAAGAACGCTGCTCAGACCTTCCAACGTCTGATGGACTCTGTGCTGCGGGACCTTTCCTTTGTAAATTTCGTGTACCTTGACGACATCCTGGTAGCGAGTTCTTCCACGGCAGAACACATGGCACACCTCCGAACCCTTTTTCAACGGCTCAGTCAACACGGACTTATCATCAACCCGGCAAAGTGCCAGTTTGGCCTCTCCACCATTGACTTCTTGGGGCACAAGGTCACGGAGGCAGGCGCAGTTCCTCTCCCGTCTAAGGTGGAAGCCGTCGCAGCGTTCCCACGCCCAGTCACATACAGCATCATAAGTACCTCACCACCAATCACTTTGTCTCTGCTTAATGACTCTGCACATTGTCGCACACCTGTCACCGGGTGGTGCTACTACACAATGGTGCTCTTAAATTACAGAATGTCTTTCTATACTTTTATGTATGTCTTTGTTTCTTGTAGTTGGTTGTTACTGCAATACTGGTGTAGCTCATACTAATGGACACAAATTCAAATTGGGTGATTTACATACTTGGCCAATAAAGATAATTCTGATTCTGCATGTGATTGATGGGAACCTTTCACCGCAGTCAGCTGTTCACAACTAAGTTCAACAGCAACAGAGGCCCAGATCGGGAACGACCTCCAAGCGGTGTTGGGCGTGCCTTCGGGCCATGAACAGTTTCCAGTCAACCGCCGACAACTGGGTCTGCAAGTCCCCGGGTCGCTGCGGTTTTAGGAGCCGTTTTGGGACCCAATTGGAGGTTGCTCAACAGCGACAGCAACAGAGCTGTGCCGAGCTGTCAAATAATATTAATTTGGTTGCCACGGGCTTGGAGCGGTATTGTGACCAAGTTTGTTATTAGAGCAAGCGTTTTACGGTATACGCCTTCAATGTGCGGAACACATGGATTGAGCTTCAAACGCTATATGTGCATGCATTATGCGGGACGGTTGATCACCCTCGGTGAGAGGTGTGTGCAGCACCCAAAAGGTCTGCAATATAAGGATCTCCGAACAAAAAGGTAGCATAGTAGGAATTAAGAGGCTTCGTGCTGACTTTTCTCTTCACCTTGTAACCTTGGGCGTTCAATTCTACTATTTTGTTTCATGTTTTTATTTCAGTCCCCCCCGCCCGCTATTATGATTATTATATATGTTATTGTATTCTTTATTTCACATTTAAGAAAACAGGGATCCGCTAGCTCAAAAACGTGATGTGATGGAGTAAAACTTAGATCAGTTTTGGATTCTGCACCCAAAAATTAGTTTAAAGCAGCCATCAGACCTCACTCAACAAAAATTGTGTTCTCCAGTCTAAATCTGTTTACCGCTTCATTGTGTGTTTGAAAAATTCAGCGAGTGGATTTCCCTTTTTGCCAATTCTTGATGTCTTCTGTCTGTGCAATGTTGCTGTCAAACTCAGCATAGAATGTGCTGGGCAGTGCTAGAGTCATATTCCGCTGTAACTCTGCATTCAACTGAATTAAAATAAAAAGCACCAAATGAGCAAGAGATTAATCCATCCATCCATCCATTTTCCGAACCGCTACATCCTCACTAGGGTCGCTGGAGCCTATCCCAGCAGTCTTCGGGCAGTAGGCGGGGGACACCATGAATTGGTTGCCAGCCAATCGCAGGGCACACAGAGACGAACAACCATCCACGCTCACACTCATACCTAGGGACAATTTAGAGTGCCCAACGAGCCTGCCATGCATGTTTTTGGAATGTGGGAGGAAATCGGAGCACCCGGAGAAAACCCACGCAAGCCCGGGGAGAACATGCAAACTCCACACAGGGAGGCCGGAGCTGGGATCGAACCCGGTACCTCAGCACTGTGAAGCCGACGTGCTAACCACTGGACTACCGGGCCGCCCATTAGCAAGAGATTAATTTAGAATTTAAAAAAGCCTTGCGGCTGCTATATTGATAGTCGAAGTTTAATTCGTATTCATTTGTTTAGTCTTTATTTAACCACGTAAGGAAATTGTTTAACGTTTACAATGTCAAGTGGCTGCAGACAGTAATACTGTATTAGGAAAAAATAAAGTAAGTTTGTTTTTTCTTCTTTCTACCCCCCAATTTTGCTGCTGTAGACTGTAAATTTGTGTGGGACAAAAAAAGGCTATATTATCTTATCTTATTTTAACAAGTCAAAACATAATATAATTCAATCACAAATGACCAGACAAAATCTCCTTTTCTCATCAAAATAAACAACAGCTCCCATCACTTGTCGAAGTCAACATAAAATCGGCTTCGAGAGACTTAAATTTGTCTGTGACACGTCGATCCGTTCAAAATCAGGCTACGGTCGTGTGGTCTGACGTCGCATATTTGTGCTTTGCGATTGGCTGGCAAGTTAATCCTTTCCGGGTGCGCCCCGCCTACTGCCCAAAGATGGCTGAGACAAGCTCCAGCAAGCCTGTGACCCTTGTGGGGATAAAGCGGTTCAGATGATGGATGGAATGGCTAACTATGACAATGTCTTTGCATGCATGTGTATATGAATGACACTACTCGTCATACGGACATCACCGAAATAACTCAGAATACTGTGCACGTTATCTTTAAAACTTCTGACCACATTACTACGCTGCTCCAGCCATACGTGCCACTGCTTATGCGCAATGTTCTATAAACAACAACCTTATATACATGCATACACATTAAATACAATTTAAAGCACACGAATTATACAGATTAACATATTTCCCTAAACAATACATGACTGTGGCCGTTTGTACAGTCTCACTGCAGATAGTAGATCGCGACACAGGAATTAATGTGACTCTCCCTTCGTGCTTGTGGTCCTACTCCTCATTGCCTTAGAGAGAGTTTTGCCACAGCGCCCCTGGAATACAAATGAACGCAAGATGTGACAGCGAGATGGCGAGGGAGTCGTGCTAAAAAATGAAGGCTTGGTCTGATCCGGCGCCCTCTGGTGGTTATTTCTCGCTGTTATTGAGCCCCAGCGGAAACTCAGTCGGAGGGATTTTCACGTAGAACAACACTAACTTCCGGTAAGGCACGGCGTCCTGCTTCCCCTTGTTGTAAGTGGCGTTTTACTAATATTACATTTTGTGGTACAAACACATTTATATGATTGTCTGTGGGGACATTGAGGGGAATATGCGTGTATCCTTCTCGTGGAGAGTATGTCTGTGGCTCGATGGACATGCGCGCGACTCGTTTTGGAAGTGGGATCGAGGTGCCTTATCCCATAGATAAATCTGCCTTATCCAGCCGAATACAGATGAATTCACTTTCCGCGTGGATTGTAAATGTTGAATTGTAATATTTAATATCGGTCGAGTCTTGTGACCACACATTGTTAATGTCCTTGCACATCTGTAGCACAGTATTAACTAATGGTTTTTTTTCCCAAACACAATATTTCTACAGGTCACCTGATCATCTGATTGGCCGTCATGACCCTGTTTCATTTTGGAAATTGCTTTGCTTTGGCGTATTTCCCTTACTTTATAACATACAAGTGCAGCGGCCTGTAAGTATGTATTTTATATCTGTAAGTATAATCGATGCATCCACAGAAAATGTTGCCAATGAAAGTAAAAAAATTTAAGTATGCGAAGAACAATTTCAAGTTGCTCCAATTTTAAATAAACGTGTTCCATTTGAAAGAGCCTGCAAACTATTTACGACAAATTGAGATGTAGTATCTTGAGATAATGAGAAAATGACAACATTTTTCTTGTTTTTAAAAGAGTAATTAATGAGCCTATAATGACAATCCCCAGTTTGGGTGATACCATGATAATTATTTGCAATAATCTTTGGCTTTAGGCTTATTGAACAGTATTATTTTGGTAAACTTTAAATTCCCACATGTCAAGATGTGTACCGTTGAGCTGTATGAAGCATAATTTGGTGTCTGGAACCATTTCATCACCATCACATCAATGTGTCCAAATGCTTCTTATACCTGGAAATCGATGGTTTGTTCACGTCATCAAGATTTTTTTCACATCGAAGCATTAGTTGCTATTTTACGATATTATTGATAGTTATTTTACATGCTCGTCTCACGTTGCATTTCCTTGTCGTAGAAACAAAAGGGTCTGCTAATCAGTTTAGTAATGTCAGAGCTTTGTGAATCTCTGCCAAATCCTCTTAGTATTGTGGAAATGGTGGTACATAATCTCCACAAGCAATTTGGGGCTTAATCTGGTATATTGTACTATTTTACGGAGACGTTCTTTCCCTAATCACATATTGTCTTATTCACCCTTTGTATCTGATTTTTAGTTCCGAATACAATGCTTTCTGGAAGTGTGTCCAGGCTGGAGCTACCTACCTTTTTGTCCAGCTCTGCAAAGTGAGTAAACTCTCTAGTTTGATCTTCCCCTTGAGGCTAAATGAGGAAAATTTATCATGATGTTTCATGTCAGGTAGATTACCGGTAGTGTTGCTCAGCCAGGACATGGACATGGACCATGGATACCTCATTGTTTGCGATGTAATTCTTTTCGAAAAACTTCTATGACATTTTTTCCGAATAGGATTATTTTACTCAAATGGTACAGAGACCTTTGTCTACCTAAACTAAACGGAGGTTAACGTGACTTTTTTTTGCCTCTTATTCCTTCTGTTTCACAAGTATAAGTATTTTAATCAGAGATCTTGCTCCCTTTTGGATTCTGAAAGTTACTGCATGACACTAGATGTTCTGCATTTTATTTTCAAATGATGATGATGCGTTCCAGTGGACTCAGACCAATCATTTCTTATTGTGAAACATAACGGTTTGTTCTGGAAGTTACCACTGAAAGCTCATATTTTGACTTTATTGACTTCGGGTCAATCAGAAATATCCTGGGGCACCCCTAAAAGGTTGTGAACTACTGAGTTAGATTGCACCAAAAATATTAATGTTTTTTTGCTATTCTCGTATTTGCCAGATGTTGTTCCTTGCGACTTTTTTCCCCACCTGGGAAGGAGGAGCTGGAGTTTATGACTTTGTTGGGGTAAGTGTGAAAGTGACATTGTACTCACTAGCCCACAGCATTAGGCACATTTGCACAATTGACTAGATTGAAAGCAATTAAAGCAAATGGTTGGATTACGGCATACTTCAACCAGGGAACAGCTATTTTGACATGATTACACTGACATTAGCCATATCCTGCTTAATTATTATCCACATTGTAAATGATGGCGGCGCGGGCACCCACGGCGGCTCCTCTTGTTGTCGTCTGTTTAAGAGGGAGGACATTTCTTATGTATGTGTAACATACAGCACATTTGACAATAAAGTTGTATTTGATACTTGATACTTGATGGTTAGTTACCAGTTACCAATCCCACGTTAACACATATTTAAAGAATGAGGTTATTTTTCCTCCAGAAGCCCTCCGAGTAGCTTGAAACGAGCTATAAGTGGCAATTTACTGTCCTTTTGTCACGACCTGACACGACCTGACTCGAGCCTTTTGTCGATGGGCCACGACGAAAACAAAAGAACCAACGCCGTTGTAGTTGAACAAAAAAGGCTTCGCTTGAATTCCTTTTGAGTCCTTTTAAACACAAATTATTGAGGTGTTAACCCCCCCGAAAAAAAATTATAAACTGGCTAGTGTAACATGAGCACATGCCCAACTGTCTTCCCAATGAACCTTACGTCAACACTGCCGCCCGGCAGCTACCCTAGCTTTACAACAGGTAACAAGCAAGACAATTTATGAAGCCTTGATGCTTAAATATTTGTATAAATGTGCTTCAAGTCAAATGACCTTAAAGTTCATGAAAATCCATAAAAAAGAAGTTGTAAAATTATGTTCTTAATTGTCCTTAATTTTTAGGGAAAGCTTCTAAAATCAATAAAAATCCTTAAAAATTAACCAGGGGTGTTCATTTCATTTGTGTATGTCATTTTCCCCACCCTTCCCATTAATAGTTTTGTTAGAAAATGCGCCTGGTGCTCTTCCCCTCAAACCCCGCTGTCGGGCTAGATGCCTTCCTGATTCCCGCTCTGCTTTTTCCCGCCGTCTCCGATCAGTTCCAATGATGATCACGTGATCACTTTGGGTCATTTCAGGCCAATTTGATATACAGTATGTTAAATAAAGGGTTAGCTGATTGCCCCTAAAAATAAAGATTTGGCCTTCCTTGATTGAACACCAGCTCAGTGATATGTGGCTTTCTGTTCATTAAATCCACCGTGAATCCCCTGCTGAATGGAGAAAGGGTCCTTAAAAATGGCTAAATTAGCCCTCAAAAGTCCTTAAAAGTCCATAAATAAAAAACAAGTGGAAGAGTGGGAACCCTGGAAAAGAGCGAAACACAAATGCCATTCGCCATGCAGGGTGAGCTTTTTCCCTCTTCTGTCAGTTGAATCTGTCGAGTTGGTCGCCCCCATGTGGCGTCAATGGAAGTAGACTCTAATGATGACAACTGATGATAAATTCCGTGAACCACGTTATTTGTGCATGGACCAAAAGATAAAGCGGATCTCCCGTGGCCCACCTATGTTTCAGATCAAGGGCTGCAAGACCTTTTTTTTTTTTTTTTTTTTTAATAGACTAATGTAACAATAAAATATTCAACAGACCAACTAAGAGCCTTCCAAGCAAAATGTCATATCCAGCACCGAAGAATTGTATCAAAATGCCCTATTTTAATTCAAACTCTAGAATAGCTCTGCACTGAACCACATAGAGGAATAAAAAAAACAGTTGGTTACCCTCAAATATGTGTTGTAAAATATTAGAAACAGTTCATAGTATGATGCAGTACACCAGTCCAAACCTACACCATTACCTCACAAAAATTTACATACTGTAGAAGTAATGTCTCTGAGCTAAACCAGCATAATTATACCTGTAAAGCGCGATTTATTCATTTATTTATTTTTGGATACAGCTCATTTATTACATTTTAATAGGAAAGCACAGGTGTACCCAAGGTTTTAAATGGCTGTATGCTTGTGTCAGGAATTTATGAAAGCAACAGTGGACCTTGCAGACCTGCTGGGCCTCCATCTTGTCATGTCACGAAATGCCGGCAAAGGAGAGTACAAAATCATGGTAGCCGCCATGGGGTGGGCAACCGCCGAACTTGTAATGTCGAGGTAAGCATTGTCGCTTCCACCCACCCCCCCACACCCTCACAAAATGTAACTAAATGCCATTTAAATAAATAGCTCAGTTTCATCAACCATGTGTACATATCAAAGTCTCCGCTTGTGGTTGTGCAGATGTCTTCCTCTCTGGGTCGGGGCCAGAGGGATCGAGTTTGACTGGAAATATATCCAAATGAGCTTTGACTCCAATATTAGTTTGGTGAGTACATCTTTCATTCATGTTCTCCACTGGGGGTCTCCTTTTGCCACTTTCTTCTTCTTCGCAGTAGCTCTGGCCACAAATGCTTCCGATTCAATTTTTCAATAATAGGAACGTGTGAAGAGATAGTTACTCTCCGTGGTCAGATCAGCACATTCTCAAAATGGCTTCCTTTCTCTTCATTCTGTCTGTTTACAGGTCCATTATATTGCCATGGCAGCGGTAGTGTGGATGTTTACTCGCTACGACCTTCCCAAGAGCTTCAGGCTCCCTGTCACTGTGCTGCTGGCGCTCTGTGTCTACAAGTCCTTCTTAATGGAGTAAGTGCATCTTCAACCCACTCATTGTGGCATTTACATCAAACAAGAGCACAGAGCGCATCAAACCTGTCTACTGAGATTTTCCCACTTGTGGAAATGGGCAGACTGGATCACATCCAGATGATAAAGCATTCAAGTTAGCACCCACAGTGCTGTTTTATTCAAATTGCATGCAATTTAAAGGCAGATTTATCCAAAATATATCTTTGAAATATTTAGTCCGTTAAAAATCATAAGTACTGTCAATTTTTAAAGTGTTGAGTTACTTCTAGGATGTCTTTTAGGTTTTAGTTACCTTTAAAATGTAATGGGAAGACCCTTGTAAGATGTAGAAGAATCTCACATTGCTTCGAGACATGGTAGCTGACTTCACAAAATTGAAATCCAATCCAATACATCCATCCATCCGTGATCTGAGCCGCTTATTCTGACGAGGGTTGCCGGCGTGCTGCAGCCTATCCCAGCTGTCTTGGGGCAGTAGACTGGGTACACCCTAAACTGGTTGCCGGCCAATCACAGGGCACACATAGACGTACAACCATTCCCGCTCACACTCACACCTAGGGACGATTTAGAGTGTTCCATCAACCTGCCATGCATGTTTTTGGAATGTGGGAGGAAACCGGAGTACCCAGAGAAAACCCGGAAGGCCGGAGCCAGAATCGAACCTTGCACCACTGTACTGTGAGGCCGACGCACTAACCAGTCGATCACCGCCCCAAATTAAATAGAATGATTTGCAAATTATTTTCAACCTATAATTAATTGAATACACTACAGAGTCAAGAAATTTAATGTTATTTAATGATCGAACTGTTAGAACTAATTTTTTTTTAGCAAATTATCATTAACTTGGAGTTTTATGGCTACAAAACGCTCCCAAAAAAGATGGTAGAGGCTCATATTTTCCATTGTGTTTGTCAGAGATTTGGCTCCGACAAGTTGAACAAAATGACTCAACTCAGGAAGGAATTGTCTTTTACTGCCGGCAGGAGGCACAGTTTTCAATGAAGTGTTTGCTCCCCCAACTGACACCTGAACTCTCGCAGCTCCTGCTGGTCTTAATTGACAGTATATCAGTGATAATTTTACAGTTTACCCCCAGTGAGTCCCAGGGACTCGCTGATCAGAAAAGTATGAGTCCCATTATGCATTTAGCGAGACCAAAGTTTCGAATTCTGAAATGGTCTACTTATTCAATTGCATATGATAATAACGCAAACAACATATACATACAATTATAAACAAATTAAATAATTCAGTGGCATTCACTGTAACTATTTTTCGGTTCCGTCGGATTACCCAATGGGAAACCACGGTAACTAATTTGGGGTTCCGTAAACATTCGTCATGGGAACCCATTTTTCTATTTTTCACTGATATTCAAAATCAAGAATTCTGAAACTCCAAAGTATCATGTTTCAAGGGTAAATGTTTGAAAACTATCCATTAACAATGAACATTTCATCAGCAGCTGTGTACTCCAGGTTTATTCAAAAAAATAAATGGATCAAAATAGGGTGCACTTATATGGCATCATGAATACAACATACCACAAAATCAGAGTGTTTTTTCCAATCTCACACTGCAAAGATTAATTTACTGGTAATCATTAATACAGGTAAGTAATGATGTGGCTTGACATCCTCTTCCCAAAACGATGTATGTGAAATCTATTATCAATTTGACGAAAGATCTACCCACGTCATCATTAGTTCTACCACCAGTTAACATTAGCATTACTACATCTTGTGACGAATGTTTTATTCCTAAAGTTACCATGCTACATCCAGTAAATTATAGAATAACCAAGACTGTTTCATCATATTTTTCACAGCGATTAGCCTATAGATCTAATGACCAATTTGCCTCGTAATCGTGCCCCCCGTCGTATTTCGCTCTCGTGTTCCGTGCATACGTCACAGGTGAGTTTAGTGATACGCCCTTCGGACGATTCATACGAAAAATCAGACTGGCATTCCCATTTCTTAAATGTCGTAATTAGTAGACCTTTGTGAGTTTTTTTCGCTGCCATCTCAGACTTTCGTCCGCGCGATTCCTCACACACACTAAACACGGACTAAACACACACACACTCAAAACGAAACTAAATTAGAAGAAACACACACCACAAACACACATACAGGCACAGTGAAGCGTTGATCACACAGGAGAGATTCGATCGCGAACAGTCAACTCGTGTGCGGTGACTTATGGGACCGTCAAAATGACGCCACGGAAACGACACGCTACCGGTAACGATCGTAACCGTGAAATCCGCAGGCCTGCCGTAGTTTTTTTTTTTTTTTTGACTGAGAAATTTCCTTGCGTCCCAAAAACGCATATTATTTGGAATTGTGCGTCCCGCGGGAAAATTGTGCGTCTAGGACGCGGGACGCAGAGGTAACGAGATGGCTGGTACAGTCAAACCTCGGTTTTCGTACTTAATCCGTTCCAGAAGACTGTTCGGAAACCGAATTGTTCGGAAACCGAAAGCATTTTTCCCATTGAAATCAATGTAAAATGTTTTAATCCGTTTCAAGTCAAGAAAACAACTTTTTTAAACCACTTATTTTTACAATTTCACACCATAAACTGTACAAATGTAATGGGAGAATACCAATTTTAACATTAACATAGTAACATAAAAATTGAAGGAACATCTCTCTCTCTCTCTATCTGTCGCAGGGCTTGCGCCTCTCCCAGCTGTCAGCAGGCAGTAGGCGGGGCATTTCGGCATCCCGAACTCCTTCGCCAACACAGACACACGCACACCTGACTCATATTTTGCGATTAAATCTTTCTTAAATTCTATAGTTTTGCGCCCTATTTTCCTCTTTTCTTCACCAGGTTCACCACTTCCACTTGCTTTCTTTGGTGCCATGATTAGGGGCTGATACACGATGCAAAAATAACAGTCCAATATTATGTAGTTCTCACCAAACACGTCTGCTTTTTAAAAAAAACATTCTTAATCGAACAATACAAACTCGTCTGCTCACAAGCTGTTTCTGTACGATTATTGCATAATAATGAGACACCGGACACCAGAGTGTTCATTATGTGCTGCTGCATTGACAAATGCCGTCCGTTTAACAAACGCACGCCCCCCCCCCCCCCCTCCCGCCAGGGCAAACCATTATTAAAAGAGGGGGATTTCACTCGCGCTAACAGAAGCGTCTCACCAAACACGTCTGCTTTTTTTTATTGAACAATACAAAAACGTCTGCTCACAATGGTCGCTTCCTGTGTAGCGACGCGACACGAGGGAGCGCGGCGACAGGAGGGAGCGTCACTTCACTCCTCTCGCCTTTGCTACCTCCTCTCGGCTTCGCTACCTCGCGAAGTTACATGAGGTAGCGTTGCTACACGAGCTAGCGAAGCCGAGAGGAGTGAAGTGACGCATTCAAGTGCGCTCAGTTAGTTCGAGAACCGAAATTAGTTCGGCATCCGAGGCATAAAAAACTCTCAATTTTAGTTCGAAAACCGAGGTTTAACTGTATATGCAAATTGCAAGTGACATATCAGAAAACCACTCCTCCCTTCATTTTCATGCCGCGCCTCTCGGCCCCTCAGCAGACACTTGAAGGCCTTCCCATGAACTGATACATGTGTAACTTTGCTCAAGGACATCTTATTATACTGGAGCTCATCCTGTACTTCCTGTCCGCCCGAAGTTGAATCTTTCTTTCCGTATTATCAGTTAACAAGCGCCTTGGCTCCATTCACCTCCAATTGACCCCTGATTCTCCGTGCTCCATTGTGTACAAGCTGTATAAACACACGCACTCGAGGTCAATCAAGCATGTAACAAAATGAAACTTTTAAACATGATAAGATTGTGTTACATCAATTTTTCTTTTTAACATCCATCTATGCATTATCTGAACCGCTCCGTCCTCACGAGGGTTGCCTGCCGGCTTGTGCCATTTGGGTTTTTGTTGTTGTTGTTTAAAAAAAATATATAATCTATACTATAAAATTATCCATCATTGGTTCAATTTAAATTTATTTAAAATGTATATAACAAAAGTACAAGTGGTTTCGGTCGTTGGTATCGGTGAGTACTTAGATGTTTGAAAGGGGAGGTGGGGGGGACGCACTATGAGCAGTCCCACCTCCCCATGACTTGGCCAATGACACACTATCCTCTTACAACAAAAAAAGAGAAACTCAGTCAGTGAGCATTCAGGCAGAAAAAAAATCAGGACATTTGTTTTTTCGGCTTAGCTCGCCCAAATGGCACTTTGAATTTAAAGTATTTTGAATTTAATTATTGTCAAATGTTCTGTAAGGCGCTTTGTTACAGCTGCAGCTGTTGGGAAAACGCCGTGTTAATAAAGATTGGATTTTTATTGTACTCATACTGGTATCAGTCTGAAAGTAAGTGGTATCGAAAATCCTGTAAGTGTGTGTTAAATTTGAGCACTGTATGTGATAATTGATCATTTTTTTTCCCCTCTCCCCACCCACCCCTGTACGCGCAGGTTGTTCATCCATGCCTTCGTCTTGGGCAGCTGGACCGTGTTGTTGGTGAAAGCTGTGCTGACTGGTGCCATCTCTCTCTGCTCACTTCTTCTCTTCGTCTCCTTGGTACACAGCAACTAAGTCCAAAACCAGTTGTTTTGACTAGTCTTAGATCCAAGTCACCGATTGGTGATCGAGCCAGTTCATCCAGGCTACCACCCCGCCAGCTGGTGATTTGGTGGATCTGCATTGCGGCTGTTTTTTTTTGTGGTGGATGCAAGTGACATCAAAAGACTATGATATCGACTGAAACACTTGATATTTTGCGAAAGGGTGTATTTTGATCACATATTAACCCACTACAAGCATTGCAAGTAACATTTATGTTCAGCTGTTTTAATGAATAGATTAACAACACATTTTCATCATGTCTTTTCTTGAAATGGACACCGCAAATGTAATTTTATTTATATCTGACTTTTCAACACGTCATGGTCTAAACTGAGGAGAATCAATCAGCAAGCAAGTTATTTTTCATCTCTGTACAAAATTTGACCTCTATGTGACAAATCCACCTCAAATGTACTTAGACTTGTTGGAAGATTTTTAAGATGAGAAACTGTATGAATAAATCTCAACTTCTGTTTTCGCCATTTGATTGGTTGGACCGCACAGGGTTTCATGGATTTTGTTGTTCTTGGTTGTCGATCTTGGTTTATCCTGGTAGGGTACGTGCATACCAATAATTGGGTTGAATTTGAGCATTCGTTTTACACTTGGGATGAAAGTTGGAAAAAGCCCAATTACCGTATGTCTAAAATAGATTTTCCTGGGGTCTGGGATGCTAAGAGAGTTTTTTTTTTTTTTCCTGATCTGCATGGAAAACTGTAAGGGCCCACAATCAAAAATGTTCAACTTGTTAAATGTTTACCACCGCAAAGTCTGAATATTTGTCAGCAGATTTTTAAAACCTGCACTCTTAACTGGCCACAACATTAGGCACATCTCTATGATCTCATTGGACCCATTACAGGAGTGTTATCTGTAGACGTGCTGTACCCAAATTCTAATTCAGTTTGGACCATAATGACAGGTCTTGCTGTAAAGTATACTGTGGGGGTCACCAGCACGATGGCCACAGGCACCAGGTAGCCCTCAAGGACAACATGAGTAGCCCGCCGGCCTATTCCAAAAATAGCTCACGAGTAATTAGACACTGTGACTCTCCAGGAATATTGTAGAAGCGATCATTTCAAAATGTGAAAACTGGCAGATGATTATAAATGAAGTGTGGCCAATTGATATTTATCTGTTTCATAATTATTGTGAGAAATCGCTAATGTGATCATTGTCTTCTCAGAAATGAATATCATTAATTATATGAAGGTAGTTTGAGCAAATTTATTTCAAAAGTGCATACCATTAAACTGGTAGCCCTCTGCATTAATCAGTAGCTAAGAAGATATTGGTTTCAAAAAGGTTGGTGACCCCTGGCGTACTGTATAAAACCCCCACCCTTTTATTCAGTGAGTAACCTGAAGAAATACAAAAACGTATTATCTTCAGGTATTGAACCTCTTGTGTGCCAAATCCCAAAGAAACTATACGTAGTTCCCACAAGAATATTGTGACACTATCTGAGGGAGGGAGAAAGTGCAGTGACGATAATAGAATGGAAAGCACTTGTACAATGAGGAACGGAACACAAAGGCAACTGTTAGTCCCGGCATTATTTACGTTGGTTCTCAAACCTCAACAAAAAAGATCTGCGGAGGGTTTTGGTCACGATTGACTTGTATTTATAAAGCACTTCATAACCACCACCGCTGTATACAACGTGCTGTACATGGAGCAAAAATTAAACAACAAAACATTAAGTTAATAACAAAGACAGTAGAAAGCACAAAAACAGTAACACAAAAAAAATCAAGTCTCATGCTGAAGTTAAGACAAGTTATAAAGATGGACAGCGACGGGGGTTGCCTTACGTTCAGTGGGAGGTCATTCCAAAGTGAGGCACCAGCAACAGAAAAAGCTCAATCCCCTTTGAGCCTCTACATAGTCCTTGGTACCTTGAATAGTTTCCAGTCCGCAGACTTGAGGCAAAGGTGCATAGGAGTGGACAAGCTCAGAGACTTAAGGTGTGGCGAGGCCATTTAAAGATTTGAAAGCAAATACACTGTAATAGAATCTTAAAAAGAACTCTAAAATGGATAGGGAGCCAGTGAAGGGATGCCAGAGTAGGAATTGTGTGCTCCCTCTTACTACTTACTTACTTACTCTTAGTACTAGTCAAGAGGCCAGCAGCAGCATTTTGGACCGACTGGAGATGCTTAATGGAGGATTGGCTGACCCCAAAGTAAAATGCATCATAGTAATCAATCCAAGATGTGGTAAATGCATGAATTACAATTGTGCTCTTGAGAAACAACATTTACATTTTTAAATGAATCATGCCTCTACCCCAAAGATATACAGTATTAATAATAATAATCATGTTTGTCATGAGCGGCCAAGTGGTCGACTGGTTAGCACGTCGGCCTCGCAATGCAAAGGGTTCTCTGCCTTCCTGGAAAGGAATTTGCATGTTCTCCCCATACCTGCATGGGTTTTCTCCGTTTTCCTCCCACATTCCAAAAACATACGTGGTAGGTTAATGTTGTCCCAAGGTGTGATTGTTAGCGTGAATGATTGTTCGTCTGTGTGTGCCCTGCGATTGGCTGGGAACCAGTTCAGGGTGTCCCCTGCCGACTGCCCGAAGACAGCTGGGACAGGCTCCAGCATGCCCACGTCACCCTTGTGAGGAGGATAATAATGATAATAATAATAAACACACATGAAAAAATTAAAAAAAAATTTAAAAAAACGGACTCAACCCATCCATACATTGTAAATAGCACAGCCACCTTATATTTTGTATTTTGTATTTTTTATCTTGCATTCTGTACTGTGTACAGCTCTATTTTGTTCTGGAACATTTATTTGTGCATGCAATACTTTGTTTTTCTTTTAACCCCACCCCCCTTCCCCCTCCAATTCTGCTGCTGAAGATTGCAAATTTCCCCAGTGCGGGACAAATAAAGGTTTTCTTGTTCTTATAAAAGCAGCTCAGAAAATGGAGGGGCGAATGTTTGTCGTGATTTTTTTTTTAGCATTGTTGGATAATTGAGGTGTTTGTTTGTACAGTAGTTTGCTGTGAAGATTGACAGGACTGCCATTTTGTGGATTTATTAAACAATTGAGACATGGACAATTATTGAAGAATGTGATGCTACTGAAATCAAACCACGAATCAGACAGTACATCTCTCCCTCCTGTAAGTTGACCTCATGAAGTCATTTTGTGGCCGCCCCCCGTACCTCTCCTTTCCACTTAGCGCGGGTGCTTTAGGCAACCCACAAAGCTTGCATTTTGAGCAGGCCTCAATGCTCACGGCTGTTCACTAATACGCAAACAGACATTGCATTTCTCTGCTGGCACACTGCGGCTTGTGTATGCAAGAATAGCGAATGCTGGGAAACACAAATGGCCTGACTAATGCCTTGCACATTCCAGTGTGAATTGAACAAATGTGATCTGGCAGCAGAGGACTCGTATCTGTCACTCCAGGGTGCCTGCAGATCTTGGTCTCAAATTATACTTGAACAAAATTATGGCCTTCATTTTTCATAAGAATTATACTTGATGTAATAAGTCATACACAAATGTTAAAAATGCTCACTCTGACCTGACGGCCATTTGAAACCATCTCACCTGGGAAAGATTTCCACGATTAGAGCAGGGATAATGTTACTACGGGGGCTGGGGTGGCATGGGGGGACGGGGGGGGGGGGGGGTATAGTCCTGTCAGAAAACGATGTAGCCCCAGTCTCAACCCTCTATTAATCAGTCTAGCTGCCCATTTGCCAATTTTCCTGGATTAGAGGAAAAATGTTGTTGTGCCAGGTCTCACATTTTTCTTCTTTCATTCTTCATTTATTTCCCTTCTGTTTCCTTCTAAAACAAGGGTTAATTCTAGTTCAAAATAGTAAGTTTTTTTTTTTTAGCCAGTGTTTACATTTAATTGATCCCTGTTTCCCTGCAAAACTTTGCTGTCAATCCAAATGTACAGTATAAGGGGGAGAAGTGGCTCATCCCTGTCCGCCGAAGTAGGAGGAACTTTGATAATCGCACAAACTACTGAACAGACAGCCTTAAGTAAAGAGGAGTGACATGACTTATCAGTCCTCCTGCACATCTGCAGTCAGCATGTCCTGGCCCAGCTACATCAAGTATCATGGCCTGGCCCTGCCACCCGGAGCTCACTCTGAGGACAGCTTGGAATATGCTGAACATTTCTCTGTGGAGGACACTGATGTGTTTTCTGTGACATATCCTAAATCAGGTACAGTACTTGACCAATCCTGTTTATTTTCACATCTATGACTGGAGCTTTGTATTTGTTATTTTAATCTGAAGAACATGAAAGAATTATTTGTGAATTTGAGACCTTTTATAACAAGATGCAACATTAGGACGACTATATGTTCAATATTGGGAGTGGCAGGATGTTACCGTGTTACAGGTTCAATGGATTTAAGGTAGCAGTGGCATACAAGTGCATGCATTGGTCCAGAATGGGGAAAAGTGAGGTTAACACACACACACACACACACGCGCGCGCACACAAGCGTACAAACACATATATATATATATACATACACCTATATATATATATATATATATACACACATATATATATATACACACATATATATATATATACACACATATATATACACATATATATACACACATATATACACACACATATATATACACATATATATACACACACACATATATACAAATATATATATACACATATATATACACACACATACACACACACATATATATATACATATATATATACATATATACATATATATATATATATATATATATACATATATATATACATATACGTATACGTATACATATATATATATATATAATTAGATAGATTGCCCCCCACACACACACATACAGTACTTTGTCGATCTCGATCCGCTACTGTAATTTTCCTTTTCTCTTTGTCTAATGGGGGAAAATGTAGTTACTCAGTGTTGATTATTTGATTTTTTAATACTATTTAGGAAAGTCACTGCAGCACTGTGAGGAATTAGTTTGCAGAGTTGAGAACCCATTCGGTTAACTTCTGGCCTGCATCGGAGCGCCTTGTAACCATTATCACGCGTTTTGTGTCTGATAGACACGCTTCTAATTCACACAAAAAATGTGCACAGTTCAGTGTTACAGTAATTTTTCTTCTCCAAGACAGTGACATTCCATTCATTTGGCGGAAGTGCTGTGCTTGCTTTCAGTACCCTCGGATATTATGTGCATACTTTAAAATCCGGGGTCGTTTTGTTGTCTCCCTTCATATCTTAGGTGGTGGTACTGACTTTTAAAATATTTAAATAGCAACTGTAAATATGAAAGCTTGGACAATGTCGAAAGTATCTTGTTTGAAACACGCCAACGTCGTAAAGTTTTACACATTTTTGTGAACGTGAACGTCTCAGCGGACCCGCCTGACACTTCCCTCTATAGTTGGAAGGACAAACACAATGTCTATACAGGAGTTGTATTTTATGCACCATGGACTAATGTTTCCAAAGGAAACCCACTCTCAAGAAAGCCTGACATATTTTGCACAGCAATTCACGTTTCAAGACGATGACGCCATTGCTGTCACGTACCCAAAATCAGGTCAGTGTGCATTCAGCAAACACTTGCTCCAATGTTGCCTGTGGTGTGTTGTATTCCTGAATCGTGTACATTAGTTTAATATGTGCACGCACAGATGGAGACAATTCGTGCCTGTATGGAGTGCTTGCAAAAGTTTTTCAGCCATTACTGAGTTATGTAATCACCAGAGAGGTGTGCTTTGTGATCAAGCGTGATGCTTGATTGATATTTTTGATAAATCAGATACTCCCTTGAACTTGGTGTTTTTATTTTTGTACTGAATGATGGTGCAGTTCATGCCAGGTTGCAGATAATGAACGCTAAGGTGTCATAAAAGAAATGAATAAATAAGGCAATAAGTTGTGCAATAGAAATCTTGTCACATTTTGCATGATGGGATGTGGAGGATCCCAAAAAGCAGCGAGGCAGGAGGAGCAGGGTGGGCTGAACAAAATGTATTCACAAAAAACATTTGCACGGTACACTGGAGGAACTAACTCAAATATTGGAACAAAGTCCTAAAACACAAGAAACCAAAGTAAGAAACAAACAAAAAATAATAATTATGACAAAAACAAAACATGACGGGGCGCACACAATGATCCGACACTAACTGGTCGGGCAGGGAGTCCTTTTAACAAAACACTAATGACACAATGACCAGCAGGTGGCACTGCAGGAGGAGCCCTACAGTGCCATTTGCTGGTCACCAACAGAACCACTTTAACAGTACCCCTCCCTCAAGGGATGGCTCCCAAACGTGTGGGCTTTCGCTTCACACATTTTTATTTATTTAGAAAAATAAGTGATTTGAATCTGGGGTCTAGAAGTGTTGCTAAGGTTAACACACTCAGACTCCAAACTGGAAGCAGTGTCTGTGACTCGATGCTTGAGGTGTTCGTGGAGTTGCATGACTGCCTGTGTGTGTGTGCAAGGTTGAAGCGTGGCGCTCAAGTGCATGATAAAGCATTTTCATCATCGGGATGATCTTTGAACCAACCACTCGCCTCTCTTCAGACAACTCCACTGTAGCTTGATGGAATGAGAAAGCACGAGTAGTCCTTCTCTTATGATGAACAATAGTCCTTCTCTTATGATGGTGAACTCATCAGCTGTCAGTGGAGCCAAATCTGTCTTTAAGAGGCCATAGAGACCCACACTGGTTCCCTCTCATCATGCAGCCTTGACAGCATTTCATAGGTACTGTTCCAGCATGTTGGCACCTCATTGATGAGTTTCAGGGTTGAATGTCCCATCTGTTGCTGCACCTGAGCAAGCTTCTCCTTGGCTGTAGTGCTTGAACGGAAAAATGTGACAATTTGCCGAGCTTTGTTTCTGATGTCTGTAAGTGCAGGGACCTGATCGCATGATTTTCTAATTAATACTGTGTGCAATGCAAATTGAGTGGCGTATTTGGTGGAGTCTAGTGGATGTGATCATGTTTGGTGCTGCATCACTCAAGACACTTTGTTGGTTATGGCCCTGTCCTCCATCATGCCCCTTCTGACCCAAGCCAAATTGTCAGCTGTGTGATTCTGTGGAAAGTATTGTACTCCAACACTGACGAACGCAACTGCATATTCGCATTAATGTAGTGGCAGGTGAGTGCCAAGTAGGCCTCCATGTTCACAGGTCCACATGTCTGTTATACTCACTGCCACAGCTTGCTGTACTTCCATTTTCACTTTTTCCCATTCCTCCTGGTATTTGTCGGCCACCATTTTTTTTTTTGGTCTGAAAATTAAACGAAAAGCAAATACATTTAAATTATAGGCGATTCATCTAATACTTTATGGAACCTTCACACAGACCTTTGTCGGCAAAACGTATCAGGGTTCAAGGACCTGAATCCGTTCCTTGAACCCTTCTCTCCACAATGCTGAGCGGCTGGGAGTCTTTGACAATGAAGTTCAGCAGTGCCTGGTCGAGCAACTGCTTCCTGGAAGCTTGATTGTCAAACATGAAGTGGAGAGTAAACCAATAATAATTACTGATTGCCAATTAATTATCGACATAGCAACCGTGAAAAGATAAGAGAATGGCTGTATACCGACCCGAGTTATCCTGGGTGTATCGGGAACTTCATTCTTATGCTTGGCCCGATAATGCCTCAGCATGGAGGAGGTGCTTTTCTTGGCATATGATAATTCAACATTTCACCTGCAATAAAATGTGAATAGTAAACTAAGAGTTACCTTGAAATGAATTCGAATTAGAATGGAACAAGACCTGTCAATCATATGAGAGGCACTTGGTGAGACAAGGAGATTTGAATAAATACCTTATTCTCCAAAAGGAGATCAAAACGGTCCTACATGGTGTAGAATTTGCATTTCTGCTCCGTAATAGGCACAAACTTCGTCAAGCGAGCGAGTGTGTGGTCTGGCTTGTTTCGGCAGGCGGCATCGTGTCACTAGACGCACTTCGTTATAAACTGTGTGGCAGGCTTTTGCGGCATCGACGCCCCTTGGACTGAGTCGACGCAGTTCATGTGTTGGTCACGTGATCGTCTCGAAGCAGCACGCGCACCGACGCAGGGATTGCTCTGAGAGCTTGACGCGTGCGTCGACGCATCGGTGTTGCTGGACCCATCACTTGGTGACGGCAACCCTTGCCTCGCCGGGGACAGGAACGGAGCGCGACGGCAACCCTTGCCTCGCCGGGGACAGGAATGGAGGGCGACGGCAACCCTTGCCTCGCCGGGGACAGGAACGGAGGGCACGGCAACCCTTGCCTCACCAGGAACAGGAACGAGTGGGACCAGACCTCTGGCCCTGCGGGGTCCAGTCAAGGGTTGGGTCATTCTGTCACGTTTTGCATGGTGGTAGTTGTAGGGCCCCAAAAAGCAGGCAAAAGGCAAGGGAGGAGCGTGGTGGATTGACCAAAATGTATTTAACAAAAATACAAACTGAAGTACAATGGAAAAACACTAAGTTGAAGTACTCAAACAAATGCCTGGAAACCACAAGGAACCAAAGTACCCAACAAAACTATGACAGGAGCACACATATACTTGCACTCACAATGACCCAAAAAAGAAGAAGAAGAAGAAAACATCTCACCCCCCCCCCCCGCAACTATAGTATTTGTCTGTACAGCTCTGCATAACATTGTATCCTTACTAACGTATAAGAAAACCTACAACAAAGAATAGCTTTATTAACTGTAACAGAAAAGATTTGTGCATCTGAAATTCAAAAATAAAATACTGGAAACATTTTTTGACTGACCATCTCAAACCATACAATACTAAAAAATAAAATTTCATAAAATCAAAAAAGAATAATGCATTCAAACTGATCACCAACATTAACTCAGGAGCACAATATTTAAAAAAAACTAACCTGCAAAACAAAAATATATAATTTGTGCTGAATTTTTAAAATCAAAGATGATGTCTGGATTAATGCTACAATGAGCACGTTTTGGAATGCACAGCTTTGCGAAGCGAGGTTTGAAGCAGGACACAGCAACTGTCAGCTCCTGCTCGATGTGTAGCTGGGACCTGTATTTTAGTTTACTGAAGTAGCAGTCACACAGCGAGATGATTGTTGGCAATATTTGGCACGTTTTCGCTGAAAAAAACCCAAGCGTCTTATCAGCGTGATTGGGGTGCAATGTATTTAAGTGACGCCTTAATTTATTTCGCTTTATGCTCTCCGCTGACATTTTTAGACACAGTTAGCACACCTGTCTTACCTCGTCTCCCACCGTGGTCACGTAGGAGTCAAGCGCTACTTACGCTCTGTCATATTTCCTCCCTTGGAATGCTCCCTGCGCACACTCTGCCAATGAGAGCGCTACTGCCCTCTAACGTAGTGGAGGTGCAACTGCAATTTATTCTTGGACAAAATAAAAAAAAAAAAATTTAAAAAGCATGATCCCCGAGGTCAAATGCGCCCCCCTTGACGGAGCCACTATTTGAGAAGCACTGATTTAATGGTTGTGAAAGTGCTAAACGATAATCAGAAAAGAGTACTACTTGTGTCAACATTGAAAAGCATGAACTGAACTTCAATGGAAGGCAATTACCAGTAGTGTGTGTGTGTGTGTGCGTGTGCGTGTGTGCGTGTGCGTGTGTGCGCGTGCGTGCGTGTGTGAGTGTGTGTGTGTGTGTGTGTGTGTGTGTGTGCGTGCGTGTGTGATTACCGGTCTACGGTGTGGGTATTTGAGCGTGATTATAAAGATGATAGATTATACAACATTTGTCATCGGCTGTATGTACAGTCATGTACATTGTACAGCAATACAAAATGCTCTCCTCTACAGGTACAGTCTGGATGCAAGAGATCCTCCCGCTGGTGTTGAATGGTGGGGACTTGACACCAATCCAAACTATTCCCAACTGGGATAGAGTCCCCTGGCTGGAGGAAAAAAGATTAAAAGAAGTTGTGGATCAGTTGGCTTCTCCTCGAGCACTGGTCACACATTTTCCATATGAACTCATGCCACCATCTTTCTTCTCCTCGAAAGCCAAAGTTAGTTCTGCTTGAAAATACAATGCTGTATCTCCCTTCAGCAACTACAAAGTCATCCTGGATTTGACTCATTTCCCCTCCTTCATCAGGTGATCTATGTAATGAGGAACCCCAAGGATGTCGCGGTGTCTTCCTATTACTTCCACCAGATGGCCACTTTCCTTGAAGACCCTGGAACCTGGGAAGAATTTATTGACAAATTCCTGGAAGGCAGAGGTCTGTTTTGTATTTATTATTATTATTATTCTTATGGTTAGTTTCCAGGGTGTTGCTTTTCTCTTCAGACTCCGCGCTGAAGTAGCCACTTGCTCTGCACCCAGTTGGTTCCCTCAGAATAGAGGTCAGAGTGAATAGTGGCTTATTTGCATGCGAAAGAACAGCTCCCCAAAAGGGAGTCATTTCAACCAGTGTGCTGTAATTCTTTTTCCTTTTCTTGTTTGACTGAAGAATGTCATAGACAGTGAAGTCATTTATTGAGGCACTTGGGAACTGTTTTAAATTGGATAAATTGTCTCCTAATTTGACTCTCAGGTTAGAAATAATTTTCTTGTGAAGTGTTTTCTTATAGCTGAGAGCTTTGCATTTCAACATTTCCTGACTTACCTGTCCAAAATTTGAACTTTGTTTTAGAGCACCTTAAATCCGTCCGATGATGGTTTCATTCACTGAATTACTTTTCATACATTGATGCCAGTATTAAGCCCTCAAACAATGGATGAAATCTGTGTTCTTGCAATGTAGGTGTCATGGTTGGACATATTATAAAACATGTACATCAGGGGTATCCAAACTTTTACGCTTGAGGGCCGCGTACAGAAAAAGAAGGATGAAAGGGCCACTGTTAAAAGTTTTCAACTTTTTGAAACACGCTAAAGTCAGTCAAAAAAAGCAATTAGACATTGTTTGTGTTATCGAGTTAAGGCAAATAGCTGAGGATTTTTGGGGTGGCCCATCGCCGTCTATCCCGTAGAGTCAATCCAGCTCTGCACTAAACAGTAGCTGAATGCCATCTCCACATTCAGAAACCAAAAATGAACAAACTGTAGTTCCAACAGGGCGGCCCGGTAGTCCAGTGGTTAGCACGTCGGCTTCACAGTGCAGAGGTACCGGGTTCGATCCCAGCTCCGGCCTCCCTGTGTGGAGTTTGCATGTTCTCCCCGGGCTTGCGTGGGTTTTCTTCGGGTGCTCCGGTTTCCTCCCACATTCCAAAAACATGCATGGCAGGCTCGTTGGGCACTCTAAATTGTCCCTAGGTATGAGTGTGAGCGTGGATGATTGTTCGTCTCTGTGTGCCCTGCGATTGGTTGGCAACCAATTCAGGGTGTCCCCCGCCTACTGCCCAAAGACTGCTGGGATAGGCTCCAGCACCCCCCGCGACCCTAGTGAGGATGAAGCGGTTCGGAAAATGGATGGATGGATAGTTCCAACAGTTACTTTAGGCTCATTAATGTGACATCTTCATAAATAAGCCACAGAGCACAAAGTGGAAGAAACAATTTTTGCCTCAAAATTTGAATTCTTTATACACTACAGTGTTTTGAAGATTTTCAAGAAATTGTTATTCTTATCATCAGAAATGGTTTATTTGTATCCTCGTAGATAGAGAAAAGTTCTACAGTGCATAAACACACTTAGTAGTAGAGATGGCACCTATTTTTCTGACAAACTCCCTTCCTAATAGGTCCGCCTTCACCTTTCTTTTTAAACTCATCTTGCAGCTCTTGTCCAATGTCATTTTTAGTTTTTGTTTTTTCTGAATTTCTTTGTCATGTCGTGGGTGGTGGGCCGCAAATGGCCCCCGGGTTGTAGTTTGGACACCATGATGTACATCCATTAGTTTTGCTTTCATCTTGTTAAATAAGGTCCCCTGGTTTGGAGCACATCATGTGTAACACATTATTACACCATTTCAGACTAAAACCGCAATGATAAAGGTATGACATACTCAAACTGATGGACAACACCCGACATACTTATCTTCCTAGATTTTTTTTTATACATTAGATTGTGTCGGTATATCCCTCTTGACTATTATATTGAACACACACATATGCATAATGTTAGGTTGATTGTTTTCAGTTATCATACATTTGCATATTATTAATGATGAATCGATTATGCCCGCAATGAAGAACATTTATGCTTTTAATAAAGATATAATTATGCTTTTAATAATAAGATGTGCTCACATTTCTAATAAAGAATGCTAAGTGCACTGTGTGACAGTTGAGGGATGCAACCACCTTTCCGAGCAAGTGGTTGGAAAGAGATAAGTATTAAGACAAAATAAGAGCAAGGTCGGATGTGGATGGAGCTGTCAACACCAGCTGCAACTTGGTGTTTTTGTAATGATTGCACACATATACGTAATTCTCACTCACATAAACACACATACTCAAACAAGTTCAGTGTGTCTTTAACAGCCCTCACCCTTTCGGGTTGGACACATCCATGTATTAGATTCCCAATGAGAAATAAATGAGAGGGCGAGACGGGAGATGTATTTTATTTGTGAATGTCTAATTGATGAACCTGACACAGATGAACTTTGATTTTTAACTTCTACTATTTTGACACAAAATGATTCTGTGCTGTCTGTTTCCAGTGATGTTTGGCAAATGGACCAACCATGTCAAGAGCTGGAGGCACACCGAGCTGGGAGACAGAATCATGTATATCACATATGAGCAAATGATTCAGGTAAAACAAAACAAAAAACTAAATACTTTTGAGTTTTTCAATCACCCTATGCCAGGGGTGCCCAATATGTCAATAGCGATGGACCGGTAGCTCGCAGACTGGTCCCAAGTCGGTCGCGAGGGGTGTACAGGGGAGCCCCCCCCCCCCCCCCCAAAAAACCCATTTGTGTGTCTGTGTGCGTGTGATTAAAATGATATATTTTTGTGTGAGTGCACACTGTACCCTGAGGATCCTGTCAGTCTCACTTTCACAAAAAGTATTTTCAAAATAAAATCAAAAAAGCAGATCATCTTTGACCTACGGTGGTGCATGACCTGCATCACCGCAAGTTGTTAGTGGCCAGCAGTCTGCAATTGCAGCTTGTAGTCAGCGCTGTTGTGATATAGCTTTGATTATTATAATCATTATTATTATTCTTCAGAGTTTGTTTCATGTTCAGTTCAACAATGGAATTGGCAAAGAATGGGAATCTGGAGGGCAGAGAGATGCATTTTAAAACGTATGCATAAGCTACGATCGTTAACACGCTGGCAAAAGTGCGTCCAGTGCGTCCAGTGCGTCCCGTGCCTCCGCGTCAGGTCTCGACGAAGGTAGGCAGTGATTTCCTTTTCACAAACCTACCAACTCTCGTGTCTTTATTTTTCTGTTTTGTTCATCTTAGGGGCCGTTATGGCTGTTGCTCATCATGGCATGCGTGTGTAAGTGCGTACGTATGCGCGGGTGTGCAATAACGGGTCCGTCGGGGGATTTTGGTTGATCTAAAAGTAGATCTTCGGTCCAAAATGTTTGGGCACCCCTGCCCTGTGCTTTCCGCACACTTCGAGAATTTATTGAGAAACTTTCATGCCTTGCAGGACCTTCCTGCAGCTGTACGTCTTATGTCTGATTTCCTGGGAAAGAACCTGAGTGACGAAGTCATTGAGAAAATAGCCAGCCACTGTTCCTTCAAGTCCATGCAAGCCAACATCATGTCCAACTTCACGTTGGTCCCCAAGCTATACATGGACTCTGACAAGTCTCAGTTTCTGAGGAAAGGTGAGGCAGCTGTTCTGCTTTCTCTGATTTCAGTTGCCTGTTTATTTTGCAGAGGGAAGGAGCTACCTTTTTACATCAATCCAAAATTACAACCATATGCGGCTCTGTGAACAATCAAAAACATGCATGTTAGGTAATTGAAGACAAATTGCCCATAGGTGTAAATATGAGTGTGAATGAATGTTTGTATGTGCCCTGTGATTGGCTGGCCACCAGACCAAAGTGACCCTGGCCTCTCACCCAATATCACCAGGGAAAGACTCACTCGCAACCCTAATGAGGACAAGTGTGACATAAAATGCATGAAAATATAAAAGAAAATTGGCATCCCCCAGCAAAGCCCACTGACCTCAGGAACAGGAAATCAGATTCATCCATCCATCAATTTTCGAAACAACTTAAAGGGAGCTTCATTAGGTTTCCAAGTCTGCTGAAGATATGGCGATATTAGTTAACAGAGTATTAAATATGAAATAATGATTTTGATGGGAAAAATATCTGCTTTCCCTCGGGTAGATAAAGCAACTGCAATGTCGATGGTGTTTTTTTTTCTGCAACTAGATTTTTTCATGAGGACTCACTGTTTTGTCTGTGCGTTAGGTGTCGTTGGAGACTGGAAGAACCATTTTAGCTCCAAGCAACTGGCCCACTTCTCCTCAGTCATTTACAAGGAGTTGGAGGGGGAGAGCTTCACTCTGCCATGGAGCCTGGACGGCGCAGCTGACGTAACAAAAGTTGAAATGCTATAGCTGCAGGTTCTAAATTAAGTCAGCTTTTCCTCAAATATTCTGCACAAGACCGAATCGAGTTAATTTTTTCCCACGACAGTGGTACCTCTACTTATGAAATTAATTGGTTCTGGAAGAAATTTCTTCACTAGAAAATTTTGTAAGTAGAGACACGTTTTCATATAAATGCCCGAAGCCGTTCCACCCCCCCCCCCCCATTTTCAGACATAAATGTTTTTTAAAGCATAGAAATGCATCAAAATATGTTACAAATACATGTTACAATTCGATTGTTGCACAAGAAATGAGAGTTGTGCATAATGTAAAAAACAAAGAATAGAGTAAAGAATAATAATTATGGTAATTTAACTTTTAACTGCGTTCTCATCGTTTTTTTCCCTCCTCTTTAGTTCATGTTCTCGCTCAGAAGTGGTTGTTGCCTGCCGTTTTGTGAAGAACTGATCTAAGGAAGTTTGCTTTTTTCGGCTTTCAACAATCCTTCGAAAATATCCAAGGCAAACATCAGCATAGTGAGCGATCACCCGACTGGTGAACATTTTTTCTGGGTGATTCATATTTACATAAAACGGCTCATGGCCCGAGGGGGCAATGACGAGGACGCTGCATAGACACATATCTATCTATCTATCTATCTATCTATCTATCTATCTATCTATTTATCTATCCATCTATCCATCCATCTACACAAATGGACAGATGCGTCCCTCTTAGCCAATGGGATGCCAGGAAGATGCTCAGTAATAGCCAATGGCAGAGCAGCTATAAATATGTTGTATTCATGAAAGTCGGAGCTGCGAGTAGCGGTCCATCCTGTATTTTTACCTTTCGTATCTTGAAATTTCTTTCATGAAAAGAGACAGTATTTTCCTGTTGAGGCGTTTCGTAACTTGAGAATTTCGAATGAAAAGACGTTCGTAAGTCGAGGTACCACTATATCTGACTTTGAGTATGATGCTGGGAGTAACAGGTTTAGTGCTTCACATGGGCCCTGGCAGGTTTCATTATATACACTGACTGGCCTATTAAATTACACCTGCTCAGTCTCATGCGATCTAATACAAGACCGTTATGAAAATAAATGGGGCCAGGGATGTGTTACTCAACAAGCATCACATATAGGCTTCAGACTGCCATTCTAACACGGTATTATTATTATTATTATTAGTTTTTTATCCCAGTGTATGTTTTGAATTTCACAAATGTGTTGCATCTTCCCTTGCATGACATGGCGATCCAAATCGCTGCATTGATTTTGTTTTCAGTAGCTATTTGTTTTGCTTATTTACCCCGAGAATGTGTAGTTACAAATAGGATGAACAAATATTTGTTAGAATTTCATTTTACGTTTGCCCCATTAAAGTGTGAAAAAGAATCAAATGAATGATTTTTCTTGGGATTACTTTGCTTATGGATTTATTGCTGGTAATTGTTTTATGGAATCCTATCGGATACCCCCAAGTGTTTTGCATCTCCATCATGATTTACAAATGATTGTTTTACTTTTTATTCAGCCCTACAATCATGTCTGCCAAAGTAACAGACTGAAATCAACCCATAATGAGTAGATAAATAAGTCAAATGTGAAAGTATAATGCAGTCCTTTTGTGGCTACAATATTAAAATGCTTTGCGTCCCTTTGTAGCATAACAACAAGGGGGTGCATGCATTCATCTGTAGAAGTCCAGCAGTCACGCACAGACAAATAAATAATAATCTTGTCATATCAGCATACAGTACTTAAAAATTGTCTTACTGGCTGAACGGTCTTCCCTAATTGTAATTTTTAGATGTATTTATTTTGCTGTCAGAGAATAAATTCCCCCTAAAAAAATGTGACCAGTTAATATGGTGTTATATAGATATCCGATAGGTGGCAGCAGATGAACACGTTTTACTGTCGTCAAGACCTCGAGTGATGACACAGAAGTTAGAATGCACACCCACGCGCACACATGCAAGTGGGTTAGAAATCCGGACTTGGCTTTCCTGTGTGGAGTTTGCTTGTTCTCCCCGTGGTTGCATGGGTTTTCTCCGGAGACACCTTCCACATGCATGGCAACTGAACACGCTAAATTGTCCCTCAGTGTGATTGCGAGTACGAATAGTTGTTGTATGGCTGTGGGTGCCCTGGCAACCAGTTCAGTGTGGATCGCGCCTTTCGTCCGAGGACAGCTGGGACAGGCTGCAGCATGCCTGCGATCCTCACGGGTATAATATATAATGCAATATTAAAACATTTATTTGGTTGTTTGACACCGGCAGTCTGGCCATTCTTGTTCTGTGCAATCATTGTTGATGTTGCCAGCAACAAATAAATCAGAAGCTGGGATGTTGCCAGCAACAAATAAATCAGAAGCTGGTCCTCACTTGAAAGATTCACGTGTCATCCTAGTCACCCACTTCAACACCAGTCGGGGTCCTCCCCTCGGCCCTTTGACTGTATAAAATACACAATTTATCGTTTTTACTCACTCTAATTATGTTTCCATTCTTCACTCTTCATTCTTGTTCACATTCTTTTTCTGCCACATGCTCAAATAGTGAGCCTCGCTAGCTTTGCGAGGGAAAGGAGTGTACCATAAAGTGCAAGAGAGAAATAGAACGAGAGAGGGGAATGTGTCGTGCGAAATCCCGGTACACTTGAGGCTAAAATTAAGAAGTGCTGGTACTCCGAACTGATGCAAACCGGCCCGCTTAAAGCACCACTATACACATTAATATAAACACGTACACAAGACAGGTCGGGTGTGTTTTGGTCCGTTGTCAGCAAAATTGGCATCTGTCAGTGATGGACTGAGAAGTCCGTCGGTACTAGTGACGATTACAGTGACAGACCAAAACAGACGGAATATCCACCTCTGATAATAATAGGGGTGTTCACACGGCACACATTTCCTCCGGTGCTGCACCGATGTATTTTGTTGCGATATACTGTATCTTACGTCACACGTACACAGCCGCTGAGCGTGTTAACTCCGCCGTATCACCTGTGCATCCCCACTTGAAGGCACACGGCAATTTCTGCAGCGGTGCAAAACGATAGAAAACAAGGAGCTGTCGTGTTGGTTCTTTTTAAAACATATACAACTCAAGCAACTGATGTACAGGCACGTCCTTCTTCTCCGTCTCCGTGTCTACGTGCTCGAGAGGTGTTCATTGACCGCCCCCGAAAACGTAAATCAACGATGACTTCAACGACACTCAGAAAAGCAAACATATAATGCGCGAAACAGAAAATCAAAATAAATTATATTGGGGGGGGGGGGGGTGAACATACAACAAAGGAACACACAACAAAAGATGATGTTTGGGGACTACCCCCCCCCCCCACCCCCGTTCTAGTTGAGATGGTATAACCCAAGAGTGCCGCTTGCTACTGTTATTGCCAGAGGTCCATTCTATCTATTCTACTAAAGCACCAGTCAAACGCCATCATGTCTTGTCTCGTTATTAGAGAAACAGATGACGGAAGTACAGCAGAGCACGAACGCAACGCATTCTTGCCGTACGTAATCAACTCTTCTCATGCGTAGCGAGGGTACTCCCCCCGCAAGCGAGCATTTGCTCCGGAGCAATTTTTTAACCCCGTAGAGTTCACACGTACCATTTTACATCGGTGCTGCCCCGCAAACAAGCATTTATGGTTTAAATATTTGCTCCGGAGTAAGCTGTTTTCAGGGGCTACATCGGTGTAATTTTACACCGGAGCAAATGTTGCCGTGTGAACACCCCTAATGTTGCAGCTCCGAAACAAACAGAGCTGTCGTTTTGGTTTTTAAAATATACACTTTATTAATTCGTGAAACACCCAAGAAAACACAGACGAGTCTCTGTTGGACTATGTGTCTTTTCAACTGCCGTCAAACTCGAGAGACGTTTATGGGCCGCCTCTGAAAAACAGATTAATGATGACTTCACTGACACTCAGAAAAGCGAAAATAATGCAACAAAACAGAAAATCATGTGAATAACATAAACAGTCTCCTACAATAATATTATAGATCTCTAAAATGTTGGAGGTGATTTTATTTTATTTTGGGATAGTTATTTTGGGGGCGACTTCAGACTGATTGATAAAAAGGCATGTTGCAATAGCCCACTTGTGACTTATGACAATAAGGCTTATTATTAATAAGAAAGCAGTCCTTCTTCCAAAGTTACAAAGCTTTGATGACCTTACAGGACCCCAATTAAAGTAAATACATGTTATTTTTGCCTTTGGTGTCACAAATTGGAAATAAAACTTTTTTAAGCTGGTTGCCGTGTCTCAGTTTGTGAGGTAAAATCACAATTGCGTGTGTGTGTCAATGTGCATTTGTGAGCGTCTTATCTGTCCCCTGAGCCCTGACACTACATCATTACATTTAATTACATGGAGGCCCATTTTGTTAGAGAGAGTGTGTGTGTGTGTGTGTGTGTGTGTGTGTGCGCATGTGTGTGTGTGTGCGTGTGTGTGTGTGCGTGTGTGTGTGTGCACGAGTGTGTGTGTGTGTGTGTGTGTGTGTATGTTGCAGACGTTGTGGTGCCTCCTCTAGGACACCCACTTTGTCACTGCCTTTCACCCACTGGTCCTGCCCTGTGTTGCCCACAGGATGCTCGCCTTCTTTGATGCCTTCCCTCATCAAGACGCACACACACGGGCTCTCGCACGCACACACACTGCTCCAAAGATCATTCAGCCAGCCAAGTCCTCTTGAGTCTGCCCGGAGCCATGCTCACATTTATCTGATGTTCAGAAGTTTACTTTAGGGCAACGAAATGTTTTGATCAGCTCTGTTGTTTACAACAGGTTTCTCTGGGATTATGTTAAAATTGTACCATTTGCTTTTCCAGGATTTGAACAATGTTTACAAATCAGTTTTTCTCATTTACCCCTTCAAGTGCTAGTTAAACCATGTCATGTTATTCCCAGTCCAAAATCATTGTCCTCTTAAATGGAGACTCTAAATTGCCCATATAGGTAAACGTGAGTGTGACTAGTGGTCTCTCTTCAAACACGATTGACAGGTGATGAGTCCTGGGTGTAACCAGTCTCTCAGAAGGGATAAGGTCTAGCGCAGCCTCAACCGGATAAGCAGAAAAGAAAATGGCTGATGGTCAAAGTTGGATTCATTCCACAATTAAAGACATCCTGTCTCATGGGCGATGGCATGGGAAATGGCGTCATTCAACGAATTCTGCGAAACACATATAGGTTTTGGCCTCATTGTCGCCGCCGTTTGCTAAATTGCCCGTGTGTCTCTGATGGCTTGGTTAGATATGTCAGGCTACCGTGTGCCCTCCCCAGGGTCATATAGAATACTGTACTATGGGCCACAAATGCCCACTGATAACGTGAAATGTCTGCGGCACACATACATCGTCCTACCCACCCACTCACACACACTTTACGCGTGACACAAAGCAGAAGGGACATCACCCTCAGTCGAATGTATATACTATGTTCACTCATCATCCACAAGAATGTCACGATTGATATTTTGTGGCTCTTGTTCATGTTTATTGTTTCCTGTGCTTCATAGCAGACTGGCATTGTAATGTTGGAGCAGTACAACTCTAATCTGTCAACTTCAATGGGACTGGTTAGCCAACATTTGTCTCAGAGTGAAATATTTCACAACAGTTACTGTCCGCCCTAAATGATTGATACCCTGGCCACATTTTGAGTTAGACTGAAACAATGAGCATCTTTTAACTGAAAATGACAAACGAAATAAGAAAAAAAGATTATGAGAATTTGTATGAATTTTTTTTTTCATTTGGAAAATTATTCATTTAATATCCTTGATCCGACAATCACAAGGAAAATAATGTTCTAAACTTACATTTTTTAAAAAAATAATAACTTTTGCCCTTCTTCTATTTTTTAGTTTCAAACTTTTAGATTTTCTTATGTTGAGAAATAAAAGAACAGCTTTGTTTCCAATGTAAAATAAAAATAGAAAAGCACATTTCCTTTCCTTAAGAATATTTTTCTTATTATTTTCTTATTTTTCCATTTTATTATTATATAGCCTATAAGAATATAGCCTATATAATTTTATTATTATATAGCCTAACCCTGACAGCTGGGATAGGCTCCAGCATGCCTGTGACCCTTGTGAGGATAAGCCGATTACAAAATGGATTGATGGATGGAGTGGAGATATATATATATATATATATATATATATATATATATATATATATATATATATTTATTTATGTATCCATCAATCCAGGTTGTACCCGCCTCTTGCCAGAAGAGAGCTGGGATAGGCTCCAGAACACCTGTGACCGTAGTAAGTATCAACCGTTGAGAAAATGAATCGGTGGATGAAGATTTCCAATGAAAATGACTTCAGACAACGGATTTCATTTGTATCCATCCATCCATCCATTTTCCGAACCGCTTGATCCTCACTAGGGTCGCGGGGGGTGCTGGAGCCTATCCCAGCAGTCTTCGGGCAGTAGGCGGGGGACACCCTGAATTGGTTGCCAGCCAATCGCAGGGCACACAGAGACGAACAACCATCCACGCTCACACTCATACCTAGGGACAATTTTAGAGTGCCCAATCAGCCTGCCATGCATGTTTTTGGAATGTGGGAGGAAACCGGAGCACCCGGAGAAAACCCACGCAGGCCCGGGGAGAACATGCAAACTCCACACAGGGAGGCCGGAGCTGGATTTGAACCCGGTACCTCAGCACTGTGAAGCCGACGTGCTAACCACTGGACTACCGGGCCGCCGGATTTCATTTGTAAGCTCTTGAATAACATTTAAAACACACGCACGCACGCACGCAGACACACACACACACACACACACACACACACACACACACACACACACACACACACACACACACACACACAGTCACGACCCACCCAGGGTGTCTGCTGAGTTCCGGGCTGTGGAGCAATTAGCAATAATAGCAGGAAGCTAGTTAGTGTTATCTGTGCCATGGCGGCCTCCATTGGCACTGACACAGCCTGGTCCGGTCACGTAGGGTTACAGTCAGACAGACAGCAAGGGTGGGGGAGAGGTGCGCATTTGGGAGAGAATGGGAGAGAGGCCTCAAATATCAAATGAGAACATTCATTCTAGGTCCACACAGCCCCAAGTGAGCAATCTTAAAATCCAATCCTTTGGGGTTTTAGAAGTTGGTCTGCGGGTGAGCTGTTAGATCGTGTAGCCATTCAAGAGAAGTAGCAATGGTTTCTTTGGCTACATATGAATTGAATACAACTTTATTGTCAAATATGGATAACAATGTTATTTGCACGCAAGCTCCTTGCAGCAGCAGTATCATGTCTCCGTTGTTTTTCTAGCATTTTCCCCTTCTTGCATTTCTGTATGTATTTAACTACGCACTGTGCCTGTCTTGGAGCAGGTGACGGAATGGCGAAACCAGAATACAGAATCAGAATAATCTTTTTTGGCCAATTAGGTAGAAACACACAAGGAATTTGTCTGCGGTAGTACAGGCTGCACTCATATTATCAATGACAAGCAAATACGATAAACAAGGACATGACCAATAAGTATCGAAAGACTTTCCATAATGTAAGGGGTACCATCGTGCAGGAGAACCACCCAATGACAGCTGTGAGACAATGTGCAAAGCATCAAGTAGAGATAAAATGATCAGTGGTGCTGTACAATACTGTGACAGTTGTGCAGTTGGTGCAGATAATCAGTGCACCATTTTTAAAGTGACCAGTAGCAATATTTAGAGAACAACTTTCGGTGTATAATTGAACGGAAAGACCTTGAGCGCTTTAAAGTGTCTGGTGCTGTGGACTATAGATCAATGACAATTGTTCAAGTATGTACAGAGCTGGAGCTCCATAATTGCGGTAATACTGTTCCACAGGGGTGTGCAAAGATGCTCAGAGCCACTATAGATTTGGGTTGCTGTTTAGATCATGTTATGAGTACACTGGAAAAAAAAAAGCACACAACTAAACCATACTAGATCCTTTTAATATTCCAATGTAAATGTACAGTGTATTGATCATGTTAAGCAGAATTAACATTATATTTAATGTTTTTGCAAAGAAAAAACGGGGGGCACTTCCATTGATGAAATTCTGACGTAGAAAGGTTATTTCTTCAGATTGTATTATTATTCAAATCTCTTTCCAAACGTAGCAGTTGAAGTGAGGACTGACGCACTAACCAGTTGACCACCACCGTGCTGCCTTTTTACATTTCATACGAATAAAAAAACAATGAAAACTAAACATGTTCAGCTGTACAGTAAGTAACTAAGAATATGTGTGTGTGTGTGTGTGTGTGTGTATATATATATATACATACATACATATATATATATCCATCCATCCATTTCCCGAACCGCTTTATCCTCACTAGGGTCGCGGGGGGTGCCGGAGCCCATCCCAGCTGTCTTCGGGCAGTAGGCGGGGGACACCCTGAATTGGTTGCCAGCCAATCGCAGGGCACACAGAGACGAACAACCATCCACGCTCACACTCATACCTAGGGACAATTTAGAGTGCACAATCAGCCTGCCATGCATGTTTTTGGAACGTGGGAGGAAACCGGAGCACCCGGAGAAAACCCACGCAGGCCCGGGGAGAACATGCAAACTCCACACAGGGAGGCCGGAGCTGGATTTGAACCCGGTACCTCAGCACTGTGAAGCCGACGTGCTAACCACTGGACTACCGGGCTGCCTATATATATACATATGGTATATATATATATATATATATATATATATATATATATATATGTTATGTCTTTGCAAACAAAAAACGGGGGGCGTAAACATGGCTATGGTTATTGTGGTCCTCTAAACATGGCTGTAACAAAATAAACAATTATTTCAAACATTGACTGACCCGAACTGACCTTTGAACCAGCACTGCCTCCATCAAAAGTGAGCTAGTTTACCACTACACTATCAGTGACTGTGACTGGCAAGGCATTTTAGTCATATGTGACGCAACACAATGGGGTTTTCCCAAAGAAAAAATTAACTACGTGTTTAAAAGTTTCTTTTCACACGATACTGAGCAGGTTTTAAACCTGCGCTGACTGCACTGAAAGCCTGCGGTTTCACCACTACACTACCAGTGCCTGTGACTGACAGGCAATTTAGTCATATATGATGTGACATATTGTGGTTTTCCCATGGAAAAAAGTAACCAAGTGTTTGGTGTTTGGTGCTGTATTTTCACACATCAATGAGTGGGTTTTAAACCAGCACTGCCTGCCCCGAAAGCCAGCGAGATTACCACTACACTTCCAGTGACTGTGACGGGCAAGGCACTTTATATATCTATATATGTGTGTGTGTGTGTGTATAAGTTTTACTATGTGTCAAAACAATACAGATTGAAGATAATCAGTTTCCACGCACATTTCGAGTCAACTCAACTAATTCTGGCTGACATTGTATGTGCTTGAAGGCATTCGAGGATGTAGACAGAGAGGCCCAAAAGAGATCCAACAAAACAAACAAGAGAAATCCCTGAATGGAGCACAGACACAACAGTCACGTAGCATTCACTCAGCAGTCAGACAGGCGGGCGCGTGGAGGATGCTGCACTCCACTCTTTGCATCTGCTGTGATTGTATTTATGCTCTATTTGTATCAACATCTGGCAGGGTTGTTGATACAGCGAGTCATGTGTCACCAAAGATAGAGTAAATATGGTCCAAAAGTAGCTGCTGTGGACTGAAATGACCGAACTCCCTGAAATGGGTAAGAGTTCATCCATGCATAGATTTCCAAATGATGCAAGTCACCAACTGCTCAAAAAGAAGGCAAACATATTACATAATGATTTAAAAAACCAACAGGATCTTAACATATGAAAACTGTTCAACTGCTTTGTCCATTATTTTATTTTGTTTTATGTTTTGTTTTTTTGTTTGGAGGATCACATCCTCCACTGCAATGTTTGGACATGGATTCGTTCACATATGAAGGCATGCAAAAATAAACGTCGTGGCAAACAAACAGTTCCCCGTGTGAGTGTGATGTTATTTGTATGCGTGTAAGTTCCTGTTTTGCAGCAATTTCGTTGATAACCTTCCATTCACTATTCAAAACTCCTCTTGGAATAGAATGGAATAGAACAAAAACATTTTAACACACTGGTATGGGAAACTTACAGTGCCGAGCAATTATGTAAGACGCATGTCGACAAAGGACGGATATCACAGCATAGCACATCTGGAGCTGGCTCTTGCAGCGTGAGGTTTCCATGTTGTGGCTGTTCACATTAAGACTCTGATGAGAGAATTAAAGGCAGTAATCTGGAGTGTTTTAACTGCCAAGTTGGCTGATGAGTGATGCTTCTTTTGCTGGAAAATCCTTTCTTTGTGTAATACTACGCTGATGTCATTCCTAAATTTGTAGCGTTCATGCTATCAAGTCAGAACCACAGAACAGGAAGAATCCTGATTAATCCCATTCATTGTTCTTATTTTTTGGCGTATTTATTGACTATCTATATTGAAACCTTGGACAGCTCCTGGGTTGACGTTGGAACCATGCCGACTGTATATGCACGTGTGGTTCAAGGAGAAAGTACAGCAGACTACAGCTCCTGTTTATTAGTCACACAATGGTTGCTGTAAACAAAGGTTGAAGTAACCTTCCCAGTGTCTTCACTGTGTTTAAACATGATGTTGTTAAATAGAGCGAACTGTCTTGCCTTCACTTTCACAGTGATAACAACAGAAACGATGACGTAAAAGAGTACGTCCCTTTTGCTTACTTACAGTTTTAGACGACTGTAAAAATATGTCTTACTGGAACAACAAGACAGATTTTCAACCAGTACCTTTCTCATGGCTTCATGTGTAGGAGAACAAAACAATTCTTTATTTACATTTTTTTTTTTTTTTTTTTTAACGTAGAGGCATAGATATCTTTTGTATGTGCTATGTGTTGAGGACCAAACTCTCTTCACGTCACATATCATTTGCATTTGTTGCCAGGTAGTCTTCATGGGCATCAATTATACAGCATGTGCCCCATCCACCAAAATTTCAACGACATTTACCGTTACGTGGGAAACTGTTTCATTCAAAGAATGAAGACATTTTTTATGCATTATTTAAAGCGTATGAGGGAAAAGTGGCTAAGATGGCACAACTGTCCGTGTTTCTATGTTATGTGTTGTGTTTACTATTTTACTTTATGTTAACCTTTTTGTTAAGCGCTTTAGTACAGCTGCAGGTGTTGTGAAAGTGCTATATAAATCAGCATGTATTGTATTGTATTGTATTGTATTGTATTTACATATATTGACGGGTATATACAGTATTTAAGTCAACCAAAATGGATGGGCATTTTGCACAACATACCAGACCAATCACACACACACACACACCCTCACACACATCTGTATGTACTTTCTACTTTTTGTTTGTTTGTTTATTGAACATATAGAACATACATCACAATAATAAATCGGCAAAAGTAAAGGCAAGTAAAAATTGCGAAAAAGAAAAGAAAAAAACGGTCATCATCACAATTTTATGTTCAAAGGAGTAGGAAGAAGTAAAAAACTTATCTAGTCCTACCCCTTGTTTTTCAATACAAAAAAGAAAGGAAAAATCTACATACTGTATCATCAAATGCTTTTACCCTTATGTGAACTGTACTTATCTATTTATACAACATTCGGTTTGTATACAGTATACATGCTCATTCTTGCACATTTATATATCAATTTTCTCATATTCATAATAAATACTGCATTTCATTAATACATTTAATAAGTTGGTCAATGTAATTCTGATGTATTGCTATATTTTAGAAATATATCAAATTTATCAGCTTAACTCTGATTTGTGTCGTTTTTTTGTACTAATCTTTTGAATTTGTTTTTGAACTCGACAAGCGATTTACTCGTTTTCAGGTCCGTTTCGAAATTATTTCACAGATCGACACCTATTACTGATTCACTCCTTTGCTCGATTTTTTTCTTGTTTTGGATTTTTTGTATTGGTTAGTACCCCTTAAATTACACTTATTATATTATATTTATAATTATATTTTGAGGGCGGCCCGGTAGCCCAGTGGTTAGCACGTCGGCTTCACAGTGCAGAGGTACCGGGTTCAATCCCAGCTCCGGCCTCCCTGTGTGGAGTTTGCATGTTCTCCCCGGGCTTGCGTGGGTTTTCTCCGGGTGCTCCGGTTTCCTCCCACATTCCAAAAACATGCATGGCAGGCTGATTGAACACTCTAAATTGTCCCTAGGTGTGAGTGTGGGCGTGGATGGTTGTTCGTCTCTGTGTGCCCTGCAATTGGCTGGCAACTGATTCAGGGTGTCCCCCGCCTACTGCCCGAAGACAGCTGGGATAGGCTCCAGCGCCCCCCGCAACCCTCGTGAGGATCAAGCGGTTCGGAAAATGGATGGATGGATTATATTTTGATATTATAGTAAGAAAGTGTGAGGATATGCCTTCTTCTGCATTCGGGACAATTTTACCAAGTTAGCTTTATACTCCACGAGCTCTGTTTTGGTGGCCAGCGCAAGTCTAGCACAAAGTGCAGTCTCATGTGTGAATGGATGGAGTTATTTTTCTTTGGGTATTTTCGTAGCACGGTCAGAAATGGGCGTTCCTGCCGTTGTGGGAGTGAACAGCGCCAATGCGATTTCCAGCCAATCAAAACCCCTCATCATATTCCCATATCTAAAGCACAGAAAAACCACAACTTTGCACAGCAACGGACTTGCGTAGTGACTCTTACAGTTAGCAGGATGTGTGATTCCAGTCAACACAGGTAATTATAAAATACAAATTAACACTGTTTCATATAACATTTTCATGACAATCTGCACCACAACTTAGACCTGCTTTTAGCTGGTATAAAGTCTCGTCTACTCTCTGTTGCCAAATTTTCAGGAGTGTATAATGGCCTGCTGGAATGCCCAGAGAAGCATAGCATGTTCTACGAAATTCCCCACACGCGTTAAAATAGACTTGCACCGGCAGGGAAATGAAGACGGTTTTCATGCAGAGCACATGTGACCGTCTCTATGGAAAAAAAATGGTGCTAATCAAGGTAAATCGTTCTTAGAATTTTATGTTGAATTCCATATTTAGGCCTAAAACCTTCAACATCAATTCTTATTAAATGCACACACGTACACACACACACACACACACACACACACACACACACACACACACACACACACACACACACACACACACACACACACACACACACAATCAGATTTCAGTGAGAGGAGCATGGGAGGTGTGTCTTGTCCAGTCACAAGCGTCCCTGTGTGCCTCTCCTTTCACTTCCTACTGTCTCGCCATCATGTCTTCACTATGCTCTCATTGTTTTTTCTGTGTTGCTGCATAACATGGCGCTGTTTGTATATATTGTTTTCCGGTGCAGCGATAAACCAAGTGCTGAAAATGTGTAGATACATTATACTGCATAAATGTATTTACTACAGTGGGTACACAGTAGATTGCACGTGCTGTATTGTCCATCATAACTGGAAGACTACGTACATAGCACAAAGTAATTCAACGAGTCAGGCATGATCACAAACCAGCAAAATTACAGAAATGAGGCAGCACTTAAAATTACTCAGGAATAATTCAATTAACATGACGGACATTGTTTTTTTTTTCATCAATTCAGGAAATTCTTGAGCTCAAATGGACTTTTTGATAAAATTCCAATCAGGAGTCCGACATCATCACAGTACTGAAAGAGCTCGTATTAAAGTACTGATTGTTCCTGAGCCCTGGTGGTGAATCCTGAACACATTGATGTTGGTTTTTGATGCAGTGTCGCCTGAAGGATCAAAAATCACGGCCATTCAATGTTGGTTTGTGGCCTTGTTATTATGACTTCAAGATGGCGCCACGAGAGTGGCTGCCTTTACAGCAGCTCCTATACTTTTTGTTCTTCTACTTTCTTCTTTTCATAACTTTGCTGCCGTAAATTGGGAATTTCTCCATTGTGAGACGAATAAAGGTTTTCTTGTTCTTATTCTTATTACTTATTTCTATGGATTCTCTGAACCTTCTGATGATATTGTGGAACATAGATACTGTTCTTTTGATGGCGGTGCAGGCACCCGCAGCGGCTCCTCTCTCTCCTGTGGTTGAGAGGAAAGTAATTTCATCTGCGTTGTATGTTGCACATGTAGCACATTTGACAATAACGTTGACTTGAATTTGAACTTGAAATCTGTAAATTCCTTACAATTGTACATCAAAGAACATTTCCCTGAAACTGTGCGCCTTTTTTTTTTTGTCATGCAGTTGTTCACAAAGAGGGGAAACCTCACCCCATCTTAGCTCGTGAATGACTAAGCAACTCAGGGAAGCTCCTTTTATATTCAATCATGGCACCCACCTGCTCCTAGTTAGCCTGCTCACCTCTCGGATGTTCCCAAAAGGTGTTTGATGAGCATTCCTCAACTCTCTCAGTCTTTATTGCCACCTGTCCCAGCTTTTCTGCAACATGTTGCAGCCATAAAATTCAAAGTTAATGATTATTTGCTCGAAACAGGAAACTTCATTGGGATATTTATATTGATAGAGTTTATAAAAAGTTACTTGATATGTTACTGTAACAATAACAAATACTTCCTGGACTACTGCGCATGTGTAAACCAGTGTGGTGGTTGCTGTTGCCGTTTCCGAACAAAGCAGTAGAGGTCGGTGTTGGATTAGACTTCGTTGTGGTGAATCTCGTCGCAAGGCAAGAGCAGAGAAAAAGATTTCGTATAACGCAACAGGGATTTTTTTCGTCGTATGGGGGGCAGGAAAGTGGGAATGGTGTTAATGCATGAAGATTTTTTCACACTAGTGGGTATTTTCGCCCATGTAGGTTTCGTTGTGGAGGAGTTTCACTGTACAAAAAAATTTCAAACCACCTTAGTATCAAAATAGAACGTAGCATCGAATAGAAATTTCTGACACAAATAAAATCAACCCTAGTTTGTTACTTTTATTTTCGCACACTGGTCATTTTAAGCGTAATTAATCAAGTCAATACAAAGTACAATCTGTACAAATATAGTCCCACATTGTCCGCTCATAAATAATGGAAAACATGTCATTTAATAAAACCACCTGATCCCCGAAACACGTGCGGAACAGCTTCATTTAAGCCTGTTGTAAACTACGCCCATATTTGGACTTCCTGAACGCCCACAGCATTTCATCAGTGATGAGTGCGTGTTTTTGTGTCAATGTATGGTTGACACCACGTAGAACAACTGAGTGTGCACCCTCAGCAGGCTGTCACATCCTTGGAGATATTTTGGCCCACCCTTGCAGAATTTCTGTTTTTCAGCAACAATGCAGAATCTTCGAGCATGAACTTTGACTAGGCCGCTTCAAAATCTTCATTTTGGCTTTTTGAAAGACATTCACAAGTTTATTCGCTGGTGTGGTTTGGATCGTTGAATGCAAATACACTTGAATTCACAAACTGATGGCTGAAGAGTCTGCCTCAGGAGTTTTTGGGCTCAAGAGCATAACTCATGGTTCCATCAATCACCATATAAGGCTTGAGATCACTTTTTTTTTCTTTGATGAGCAATTTAGCATATCGATAACTTAATTTGAGGAGCAAGTGTCTTGAGAGGGAAAAAATGTCATCCCTGCTGTCCAATCCAATCCAAGTGAAATTAATTTTTTTGCAGGTAAATCTGTGACAATATCACAGGAAGGTTGCATGTAGGGCTGCAGGTGTCGAATGTCAGCATTTGACTGTCCAACTGGAAATTGTGTAGAATAATGGCGTATTTGGATAAACTATACCCTCCATGGCAGAGGCTCTGTCGAACCCCTGAGACAGATTCATCGAACCCCTGGGGTTCAATCGAACCCAGGTTAAGAACCACTGCACTAGTACAATCATATTTGACTTTTTCTGAACTACTGTGTTATATTTATACCGGCTTTGTTGTCTAAAATTTGCATGCACTCTAACTCCTGTTAAAGCCCTGAACGAGTTTTACGCTGGCCCCAAACTCCTCTCTGAAGGGTTAGTGTGTGTGGATATTTGCAGGATATCTGAGAAGTGCTTCAGTTTAATTTGCTCTTTGGTATTTCAGCTGTCCAACAATTATTAGTTCTTTACCTGTGCCCCACAGCTGCACAAAAATTTACAGTGGAAGTTACAGTATGAATGTCGCAACTAAAGAGAGGTGGTTAGTGAATGCCCACCCATGTTAATGGCCCTCATTTTGAGCACACTCCAATTTAATGAGCCATAATAGCACCTCCTGATAGTCAGCGTGATAGGTAGCCCCACTGGACTATTTATGTTTTGATTAGCTGCTTGGTCTCGAGTGTGGAGATACGGACAGGCAATCAATGTGAGGCGGGCGGGGCAGCCTGGCGTGCAGCAAATGAAAGCGATAGGACCCACAGGAACAGGTACTTAGTAAGATGAAAGAACAGTGACGAAAGCCTAGTTCATAGTGTAATATTTGGGTGTTACAGAAATATATATATATATATTTTTTGCAAGCCCTTTTTTAAAAATCCAGCGCCCAACAAGCATCATTTATCCACATAAGGAATGGCACTCCACATACACACAGTCCAAATGAGGCTGAAATATTTCATGATAAAGCACATCAGAGACAGAGAGACAGAATGTGAAACGTAACATTTGTTCAAGGCTAAACAGCAAGAGCCCTGATGATGTGGTAATGGCTAGGCAGATTTGTCGAGATCTAATCCATCCATTTTCCGATCCGCTTATCCTCACAAGGGTCGCGGGCGTGCTGGAGCCTATCCCAGCTGTCCTCGGGCAGTAGGCAGCGGACACCCTGAACTGGTTGCCAGCCAATCGCAGGGCACACAGAGACAAACAACCATCCGCCTGGGGACAATTTAGAGCAGGGGTCCCCAACCTTTTATGCCCCATGGACCGGTTTATGTCAGACAATATTTTCAGGGACCGGCATTTAAAGTGTGGCGGATTAATACAACAAAATAATATGGTATGAGCTGCATGAAAACTGTGGTGTTTTCGAAATATAATAAATACAAGGAGCGTCTAATCTGGACGCAACACTCTGATCGCTATGGTAATGTTTAATGCCTTCAAAAGACGATACAACGCAAATTCAAAGTGCATGAAAATGACGACTCACCACAGCCCCAAGCTTGATTTTCTGCAACCAGACGGTCGCATCTCGGGGTAATAGGAGTCAATGACACCTGAAGTGTGTGCTTTATGTCGAGTCTACTTCGTAATTTTGTCTTAGTCGCCGTTGCTGCACAAAACCCCCGCCAAGTGCTATTGTGGCGATCTCAGAGTATTCAGCCATAACTTGAATCCAGAACACCGGCAGAGTTGTTGTCTCGAACGTACTTTTAAAGTCATTTGCGATCTCCAGCAGTTTTTTTTACTCATTTTGCGAGCTCCAGCGTTGTTTTTAGTGTAATCGGTCACGTGACGGAGAAGCGTGGCTTGACGTGCGTCAAGCGTGACACAGACGGATGTAACGGAGAATCCGGTATTTTGTCAAAATAAAATATATTTCGTATTCCGAAATAAAACGGAATTAAGGCAAATTCTTTCTGTGCGGCCCGGTACCAAATGCCCTGCGGACCGGTACCGGTCCGCGGACCGGCGGTTGGGGACCCCTGATTTAGAGTGCTCAATGCATGTTTTTGTCATGTGGGAGGGAACTGGAGTACCCAGAGAAAACCCTTGCAGGCACAGGGAGAACATGCAAATTCCACACAGGAAGGCCGGAGCCGGGATCGAACCCTGCCCCTCTGCGCTGTGAGGTAGTGAAATGGACGAAGCATTTGTTTCACAGCCATTTGTGCTCATGAATGACAAGAAGAGATGAGACACATGTGCTTCCTCTCCTCCCACTTTTTTTTTGCTTCCTTTCCCCTCCTGCGTCCCTATATAACCCAAGACACAGACCCTCCCCATAGCAACAACCCTGAAAGTAGGTGTCATATTTGAGGCTCGAAAATCCACCTTCACCAGCTAACCTGACAGGAATTTTTCAGTGTGACCGTGGCCAAAGTAACAATTTTCGACATGAAAATCGCCTTGTTTTTGTTGCTTCTGGTTGTGCATAGCACGGGTAAGGTCTGCTATTTGATATTGTTTGGAGTAATTAACTGCAAACACAAAACGTCACCTTAAGTGTGTTAGATTCTCTGAGAGATTCATTGGTGTGTTGTTTTTATCTTTTATCTAAAGTTTCGGGATACTACTAGACCAGTAATTTGAGGTGATAAACATGTAGAGGTTTGCGTTTGATGGCACATGTTTCTTTCCTCTCTTTGTCAGATGCCAAAATGGACATCATCACCAGCAAGCAAGATATTAAAGTTGGAGAGGAGCTTTTACTTTTCTGTAAAGGTCAGTTTTCCTTCTGTAATTTAAATACCGCTGACTTTTATGTCTGGGTACATCGCGCCTGTGGCACATATCGGTTTTAAATTCCATTTGATGCATGTGCTTTCCTGTCTTAGCTGGGGGAGAAGGACATATAACATGGAAAAAGAATGGCGAGGACATCGATGAAGAGTTGATATCATCAGTGGATGAGTCCTCTTCCAAATTGGTCATCAAGAGTGCCTCTGTGGATGATGCAGGAAGGTACACCTGCCTGTGTGAATTTGACAACGGCCACATGGATGATGTTCAGACACAGATTTATGTTTATGGTATGTAAGAGCGTCGTACACTTTTGGCAGACTAACTGGCCACGACACCTGCAAAATTGAATCAGCTGGTAGGCCTATCAGCGATTCTGTCGCATGATACTCAGTTTTAAATGATCAAGTCAGAGAGGTATTGGCATTCACAATACATTTATTAGAATGTATTTTAATTTGCGTTGTTGTATAACTGGATTGGATCTTTCTGAGAGCAGTGTGTCATATTTTGCCTCTCTCATAATCCCATTCACTGCCCAAATGTATTTTAAACAACATTACAATGCCGTTGTGGCGTGATCGTTCGCCTAACATCCTTGGCAGGGTTAACAACTACCCGTCAATCAAAATGAGTATTAAAAATTGGGCAACTCATTGGGTTGTGCAGATGCTGCTGTGGCCAGTGGATCTTTTGAAGCGCTGCTAAGATCATACTTGTCTGGTCTAAGAATTTACCACACCCAAAACAAGCATCTTGGATTTGTTGTCAGAGGGTCCATTATTTGAAAACACCCCCATCTACCATGAGTTTTTGGAGGGTACAGAGGGAGCGGTGCCTTGTTGGGTTTCTGGCCAGCCGGCGGTGGAAGTCCGCTGGACGTACGGCGAGGAGATGGCGTCTCGTGGTAAGTGTACGCTCCGGGAGCTCATCTCCATATGATCATTTGGCAAATCTGAGTTTGGATTTGAAATGGATTTTGGGGTGTGATTTTCTGATCTTTTTGTTTTTGTTTTTATTAGGAAAAAATGTGCAGCAGCTGCCTGATAACACGCTCCTCATTGAGAAAGTGAAGCGACAGGATGCTGGGATGTACATGTGCCAGGCCCAGATCAGAGGAAGGCCCGTCTTTAAGCAGCTTCCCATATCTGTTGTGGTCAATGGTGTGTCTTCTTTGCATCATCACTTACAGTATGAAATCAAGCATGACATGCTGAATGTACGAATTTTCGGAAAGCAGACAATCATTGGGAGAGTTGAATTTACATCAAGCCCAGTCTGTGTTCTGAAACATTGACAAGAGCGTTCTGAATATAGCTCCTCCCACTGTACATCTGAAAGAAGAGGTGAAGAAAGTCATCGCTGGACCCGAAACCAACGTTTCCTTGCTGTGTTTGGTCGACGGCCAACCGAAACCCAATATCACCTGGAGCATGTAAGACCTGAGTTTACCAATTAAGACGCATCCATTCTATTGCGAGACACATACGGCGATTTAGGGAAGGGGAGGGGGCGGGGGGTGGAGAGGAGTAATTATATCAAACAGAATTTGCCCACATTTGCCTTAAAATTCATTCTCACCTTTGATTAACAGTCAGTGATGCAGTATGTGTTTAGTTTTAATATCATCAGGATTATTTGCATTATGGTGATAGTGTCACGTTGCGAGGTGGTGGTGGACCCCAAACAGCAGGCAGGAGGGAGGAGCAGGGTGAACTTGACAGATTGTATTTAAACACAGAGAAAACTAAATCCAAAACAAACTAAATCCAAATTAGCAAACAAAACCATGACTGAAGCAAAAACTAACCATGACCGAAAACAAACATGAGAGCAGCAAACACACAAACAATCGTCCGACAAGGAGTCCTTTTATACAACTAATTACCTAACGACCAACAGGTGTGTAGCTGCAGGGGGGAGCCCTACAGTGCCACCTGTTGGTCCCAAACCAAATCATGACAGATAGGTTACGCTCATGTCAAACTACTCTCCATAAAACGTTTATTTTACCTTCATAAAGTAACCAAAGGTTTTAGTGCAGGTCAACATTGCAGCAAAAGTTCTAATAATGTCAACTTGATAGCTCGTGGAATGTGTCAAAACGGTGAATTATTTTATTGGTAAAGGCATCCGTACCGAAATACTGTATGTTTTTGGTTAGTGAATATGTCGAGTGCGCTCTTGGTGAGTGTTTCTGATGTTTGGATCTGTATCAGTGGATAATCATTGTTTTTTGCGGATATGATACTAATATTATCCTGACTGTCATCCCATGGAAACACAGCTTTAAAGCTCGGTTTCTTCTTTACAATCTGCCATAATGTTTTAATAAGTATCAGCCTAATTTAAATCAACAGCAAATGTTACTTGTGGAGTAGTACGTTGATCTTTATTTTCAGTACAGTGATCTCCCATCCATCCCAGGCATTAGTATGTTGCAAAGCCCCTTGCAATGAAAATCCTGCGATATAGACAGACCATATGGAAGAAGGAAAAGTGGCTTTTGGATTTTCAATGTCAGGGGTCGCCACAGCAAGTCACTCGCATGAGACTTTTGGCACGGTTTTTACACCGGATGCCTTTCCTGACACAACCCACCTCATTTCCTCTCGGATTGGGACTCTTTAAAAACTTTTCCGACACACGGTAAATATGTTGGAACAAAATAATGTGCAAGCATAATGTGTAAGCATAAAACGAATAGAAAATACACACGGAATATAAAAAGCACAAAGATTTGCTTTGGAGATTAAGTCTTAAATTACCCCTCCCATACACTCGTACATGTATTTCAACACAAAAAAATTGAAATGAAAATTCACGAGATAGTGGGACTACGATAGGTGCATTGCATTATAATGGTGACTTATTTCAATCACTTTAAACTTCTGTCTCACAGGCCAGCATTATACGACCCCAGGCATCACAAGTTCAACTCTGACCGCAGCCAGTTGACCATTAGGTCCGTTGTCAGGGACGACTACGGGGAATACATCTGCACCGCAACCAACAAGATTGGCGAAAGCAGTGCTACCGTTATGCTTCACGTCTTTGGTTGGTTTTCTTTTTTTTCTGACTCCCTATGGAATGCAAAGTACATTATCAAAATAACATTTGCATTCAAACGTGGCTGTTGCGGTGATAATGGAGTTGTTTCATTTCAGAGACCCCAGAGGTGTCTTTGTCTGTAGAGCAGCAGAATGTCAGTGTGGGCGAGAGCGTGGCAGTGGCCTGTAACGTCTCCGGACTTCCTCAGCCAGACCTGCACTGGATCAATAAGCGCAATGGACAAACCCTGGTAAGAGTGGTATGCAGGGGCAGAGCTACAGGATGGCCAGGAGTGGCAAAAGACACCGCTTGTCAGTCTGTGGCCACCCCATAACGAGGGGGAAATTTTAATATCTGCCAATTTTACACGGATGCAGTATTCCTCGACCCGCTTGTGAATCAATTTTTTTTATATTACTGTAATTACATGTTTATAAGGTAATTCTATAAATGATCTGTGTCAAGTAAAGAGCATTCACTTCTTACAGCTACTGTAGCATCAAAACCATGCTTTCACATCACAGCAAGTAAACCGACATGGCAGAGAAGTAATGGTTTATCTTAAACATCCACGGTCATTGTTTCATGAAATAAAATGCACACATACTGTATATTGTACCACACAGTCATAATGCAGGCTCGAAACCCCCCCCCCCCCAAAACATTTAGAGTTGTGAAGAATTAAGAGAATTTTGTGTCGTTGTGCTTTTTAGAAATGATTTCAATGAATGGAACCATTGAGTGTGAATTTTAGTTCACGTAACCCTCATTGTGGATGAAATGTTCAAGAATGATTGACGCATGCATGGCTGTCCTTTACTAATGTGTTGTGTCACCCTTAGCTCCCCACTGAGACATTTCTGGGACATAAATCGATATAAAAAAAAAAAAAAAAAAAAAAAAAAAACTAAAGACCACCATTACATTTGGTTTCATCAATCCATGTTTAGCCAAGCATGTGTTTCACAGTACTGTACATGTTTTGTTTTGGCCTCGCTAGTACTCACCTTCTGGTCGTGTCCGTGTTGAGGGCGGCATTTTGATGATTGATGCAGTCGTGCCATCTGATGGTGGCCTCTATTCCTGCATGGCTGTTGGAAGCATTGGCAATGCATCAAGAGACGTTGCAATTCACAGTAAGTCATTAACTTTGGTTCTGCAGTGTAATTCTACACTCACCGGACACCTCACTGAGTCACCTAAACAACAAAATATGCCATACATTTGTTTAAAAAAAAAAAAAAAAGCTCAATTTTGTATTATTTCAACAATTGCATCATTGTGCTTGTATTTTGCAGTGGTAAAGACCTGTACTATGTTAGGCAGCTACAAATACCCCAAAAATAAAATGAATAAAAAAAGAAAAGAAAAAAAAACATTAAAACACATCTCACTATACACAGTCCTAGAGCAGTGGGCTAATGTCATCCAAAATAAGAAACATATATCAATTTATATTAATATGTCCATGACATTAAAACTGGACATGAATATCGATATAGTGTTCTTGATCAGGCCCTAAATTTGAACACATAGTTTACAAATACCATTGAAAGTACCTCATTTTACCACAGAGTTCTCTTGACCCACAGCCCAGCCTGGTCCACCTCCCTACCTGTCAGTCTCACCTGGACCTGCCTCAGTCTTTTTCTCCCTCAAAACACCACCCATCAGTGGGGGTACACCAATTACAAACTTCGTCCTACAATGGAGACAAAATTCAGCCGAACAATGGCAAGAAGTCACCGTCCCAGCCTCAGGTAATTTGTCCGTGTACAAGGTTAAAATCAGCTGTAATCCTTGACGTGCACTTTCATGTTTGTGCTTGTAGATACCCTGGCAGTGACCTCCCTCATGCCCTACACATTATACACCGTGCGTTTGGCTGCCTTGAATGCAGCGGGACGCGGCCAATTCTCAGATGCAAACTCTGTCCGAACCCTAGGAATACGTGAGTATGACACATTAACACCATATGAAGGCAGCGGCACAATAAATCCAAATTCCATACCACTGACTATGCCCACTACAAAATAGTGTGTTGATGATCATTTTTAGAATTGGGGGTGTTGTTGTTTTATTGCATATTTTTAAGGTAAATATCTTAGTTTTCAAGCAATTACACCTGTCCTGTGAAATACATTGTAGTCATCAAAATCTATCCATCCATCCATCCATTTTCCGATCCGCTTATCCTCACAAGGGTCGTGGGGAGTGATGGAGCCTATCCCAGCTGTTTTTGGGCAGTAGGTGGGGGACACCCTGAACCGGTTGCCAGCCAATCGCAGGGCACACAGAAATGAACAACCATCCGCGCTCACATCCACACGCAGGGACAATTTAGAGTGTTCAATCAGCCTGCCATGCATATTTTTGAAACGTGGGAGGAAACTGGAGTACCCGGAGAAAACCCACGCAGGCCCAGGGAGAACATGCAAACTCCACACAGGGAGGCCGGAGCCTGAATTGAACGCAGTATCTCTGGACTGTGAGGTCGACGCGCTAACCACTGGACCACACAGCCACCCGTCATCAAAATCCATGCATGTGAATTCACATAGTACCGTATTGGCCCGAATATAAGACGGCCCTAATTATAAGACGACCCCCTCTTGACTCAAGTTTGAAAAAAGACTTTTTGAACACCAAATTAATTTTTATACAGAAAATAATTACAGTACATCTGAAACAAATGATTATAACAATATATTTGAGAGAAAAAGCATGTTATTTTCCTCATTCAAATCTTAATATCTGAACATTTAAATATGTAAACTAAAGTGCAATCACATTCGTAAATGAATGGCTTCTGATTTTTTAAATGTAAATTACATCATAACTTCTCTTCAGCTGCTGGTTAACCTGGCCGATCTTCGACCCACTTTTCTCCAGATTGTCCCTACGTTTCTGCATTTTCTGTTATCTCTTCTATTATTTTCTTCTCTTTTCTTTCTTACCGCTATTTTTTATTTTTCTTCTTCGTGCTACCGCTATTTTTATTTTTATTCTTCGTGACAGGGGTTCACTTTGGCCTGGGGAGTCAAGTTCAGCATTCGCTTCAATGATATCTGGCGCCATCTAGCGTCGTGAATGGGTATAATGTCTAGACCCCGAATATAAGACGACCCCCACTTTTTCAGTCTTATTTCAATGCAAAAAACAGCGTCTTATATTCGGGCCAATACGGTAATTTGTATTCAGGAATAAGATTACACTCGAAATGCACAAACACTGTACAGCATGCATGCAAGGGAAAGATAAGGACAAGGCGCAGCACAACAGTGATGTGCCACTGAGGACACTGAGACCGACGTCCAAGCACATCACAGCAATGTTCGTATTTTGGTGTGCCAGTCTTGAACTTGCAATGGTATGATCACGGACCTACGCCTGTGTTTTAGGTGTTTGCAATTCCCGCGTCCCCTCATAACGTATTTATAAATACATATGTTAATGTTATGGTCAAAATATTCCTATTCATGTGCATTCAAGCATGTGTGCGATCATAAAAATATTATTTATCGCAATCTGTTTTTACGCACTTTGTGATTCATCTGTTTTTCTGTCTTGTATCATGTTTCCATCACCATCATCATAATGACACCATCCAATCTCCTATCCTCCATCGACAGGAGGTAAGACACACACACTAGCGGTTACATGTATAGGAGTCCACACAATAACAAGGAGGCGTAAAGTTCTGCATTTTCTTTCTCTATTGCCACCCAGGTGAACCAGACAGCCCAGTGTTGTCGTGTGATGAGATGAAAATAGGGGGCAACTCCTTCTTCATCCCCCTCAAGCAAACTGATCATGGCGGCACTCCTCTCCTGCACTACAATCTCCGATATCGTGAGGTCAGGCTCAACATGCACCTGCACGCCTTTGCCGTGTGGTAGCATCCATGTTCATGTGAGGTAGTTGGCAAAGGACTGTTACATAAAAACTGGAAGTCAAAACACTCTCCGTCATTGAAATATTTATAAATGCATATTATCTTTAGTCATTTTATGCCCCATACTTGGTGCCTCAACACTATCTGTCTCTATTGTGTCCAGGATAAAGATCGGGCTGAATGGAAAGAGAAGCAGCTGTCGTCCAACACTGACTCCATTACCCTCATAGACCTGAACTTTGGCGCTGACTATCAACTGGAAGTCACAGCAATCAATGCTAACGGTTCCTCGCTCCCTGTAACATTCAACTTCACCATTGCAGAGAAACCTGGTAATCCTCTCGTCATCTCAAACATCAATGACAATCTTCACATTTCCATTCTGAATGAGCGTTCTCTGTCTACTTCACTCCCTTCTTCATTCTCTTTGTTCTCACAGTGCGAAGTAGCATGACCAAAGGCAGCGTGGCGGGCATCGTCATGGTGATCTTCTTGGTGATTTTCTTGCTGGTGGATGCCACTTGCTGCTACAGAAACCGCTGTGGCCTGCTTATGTCCATCGCTGTGAAACTTTTTGGACAGAAAGTTCCAGGCCTCAAAGCATTTGAAGAAGGAGAGGGGGGTCCTAATGGGTAAGTACAGTAGGTGTGTAAGTTTGTATTCATCTTTTTTTTTTTGGTGGTGGGGGGGGGGGGGGGGGGACTAATATTGAATTTATGGAGATCCTAAAGGGACATGGAAGAAAAAAAAACTTTGCATTCCCTCGCAGCTTTGCATTCCCTCGCAAAGATTGCGAGATAACGCAAACATTTTTTTTGCAAAGAAATTAAAACTGTTCTTGATCTTAAATATAATTTCCAAGTCCTCCTCCATAATTCTCTCCTTCCCCGAAGTGGTGTTATCTCTCAATCAGCCGTGCAAGAGAGCCCACATTAGCCAAGCTGACCCGGAAGTACAAAAACGCACATTTGAAAAAATGTGTCCATTTACAAAAAAAAAAAAAGTTTGCATTATCTTGCAATCTTTGCGAGGGAACGTACATTTTTTTTCTTCCATGTCTCCGGCTTAGGGGCTCTGTGTGAATTAGATTTACAAAGAGGTCAGCGTGATTCTAATCCCATTTCTTTTATGCATGCTGCTCTAGAGAAGTCAAGATGAACGGCGTGTCCACTCCAAGAGGTGACAGACGACAAATGGAAGTTCAGACACTTCCCTCAAAGGAAGGCGGTGCACTCACAGAGGTCACCTGTGACAAAGTCTCTCTTACTAAACATGAGTATGTGCAGTCACAATCAGTCACAATAACTCTACCGGGACATATTCTATTAGGAAAATAAGACATTAAATAAATAAATAAATATAATGTATTGGTTTTGCTTGTAGATCTCTATTTGTCTGTCACTTTGATGTTCTCAATTATTTTATTTCACGTTTAACCCGTGTTGGGGGACGAGCGGCCTACTCTCCCCCGCGTGTTCGTTGTCTTTCGGACGAGGAGAATGTTGGTTCTTCAAATACAGGCTGGAGGCAATGAACAGTAATCTTCGAAGCTTTTAATTTAGTTTACTGCAGTTTACGAATCGATTCGGGCTCCTGAGGGGTCCAGATTTGAATCAGGAAGCCCAGAAAAAATACAGTCACACGTCTATATAGGCATAGTATGTAAATGAGGGGCGGGCAGTCCTTCCCCTTACAGAAAAATCAGAGACAAAGAAAGGTCAATGCAGTTCAATCTTGACAAAGTACAGACCACATCTGCTGTGCACAAATTATGAGATTGGAGCTCCTTTCCCAGGCAACTTGACAGCCTTGAAAAACGTGAAAGGATGGGAGTACTGGGAGGAAGATCTTTGGGGCTGTTAAGTTGCCCAAGGACAAGAGGGGAGTCTAGCAAAATACTACCTGTTTGTTTGAAGTGCTTCAGCAGATGTTCATTATAGAGATTAGTATCAATAGTTCTCATGGTAAGGCCAAATTCCTCAACACAAGGCATAGTCCCTTAATAGTTGCAACACAGATACTTGAGACAACAGTTGTTCTTTTGGTGTTAAACAAGTCCTATGGAGGGGGGGGCCCTAAAAGTGGTGGGGGTGAGGGACACTAAAGGTGATTGTAAACACAGTGAGCAGGAAATACCTCCAACAGAATTCTATATTCTTTGTTTCTTTAAAATCCAACTAACAGATAGGAATCCCATGTCAACACCCGTGACAACCTCTCCAAGCTTTCAGGTGTTCTTTCGGAGTGACTTTTTGTTGTAGTGAAGAATAATTAATTGCAATTAAAGAATAATCTGTTATCCATTTTTTTCCTACCCCCTCACCCCACACAGGAAAACTCAGCCAGACAGAAATGTGCCTGCGGCAGATGCATGAGGCCAACATCTAAAAAAGAGAAACAAAGAGACAACCTCAAATCTAACCTTTTTGAAGAGAAGATCATTCGAAGCGGAAATTTGAATTGTCAACAGTACAGTATAAACAAATTAATGATTATTTGTCTGATTCCTCTGTGCTGCTGGTGTATGAACATTAAGAGGACAAGAAGCAAGTTGAACATCTCCTGACAGCACTTCTTCTCATCATGAAAATCTCCCAGTTGGTAGGAACTTCAAGAAGACAGTCCAAAGTGACAAGTGCTATTTTATGTCATGTTGTTGTTAGTTTGCTGGCTCAATTGAGTTTAACCTAAACTGTAATGCATTCATGCTTAGGGTAATCTTGAGATCGGTCTTTTACAGGGTAAAGGTGTTTGTAATTTATTCTTGAAATGACATTGTTCTCAAATAGGCATGCATATGTTTTGAATGTTAAAAACAAACAAAGGTTTGTTTATTCCGAACAGGATCAAGTGCAGCTGTTTAACATAAAAAACACCTGTCTGTGCAGCATGGCGGCGTACCGGTAGTTAGTCGCCGGCTGCGTCACGATCAGCAGGTTCCTGGTTAGAATCTTAGCTCAGGCTAACCTGTGTTGAGTATGTATGGTCTCCCTGTTTTTGCTTGAATGTCCCGTGTACTCCCATTGCTTCCAATAGTCCATAAAAAAAATGTTCCCTTCATTGCAGTTTCTAAATGACCCATTGGTGTGAATGGTTGCTCGTGTATTATGAATGTGCTCTGCGATTCACCGGCGGTGAGTCGTGGGTAGACCAGTAGGCTCACTCAACGTTAGCCGGGATAGGAGCTGGCTGATAGGACAAGCACTGTTGAAAATGGATGGATGAGTGGTTCAAAGAATGGATGGATGGATATTATCTTTTCAGAAATACTTTGCTGAGGCTGCTATCCTGATTTTCATGTTGAGCTCTAACCACTTGCATAAGCCATTCAACATTTATCACTGTTATGAAAATACCGTAATGGATATACAGGACCTAAGGCAATAAGAATATGAACTAATATATTTTAAAGAAGCTCATAGTTTAAACTCCACTTTGAGTCTGCCTATTGAATAAACTCTGATGCAGCATTTTTAATTTGACAAAAAGTTGATCTTGCTCACAAGTCATATAAGCTGTGTGTAGTTGTAAATATGTATGTTTTGTTCATCACTGTCTGAGCTATATCCAGTAAAAATATAAACACTATGTTTTGAAGGTTTTTTTTCTGTAGACCATTATTATTGTGCAATCTTCTTCTGTAACTTTGGGCAAAAACACTTAAACACAACTCATCCCCATTCACACTTGAGACCTTTAAGACTAATGCCATGCCACTGGGGAGGGAAAATACATAGCTGTGACCAGTTTGGACATTTTCACTAATGGGTGTATTCACTTTTGTTGCCAGCGGTTTAGACATTCATGGGTAAGTGTTGAGTTAAAGAGGAAGGTCATTGTACACCTTGTTACACAAGCTGTGTCTTCAGTGTTGTCACATGTAAAGATTTCATACAATGTTGTAAGATAGTTATAGTTTGCATAATACTGATGAGTGCTGCTGAGTATTGTTAAAGTACTGATGGTTTACTGAATTGTCATACTAAGGCAGGGTCAACTAAGGCCTAGGTACAAAACGATGACTCGCCACTGAACATTGATGAATGATGGACAATGATACTACGACGACGAAGACTACTTCTACTACTACTCCTACTACTACTACTACTACTACTAATTATACTTCTACTACTACAACAACAACTACCTGTATTATTATTATTATTACAACTACTACTACAACTAATAATAGTAATAACGATATTGAGGCCACTGAATAAAAAATAATAGAACCGCTGGGTCGCGGGGGGCGCTGGAGCCTATCCCAGCTCTTCGGGCATTTTGTATATTTACATACGTTCCATACATAGTCATCAAATTAAGTAGTCAATCGGAAAATACCCTTTAGAAAGACGACAGGCAAACTCAAATGTGAAAAACCAGATTGGCATCCGAAGTGCAGTACTCCCTCTCCAACGGTAGATGGCGTTATGCGACCCTTTGATGTTTGCAGCCATAACATTATAGAAGAAGTGGCACCGGAGGGCGGGGGGCGTGTCGTGACGTCACACCACAAATTGGTTCCTGCTGACCTGAAGCACATGACCACATGATCAGGCGTGTTTACGCTTGCAGTCTGCGCACAGGTAAAATGCTCGCTGTCACACTTTGAGAAGAGTGAACCGTGGCAAAGCCTAGTTATTTGTTCACCAGTCAACTTCAGAAACTGTGGTAAGTAAGGCTATTAACTAGCCTGCGCCTTTCGCTAGTCTGTTATGTTGAGGACGTTTGTGGCTCTTCCGTAGCAGCAGCTAAAGCTAATAGTAAATTAGGAGACCACGTACTAGTGGAAGGTTTTGACATGACTTGTGGAAAGGAACGCTTTGGGATTTTGTAGGTTGTGTCTGGTTTTGATATGTTGGTGCGAAGTCGCTTCATATGGTGCTATTATTTTAAAGTATGTTTTAATGTCCAGTTATTCTACTTAAGATACTCCACCCGCTGCAATGTGGCCCAAGAGAATTCAATAAAGGCTATAACAAACAAACGCCTTCATTCCTCATACATAATGTTTGGGGGGGGGGGGGTGTCAAGTAATAATGATTATGCAAAAGTAGTAATGTCTATTGCAATGCTTGCAGGTTTCAGGGTCATTGAGCCCAGGAAACCAGCCCTCTGTCCACCATGGCCGAGACAGATGTGGAACGTGAGTTCTTTCTTTAAGCGTATCTAAAACAGATTCATTGGTTTGTCTCATGACATACTCGCAACATGGTTATGTAGAGACTAGTTATTTCTTTTCAGACTACAGTCAGCAGCTGAGGTTCTGTCTTCTGCACATCTCACCATTTATGTTGCATGTTTTACTCTTCAACAAATATTCTGATAACCTTTGTGATTTGTGACTGTCGTATTGCATTTTTACTCCAGAGGTGACCCTGGCTCTGCTCGATGCGGCCAATGATAAAGACTTTGAAGTCCAGACTCAGGTCAGGAAGTCGATGCTGACTTTAGCAAATGAGCAGCCTGACCGAGTGCTTGGTATGTGTCAGGACTACCTGCTAAAACACCCAAAGGTAATACCTCACTGCACTGTATTTTATTTTAGCATTTTTATTAATGAAACATTAAAATTAAAAACAAGTTACAAGTACAGTCAAACCTCGGGTTTTCGAACGTCTCGGTTTTCGTCCAATTTGGTTTTTGACCAAAAATTTCGAGTTTTTTTGATGCCTCGGATGACGAACAAATTTCGGTTCTCGAACAAACTGAGCGCACTTGAATGCACCATTTGACTCCTCTCCCTTCCTTACACAAGGAAGTGACGCTTCCTCTTGTTGCTTTCCATTGTGAGCAGACGTGTTCAGTAAACATTTTTATTTTAAAAAGAGCGTGGTTTCGGTTTTCCAACAGCCTTCTGGAACGGATTATGGACGAAAACCGAGGTTTGACTGTACCTTAAATCAAGTTTACCCATCACAGAAGAGCTCTGGCATGTTGCTCCTTTTTTAAATTGAATATTCTCCGACATCAAAACTCAGTTACATCAACAGAGCATGCACAGACCGGACGCAGCTATTCCAATTGAACTATTTACATGTCGCTTGGTCAGATTGGCGGACTGAAATTCAAAATGGATTCAGCCTTTTCTGAATGAGGTGTTTGTCTGGAGCCTTTTCATTCCGCTTGGTCTTTTGGATTCTACTCGCAATACAGGGTTCCATGTAAACCTGGCCACTGTCTAATATTGACGTAACGGAAAATAATTTGAATCGTAAAATCGCTTTTGATTTAGAAGATGCGTGTGCGTAAAAAACAAATCCAATCGTTCCAATTTAAAAAACGTCACGATGTCTATTAAATTAGCATTCTATTGGAAAGATACATCTGAGAAGCAAATGATACGTTTTATGCTTTATATGATCAGCGGTTTTAGCGTCGATCAGCTGAGTTTGGAAAAAAAAACATACTCTATCACCGATTCAATCAAGATGGAGCAATAGATCAATTACGGTCGCAAAAACGCATTGAAAAACTTATAATTGAAACCCCAAAAAATGCTGATAAACATTGCATATAACAGTTAATGTTTACATTAGCGATGTCCAACTCAGGTCCACGTGGGTCCCTATCCAGCATACTTTCGATGGCTTCCTCCTCCACCACACCTTTTTCAAATGATCAGCTCATTAGCAAACACAGAGAAGCCAAATAATGATTCTGATGAAGGATAGGAGCTCTTTAAGACCGCAGTTGGACACCCCTGTTTACACGTTTATAACGTCTATTCCGTGACATAAAAGAAAATATTTAAAAATACATTTAAAAAAATGTTCAAACATCGCCAGTCATTCAAGTGGGCAGGGCTTTTGCTAAAACAATTGCTTTCTTTGCTCAACAGCTGTCAATAAGTCCATACACTTCCATTAGCCCCAAACAGCACCACTCCGCTAGGCCTGGTGCCACACATGTCCTCCATTGCTGTCTTGCTGCAGCTTTGTGTGCCTTCACTCTATCTCGCTGTCTCTTGCTCTGTCTGTCTCTGTCCCTCCCACCATCCCCACCCTTTGCAAGATTGTCATTGGCTGGCAGTAGCTGTCGATGCCAAACTTGAAGAAATTATGTTGGTTGGACTGGGTTTTACTTGCAACACCTGCGTGCAAGGTCACATGGCTGATATCGTCCTAATTTTGGGGGAGGCTATAAAAATCAAATTTTTTTCATTGCTGTTAAATTAACAGTGTTAAAGCATTGGTACTGACAAATAAAAATAATTAAATCAACAGTACAACAGCATTAAAATAACTCGGTGAACTACAAAAGATCGACTCCTTAAGAATAGTAATGAACATGCCTTAAAACGAAAACAATACTTTTAAAGTTCTGATCCTCCATCCGTTGCTACTTGTAACTGTGCATGATCAAAAGATGACACATTTGATTGCTGCTTTTTGTCCAGTGGCTGCCGGCTAATTATTAACGGCTGAACTGATAATGTTTACGTGAGCAGACTGTGCAAACGGATCACATTTCCATGCTTTCCACTTTATCACTTGGGTGTTACTTGTTGAAATGATTCAACAGGTTTGCTGTATTGCGTTGTTTTTTACAACATACCTTGCACAACGGCTTCTTCCTCCAGGTCGCTCTGGTGATGCCGCCACAAAAGTGATGCAAAAGAAGTTAGTTCTCTTGTATCAATAGCAGCGATGGGCGCTTTACCCTACTTTGCCGGTCCGTCCTCCATCCGTGACCTGCGCGCCCTTCCGTCAGCGTCCCTCCTTTCTGATTCACAAAATAATCACCATTCGACCCCGTCCTTCCTCATCCTTTTAAAGTGCTTCCGTTCTTATATTTCACCAGTCCGTGCCTCCGCCGAGGGGGAAAAAAAAGTGTCCGTGCATGACGCCGTGGGAGAGAGCCTGAAGTTCACTGGAATACCAATTCAAGTCACCAGAATGCGATGATTTGCAAATACCGGCAGGAAAAAAGCAGGCTAGCATACAATTTGTTGTGAAACAGCGTGAACAACTTTATACACACACTCATATCAATGAGTACCCGTTGCTCAGTAAAAAAATGTCTTACAAAGAACTTTCCATTGGCTACAATTGAAATGCAGATCTTCCACCATGGATACGCAACCCAGTTTGTGTTGAAATTTTAATGACATTTTTGACAAACAACAGTGTTTCATGTCCACTTTTTCTTGCTGTGTTTTCTGCCTCCTGTCCTCTTACTCCAGTTGGTGGTGAGTCACAGAGTTGTGATTCTTCAAACCATTGAGCTGATTGTTGGCAGCAGGATAGACGCAATATCTTACCCCAGGATCAAGAGCATCATCTCCTTGGCCTCAGATGAGATGACGCGTTCAAAGGTGACCAATGTCACATTAGGTTTGTTTTGTTTTTTGGGGAACTTGATCATCTATTTAGTTTGTTTCTGTTTCACGAAGGAAGTTGTCCCTGACTGGCAGCAGGCAGCCAGTAACATTCTGGTAGCTGTTGGCAACAAACATATCAATGAGATAATGGAGGAGATCCTGAGCAAGTTTCAACCTGGAGTCTTGCCTCACTTTTTTGTGGTTCAGACGTTGGCCAGCCTGTCTGATTCCAATGGTAGGAAAACTTGCACATTCATTCTCAAGTGAACTGCACATTGGGCTTTAAAAAAAAAAAAAAGATATATCCATCCATCCATTTTCCAATCCGCTTATCCTCGCGGGGGCAATAGGTGGGGGACACGCTGAACCGGTTGCCAGACAATCGCGGGGCACGTAGAGACGAACAACCATCCGCGCCCACACTCACACCTAGGGACAATTTAGAGTGTACAATCAACCTGCCATGCATGTTTTTGGAATGCGGGAGGGAGTTTTTGGCACTGAAGACTGTGGTACCATTCATTTTGCCCCATATGGTCTAGTTTTGCTGTTATACGCAAGGAGCTTTCCAGGAGTAGTTGCGGTTAATACTTTTCTTAGCATTAGTGAATGCACATTTTATACGTGTGTGAGCCAACATTACTTTTTTTCCCCTTAATGAAAGAAGAGGGTTTAAAGCTTTCTTTTCGTAAGTTCAATGCTTCTGTAGCTAGAGAACTCAATTTTCTGTAGGCCTTCAAAAAATGTGTCACAATGGTCAAAAATATCTGGCACCAGCTCTCCCAATTTGAGAAAAACGTCTGGCATTTAATGAATTCAAGCAAAGTAACCTACTGTAGTTACTATTCAAATCAAGTAAGTAGAAAACTATCTTAGTTTTAAAATCAAATAACTTAGTTGCATTTTAAAATCAAGTAACCAAGTAACCTACCTAGTTTCATTTCAAACAAAGTTAACTTCATTCCTTTTAAAATCAAGGAATCAGTCATCCCATCATCTATAATTGCTATCCAGCTGTTGCACAGCTTGCTGAATAGCTGATGATTTGAATCAGGTGTGTTGGAGGAGGGAAACATCTAAAACATGCAGAACAACGGCCCTTGAAGACCAGAGTTGCCCACTGTTTTAAAACAGGGTTAAGTAAATTGATTTTAAAAGTACATACTCATTAGTGGCTGACTTAATTTTAAAATTAAGTGATCGGTAACGTAACTTAGTTACTTGTTCAGTGAAACAGTGGTGATAGATGGATAGCAAACCAAAACGCATTTACTTTGGCTTATTGAAACGAAACAATGCAATTTTTTTCCCCTTAAATGTGTTCAATTATTTTAAAACATTTTTATTTTTTCATTTATGTATGAACTTATTTATACACATTTTTTCATGGGAAACTGACATTGAATGTATATTAGTGGCTATTGAAGATTTTGTTTTTGAAAAAAGTGTGTGTGTGTGTGTGTGTGTGTGTGTATATATATATATATATGTATAATATATATATATATATATATATATATATATATATATATATATATATATATATATATATGTATATATGTTTTTATTAACACCGTACTCTCTGCTTTTCTCTAGTTTATGGCATGGTGCCTTTCCTAAACGCTATTCTTGGTACCATGTTGCCTATGTTGAGCCTGACCAAACAAGACAACATGAAGTGGGTCTTCTCCTCCGGTAGGAACTGACTTTGATTTTCAAGTTTTTGAAAGTATTTAACTCCCTTCTGTAGGTGGATTGCTGCCGTAAATATTCACCTCCATCAGTAACACAGGAGGAGTTCCGGAATTTCAGTGTTATTTTTGACAACAACAAAAGTTGAATCTTTAAAATGAATGATATGATTCTATTTCTCTGTTTGTGGCTTTCCTTCAGGTCTGCTCCATTTCAGTGACAGTATCTTGGAGTACCTTGCCAATCTCGACAAGGCACCAGATCCCACAGTCAGGCAGGACACATTCTCAAGTGAAATCTGTGCTGCGTTTGACATCCTTTTCAATAACTGGTTACAAAGCAGAGAATCGAAGGTAAGAGCACACAACTTTGCTACTGGAGGTTGGTCCACCTGTACAGCCTGGAAGCCATGTACACTCGGGCTTTACTGTAAGGTGGGAAGCTGCAACAAGCCTGCTCAAGCTTGGCATTTGTTTTCACAAAGTCAAATTAAATTTAAGACAGATTTTCATGGCTTCCCAAAATACTTGATTAAGCATTAAATGTCATACTAGCAACACATAAGATACTGTCGTGGAGATTATAGTTCATGATATTGCATTTGGTGAAAACGTAGAACGGTAGAGTGGTGTGTAGCATGTCCGCTTAGTGGTTCTGAGGTCTGCAGTCCAAATCTCGGCTCCAACTTTACTGTGTGGATCCTAATTAAGAAAGGGGCTAAAGAAAATGGCTTGATTGAGGCAGGGAGGGAGTTTGAAGTTCAGATTGTTGAGATAAAATGTGTGGGGACAACCAAACGGCAGCAAACCATTATTCCTTTTCAATATTCAACACTCATTTGTGTGGTGGAGCTTATAATATTAGCGACACACTAAAGAAGAACTGGAGAAAAATATTAGCATTTCTGCGCACTTGTGATGAACACCATTTGGGAGGTATCCAATAGTATGCTTAGGATACTTGTTCTTTGCTGTGATACAGAGGGCTGTTGATAGTTACAGTTACAGTCACAGTTACCTTATTGAGTTAAATGAAAGGTTCATCTTGCGAAAGTTGTTTTATTAGATCCAAGTATTTGATCTAAGAATGTCACTGCTTTCATCACCTTTTTTTGAAGACACATTTTTGTATAATGTCCTGTCCTCCCTTTTGTCTTTCTTTCAGTTGAGGCTTACAGTAGCTGAGGCAGTGGGCTCAATGTGCCATCTGATGGCTAGCGATAAACTGGAGGAACACATCCCCAAGCTCATCCCTGCCATTCTGTCCTTGTACAAGAAAAACAACGAGCACTACATCATTAGCAAGGTGCCCCTGAGTTGCAACACCAGTAATTTTGGCTCTTAAGATTTCAAAGCAAGGCTCATGAATGCTAAGAAACAACATCTTTTCTTTCTTTAAATTATAATTAGGGATGGATCGGGAAGGATACCTTTATTTGGTACGGACCCATTTGGGTCAATATTACCGAGCACCTATTCACGTGAAATCAAACAGGATCGTGTTTCGGTTCCGAAGCGTGTCTTTCTGTCTTGTGACTGTGCAGGAGTCGTAGATTTGGCACTTTTATTTTTTTTTTTTTACAACAATGTGTAAAATGTAACTTTAATGTCATTCATTGAATTAATCATCAACAGACCGATCAATTGTTGGCTTTAGTGTCATCTAGTGGCGAACTGATAGAATGTAACAACCTAAACTCGAAGCGGGTGCATTTTGTAGCATGCACCCTACGATTCCTCAGAGAGACCACACTTTGCAAGCCTGCCACCAGTTTCTTCAGCAGAGGTGCAAGCAAAATCCCAAATGACTTCTAGCACTGTATTTTCTCAAGTGTGTGCGTGGCATTTGCTGCAGATGCTGTAGTCATCATGTTGAGGAACTACGTTTGCTAAGCTGGTTTTCTTTAGATATCCTTAGCAGAAAGATGGTGGCGAAACATGGCGGCCTCCTGTAAGGGGGGGGGTGCATCCCATGTAATGTAATTAGCAATTACTTCACCTACAATTACAGTAAAAAATTAATAGTGTCTTTTTGAAATAATTAACATTGGAAAAAAAAAAAATCAACCAATTTTTACACACTGTCCCTTTGAGAACATTGGAAAGGCACCCATGTAACACGTGTGCTGTTTGCTTTTCTGTTTGCTTTTCGGTTTTTCGGCCCAGAGCACCGCAGCGCATCCTTGCTTGCTTGTGGCGTCTGCTGCTGAAAGCGGGTGCGCAGGCGGAGGCTAGGGGAGGCCGACCTTGCCACAGCCTCGCTCAGGTAGCATTAGAAATACTGCATTCGCCAGAAGGCCTGTTGCCTTCTTGTGGGGCTGCGGCGTGGTAGGTGGTGTGATTCATGGCAGCGCAGTGGTGGAGCCGGGGCGTCACGGTCTCGCTGATGAGCTGGCGCGCCGGTGCAGGAGCGCGCTTGGGAGCCCATCCCTAATTGTAATTGTATTTGGTTAAATCTTTGATAACAATTGTTGAACTATAATGATGTTGGTAATTTACCTATTTCAGACAAGTACATGTTTTTATTGTCGTCTTTCATCTCCCCTTTTATGTATAGAGTCTTTGCCATGTTCTTGATGCTTCTGTGAACATGGGCAGCAGGGTGCTGGAGACTCAACTGGACAGTCTGCTCTTTGCACTGCATCAGCAGGTAACATGGTTCATAAGAGCCTTTTAGTTGTCAATTATATTTGGTCTTTGAGATATGTGAAATATTTGACTGATAAATGGGCAGACGTGATAATACAGTTCTTCCCTGTTTGGTACAATTTCATTGCACTGTATTGTCGCTCAGCTGTTCAAGGCTCGAAATAATGCCGTGCAATTTTGCTTATCAATGACTTCAATTGAGGAGCAACTTACTAATAATGAGGAGCAATTTTCCGTTTGTTAACCTTAGGGTTTTATTGACCAACGAAATTATACCGAGGAGGTTGAATGCAGAGCTGCACCTATAGAATGTTTTATTATTCAAATATCCTACAGAAAATTCTGTTAAACTCAACTTGAGCAACTAGCGTTTTAGAATGCAACACAATCATATCGTAGGTTCATGGCTGTGAGTTTGAGTTTTATTCTTTATACTAGTAGAAGTTTTGAAAGTGTTCAAGGTTAAAATGAAGACACCTTAGGAGCAAACAGTAGAAATGGTTAACTATAGTAAATGTTGATGAATGTTTTCATCAACGACAGTAAAACTGTTTAGATGGTTCATTTGTTATATAATAATCCTCAAGAAGAATTTGAAGGATTTAAGATTAAGCTTAAGTCAGTCAGAGAATTTTCTCGGTTTTGTTAATATTATTTGCGAAATATTAATGAATTAATAAGATAAGTAATTAATAAAATGAATTAAGTCTTTGGTGGTAATATAATTAGGTTAACCTATGCTGTCAGGTAATAGTAACTGATTTACTATAAACGGCTATTCGTAGTTTTGAGTGTCAGTGTTTGAGGTGCAAAATAGTAATTTTGACTCGCAAACTGCAATGCGAATCCGCTTATTTTGAGCATTGATGTTCACAATTAACAATGCTCTGCCTTTATCCTTTATCTCCGTTTTGTGATTGGTAGTGCCTTTTTAACTTTTACAGTTTTACAGTGTGAGTGGAAGTGTGAAAGACAACAGTGTTTTTCTCCCCTCAGGTGTCCACCTCTGTCGATTACAGTAATCCTCCTACAGTCAAGAACCACAATGAGGTTCTTCGTTGCTTCAGTCTGTTAGGTAGCAAAACTTTTTCCGTGTTATTTTTTGGATTAACAGTATACAGACAATTGTGTTTATCAGCTGTAATGATTGCATTTCTATTGAGTCACAAGAACAATAATGAGATCCACCTATGATTGGCGTCAGACATGATGTCACTTTGAAGATAATCATATTAATTGAGCCTTCGTTTAATCAATTTTCACTCTTGACAATTTTCACTTTTGACAAATTTGTCCACACTTTTAAAATCTTATTTTTATACTATTTTGGTCACAGTTTGTGGATTTTAATGCTTGAATATCTTTTGACCTACCTCTTCTATTCTAGCAAACACCTTCCCCGACCGAGTGGTAATGTTTGTTCTTCAGAGGCTTGAGAACAGCAATGAGCGGAGTAGGTTTGGCTCCCTGGCTGTCCTGCGTCACCTCATCAACTCTAGCAGTGAGCAAATCCACCATATTCATCCCTCACTGATCCCGTTCATATTTCTTATTTGGGAGGAGCATTTTTAAAGTTTAGTATGTGTTAAACAGTTTCCTGCGACAACTCAGTGGTGTGGTTCTCGTGGGCGCACGTGCACCTCACCTTCAAAAGGTTTTGAGTTCAAATCGCAACTCAGTCTCTTGTGTGGGGTTTTGCATATTCTCTGCTTCTGCTCACATTACAAAAACCTGCATGTTGACTTAAGTCAAGACTCTAAATTGTGCATAGGTGTGGATGTTTGTGTGAAAGGTTGTTGCATTCTGTGATTGGTTGGCAACAGGTCTCTGGTGTATCCGCTCAAAGTCAGCTGAGATTGGCTCCATCTCAAATGTGACCGTAATGAGATAAAAACTGTGTATAAACTGTATGGATGAACGGATGGAAGTGTTCTGCACTTCTTGTACAACTTCCCTGTTTGTTTATGTGATAATCTGATACAAGTGTATATGTGTTGCAGCATCCATGATGGAGAGTAAGAAGCTTCTGATTCTCGCCAGCATTAGGCAACCAATGGCTGACCACAGTAACAAGGTAACACATGTTTAGATTCAGAATACTGATTGTCATGTAGACGACCATGAACTCTGTCTTTGGATTTAGGTTAAGAAGCGTGTGGTCCAGGTTATTAGTGCAATGGCCCATCATGGTTACCTGGAGTTGGATGGAGGCGAGTTACTGGTGCGATTCATAGTGCAACACTGTGCATTACCGGACACATATCAGGTATTATTTTATTTTTTTTTTAATGAACCTGAGACAAGTATTTCCTATATATACACACAGTCTCCTCCACAAGTATTGGACTGGCCTGGTCAGTTCATTTGGTTTTGTTCGTTACTTGGGTTTCAGATGAAGCGATGAATATCAGATGAAAGTTCAGACTTCTAGCCTTTATTTCATGGTATTTACATCTAGATATAAAGCAAGGTCAATTCCTTTGTTTTTGCTGTATACATTTGGGTTTCAGATCAAAAGATAAATATGAGACGCATGTTCAAAAGTCCAGCTTTTATTTCATGGTATTTACATCTAGATGTAATAAAAACACCTCCAGGCAGAGCACCTTTTGCTTGAAGCCACCAACTTTTCAAGTGAGCAAATGTATTAGAACATAATTATTCAATTAAAGTGAATAATCGGAATCCCATTTATTAGCCAAGTATGTAAAACACACAAGGAATTTACTTTCCTAGTCATAACCCATCCAGAAGATCATAAACAAAACAATGACCAATCGAGGGAGCCAGAATGGAGCATAGTTTGAGCCTGAGAAATAACTTTAGCACATAGGGCATACATTTAAAAGACGTATAACAAATCTCAAGACTTTACATGTAATGAGTGGGAGATTGTCTCCGTGGAGACATCCTTGTCATATCAGGCTCGGGAAGGACAGGTTAGGAGCTGATAGGTCCTATCGTCTGTGCGTATTTTTCATCCAGGGCAAAGTCCAGAAAACAGTTGTTTCGGGAACAGGCCGTCAATGATTTCAGACAGCCCTGAAAGTCTTTTAGCTTGTGACTCTCAATGGAGTCAATTCGCCGAATCTTCGATCACTTTTTCAAGGCTGGACGTAAATTACTCCTTGTTCTTTTCCATTTTGCGAAGAGACTCCAAAACCACATCACTTTGCGATTGAAATTGGTCAACACATGAGTCTGTGTGTTGATCACCCGCCCTACACCTTCCATGAAGACCAAGGATCTAAGGCAGGGGTGGCCAACCTGCGGCTCGCCAGCCGCATGCGGCTCTTTGGCTGGTTCAATGTGGCTTACGGGCTTTAACATGACAAGCGTCAAACGCCTCCGTGGTGGCACTGACATTCGAACAACGGCGCTATGTACAACAGTACTTATGATGTCAGCGTATTGTCAATCCTGTTATTTGATTGACATACAGGGCAACCAGTCAGATGACAACCGAATCCCCTCTCAACCGCAAAGAACGGCGCTAAGCGCTAAGCTAGCCAGCGAATTATCCTCTGATTTTAAGTCCACTTGTACTCGATGTCCGCCATCTCGGGATGTGGGTGAAGTTCTGCCGGAGGTGAGAGTTGAAACTCTTTCTGCCGGGGATTTTGTCAGACCTTCCCAGGAAACCCTCACAATACGTTTGGGTCCCCCCCCACAAAGTCAATCATGGAACTGCGGCCAAGGGTGTCGTCGAGCCATGTGCACATATGAATGAAAATTAAGTACACAAGTATTTGTCTTTTCTACTGTAATTGTGTTTGTGCTTGTCTTCCTACAGCATGGACAGAAACCTGTGGACCCAGAAGAGGTAACAAACGAGTCACTGAGGACAATGTGTGACAACACCCTTCATCTACTGACAACAACTGTTGGACGTTTGGCTGATGTATGTTAAGTACCAGTCACTTAATTTTACTTGTACATGTCTATTATAAGTACTGACTTTTTGACCAGGTAACTAATATATTCATTTTCTTGACTATGTTTTAGGTGCTTTGGCCAAAGCTGCTCTACTACCTTACCCCACAACAGTACAGTAATGCCACCACTCCACTGTGTAAGAGTCTGATTGCACTTGGCAATAAAAAGAAAGACAACAAGGAACCTACCTTCAATATAGACTTTTCACAGGAAGGTAAGTGCAACATAAACTATCTTTGTTAATATGTACAGTATGGCATAAGTACGGGATGTGAAATCTAAACTCTAATATAGAAGAATACAGTGAGCAATTCACACACTCTTAGGGCATATTTAAAAATGTCTTCATGTGTGATCAATCTTACTAACTTAACCTTCTCTATTACATATCTGGATTTGGTCATTTTATGTACATAATAGCAAGTTAAATGTTTTTCTCTCTTGTAGTCAATCTTCCCTCGCCTCAAACCCTGATGATCAAACTTCTAGTAAGTACAATCCCTGTGTGATCACACAAATGGAAAATCAAAAGTACAAAGTGCTTTTAGTTATTTGATATCAAATCCCACAATATCCACTCGAACTTAATAGGGTTTTAACAGAGTAACATTTAGTCCTGATTCTGAAAATAAATGTGTATGGAGCTTCTATTCACCATACCTATCTATGTTTGATGTTGCCTCATTCCAGGTCAATGCAGCATTTCCATTCAATAGCAGAGGCCATGGAGCTCCATCACTCTCCCTCCTACAAATCCTCTCTGTTAACATTCACCGCAACACAGAGACTGTTTGGGACCAAGAGATCCCTTCTCTTTTGACAGTACTGGAAGGTTAGATGTTTCCTGACAGCAAAAAATGATCTACTACTGCATGAAAGTAATCTTTAAATCAAGCAAGCTTAAAGAAGACTGTTTTTTAAAATTATCATTTTTATTATTTGTTTTTATGACAGTATCTGTCAAACGCAAATGTTTATCTGTGTTTCTTGTCTTTTTCAGAGACAACTGCAGAGGACCTTGATAAGAAAAGCTGGAATGAAAATCTTTTGCAGGTGGGTTTTTGAAGTCTAACATTATGTACACTTCAGTAAATTAATTACTAATATCCTGCAGTCTGAGATATAACCATTGTTTCCTTTTGAACTGGATTACCTTAATTAACGTGTATTTTAGAATATCGTCACTGTCAGACGGAATCCTCTGTCCAAATTTGGACATACTCATTGCCCCCCAGCTCAGTGCCTGTGCATGGGTGTTTAACCCGGTGGATGAGAGGGTAGCCTCCCTACACCTGACTGTTGTTTGTGCCAGTACACCAAGCAGCAGCTCAGAGTACCCACTATTTGAGGAGTCCTTGCTGGGGACTCCCTCGTTCTACTGGGCGACTTGAATGCTCACATGGGCAACGACAGTGAGACCTGGATGGGCGTGACTGGGATAACGGCTCCACGAGTCAAAACCCGAATGGTGTTCTGTTATTGGACTTCTGTGGTCGTCACAGATTGTCCATAACAAACAGAACATCATGTGCACTTGATGACTGGAATCCCTTGGCCGCAGTTTGATGATTGACTTTGTGGTCGTGTGGTCGTGCCATCAGATTTGTGGCCACGTTTTGGACAATCTGTTTAAGAGAGGGCCGACGCTGTTAACTGGTCACCACCTGGTACTGAGTTTGTTTGTTTGTTTGTTTGTTTGTTTTTGTTTATTGAACATAAAAACATATACACTAATACATTGACAGAAAGTAAGGTAAGTAAAATTGTAAAAGGAAAGAGAAATCAGTAATAATAATTCATTTTATTTAAAAGCGCCATTCATGCCCCCCAAGGACACTGTACATACAATGAGGAGATGCAATATAAAAAAAGATAAAAGAAATATTAAATAAAAACAGGACATAAAAACACAAGACATGGAAAGTGGAGGAGATTAAGTAATGTAGGCAGTCCTGAACAAGTGTGTTTTTAAACGGGACTTGAAAGTGGAAAGAGGTGTGCAGTTTTGGAGGTCCGAAGGTAGACTGTTCCAGAGCTTTGGAGCAGCGCGACTGAAGGCTCTGGCTCCCATGGTGCTCAGGCGGGCAGGGGGCACTGACAGGTGAAGGGAGGATGAGGATCTGAGGGAGCGAGTGGGGGTATACACCTGAAGAAGGTCGGACAGGTAGGGAGGGGCCAAGTTGTGGATGGCCATGTATGTATATAGGAGCAGTTTATAGTTGATGCGGTATTGGACAGGGAGCCAGTGGAGCTGCTGAAGGACAGGGGTGATGTGCTGGTGGGAGGGTGTTTTTGTGATGATGCGGGCAGAGGCGTTTTGAACCAGCTGGATTTTATGGAGGGACTTTTGAGGTAGGCCGAAGAGGAGAGCATTGCAGTAATCTAGGCGGGATGTGACAAGACTGTGGACAAGAATAGCAGTGGTGCGGGGGGTGAGGGAGGGGCAAAGTCTGTTAATATTGCAGAGGTGAAAATAAGCAGTGCGGGTGATGGTGTTGATATGGGACTGGAAGGTGAGCATGCTATCCAGGATGACACCCGGACTCCTAACCTGAGGGGAGGGGGACACTGAGGAGCTGTCAATGTTGAGGGAGAAATTGTTTATTTTAGATAAAGTGGATTTGGTGCCAAGAAGGAGAATTTCAGTTTTATTGGAATTTAATTTAAGAAAGTTTGTCGTGAACCATGTTTTGAGTTCGGAGAGGCAAGAGGTAAGGGAGGAGGGTGGGAGAATGGAGTTTGGCTTGCAGGAAAGGTAGAGCTGGGTGTCATCAGCAAAGCAGTGGAAGTGGATATTAAATTTGCGGAGGATATGACCAAGAGGCAGGAGGTAGATGATAAAGAGAACGGGCCAGAGGACAGATCCCTGGGGTACACCTGAGGTGACTGGGGGGGGGCTTTGAAGTGAAGGATTTGAGCTGGACAAACTGAGTGCGGCCGGTGAGGTAGGAGTAAAACCAACTGAGGGGAGTGTGGGAAAGACTGATGGAGGAGACTCTATTGAGGAGGATAGGGTGAGAGATGGTATCAAAGGCGGCACTCAGGTCTAGGAGGATGAGGATGGATGCTAAACCAGAGTCAGATGCTATGAGAAGATCGTTGACAATTCGGATTAGGGCAGTCTCTGTGCTGGGGCGGAAACCAGACTGAAAAGGTTCATAAAGAGAGTGGAGGGATAGGTGGGAGTAGAGTTGAGCAGCAACAGTTTTTTCGAGAATTTTGGAAATTAATGGAAGGTTGGAGATGAGGCGGAGGTTATCAAAGTTATTGGGGTCTGAGCCGTGTTTTTTCAGTATGGGGTAACAGCAGCGGTTTTGAAGAGTGAGGGGACAATTCCAGAAGAAAGTGAGGAGTGGATAATGGCACATATGATAGGAAGCAGGGAAGGGAGGCAGGATTTGACGATGGATGAAGGGAGGGGATCGAGCTGACAGGTGGTGGGCTTGGATTTGTGAATGAAGTTGGATATTTCAGTGGTCGTGGGTGTGACAAAACTGGAAAAGGGGTGACAAGGAAAAGAAGGTTCAGATGGGGAGGGAGCTGGCAGGTTTTGATGGAGGTGATGGTGAATCTTGAGGATTTTGTCGTTAAAGTACTCCATTATGGAGTTGCAGGTTGCTGTGGAGTACAGGGGGAGGGGGAGGGAGTTAGGTGGCTGGATGATTTTGTTCATAACAGAGAAGAGAGTTCTTGAGTTTCCTTCATTGGAAAGGATGAGGCCGGAGTAGTAGCTGGATTTGATTTGTGCAATTAGGTCCTTGTATTGGGTGATATGGGTGGTGTACATGTCCTTATGGATGGTGAGACCGGTTTTCTTGTAGAGACGCTCAAGTTGGCGGTTTTTTGATTTCATGGACCTAAGAGCAGGTGTGAACCAGGGGGCAGATGTGGAGAATGAAGCAGTCCTGGGGGGCAAGAGAATTGAGAATATTTGTGAGGCAGGTGTTGTAGTGGGTGATGAGGTCGTCCGGGTTTGAAAGAGTGACTGGGAGCGGGGAACGGTCGATAATGGAGCAGAAGGTGTCAATATTGATATTTTTAGTGTTACGAAAAGTAATGAGGTGGGGGGTTTTGATTGTAGAAAGGCGGAGTATGGTGTTAAAAGTGAGGAAGAAATGGTCAGTAACAGGAAGAGCATCAGCAGCAGGCTTTGAGGGGGAGAGACCAGAGCAGCAAACCAGGTCCAAAGTGTGGCCTTTGATGTGGGTGGGGAAGTCGATGAGACAATGTATCCCAAGGCTCTCCAGACAGGATGTGAAGTCTCTGGTGAGTGGCAGGTTAAGGTTGTCCATGTGAATATTGAAATCTCCCAGCAAAATTAAATTTGCCGTGAGAGTGGATAGGAGTGTGATTAGGCTGGAGAATTCACTGATAAAATCGCTATGTGGCTTGCGGGGGGGGGGCGATAAACTGTGGCGATGATGGTAGGCGAGGGTCCAGGGAGCTTAAAAACCAGGCATTCAAAAGTGCTTGGTGCAGGAACGGAGACGGGCAGGACTTTCCATTTCTCGCGGTGGATAACTGCGAGACCTCCTCCACGGCCGTTGCCACGGGGACGGCAAATGTAAACAAAGCCGGGAGGAGTTGAGTCATTCAACGCAGAAAAGTCGTTCGTCTGTTGCCAGGTTTCTGTTAAAACTAGAAAGTTGAGTTGGTGGTCGGCGAGGACGTCTTCGATGAGGTGTCCTTTGCTCGTGAGTGAGCGGATGTTCAGCAGACCAAAGTTGACGGCGGAGGTGTCGTGTCTGACAGCAACAATGCTGTTAGCCGACCTAGCCAGGTGGACTAATGCATGGTGGTTGATGTTGCGGCCGGAGTTTCTGGGAGGGCGTCGAGAAGTGGACCAGGTCGAGTTGATTGAGCCGGAGTGTTTGTGCTCGACATGTCTGCGCGACCCGCGGTGGATGTAGCGACGTCGAGGCAGGCGAGCGATGTCCGGGTTATGGTGCAGCTCCGATGGCGGAGGCTCCGGTGCAATCCACTGGATCCGGAGAAGATCCACGACAGAATACTGGAACAGTCCTGCCACTGGATGACGGCAGAACATCGGGAGTATGGATCTAAGAGCAGGTGGGGCGAGGAGGTTTTTGCGCCCCATGTCGAGGGAGGAAAGCCGGTGTGGTGACAGCCGGTGACAGCCGGTTAGCATAAACAAGCTATTGGTGTTAGCCCGTGAACTAAATTATGATGGGGTTGGATTGATCAGATTGCATAATGATTCAAATTGTATCAGTCACAGTACCCATAGTCCAAGCAGAGGGGCAAGAGAAAAATCAGAAGCAAGAGCTGAATTTAGCAGAGCTCGAAGTGAGAAGCGGCGACATACACACCTGCGTCCTCTCACCTTATGTAGTTGTCAGTCATCATACAACACAATTACTATGTTCAAACGAGTAGGAAGAAGTAAAAAACGTATCTAGTCCTACCCCAAGTTATATATTTATGTATAAATAGATCATTTTTATATCAATCAGAAAAGGAAGGAAGAAGTCTCCATAAATGCTCATGCTTTTACCCTTGACCGTGATGGTCAGTTTGCTCTGATGGTGGAGGACAATGCCGGCCCCACCTGGCAGAACCAAACCTATTGTGAGGGTTTGCTTTCTGTCAGAATCCCCTGTCAGAAAGTGTTTTAACTTTCACCCCCTAAGGAGACAAGGGGACATTGAGTCCAAATGCATCCTGCTCTGTGGCTCTATTGTTGAGACAGACGATTGGAGTTGTGGCCCAAAGGTGGTTGGTGCCTGTCGTGGTGTGAATCCCCCAACCCGCTGGTGGGAACAGGCAGTCAGTGATGCTTATCAAGCCTTGGGGACTCCTGAGGCAGGTGACGAGTACCGGGTGGCAGAACACTGCTTCGATGCTTACCGAGGCAAAAACCTGAGTTTGGGAGGAATTCGGCTCTTCTATCACTGTGGTTTCGGTGCCTGTCGTGATGTGAATCCCCCAACCCGCTGGTGGGCACAGGCAGTCAGTGATGCTTATCAAGCCTTGGGGACTCCTGAGGCAGGTGACGGGTACCGGGTGGCAGAACACTGCTTTGATACTTACCAAGGCAAAAACCCGAGTGTGGGAGGAATTCGGCTCTTCTATCACTGTGGTTGAACTCATAGATGTGGTTAAAAAGCTCCTTGGTAGTGAAACCCCGTGGATGGATGAGATCTGTCCGGAGTTCAAGAAGCCTCTGGATGTTGTGGGACTGTCCTGTTCGACACGTCTGTGCAACATCACGTGGACACCAGGGACAGTGCCTCTGGATTTGCAGATCAAGGCGGTGGTCCCTTTTTTTTTTAAGAGAGGGGACCGGAGGGTGTGTTTCGACTACAGAGGGATCACACTCCTCAGCCTCCCCGGTAAGGTCTATTTAGGGGAGCTGGAGAGGAAAGTCAATTGGAAAGTCGAATCTCAGATTCAGGAGGAACAGGGTAGTTTTCTTCCCGGCCGCAGAGCAGTTGACCAGCTCTGCAGGGTCCTTGAGGATGCATAGGATTAAGTCCAACCAGTCTACATGTGTTTTGTGGCCTTGGATAGACTATTTCTCTCTGATCTCTGGTGGTGGGTGCTTTGGGAGTATGAGGAACCAAACCCCAGATACAGGCTTTTTGGTCCCTATACCACCTATGTCAGAGTTTGGTTTGCATTGGCGGCAGTTTGCCGGATTCATTTCCGATGAGAGTTGTACTCCACGAAGGCTGCCCTTTGTCACCAATTTTGTTCATAACCTTTTATGGACAGAATTTCGAGGTGCAGCCGAGGCATTGAGTGGGTCCGATTTGGTGGCCTCAGTATCGCATCTCTGCTTTTTGCTGATGATGTGGTGCTGTTGGCTTCTTCAAGCCACGATCTCCAACTCTCACTGGATCGGTTTGCAGCCAAGTGTAGAGTGTTTGGGATGAAAGTCGGCACCCCCCAAATCTGAGACCATTGTCAGAGTAGCAAAAGGGTGGAGTGCCCTCTCCGGATCGCGGATGACACCTTGCCTCAAGTGCAGGGGTTGTAAGTATCTTGTGGTCTTGTTCACGAGTAATTGCAGGATGGAGTTGGGACTTTGACAGGCAGATAAGTGCAGCGTACTCTGTCTCGGTGTGTCGTGGTGAAGAAGCAGCTGAGACAAAGCTCTTGATTTACCAGTCGATTTACGTTCCTCCCCTCACCTATAGTCATGAGCTGTGGGTTGTGACCAAAAGAACGAAATCCCAAATACGAACAGCCAAAAGGAATCTCCCTTCGTATAAGGTGAGAAGCATCCCTGAGCAGATGACATCGCTGCGAGCATTTGGTTAGAATGCCTCCCTGGTGATGTGTTCCACACATGTCCACGGGGATGACCCAGAACACACTGAAGAGATGATGTTTCCTGGCCGGCTGTGGGATCCCCTGGAAAGAGCTGGAAAAAGTGCCTGTGGGGAGAGAATTCTGGACATCCCTGCTGAAGCTGCTGCTCCCGTGACACCATCCCGGATAAGCGGTTGAGAATGAATGGATGGATGGATTGACCAATCAATCTAAAGTCTCAAAAATGGCTTACCCTCTTTGACGATGCAGTGTGAAAAGTGATATTTTTGGTGATGTAAGGATTCCACCTGATGCCACTTATCTGGTTTTGCACTCAGGATCATGATGATCGTTCGTAAATATCTTTTATCAAAGTTTTAAGTTTGAAGGAAATGCCATTTCACCATAATGGTTATGTCTCCAGCTCCTGGCTAAAACTTTGGTGGCTGTTGAAGATGACAAGTGGGTCTGCCAATTTGCAGCAGAAGCAACACGTTATCTTTCCACCTATAACAATGCTTTGGACGAGAAGGTACACGTCTACTTCCTTAAAGGCTGAAACCCATTGCAACATGAAGTAATATTTTTAAATGTTTACTTTCTTTCCTTGACAGAGCTTCCTGTATCAGTGTATCGGAGTGACCCTCCAGCATTCTTCTAACAAAGACTTTGTTAAAAAACAATTGCAGGAAATCCTCCTCATAGCACGACACAATGATGCTGTTGAAAGAGAGGTACTGTCAATTTTAAGTTATTACATTCTCATGAGCTCGTTTTGCCGAGAGTAATTGACTCAAATTAAACTTGTAGTTCATATCTCAAATAATGATAATAATAATACGTTTTAATTCCAACTTTTGTGGGTTTCAAGCACTGAGCCGAAATGACAGCTCTATGGTGCTTGCCAATATTGAATATTAATAAACATGGTAATTAATGGTCAACTGTTTTCTAATGTGAAAGTTCATCTTCCGCGAACATTGTAAAATTTGAGTAAATTGCACATTTATTTTTTTGAATTCAAAATTGATTTTTGAATTCATTTTGAAAATGACTACAACTGAGAAATAAACTGTTCTTTCTCAATAAATGCGGTTGGATACATATATTTTGTAGTTTACGAGCAGGAAAGTAGAACATTTTGATTTGAATCTTTCCCATAAGTTTGACAAAATAGTACTAGATTTGAATAAATTGAACGTAAGTAATTTGGTTTCCTCGTTTGGCAGGGTGTGGCTCTGGGCATTGGCTTGTGTGCCAACAGTCATTTAGAAGGAACTCTGGCCAAGCTTGACGAGTTTGGAAAGTCTGATGCATTCAAGAAATCCCCAAGTATCTTCAACTTGCTCAAAGTAAAAGATATTCCATCGTTCCATCCATTTCTCATCATTTGACGTAATCACTTGATCCTCAATTTCTCTGTCTCCTTAGGATCGAAATGAGGTTGAGACGGAGAAGGTAAAAAGCACTTTAATCTTGTGTTACGGCCAAGTGGCCGTGAACGCTCCTCCAGAAAAGATCCTCAATCGCATTGATCAAGACATTCTTCGCTGCATCAGTAAACACTTCAACAAAAAGGTAATACAAACACTGTGGTGATACACTTAAGGATGTTTGTTTGCGGTTGTGGTCACAAAATGGAAGATTTTTTTTTTTTTATTAGTCTGTATTCTCAGAAAGATTTTTTGGAAGTGTGTTGAATCATTTATAATACAAAGCATTAAACAGAGATTAATTAAAAAGGCATAGGTTTAAATCAACATATCTCAGTGAAACTTTTTATTTTCTCCTCCATAATCAATATCTTACCTTTTTTTTTTTAACAGTAGCAAAATATTACAAATTTAGTTTGTAATTTGCAACCGTTTTTTTGTTTCTAATCTTGGGTTTCAACCTTAATATTTATATTTGGCCTTGTGACTATAACACCTCTATTTCATACAGGTTCTTGGGATTAAAGTAGAGACAAAGGTATCGTCACAGGGATAGAGGGGCTAAATTTATCTGTCATAACTTCAAAGTTAACTTTCTTACTTTCCTGGTCTTTTCCCCTTTTCTGGTGGATACATTTGCATTGATGCTGTCTTTGAAATTTTGCCTAAAGCCTAAAAGTCAGAAATAAGTTTGTTGCATAAAGCATTTTCATTTGCAGCCAACTTTTTAACAACCTTACATTTTCAACTTCTCCACTGTAAGGGTATCATTTTGTCAGTGGTATTGACACTATGATGGGAGCATTTTTTTAATGCCTAAAATGCTTTATGGTTTGCTTTTAAAGTCTTTCTCTGTTGCTCATAAAAGTGAACAGAACAATCCTGTACAAAACATTTTGGACTAACTTCTTGCATCATTCATGGATCACGATTAATGAACAAGGACATTATTGCTCGTAATTGCTTTGTTTTCAACAATGTGATCTCTGTCTCGTTCAAATTAAAATGTATTTCAATATCTAAAGTTCTGATTAGATTTTGGAGACTGCTCCATGAATGCTGAGCAGGATACCTTTCATTTTGTTTTTGGCTCCTAACCGCTCGTTCTCGCTTCAATCAGGTCTGTCACTTTCTAGACCATAGAATGTTTGTGGCTGTTTCACTAATCTCCTCTCATCAACGCTGATTCAAGCTTTTCGTCTACAACAATGGTGGCTTAATCTTAATGCTAGATTGTTTATGTTGCTCCTGATTCTAGCATTTACTTTTGCTTTGCTGTTTCTAAAATATGCTACTGGCGGTGGTGTACATTCTTCAGAATTGTGGCATTTGAACCTGTAAACAAAATCTTGTGAAGTTTCTGTCCTTTCACCTTGTTCTCTTTTGTGCCCTACGTTTTCTGTGCCCGTAATTGTGTGTTTGTGTGTGTGGCCAAATCGTAGGATTTGACAATGAAACTAAGTTTGATCCAGAGTATTGGCCTTGTTGCCAAAGCCATCAGTGAGTGTGTAAAGAAACAAGGCTATGTCTTCTCCCGCAAACAAGAACTCATTGCTCTTATCCAGGTGAGTGATCAGCACTTTAATTTGCTTCAAAAAGCAAATGATGGAGCATGTGATTAATGTGGCGTCTGCCTGACTGTCTAGTGCATAGGTGTCAAACTCAGGTCCTCGTGGGCCGCTGTCCTGCATGTTTTCCAAGTCTCCCTGTTGCAACACACCTGATTCAAATGAGCAGGTTCAATGTCAGGCTTCCGCAGAGCTTGCTGATGATCTGATCATTTGAATCAGGTGTGTTGCAACAGGGAGACTTGGAAAACATGCAGGACAGCGGCCCACGAGGACCTGAGTTTGACACCTATGGTCTAGTGCAGGTGTGGGCAAACTCACAGTCCTGGTGGGCCGCTGTCCTGCATGTTTTCCAAGTCTCCCTGTTGCAACACACCTGATTTGAATGATCAGATTAATCAGGCTCTGACGCAGAGCTTGCTGATATTGAACCTGTTCATTGGAATCAGGTGTGTTGCAACAGGGAGACTTGGAAAACATGCAGGACAGCGGCCCTCCAGGACCTGAGTGGGATTGCCCACCCCTGGTCTAGTGTGATCAGTCCTACCTCCTGGATGTTGCATGTTCTCTTCTAGTTTGCGTGGTTGTCCGACGACACCCAACTGCATTTCAAATACATGCGTGTTAGTTTAAATTCAAGATTGAATTGAGTGGGATTATTATTTGCTTGAATGTGAAGTAACAACAAGGCCAAAATCAGAATGAATTGCTTGATAACAGGCGAGCAGATCACATAAAATTGAATTGTTTAATTTCATACTAAAATGATATATAAAAGCAGTGAAAATTTACATTTTCACAAATATGTCACCTTTAGTGGTTTTTACTATGCACATTGACTCTGCCCCAAATGTTTGGTAGTGATGCTGCTTATCAATATACAAAAATACCATGTCACTTTTATTGGTTGATTAATTATACTCTGATTTGTTTTCTTTTCAGGATTTTATTAAGGCAGAACCTGCTGATGCGCTTCGGACTCCAGTGCGCCACCTGGTCATGAGCACTTGTGCCAACCTAATGTATCCTGCTATGTTCCTCAGGAGTCTCACGGTTGAAGTAGACTAGCTATTGATGTTTAGTCTCTGAAACAAACAAAAAATGTCCCCAACAAAGGTCTATTGACAGCGGAACTTGGCAAACTGAAGAAAACAGATCTGTGAAATTGATGTTATTACTTTCTGGTGTGACACTCATTTCATTTCCCCAGTGTTTTATCCTTTGACCTGTTAGTGCTTCAGGCCTCTCGACCCTGCACTGAGTGAGAATGAGACCTTTGACTTGCTGAAGGTGTGTGTGAACAGTGTGTTTTCTCTTCCACCTGAGCCGCACACTCCAGAGAAAATAACAAAGGAAGAAGAAATACTAGACCCCAAACAAAGAAAGGTGAACTCAGCACAATTTCACATTAAGGCTTGTATCCCACTTGGCATAGGTAGAAAAAAAAACGTGGGTTTATGTCAGAGTCCATCAAGGTTTGTTCAGGGTCACACATGTTCGCAAAACACTCACCAGATGTTCGCCAACAGTTTTAATGTTGTCTCTTGTGATGAAGAAAAGTACAGGTGAACATTTGTGACTTTGAACACACCTTGACGAGAATGGAACTTTCGCTGTCTTCTGAACACTCACAATTGTTCCCCGCTCAGTGGGATGGGGGCTTAAGATACAATCTTGCACATGTACTACATTTTTATCACGCTATATTTGTTAGCCAAACCAACACATTCTGTGTGCAGGCCTTGTACAAAGACACGTTGTCTTCACTGCATGAGTTACTGAGCAATGTGCTTGGTAAGGATCCCACGCCTGATAGTTTACAGAGTGTATTCAAGGTAGGCCTCTTATTTTTCTACCCCATGTAGCTTTTCTCGTATTTTGTTACTTTGTAGCAATGCCAATAGTCATCATCATGAATTACTGATTTACTGGGCTCATAATAAACATTGTATATTCAGTTCTCTATATTTCTGAAATGTCACTTCACATTGTTCGACATCATAACTAGTCCACTGACATTCATTAGGGCTGTCCTCATTTGTGCACCAGCATTTCCAATGATTTTATCTTGAAAAAAAAAAACAACCTTGTGAGCCAATCGCGATACTAGTCTTCACTTTCATGCGCAAGCGATGTGGTAAAACCAACATAGGTTTTATTCTATAAAACATTCATTTGTAACAAAACCACTGTATACAAAACAAAACGACTGGATAGAGATCATGGTCTCCACATATACTGTAGTGTCTTGAGATACATTGTGACTAAATGCAATACAAAAGCCTGATGGTAAAATAATACACAACCACTCTGAGCTGCTAAAATGACACTGCATCAACTCTCTTGAATTCAAGATTTTAAATTTCCCCGAGCAAAAGCCAGAGGAAATTGGCATGGAATAAAAAAGGAAATTGTAGAATGAAATATCAGTTACTGTAGCATGAACTACAGTGCCTTATTTGGTGGGGGGAGTGGGGGGGACTTACTGTGAGATGAAAAGCTGAATGTCACTAATTTAAAAGCAATACACCTGACTGGCATTGGTTATTGTATTTGTTTCTTTCTTGTGAATGGAAATACAGTGTATGACAAATCACTCAGGGTGCTCACCTAAGCATTGCATTACACAGGGTGTTCCAAAATTCTTGGGCACATTTTGACATTGAATATCTCGGAAACGATTAAGGTTATAAAAACGCATCTGGTAAATTCAGAACGCTTGTAATCTCAATTTTTACATGGAATGTTCAAAGATTTTCAATGTGAGCACCATTGGTCACACGACACAAATTCTTGCGAAACGCGTCCCAGCATTGCATTGTCAATGTTTGCAACGGCTTCTGTTATTCGTGCCTTCAGCTTAAAGCATAAGCACCCATCAGTTATGAATTTACCATGCCATCTCACTATGGACTTCCTCTCTGGTGGCTCTTTTCCGAATTCTCTGCGAAATGCCCGTTGAACAACAGTCCATGATTCAGTTTTTGCAAATTCAAGCACACAAAACGCCTTTTCTGGTTGAGTGAACGCCATTAATGGGCCTGAAAAGAAATTAATAAAATCAATAGCTTTTCAAAAAACTTAATGTAACTTAACTTTTATCTTACGACCATTCATAGTTAAGGAGATATGGGGACTTCAAATGTGCCCAAGACTTTTGGACAACCCTGTGTATTGTCACCACTTTTGTCTCTGGGTTTAAGTTCCACAAGATTTTTACTGTTTCTAAATGTGAGGTTTGAGACAAGTTAAGCTCATAAATGCCTCAAATTTGATTAATTCCCCAATTTTTCATGTTTATAATGCATCGTTTAATGGGATGTTTACCATAATACTCACGAGGTGGATAAAATATATCCAATTTATTATTATTTATATTTGTTAATTAATGAATACATGTGTTCAAGTTTAATACATAACCAAAGGTGAGTTTTGTAACACTTGTGTCTGGCGGGAAGAAGTTTCAAGTTCTTTTAATTGAAAGCCTATGTTATATTCTGTCTTGTTGCAACCTAAAAATGAATAGTTAACTTTCATGTTTCCGTCCGTTGCTCTTTGTCATCATCGTGCCCTACACAGCACATAGAATGCTGGCTGACCTCAACACTAGACCACGAGCGAGAGAGAGCTATCTTGGCCACTGTTCACATGCTGACTCACTACTTGGACAATATGACAGTTAAGGTGAACACAGACTCAGGTGCCGCTTAACTGCATGACCCAACTGCTTTTGCAAGACGTTTGAGACTTTTGTCATGTGCTGCCTTGTCTAGAACATGATGTCCTTCCACAACCTTGGAGCTCTCCTGGGACGACTGTCTCCGCGCTGCGCCGACCCTCACCTCGCTGTCCGCACCACCGCCATTGACTGTGTATACATACTGCTCACCATCCAACTACGCTATGAAGGTGAGGACACCATTTTTATTATTCATTATTTTATTTTTTCATTTATTAACATTGTTCAACTTTTCATAAGTTATGTAATTGAAACCCAATTCCAATGGAGTTGGGATGTTGTGATAAAAACAGGATACAATGATTCGCAAATCATACTTAAAGTTCAAACTGATGAGCTTTGTTTTTTTTAGCAAATAATCATGAACTGAGAATTTTATGGCTGCAACATGTTTAAAAAAAGCTGGGATCGAGTCCTGTTTACTAATGTGTTACATCACCTTTCAACAACATTGAATAAATGTTTGAGAACTGATTAAACAAATTGTTGAAGCTTTGGAGGTGGAATTCTTTCCCAGTCTTGCTTGATGTACAGGTTCAGCTGTTCAACAGTTCAAGGTCTCCGTTGTCGTATTTTACGCTTCATAATGAGCCACACAGTTTTAATGGGAAACAGGTCTGGACAGCATGCAGGTCAGGCTAGTATCCGTATTAATTCCCGACGTACTCTTTTACTATGCAGCCACGCTGTTGTATCATGTGCAGTATATAGTTTGGCATGTCTTGCTGAAATAAGCAACGGCATTCATGCAAAAGACATTGCTTGGATGGCAACATGTTTCTCCAAACCTGTATGTACCTTTCAGCATTAATGGTGCTGTCACAGCGGTGTTAAGTACCTAGCATTGGCACGAACACAGTCCCATACCATCATATATGCTGGCTTTTGAATTTAGTGTCCATAACTGTCCAAATGTTCTCTTCCTCTGTGGCCTGGAGGACACAACCTCCTCAACAAAATATTCGAGACCACAGAACACTTTGCATCAGTCCATCTTGGATGAGCTCGGGCCCAGAGAAGCCAGCGGCATTTTTAGGTGATAAGTGGCTTTTGCTTTTCATAGTCGAGATTTAAGTTGCACTTAGAGATGTAACGTCAAACTGTATTTACTGACATTGGTTTACACATTGATGTTGGGTTTTTATGCAGTATCGGAATTAATGGACATTCAAAGTTGGTTTTATGCCGATTGGTTTCTCTGAACCTTTTGATGAAATTTCCTTGCAATTGCGCATTGAGGAACATTGTCCTTAAAACTGTTCAACTATTTTCTCATGCAGTTGTTCACAAAGAGGTGAACCTTGCCCCATCTTTGCTTATGCATGAACAAGCTCCTTTTTTACCCAATCATGGCACCCACCTGTTCCCAATTAGCCTGTTTTACCTGTGGGATGTTCCAAACAGGTGTTTTTGTCTTTTTTGCCACTGGTCTCAGCTTTTTTTAGAACGTGTTGCACCCATAAAATTTTAAGTTAATGATTGCTTGCTAAAAACAAAGTTTATCAATTTGAACATGAAATATCTTGTCTTTGTAGTGTATTAAATTAAATATTGGTTCAGCATGTGATAATCATTGTATTCTGTTTTTATTTGTTTATCACAACATCCCGACTTTGTTGGAATTTGGTTTGTCTCATGTGTTGGCGGTCTGGTTTATTTATTTACTATCCCCCCCACCTCCTTTCATTAGTTTCAGGGTGACATACATTGACAAAACGCTAGCGAAAAATGCAGCTAAAAGGGTTCTTTCTCACCCACCTAACCAGAGGTGGGCATCGTCTAAAAGTTTCCATCAGTATTTCAGGCCGACCCACATGGACCCAGTCCGTTATGCAGGCGCCGCACAGACATACAGGCAAATAAAGATAAAAATAAAACACACACACACTGTGATCTGTGAAATGAAAACAATATGGTCCACATGTCATTGTATTCTGTGGGACTGAAAAGTAGACAACACTGTTGTCTTTTTTTATAATTTAGCTGAGTGTCAGGTATGCGGCACCCGCTTGTGACGCGTTACCGGTAAGTCCGTTTTTGACGCCATTTGGCTGACTCGGACCGACTGGGCAATCCTGAAATATCAGTGAAAGCTCACTGACAAATGACCACCTGTGGAACTAACCCAACTATGGATTTTACTAATTTGCAATGCTTTGTGCACTGAGCCAAAGGCATGTTCGAACTGAAAACATGCCTTTTTCCAACTGTTCTGACCAGAGCATACATGATTCGCGTAATATGACCCTGCTGGAACTATGGTGTACAGTATAGTCTTAAGATTTCTTCAAATCATGTGCATGCATCCCTTGTTTCGTGTGCATTTTAATCTAATTTAATTTATCCTTCTGAATATCAAATTCAGGTTTCGCTCTTGACTATAAAGATGACGCTGTGGAAGGTCTATTGCCCCTTAAAACACAACTGGAAAACCCGGACCATTCAATCCTCTACAAGTCTTGCTCTGAGCTCACCAAGGTACGTTTCAGCACATATCCAGTCGATAACTATTGAATGTAACTTTAATCTATCATTTAGCAGCAATGGTCTCATACTCTGTGTTGCTTTACACTGAGTCTGCAATTTAATTAAACTGCATGTCAATGTAACCAATGTGATATCCCTGTCCATTTTCTAATGCACTTCAGGTGATGAGTAAGCGTCTGCCTCAGCCACAGATGACCACATTGGTGTTCATGTTGTTTGAGGGTCTGGTTGACAGTCAGACAAACTGTTGCAGAGCTTCTTCTGTCATCCTGAACACATTGCTGAAGAATAGAGGAGGGGGACTGCAAGAGATGGTAGTGCAACTGCTTAAAGCCAGTTTTCCTTTGATTGCTGCACACTGTACTTTTTGCTTCGTTTGAAAGAGTTGTGGTCTCAAACAGTCTTCATTTATTTGCGCTAGGTACCGGAGATGCTGGAGGTGCTTCATGTGCGAATGCAGAGCATCACTGAGGAGCAGGTTTGCTCTGGCAATACCATGCCATTTAAATTATTGCCTTTTATTGGGCAGTATTTAGTATTCACATTTCAAATGGTAACCAAACCTTGCACGATTATCTTATGCATGCAAATAACTTGTATGTTCATTTAGGTGAGAGTGGCGGTTGGCCAGACGGTGCTCATCATAGCCTCTCAACATCTCCAGACTGTTGTCAATACGCTAGTTAACCAACCTCTACCGTATGACAGGTAGTTATACAACAAATTATACCCTTTTAAAAAAAATATATGGTCACTACACACTTGAGTGCCATGAAAGAATTAATGCAAATACTTGGCAGCGCTTTGCCCCGCAGACTGTCTATATCAATGAGTTTTTTTATAGTTCTAGTTCTTATCTTTCCAGCTGGACCAGTGAGATGTGGATGGCTTTGGGATCAGACCCCATAGTGGCCAGTCAAATCATCGAGATAGTGATGGAGAAACTTTCTGTCTTGGCGCCCTACGTGGACAAGAAAGAGTCACTGATCAGAGGAGGAACAACTAAGGTGGCTACAAATAAGCCACTTGCTGTAAGTGACAAACACACTTCATGCTGCCATCACGGTATTGCAGTGCATTATTGTCACAAATGTGTGATTTGATTTTTTTTTTCTTTTTCCCCAGATGACATGTGGTCTCAAGGAATTGTTATTAAATGGCCAGAGCCAGGAGCCAGCGCTAAGCAAGTTTTCTCAGCTTTTCTCCTGTCTCATTGTCAGACTGGCAGTTAGTGTTGGCGTGTCTGCACCAAAGGATAACGCCACCAAACGCACGGCCTCCGTCCATGTTGCAGGGTTAGCATCATATTTGTCATCGCGTGCGCCACTTATGTGAAGCAGATTCTCGTGACGCATAATTTTGTCTTCTCTGTGTGTACAGAGTTGCGGCTGATGCGCTGAGAATCTTGGTAGCGAGAGCTCAGTTAGATGAGGTGTTAAAAAGACTAGAAGAGGATAAAGCTTGGGACGCAATGAGGGAAGAGAAGACGCACATCACTGGAGTAACGCTCCTGGCAAGGTAAACGCACTACACTTTGTATTATCTTTTTTTCTTACAGGTAAATATTGACAATTGATTCAGAGCGAATTGGTATTCATCGTAAGCAGGGTCCTTGAAAAGAGCTAATATGCATTGTAGGGTGCCCATCCGCTTCCTCCACTTGTTGGTCAGAAGAGGGCAATGCATCTAATAATAATTTTTTAAAAATCAAACTTTTTGACAGCATTTTATTATAGCATTAGCTAATGAAAGGATACGAGAATACAGTGTAGTGAGTGCACCCTAAAAACTTGGGAAAGTAAATCAACTCTGAGTTTACCCTAAAACCTGATAAACTGCACTGAAAATATTTTTGTGACGAAGAGAGGCGAGAGGCGAAATTGCACTGTTAAACATACCCCTGTCCCAGCTTTTTTGGAACATATTGCAGGCATCTCAAATGAAAAATGAATATTTGCACCCCAAAAAAAGCTTTCAGTTTCAACAGGAAATATCTTGACTTTGTAGTGCATTTCATTGAAAATAGATCGAAAAAGATTCGCCCACCTTTGTATTCTGTTTTACGCAACTTCCTTACACAAGTTCTTCATTTGAATTTGTACTACTGCTACTTGGACCACATTTATTAGTACGATTGCTGCCAGTAATTGCAATAATGTGAGTTCTGAACAGAACAATGGGATAGGAAGTGTAGACACCTCCGGTTATCAATCCGTATAAATGACATTTGGTACTGCTTGTTGTGTCAAGAATCTTTTCTTTTCACCGTTTTCCATTCCCCCTCTACCTCCCTCTGCCCATGAGGTCTCAATTCAGATCCATTTCTCTCATCAACAGAGCAATGGCGAAACATGCCGGTCCCAGGTTGCCCGCCATTGTCGAGTGTTTATGCCCTGCCTTGAACAACATTTATGAGTGTCAGCGTATCACCGTCACAGCTTTCTTCTCTGAGGTGACAACGAGCGAGTAAAACCACATGCTGTGCATTTTTCATGTGAAATCTTTTCGTATTCACAAAATGTTGGTTTTCTTTATAGTATACTGAAACGAATGACTCTTTCTTGGTAGCTCCTGAACCATCACGTGGCTACGGAGTTGATGTTTATTGACGTGTTAATGAATAACATGATGGAAAGGATATCGGATCCATGCTGCACGGTCCGCATGTTGGCCGTGCGGGGTCTCGGAAACATCGCTGTCGGATCGCCTGAAAAGGTACGCGTGCATGTTAAACGCAAGTGGGAACGCTGGTAAAACTGTTCACGATTCATTGCCTTCTTCTCTGCAGGTGAACAAGTATGCCAAAGAACTACTTGCGGCCATGAGTTCAGGCATGGAGGAAAAAGATGACCCAGGTAATTGTCAGGTTGGACAACTATACTGCAGTATGCGTGTGTTTCGGGTGTTTCCTGTTCTCTAGTCTGAGACTGTTAATAGCTCTCTCATCTCGGTCTTGGTTACTTTTCATAATGCAATAAAAATCTACGCATTCATCTTTATAGCCACATAAGTGGTGCACGTGCTCATCAGTCATTTTTATAAAGCGTCCTCCACATTCATGTGTATTAGGTTTAAAGTTAACATTCAATCGGCATAAATGCCGTGGCGATAGTTCCTGCATTTGATCTTTTAAGTGCTCCGGTAGAAAAACAATGACATGGGGGGGAAAAAAAACAAGCCTGAGATGGACAAATGCATATTTTGAGTTGCTCAACATGTGTATCATCAAATTTAGTGCTTAAAAAAGAAAGGTAAACATCGAACTTTGGGTTGGGTTTATTTCGAGAGTGTTACAATAAGTAACTGGCATTGATTTGGTGGAATGGTTCACGTAATATGAATACTGTATCTATCCATCCATCCATTTTCCAAACCGCTTCATCCTCACTAGGGTCGCGGGGGGTGCTGGAGCCTATCCCAGCAGTCTTCGGGCAGTAGGCGGGGGACACCCTGAATTGGTTGCCAGCCAATCACAGGGCACACAGAGACGAACAACCATCCACGCTCACACTCATACCTAGGGACAATTTAGAGAGCCCAACGAGCCTGCCATGCATGTTTTTGGAATGTGGGAGGAAACCGGAGCACCCGGAGAAAACCCACGCAAGCCCGGGGAGAACATGCAAACTCCACACAGGGAGGCCGGAGCTGGGATCGAACCCGGTACCTCTGCACTGTGAAGCAGACGTGCTAACCACTGGGCTACCGGGTTGCCTACTGTATCTAATGACATTGAAATACAAATTGATGTATTTGTACAGCACTTTGTATGCAGCGATGGCTGTTTGAAAGTGCTCTATAAATACAGTTGAGTTGAGTACTGTATATACATTTCTGTTTGGACATTGCTGTATTTTTGAAAAATCTGATGCACGCTCTTTTTTTCATAATGCATTGCCTAATTATCGGATCAGGACTCGGTATCAGCAGATACTTTTAACCAAAGACTCGGATTCTGGCTCTGTGATTAAAAAACGTTATCTGGACATAACTAGCTTAACCGTAACACTGAAGCTGCAAAAAACACAAAAGTGGTGAGGGATTACTGTGTGTGTGTGTGTGTGTGTGTGTGTATAATTTATTACTATTATTTCTTTTTCCTGAATCAAGGGTCAGTGTGGTCGGGGCGGGGCGCATGCGGTTTGCGATCTGCGAGTTGCCCTTTCCTGAGCTAGCGTAACACAAAACGTGTGCCACACATGGCATGTCACAATAAATCGGTAAATGCCAGAATATAGTGTGAGATGCAGTTTTTGTGTCATGTTTTTGGAATGTGTTCAATTATGTTCAATCTCAGAACTGCAACCAGGTATAATTTGTTGATTTGCCAATCGGTTCGGATGGTGGCCGTATCGCATTTACACCGCAACCGAACCATATTTTCTTTGTCTTGGTTGATTAAAATAATTCATCCACTGTACCTAGACTAAATGCCACTGTTTAATTTTTGTTTTTGTTTTGTTTCTGATCTTTTGTGCAGGCAAACTGATTACTCTTGAGGCAATGTCCGGTCTATCAAAAGTTCTTCTCTACCTGGATAAGAAGAATGTCCACCTACTGGTGGTTTACATTTTCATGAAGATCAAACCATTTTTAGAGAGTGTAAGTTGAAAAGCAGTCTTATTTGCAGATCAGCGATATTCTGAGATAAGACATGCTAGACTGTGTTTGTGCGCTCCCAGGAGAATGATGCGATTCGCTGTGCTTCTATTCATCTTATGGGGAAACTGTCCAAGTTTGGTTCTGGCGAGCCAGTGTTCAAGGACCAGATACACAATGTGTTGGTCAGCCTGCTTTTACACCTGGTTGATCCAAACCCACATGTGGTCAAGGTAGGAAACACGCTGCCACCTGTGCATCAACTTTTGGCACGGTACACACGGAACAATTGTTTGTTCTACGAACGTGCTTTCATTTGTTTCCAGGCATGTAAGTATGCGATGCGTGTGTGCGCTCCAATGGTGGGTTCGGAGCAGATCACAGCCATGTTTCAGAACCACCTCCATGAGGACAAGAGCTTGCACTATGGGGAGTTCATCAACGATCTCACCAAATATCTGGTGAGACAGACTGACAGACAAAATCTTAACGTACTCATGAAGACAGGCTATACAAAGGACATGGGCAGATTTTTCAGAATAGGGCAACAGTGAACTTGTGCTGTGTGTGTGTGTGTGTCCTTCGACTGACTGGCGACCAGTTCCGGTAGGGTGTAGCCCGCATTTCGCCCAAAGTCAGCAAGGGTAGGCTCCAGCTCACCCGTGACCTGAATGTGGTTGGCGCCAAATAACTCAACTCAACTCTCTCAACTGTATTTATAGAGCACTTTCAAACAGCCATCGCTGCCACAAACCAAACCACCAAAATAAAATGGATGTTTTCAGAATGGTCATCCATATGTATGTTGTTCATGAGAATATGTTTGGTGTTTTTGTAGATCCAAGACTTCCCGGGCATGCTGAACTTCTACCACATTTCCGTTCTCCAGTTTTTCAAGAGCAACTGGTCTGAAGTCCGAGCAGGAGCTGCAATGTTCATAGGTCTGGATGCAGTAGTTCAGTCGCCGATCGCTCATCGACATTCTCTAAATCAAGCTCTTGTGTTGTTATGCTAATTTGTTCCGAGCTGCTAATATGTCTGTGTGTTTATCAGGGTTTTTGCTGGGGAACCTTCCAGAGGAGCATTACGCTCACCTCAACATGGGCACCATCACAAAAGGTGAAGCAGTTGTCACATATTTTCAATAGAACACAATACTTGTTATTATGTGGAATCAGTCCAGACCCACTAGCGATCTGAGAGAGAGGAAACCTTTTTTTTTTGGGGGGGGGGCATTTTCTCTTCCCAAAAGCTTTAAACACATTTAGACTCAAAACAAACAAAGTATCCCTGAACACTTTTCCTCACCCTCTCACCATTAAGAAATGAAACATCGTATAATAATAATACTACTACAGTCAAACCTCGGTTTTCGAACATCTCGGTTTTCGACCAAAAATTTTGAGTTTTTTATGCCTCGGATGACGAACAAATTTCGGTTCTCGAACAAACTGGGTGCACTTGAATGCACCATTTGACTCCTCAAGTGACGCTTCCTCGGGTAGACGAGGAAGTGACTCTTCCTTGTGTTGCTTTCCATTGTGAGCAGATGTGTTCACTAAACATTTTTATTTTAAAAAGAGCGTGGTTTCGGTTTTTGAACAATTTCGGTTTTCGAACAGCATTCTGCAACGGATTACGGACGAAAACCGAGGTTTGACTATACTTGGAAAAATGAAAAGAAGACATTGTTCCAAAAATCATTTCAACGCGCCCAGATCGATACTTAAAGGTCAAGTGTGAAGTAAACTTGGCTAACCATCTTTTGAGTAATACTTAAGGTGAAAACTATTTCAAGCAAACCACGTAGGTTTATTGTTTGACCCATAGCACCGCACCGAACAACGAAAATGCTTTTGTTCAGCAATCTCCGGCAAGTGATGTCTTTTACAGAATGCCGAGTCGCCAGTCAGCCAATGTACTGCATTGTTGATTGTCCCGTTAACTGCTCTTGGCCATTGTTATGGAGTTGTTCGGCGAAATGCCTAGATGTACTGTTCACATTCAGGCAAGCACTTGTTTGAGTGGCCAAAAGAAAAGAAAAGGGCACATAAAATGGACCAGAAAATTGGAATCATACAGTTTTGTTCTCGCAAAGCAAAATAATTTCATGCCAGTGTCGCCCAGCGTTCTTTGTGAAAACAAGAGGTCTTCGAAGTGCTTGTTAAAACCGTTTTTGCCTATGATACATGATTTGCAAAAAAAAGGTAGGTGTCATTAGCTGTTGTTTATGAAGACATTGCATTCAAAAAGTTTAGTAGGGGCACTTCTCTGCCTCCTACTTGCTCTTGATTGCGCTGCATCTATATCCAGTTGAGCTCCGTGCTCTCCGGCATGTTGAGACGCAACACTGAATTCTGATTCACCTGTGTACATGGTAAGATCCCATTAAAAACGATTACCGTAATTTCCGGACTATAAGCCGCGACTTTTGTCACACGCTTTCAACTCTGCGGCTTATTTAATGAAGCGGCCTATATAAAGACTTTTTTAACGGCCGCCTGTGTACCGTCTTTCTTTGTAAATATCATGTAACAATATGGGCACCTGCGGCTTATAGACAGGTGCGGTTTATGTGTGTACAAAATGTTTTTTTCCTTTAAAAATGTAGTGGTGCGGCTTATAATCAGGTCTATAGTCCAGAAATTACGGTACTTAAAAATCCACAATATATTGAAGGCGCAAAAGATGAAACGCAATCTAGTGGGGCTTCACTGTACTTATTTATCTTTAATGCGAATGTGTATGTGTATATTCATCCTCAGGCCTTGTGATGCTGCTCCAAGATCCCGACCCTGTGGTAAGAGTGAAGGCTGCGGAGGCCATGGGACATTTCCACTGATGCAAACATCCCCATGTCATTAAGTTGCTGGAAGTGGTCGTCAACATGAAGGAGTCCAATGTTTTTGAATTGGTCATGGCTGTATTCCTGTGTGTGTATATATGGTGCACAACCGCAATCTGCAAGCCATTAATGACCTTATACAGGTGACGCCACGTTCACGTTGACACCCTCCTGCACGCGTAGCTTTATTCACTGTGTTTTCACACGTCACTTATAGTACATAGAAAGTGTCCATTTCTATTTTAGCAACCAAAGACAGTACCGGTAGTTTGTATCAGAGGCATGGTAGTGTCATACTGTATACCTGCCACACACATGCCATTTTTTTTTACTATACATGGAGAGATTTATGTTTATAAGAATAAAGAATAGTTTCTTTAAATATCTGGATGACTCATATTTCTAAATACAGAAGTAGACTTTTACATGTGTCTTGGTGTGGGTGTTTATTTTAAATAATATTTCACTAGTACAAGTCTGCAATTCACCTTTATCTTTAGTTTTTTGGTGATTTCTTGGGGGTTTTTTTTTCTGTAGCCAAGCTATCGTGTGGTTACAGCTACTGGACTTTTTACATGTAAATGTGTCAACCTGGCCAATTGGGACTACATATTTCAGCTGTGTCTTTGCCCTTATAAGAAACAAGCAATTTCCTCTATCAAAGTCTTAAGTCATCTTGTCCTGAATGAACCTTGCTGAGCCACTGGTTTTTAATGATCACGTTTTATTCCCCGAGTTTATGCCATCACTAACTGTAACATAGGAGCCATTTGAGCATTGGTCCTACAGCGCAATAAAATGTCACACTTCATAGAGGAAGTAGATGCACTATTGACCCTTTAATTTGAGAACAAGCCAGATTAATGTGCGCAAAAATGCCTTTTTGAGACAATTTTTGTTATCAACGTCACAACGAATGTTTTGTGTGTGTTTTTCTTTTTCCCATGTCACTGCGCTCACACGTGTAGCTGATTGTATTTCAGCCTTGTGAATATTTGATCGATCAACAGTTGGGATAGGGAGAGAATTTTACAAGAGGAGCGATTTCCTCCTCTTTCATTTTTCTGTAGCACTTTAACATCTGCAGTTTTACCTTTAAAAAAAAATATATGCCAACAATAAAGGAGTTCAATTTTTACATTCCTATCCTATGGTCAGCTACTTAGTCAACTGAGGGTAGCCCTCCACATTAAAGCGTAACTCAGAGTACTACAGTAGTAGATAAGTTGATGCAAGCAGCTGTTCCTTGATCTGTATTTATTGTCATGGGATGTTCGGTGATGATATAATTGTCTTCAAGCACTTTCTGTGTAAATGTAATTAGAATGAATCTTTATTGTTTTGTAACTTATCAATTATGCTTGTATGGCTTTTTATGTTTACTATATAATGTGCATTTGGTACATTCCGCATTGTATCGGGCCACATTCTTTCTGTGTCTCACATGATGTCTTGTTGCAAATGGGTCGTTTGCGCGCGGGTTTGTGTGTGTGTGTGTGTGTGTGTGGGGGGGGGGGGGGGTCACTTGTCCTGTATCCACAGCGAAAAGTGTGAAGACTTATAAATGGACAAATAAAGAGATGCATAAAGTAAGTTTGACTCTAATTTTTTTTCAGAAACATTTCATATGAAGGAAATTAATTTACTTTTCGACGCTCGCTAAAGCAAATTAACACCTCCAAAAATAGGTGTGCACTCACAGCATCTTCGATTTACTTTATATGCAATTTCATCGAGATCCACATGGGGGTGCCAAAAAGCTAGATATGTATATCTATATATTGTGTGCGTGTGGAAGTCTCACCATCCTAAAACTTTAGCACAGTGGTTCTTAAACTGGTTTCGATCGAACCCCAGGCCTTTGGGTTCAGTGAATCGGTCTTAGGATTTCGACGGAGCCTCTGCCATGGAGGTTAAAACATACCCGACTCAACGTGTCAATTAGTTATGACACGCCCGCTTGTCCATCGATGGTTGCAGATGATCACATTACATTGCTTTTACAATAAGTGCCGCGGGAAATTTGATTCGCTCAGTTGTCACCGTGTGACTGTCGTGAAAGCACGTCATACAGTTTTAAAAACCTATACATATGCCATGTAATTTTATTAACTTTTTTTCTGTTTTTAATAAATGTGTTTTATGTCTTCAATTTGTAAAAAAAAAAAAAAAAAAAATCACATTTTTATTTTTCATTAATGAAAGGTTCGGTGAACGTGCATATGGACTGGTTGGGTTCGGTACAACTAACATGGTTAAGAACCACTGCTCTAGCACCAACCTCAACATCTCCGATCACCTGGCTATCACTCTGGACCTCCACCTCCCTATCCCCCTCTCCAAGAAAAAAAACACCATATCATTCAGAAACCAGCGCGTTGAAATGAATGTATGGCTACCTCGCGTCGGCGTCTAAAACGTTCAACACATGCGAATGAATAAACAGAGGCAGCCCACTAAAGTAAACACACACACACACACACACACACACACACACACACACACACACACACACACACACACACACACACACACACACACACACACACACACACACACACACGATGTGGGACAGGTACGTCAGGCACAGCCAGCTTTCTTAACGGGCTGGATTGAATTGTTTATAACTGTTTCAGTGTCAAGATAGCACTTAGCTGCCAACACAACCACCTTCGGTCACCAGACTCACTGGTGATATGTAAACTTTTTGGCGGATAATACACGTAGAACAGGCGTGTTTCTGTCAGTCCTGAGTGAAATGGGTGTCCGTGGTTATTTAACCCGGTTCGGGACGATGAGGAACTGACGAAAACCCATTTCCGCCCTTGCTTAGCCTTAAAAAAACAAAAAACAAACTTCTCATCCTCCGTCCACCGTCCCCCAAAAATGGGCGTCCGCCCGGGACGAACGAGGGTCTGTTCCATCCCAGGGACAGAATGCCCATCTCTCTCAAATTGTAAAATGTTCTGGCTAGAAATAGTCCCACGTGACATTGAGAGCAGCGAGAAGCAACTTGGGACCAAGAGGCAATGATGACCACTAAGACATAAAATGTTTTAATGAGATTATCATATTAATATAGTACATCATATCTGCATATTGAAAAAAAGGAAATAAAAATAAGCGCTGTCGTTTCCATTTCTTATGTAGTTTGAAAAGTGTTTATAATCTCAGGTTTAAGATTCGCAGCAGTGTTTATTCATTAAATGGCTTATCCAGTGATAAACGTACAGTATACAATTAAGCCAAAATTATTTCGACCCCTGCAACATTTGTAATGAATTTTCATTTGGGAAATGGAGTTTACAGTCATCCAGTGTCAAAAGACTGTTATGTGACATGAATTTATATGCTGTTTTCATGAACCCTTTTATTATTATTATTATTGTTATTTACATTTTCCAAAATGATTGATACTTTTTCTCAAATTAGACAAATCCATTGTTTTAAATTCACTGGGTTGATTTGAATGCCAAAAATGATGGAGAGCACAACAAGCAGATGATGTTCCCCTCAAAATTAGGAATATCAAAAATCAGGGATCTGAATCATTTTCAGAAAGTAAAACATAGCAATGAAAGACGGAAAATGGCAAATAGTATCCTTTAGTGATTGTAACTCAACTCCTGAGTGTTTTTTGCCACCATCTTGTGTCATTTACTTCCAAGCACCAAATAAAACTTTACGTATGATGCAAGAGTGGGAATCCTTTTGGTCTTAACAACTGTACGGTTGTGTCACATTTGGCCGTTTGTGCACTGTGAGTCGGACATATCGAGGGGATGCTTTTTGGCAATATTGACGACTGCTGCTCTGCACTGAAGGCGCGCCTCTAGGAGATTTCCATCGCCTCTGCGCTACGCCTCCCAAAATCCATCCAGCCCTCATAATCTCGGTCCTTTATCCTGTGCTCAGCTGCTAGACCGCTGGCTCGACTGGCAATGGAGGATCTGCTTTGGTAGGGCATGCCTAGAAGAACCCAAGAAAACCGTGCATCAGCGTCATATGACTTTCACAAAGTGATTGGTTGAAATACTTTGGCTGGTCTTCTACAACGGTGTATTCCAACCTGGATTGAGCCAAGGCGCATATTTGACATGAGAAAAATCTCACGGCACGCGATCAAACGTAAAAAAAGTGGAGTCGTAAATGTGTGCTTGTTTGGTTGAACTATTAGTCTGTTGGAAAGCAGTGGATAGACAGGTTAATCGTACCTTCTGCCACCTATGGAAGAGCATTTAATGCCTTCTATGCCTGTCGTGATATGTTGTGCTTTCTACCATGAGGTTTTGGAAAAAATTCCACTCATTACTGAACCTAACTCTGAATTCATAATTATCATCATAATAATAACAACAACAACAAGAAAACCTGACGTGCCAGAGAAAAAAAACTTAGGTCAGATTTGTAGTGCATCAGTGCAAAAAGTTCATGTAGAAAAGTCTACTTGCATCGATATAGTAAAAAACAAATTGTAAACATTTGTTGAACAGTTTCATCTTGGGGCCAATTAAGTATTAACTTGATTATGTTCCCACACCACACTCAACAATTTCTCATGTAACACTAATGTGCCGTGGTAGACTGTTTGGGAATCACTGTTCTAAAGTATCCACAGCTGTGAATGTGAGTGTGATCAATTGATTGTCGATGATCACGGCACCACCAATGAAAGGTGAAAAGACAGAGTTCATCATCGCAATTTCCTACTCACAAATTCACTTATCCTACAGTGGAGACGATGACACGGGAGTAGATTTTCATTCCTGTCCCATCCCACTCCAACACCAAAAAATCCCATCCCATTACCAGACCTTAGTAAACAAAAATTTAATTAAATAAATCTTGTCGCGTCGCGGTGAAAATGACGTCCACTCCTGTACCGTTCCCATTTTGGAGGTCGGCTATATTAAAAATAGTAATAATAAGAAATAAAGTTGCATTCTACTCATTTTATTGAACAGTTTGTCACCCCCTTTCTACTCATGGACTCTCCCGATTTCGTGCACCATGGAATAGAAAACACATTGGAAAAAAACTGAGATCCCACTCCTGTCTGATCCTGTGTACTTTTTTTTATCCTGTGCCATCCAAATCCCGTGATTAAAGTTAAAGTTGACTCTCATGCCATGGGAATCCCGCCGGATTGCTGAAAAAATATCAACCTCTATCGTATGGTACCTGCTGAAATACTCAACGTGTTTGCTGTTTTGTGCTGAAGCAGGCTAAAGTCCTATCCAATATAAAAGTGGTGCTTTGGCCCTTTTTATGTGCCATCTTGTTGCTCAGGAACTATGTTGAAATGAGGCTAGGAGTATCATTTTGTCAGGCCAAAGCCCTGTCTAATAAGAGAAAGTAGTGCTTTGCCGCCATCGCATATACTTTGTATTCGGACTATGTACCTAAGTCTGTACTACAATTTTCTTGGGCCTCTGTCCGTCATGGGTCATAATCATATCTGTAAGGCAGTCGAGAACTTTATGTGCCGTTATACTGTAGCGGTGACTCACCCGAGCAAGATGGTGTCTTGAAAATTCGGTGAAATGTCAGGCGATGAACGTAAGCAAATAAGGAAGGGATGAAAAGAAAAGCTTGACAGAGGGAAAGAAAAAGCGGGATAATGGATCCAAGGCAGAGAAATCAAGAGGGAAGCGGCAAATGGCAGGACTGCAGCCCAGCATGAGTGGATGCAGAGGGAGCGGGTATATCCTCTCCGTTTGCCAAGCGCATCATCACGCACCTTTCCTGGAGATGAGTCTGACCAGGAGCTGACTCAAGGTGTTCAAAGCCTCGGCGTCTTCCGGGGATTGGTTGTAGTTGGACTGCTGCGCCGAGGGGAGCGTTCCAGCAGAGCGGGCCTGGCGCGTGTGGTTGTACGGCCGTCCGCCCGACACAAGGGCCGCGCCATCAGATCTCTTCTCTGTCATCTGGAGATGATAAGAAAGCCACGTCTCCCAAGTATTCTTATGGAGTACTATTCATAATAATGGATGGGTGTGTGTGTGTGTGTGTGTGTGTCTTGCCATTCGAATGCAACTTTTTTTTCGGAAGGGGGAGGAGTTGGGGACCAGCTTTCTTTTAGAATAATTTGTGGCCAAATCTTTGGCCCATGCTGGTCTGTGTGAGGACCCCAAAAGTTAAATTGACTGATATGGTCCAAACGGAAGACAAAGACCTCTGAAACCATCATATCATATGTGTGTTTATCGTACATAGACCAACATTTGGCATATGAACTTTGTGGTGGAGAAAATGTTTCCTTGTAGACAAAATGTGGCAGCCTCACAAAGCAAAGCAACACACCTCAAGTCATAATACAACTGCTGGTTAATGTGTGTGCATGTGTGTGTGTGTGTGTGTGTGTGTGTGCGTGTGTGTGTGTGTGTTTCACTTACAGGCGATTGCGATGGCAGACTCAGGGAGACCTTGGAGACAGCAGCCAGGAAAACGACCACGTAGATAAGTACATTCATGCCTGCACAGGCAAGAAGAGGTGAGGGTGGGAAATAAAAATACTTGACTACATGACTTCAAAACCAGCAGTCTGTCTGCTCTCCAAACAAACGTATGCTCCCCAGCTGAGAGGATCAGACAAAAAAAAAAAATCACAATTAAGAGTGGTGTGAAAGGAAAAAGCCCTTCATGCCGCGCAAAAACAATGAGGTCGTGATATTGCACGCACACACACACACACACGGATTGTAAACTGCAGTGTCAACACAGTCCCAAAGTAACACAACCAATACTCTTTAATTTCGGATATTGTTCACGCGTGTTTGGCGTCAATATTTATCATATTATCAATGACAGGGATAAATGAGCAAAGTACTTCAACCCACAGGAAAAAATTTGATACCAGATGATGCGTGTCGTCTTGTTTACATAAAACATTGTCCTCACACAAATGAAACAGAAAGCTTCCTTGAAATCACCCATTGAGCCGTCTCGTTTCTTTTTCGCACAATGGCGGGGTGCAAATATTCCTTCTTTCAATGCTAACATGAATCCTGTTTGTAGCCGATCTTTGTCGCACGTTTATTCTTCAAATGGTTGGGCTGCTACGTGTGGAAGTCCTCCAACGTCCACTTGTCTTCATATTCCTCTCCTTCTCACCTGTCTATCCTCTACCCCCACTCTGCATTTTTAAACATTAACGCCGGGAAAATCAAGACATTATGTCCAACAATGGCCATTAATTATAGATTCATCACATGACTTTAATGGCCCCGATCAGTCATTGATGGATTCATTTTGATTGATAATATTGGGTCTAGTTTCAATAGTTCACAGAATTCAGTGACACTTATTGAATCTTTTTTTTTTTTTTAACTCAACTGAATTCAACCCTTTCATGCCCCATTAATGATAACCTGTAACCAGATCACACGATAAGCTGTCCACTGTAGTAACCGCTGTCCCTCAAAGGGTTCAATTGAATCCAGTTTGAGGATTCGAGGCTCCAGCATGCCTCATTTTAAAATTGAGTTCCACTTGAAAAAATCAAATTAAATTAAAACACCAATGCATCCCATTTCATTTAGAAAGAGCTAATCGGAATAATGTTGTGCAGCCCTATAGAAAGGCTGAAAGTAACACAAAAGAATCCTTTTTCTGATACTTACCTGCAGCCATGTGTGCTGACGAGGATGTCGCAAAGAGCTTTTTGCTTCAGTGGTCAGGTTGTGAGTGCACGAGAGAGACGATGCAATGTTTTATACACACACAGGAAGGGGTGGGGCCCAGCCAAGGAGGAGGGGCCTCTCCGGGCCCCGAAACCGAAGCCAGTGACGCATGCGAACACGCAAAATGGCTTTGACGTGCACATGCAGATGTACTCAGAGCACATGAGCGTGACAACCCAAACATAAACCGCAAAAGTCATCTGCTTGCCGGAAGCTTCAATCCGTTTCCCTCCAAATCTTCGTAACGACAACGCAGCGTGGCGCACTTTGGTGCCATTTCAATTTCAGCGAGGGCAAAGAGGTGACGGACAATGAAACCCACAGGAATCGTTGACATATGTCAGGTCACTTCTGTGTCAGCAAACAAACATATTTATGCATTTCTCTGGGGAATTCTCTTGTGTCTGTGATTAAAGTTCAGACCAAATGTTCCCAAAGAGAATCGTAGGCTATTGGTCACTTTTTCTTTTGTCCGATTTTCCCATAGGTGTGTGTGTGCATGTAGAACTGTTTGATGGCAAAATAAGAAGAAAAAAAAAAAACTAAATTCCGTCAATAATGTACGTTTGTTTGTTGTAGTGTTGCTGATTCTCAAGTGATTCTCTTTATCAGCGCTAGTTGAAGCGTTTCCCAACTGACTCTGGGTGAGAGGCAGCGGAAACCCTGGACTAGAGGTAAGATCGGGCGGCCCGAGCCCGAGCCCAATCCGATCCAAATTTTGGGTCGGGCCTAAAATGCCAATCATTGCTTCGGGTTCGGGCCGGGCTTCTCTGTTGCTGACTTTTTTTTTTTTTTCGTTTCAAGGCCGTCAATAGTTTTGGCCATGAGAGACCGTGGTTCGCAAAAAAACAGAAGTCGCCTCATCACAACACGCACTGTACAAAACTCTTGCAATGACAATTCAAAAAACTCCTTTGTGTCTCTGTCTATTATCCAGCTGACATTGTTTTTCTTTGTCTCTCTGCGTCTCTCTCTTAAAGTGCCGCGCTAGATTCTTAAGGACGTACTGCTGCTGTGGTTAATGGCCCAATTTTCAAACCGTCAAAATGACGGACGGCCATAAATTTTTCCTTTTGTCGGTTACTGTACCCTCTGCAGAAACAGAAATACATGTTTAAAAGATGTTAATATTTATACAGACTTGTTTAACTTAGATTTCGTGACAAAAGACAGGCTTTAATTTGTTAGCACAAATCACCCCTCCTCCTTCCGAGTCATCACAAATAAAAAAGGAAATGTCGGGTTTGCTTCGGGCTTGGGCCTGCAAATCAAGTTAATTGGTCGGGCTCGGGCCGGGTCGGGCTTAAATACCCTCGGGCCGGGTCGGGTCGGGCTCGATTTTTTTAGGACCGATCTTAGCTCTACCCTGTACTGGATTCATTCAACATCACTTGCTGTAAAAGGTGCAAGTAGATTGTGAAAATAAAACAAGGACAGGGTCAGGAATGTAAGCGACGCGATTTCAACGTCACACAGTCGTTTGACCGTTTGGTGTTCATGTTGAGAATCGGAAGAAGGCAGAGATGCTGTCCATGCGGTGGCAGAAAGCAAACACAGCAGAATGAGTGTGCGGCGTGGAAAAATGCCGGCAGTCCTTTGCGTACTTTAATGGTAAAAGCCACACACTGGAGGTTACACGCTGTCTTCGTAATAATGTGACTCGTGGTTTTTAAAAGCTTTCAACTGACCCAAGTATCAATCGGGTGCTTGACATCTTTATTCACAGCATTCAAAGTCGCCTAGCACGATGCATATCGAGCATTTTTCATGCCGATAGGTTTGGTTTTAGTTCCAGTCAAAACCAAAATTCAACCTCTGATCAATAATTGCTCACTGCTCACTCCAAAAACAAGTCATCGTAGACTTGACGTCGGTCCTTAGCGCTGTCTTCCTCTCTTGTTAGTTCATTCCTGGAGTTAGAGGAAAGATTTTTTTCCCTGCCGGCTTGGTGCTGGCTTTTTAGTTCGTAAACTGTCAAAATTGAAGCTCACTGGGGATCTTCAGTGGCCCTTTGGTTTAAGTGACTGAAGCGCATTTTGCAGAGGCTCACAAAAACACATCTTTTTTTTCCCCCTGTCGATGTACCGTCACCATTAAAAATACTCAAAAAACTCAACCTTGTTGAAACCGCTGGCAGCAAAAGTGAGATCACAAATCTTTGTGCTGAAAGGACTTGGTATTATCATTGTCTAAGACCATGAAACTAAATGACCAGACATTCATGAACAATATTCGTGTTGCCAAATGATTGCACCACCTGTGGCTAGCTGGTGACCAATCCATGATGCACCCCTCCCTCTCATCAACAAGGACAAACCACAGACCACCTGTGACCAGGGGCATGCACATCACAGTGGATGCCTGGGTGACCAACTGAGAAAAACAATGTCGACAACAGGGTATGGTTGATTATTCCATTCACTGTCATACATACATCCAACCTGTGATGAGCTTCATGGCCATTTGTCCAACACGGAAGCCCCTTCGAATGTTTTGGAGCGATCACTGATTTGGCGGGCGGGTGGCACAGTGGGGTGTGAACAGAAAAAATTTTTTTTTGGGGGGGGTGATACACATCTGGTGTACTGACCAACTGGAGTAATTTCGCAGCCCATTCAGAATCTTTCAGCAATGGGGGTGGGGAGCCAGGTGGATGCCCCCTTGACTCCCCGCCGCACTTTGCACACCACTGCCTATGAACAAAACAAGGACAAGCACCATAAAAAAGGGTGAATGGAAGTTTTATTGTTTTTTTACATTTACTCGATGAAGATTGACAAGCTTTATACTAAGCAGTGTACTACAAAGACACAAGTACGACGGGCTTTGTGGGATACCCGGGAAAAATTATGAAACAAAACTCATGAACCATTTCAGGGACAGCGGTTACTACAGTGGACAGCTTACCATGTTATCGGGTTACAGGGTGCATGGAAGGGTTGAATTATGGGGTGAAAAGGGTCTCTCATGAGGCAAAGCAAGGTTATAAAACGCGGAATTGTCAGTTTAACAAATGAATGTAAAAAAATTGAACTCAAACTTTCTCAGTTACAGACACACACCGCTCATACTTAATAACCTGTTGTTTGCCAAAACAAGGACAATGTCATTTTTGTCTGCTTTGTCCATTGAACATTTTCCCATTGAACATGACCACTTTTTACATATTTTGACTGCATTCTCCCAGTGTGTGTGTGTGATGTTAAGTCACAAAGGACCAGCCGTTTTTTTTTGTTGTGTATTAGAACGACACCCTTTTCAAACATGTACCAGTAAACGTGACCGCGTGTGCGCATTAGCACACTACTCAGGTATGCTAATGAGGCTAACATTAGCTGAATCTTCCTGTCACAACCAACTGCTCTCATTCAACTATGCTGTCAATGGCACCTGTTTGAATGGCGCCAACTTCCTTCCGCCACTATTTTCACACCATCTGGTTATCTATTCGAAGCTCCTGTAAGACTCGGTCATGAGCATCATCTCAGTCCCCACAAGCAAGAGGGCATCCAGCCATGTACTTTCTATGACCTCATTAGGCAAGCTAGAGTCTGTCCTAGCTGACTGGGCAAGAGGCCGTTTATTACCTGCACTGGTCACCGGTTTGTCATCGGACACCTATGTACAAACAAACCATTCACATTGTCTTTAGGGAATCACACGCCTGATTTGGAATGTGGGAGTTAAATGCAATATCCAGAGGAACGCCTAATAAGCACAGGAGGAACATACAAATTTCATACAGGAAAGACACGATTAAGATAGCAAGCCTGAACTTCAACACTGTGAGGCAGACATGCTAACCACTTTTTCAACATGCCGTTGACAAGAGAACAAATGAAGAAAATTCACCTCACAGAGTTTGATTACCAAGGTGTCTGATCAGTGTTTGTGTTTACTACAAACTCACTTACATTTTGTTCACTCAAGTTGTGTCTCAAATGTAGTCAAGCTTTTTAGTCAAATTTCTGTCTCTGACCTCAATTCCCCTTTATCCCTTTTTTTACAATCAACTCAGTGATAGGAGGGAAAAAAATATTTTCAGACTTGATCCGCCACCACACCATTTACAATCATCAAAAACTGTTGGAAAAAAACAAACGCAATAAGGATCTATTTTCATTGATGGCACTGTTGACATGTGATTCCTATCTGTTAGTTGGATTTTAAAGAAACAAAGAATATAGAATTCTGTTGGAGGTATTTCCTGCTCACTGTGTTTACGATCACCTTTAGTGTCCCTCACCCCCACCACTTTTAGGGCCCCCCTCCATAGGACTTGTTTAACACCAAAAGAAGAACTGTTGTCTCAAGTATCTGTGTTGCAACTATTAAGGGACTATGCCTTGTGTTGAGGAATTTCGCCTTACCATGAGAACTATTGATACTAATCTCTATAATGAACATCTGCTGAAAACTTAAAACAAACAGGTTGTGTTTTGCGTGACCCCCCTCTTGTCCTTGGGCAACTTAACAGCCCCAAAGATCTTCCTCCCAGTACTCCCATCCTTTCACGTTTTTCAAGGCTGTCAAGTTGCCTGGGAAAGGAGCTCCAATCTCATAATTTGTGCACAGCAGAGGTGGTCTGTACTTCGTCACCATGTCAAGATTGAACTGCATTGACCTTTCTTTGTCTCTGATTTTTACGTAAGGGGAAGGACTGCCTGCCCCTCATTTACATACTATGCCTATATAGACGTGTGACTGTATTTTTTCTGGGCTTCCTGATTCAAATCTGGACCCCTCAGGAGCCCGAATCGATTCGTAAACTGCAGTAAACTAAATTAAAAGCTTCGAAGATGACTGTTCATTGCCTCCAGCCTGTATTTGAAGAACCAACATTCTCCTCGTCCGAAAGACAACGAACACGCGGGGGAGAGTAGGCCGCTCGTCCCCCAACAATTGGTGACCCCGACGTGATTTCGGACTGAGGTTTCTGCCAGCAGACAGAACATCGGGCGCCCACAATTGACGAGGTAAGAGGACATTTATCCTCTAAATTGATCTTCTGTCTGTGGGCTGAGACCAAGGTAAGAAATACGTCTTGAATTGATATTCTAAAAAGATAAATTGTGGCTGGATGAACAGTGACATGCGCAATAATAATTTTAAAGAATATCTTTGAGAAATAAAGAAGGGTCGAGTGCTTTTGCTAAATTAAGGATCGAGTACTTTTGTTTGGATTGTAACAAGTACTTTTGAAAATAAAAGAGGATCGAGCACTTTTGCTAAATTAAGGTTCGAGTACTTTTGTTTGGAATTGTATCAAGTACTTTTGAAGGAATAAAAAGGATCGAGCACTTTTGAAAGGATCGAGTACGCTGTTCTTCGATGACGATCGGGGATCAGGTACTTCTGTAAAAGAGTATCGAGTGCTTCTGCTAAATTAAGGATCGAGTACTTTTGTTTGGAATCATATCAAGTACTTTTGAGAAGAGAGGGATCGAGCGCTTTTGAAAGAATCTGTTAAATTGTTAGGGAAAGTGAATGGTTTAATTTGCGACAAATACCAAACCATTCTGAATGAGTGTTACTGAGTGAACAAGTGAGAAGGTGTGTGCGTGCGCACGTATGTGTGTGTGGGGCGAGAGCGTGTGGGCCTGAGAGAGGACGAGAGAGTGAGAGAGAACAGTGACAAAGAGTGTATGAGTAACTGTGAATGGAGGTTTGCTACCTCATCCGAGAACTTACAAAATCAGTAAAAAGGTAGAACCGCGGATGAAAAGGATCCTGATAAGAAATTAACGTATATGGACAGGAAGTTCGTAAAGAGCCGATGTCCTTCCAATATATGACGTCTAAATATGTGGATAATATAATATGATTTTGCTGGCCAGCTAAAAACACATAAAATAGTGCACTTCCAGGATTGCATAGGAACTGTATAAGACTATATTGTTTGCTTAATTGTAAGTATATTGGACGTTTTCTTGTTGCTTCCTGTTGCAGGGAAGTCTTATTTTGAAGGGATGCGGAAAGAGAGAGCGACTTGTTTGACATTGATTTGATGGTGTATGTGTGTGTGGATGCAGGCGCAAAATATGTTCTGTGTGTGTATGTGTGTGAGGGGGACATAGACAAGAGACTTGGGAAAGAAAGGGTGGGGGTGCGATTGTGAACACGTAGATGTTCGGTTTACTGTGTTGGCCTGAACTCACCTTATGTGCCAGTGTGTGGGTGCGTTCTTAGATGAAGTTAAGTGGTTTGGCTGACGATGAAATTAGAAGTTTGAAGATACTTGATTTGGTTGAGAGTGATAGCGAGGTGAATATTTTAGTTTGTCTGTAGAGTTATGTCTGTGATGAGAATGCACACTTTATTAATCTTCCCATGTGTGTCAACAAGCGACTTGGTGTGACTCATGACTTCATGTTTGTTTCGTGATAACAATGATGGTGAGACAAGATGTAACTTGAAGAAGAATAAGGATCAGAACTAAAGAGGAGCAGACAGGCGAGGTTGGACACAGTGATGCTGCGAAAAAGGAGGTCATCATGTGTTTCAGTCGACATGAGCCAGAAGGTCATGGGATGTTTAGAAGGTTGTTTGTAATTCATAAGCACACTTTTGTTTGTCTTAAGTGATGATAGTGAGTGGTTGTATGTGGGATATTGTTGAACATGTATGCGTGCAGTGAAGGCCTTAATGTGAATTACTTGTGTTACATGTCTGTGGGTTTTTAATTATTTGTTTTATAACTGCTCCTGTTATGCTGGTATTTGATGGGAATTTCAGGTTATGATACATTGTGTTGTAGATTACATTCACAAGCTGCGCATTTCTCTCGAGAACTGATAAGAACCATCACGGCTGCTAATGTGAGAGCAATGATGGTCACGTGTTGTGAAATTGTGCAAATTCGTTTTCGACTCTGCTGTCATTGAGTTGGGTTGTGCCCTTTGAATTAGTTTAACACGAGTTTTCCAGCTTTATCAATGTATATGTTTAAGGGTTATGTGTGGGCAATTTGAAGTTGGATTTGTAAAATTCGTAATTCTAAATTCGTAATGACTGCATGTTTTAAGGTCGGCAGGCATTTTTGAAAACCACACCCAAGGTGGTGTTAACCAAGGACAGTAATAAAAGAAAAAGACAGAATGAATGAGCTGCAGCACACTAACATGACGTTTTGTCACCTACCAAACATTTATCTTGCATGAATATATTTTCGATTCCATTTAACACTGAAGAGATGCACAGGATTTAACTCTGTTACATCATTACAACTTCCTGGTGTTTGTTTGTTTGTGTATTTGTTTGTCTGTCTGTTTGTTTGTTTGTTTGTTTATAAATAGATTGTCAGGAATTGGCTGAAGAAAAAGAAAAATAATTACATCTGAAAGACAAATGATGCTCAGTTGCCACATCAAATTGGCATATGTAAGTGCACAGCACACACAATAAGTGCTGATGACATATGATGCAGCTTCTAAATTTTTGGGGGGGAGAGAAATTACTGACTGTACAATTTGAATCCTATTTGATATGCGGAAACAAATTCCAATGAATAATCAAAGATAAAAGGGGGACTACATTGCGACATGGGGTTTATGTCCGCACTGACAGTGAACCCATTTTGCCCAAAATTATTTTTACGTCATGGATTACCTCACGCGTTGGCAGGGGGAATGGTGTCTTTGGTTCGGGAACAGTATGCAACCTATGGTTTTAACCTATATCGAGAACACATTGTGCGAACAGAGTAATTGATGAAATTGAATACATGCTTCATATTGATTTATGACACCATTGCTCCTGCCATCCACAATCTGCAGGATGGTGGCGAGTATAGTCCTACGGTTAAATGTCAATTGAAGAAATGCATGGATGAAACACGCAGGCCCTGGGAGTTATGCATAGATTTAGTTAATTTATACTAAGGTAATTTGGTTTTATAATTTGTGAAATTACATGAATATAATTTGTTAAAGATATATGTATGTAATCATATTATTTGGTTGTATTAACTAATTTGGCTGATTATATGCAAGTAACTCTGAGAAAAAAAAAAAAAAAAAAAAAAATGTTGGCGAGTTGTTTGATACATTTTTGTTTTGGATGGAAAAGTGTAATATCTATTTGATCTTTTCAATCTTATAAAAACAGAGCACAAAAGCTTTTATTCATTTTATTTCGGAGGTCTAAGTTTTTAATGTATTGTGCTCCTGAATTAATGTTGCTGAATTGAATGTGAGTTATTATCGTTTATTGATTTGTTTGATTTCGTTTTCAGAATGGTGAACTGGTTCAAACGGTGCATTCATTTGATTTGAAAAAATATATATATAATAATAATACGTGAATTTTCATTGTTTACTTCATTTTTGTTTGATGTTGTGTTGTTGTGTTTAGGTTGTCTTCTGTTACAGTTCGAGAATCTATGTTGATTTGTTATTTTTCGCTCTGAGTGTTACTGTATTTGTTCTGTTCTTTAATGTTGATCAGGTTTCAATTTAATACAGAAGTATATTTCTAACAATTCTATAGGCAAATAACAATTATCGCGGCAGAATTTGTGTTTTTCTTTTTAATAAATGATCAAAGAAAAAGAGGGGGAATTATAGTTAGTGCAGAAAACAATTGGAAAATAATTGGAAAACAATTGAGATGCTATTTTTACTAATGACTAAGCTTCCGTCCACAGCAGAGGATATTTGAGATTCCACATACATTGGTGCAATTGGAGTTCCTCGTGGCGTACTGGGTGGGTAGAAATTGGTTAACCAGGTTGCTGACGGAATCAGCTACCTCCACTACAGTGTCCAGAAGCTTGCAAATTATACTGATGAAGCCGTTTTGGCTATTGGAAGTAAAACAATTGACAGTCACCTCTCAGATGACGTTCCGGGACCGCACAGCGGTGGATGTGCTCTTGGCTGAGGCCAATGGAGTGTGTGCGATATGTGGATGAACAGTGTTGTTCTACCACGCCCTGAGGGCCTCGTACACTGTACCGGACCACATGGGCATGACCACGCCCTCGTCGTCAAAAATAGTGGGTAAGACCTTTGTGACGTTTAAAGAAAAAAAAAAAGAAAAGAAAAAATATATATACTTTTTGTCGGCTAGGTTGACATTGTGTGGATGTTGCTGCCTTTCCTGTATCAAGGCTCTGCTTATCCAGTTTATCACTACGGCCGGTACGCCCACGACGTCTAAAGTGAATGGAATGTACCCTCTGCTGTGACTTTTGGATGGTAAAGGTTCTGGTCTAGAAAACATTGGCTAATGGAGACATGATTTCACATCAATAGCCAACTGTCATTGATGATTTGTAACCATCTTTTCCTGCATTATTTTGTTGATTATTTTGAAACTGGTGGTAACCTATTTTTTCCAGCCCCTGAGTATAACTATGACATGACTCCACTGAATAAAGTTTGACAGGAAGGTTCTATGTGACGATATGAGCAAATGTAGTATAAACACTGTTAGGCTGATTGTTTTTAGTTATCATACATTTGCATATTATTAATGATGTATTGATTATGCTTGCGATGAAGAATGCTTATGCCTGCAATCATTAATTGATTATGCTGCAAAAAAGAACGCTTTTAATAGAGATATGATTATGCAAAAAGAGAAAAGATATGCTTTTTCTTTGTTGGAGTAATTATTGTACACAGATCCACCTTGGGCTGAGCGATCCCACCACCTGACAAGGACCAAAGACCCAAGTCTACTGATCCAGCCCCACCTGCCCCCTATTGGTGACACCATTCAACAGAGGTTGATTTCACGGTATACGGGCAAAATAACCCCGGTGAATATAAACCTGGGACCAGGTAGTCTACCCTAAGGTCCTGAAGAAAACAACCGATATAGTTCAATTCATCACTGACGAGCCACAACCCCCACCCCTCTCACTCACCATGACACCATGACATTCCTGCTCACACTTACAACAGCGCCTCTCATGGTCATTCATCCAACTCCCCAACACAACGCTTTCGGCAATTCATTCATGGCCCTGCCCCGGAGAACATCTGACACACCATGGACAGGGACATCCCTCAACGATCAACATGTGTCATTGTTGTGTGCTTTTGCTCTTGTTGAGATGTTGACTTCCAATTTTTCTAACAGTCGCCTGCGATGATGATGCTGCTGGTACCGTTATTTGATTTCAGTGACGGACTCTTTAGAGTCCGTGAGGGGGGTATGAGGTGTGCATTCTGTTATATGTTGACAAGAGATTTTGACACAGATGATTTTGTGATCACAATATTAATTGTGATCAAGAGAGGAATTGTTGACATGTGATTCCTATCTGTTAGTTGGATTTTAAAGAAACAAAGAATATAGAATTCTGTTGGAGGTATTTCCTGCTCACTGTGTTTACGATCACCTTTAGTGTCCCTCACCCCCACCACTTTTAGGGCCCCCCTCCATAGGACTTGTTTAACACCAAAAGAAGAACTGTTGTCTCAAGTATCTGTGTTGCAACTATTAAGGGACTATGCCTTGTGTTGAGGAATTTCGCCTTACCATGAGAACTATTGATACTAATCTCTATAATGAACATCTGCTGAAAACTTAAAACAAACAGGTTGTGTTTTGCGTGACCCCCCTCTTGTCCTTGGGCAACTTAACAGCCCCAAAGATCTTCCTCCCAGTACTCCCATCCTTTCACGTTTTTCAAGGCTGTCAAGTTGCCTGGGAAAGGAGCTCCAATCTCATAATTTGTGCACAGCAGAGGTGGTCTGTACTTCGTCACCATGTCAAGATTGAACTGCATTGACCTTTCTTTGTCTCTGATTTTTACGTAAGGGGAAGGACTGCCTGCCCCTCATTTACATACTATGCCTATATAGACGTGTGACTGTATTTTTTCTGGGCTTCCTGATTCAAATCTGGACCCCTCAGGAGCCCGAATCGATTCGTAAACTGCAGTAAACTAAATTAAAAGCTTCGAAGATGACTGTTCATTGCCTCCAGCCTGTATTTGAAGAACCAACATTCTCCTCGTCCGAAAGACAACGAACACGCGGGGGAGAGTAGGCCGCTCGTCCCCCAACAGCACATATGCGGCAGAGCGCAATTGCCTGCATGTCCTGATTTCCATCTTTTGAAAGCCTTGTTACACGTTTGCCAGCCCGGTTTGCGCTAAACTGGGGGTTTCAGCACTGCAAGCGATGCTCCCGGCAATTTGGTGACAGGAAGTAGGTCTGAAGTTATGTCTGCTCAGTCCATGTATAAATACTGGCACCGCTGGTCCAATGTGATTCGAGTGAATTTGAAAAGGACACAGATGGACGGATTGAGCTCTGTGGATATATTGCATTTCATTCACGATTATATGAGCAGTGGGCATAAAACCCTCTACATCATTGTTGATGACTTTTTTTTTTTAAATCATCCCACTGGGCAGCGGAGCTTTTGGGGGTGGAGGGCACATGAACGATCAGGGATGGAGGGAGGTCTCCAAGTTCTCCCAGCGCAGATGTATTCCCACCATTCACAACTAACATGCAGTTTATGGAAAAAAAAAAAAAAAAGCTTGGTGGTCATTGAAGTTGGCTAGTTACTACTCCACAGTGGAGCAGCCCTAGTCCTTGCAGATCTGCCACCCTGCACTCGTATTCAAACAGTAACTCATATCCGCACCAGATGTACATCTTTCAAGAATATAGAGCAGGGGTGTCAAACGTACGGCCCACGGGCCGGAACCGGCCCCCTGGGAGGTTCAATCTGGCCCGCTTTATCATTTTAAAGTGAAAAAATGCATTAAAGACACAGAACGAATATTTTTAATAAAATACAATTCATGGATTATCCGCTAGGGGAAGACCGTTTTGATCAGAATAGAAGACAGCAGTCTCAATCTGTCCCCGAGACAGACCCAAGACAGCAGACGGGATCAACGCGGCAATGGTCCTTTCCCCAAAACAAAGGAAAGACATGATATTTTGGTTATTTAATGGTCCACTTGACATCTACCGAGTCCTTATGAGGCCCACAATGTGAAATGAGTTTGACACCCCTGATTTAGAGTGTTCCATTAACCTGCCATGCATGTTTTTGGAATGTGGGAAGAAACTGCAGTACCCGGAAAAAACCCACACAGGCAGGAGATCATGCAAACGCTACACAGGAAGGCCAGAGGCCGGAATTGAACCCTGCACCTCTGCACTGTGAGGCCAATGCGCTAACCAGTCGCCCGCCGACATTGAGTATGTAATTGGTCAATGTTTTTATGTCCATATTCTTCTGTCTGTTTTGCTGCCATGTAATTCTGAAGGCAGACAAGACCACTTAACTTCTGAACAGCCATCAAATGATTCATGCATGTCCATGATGAACCGTTTGACCAGCCAGCCAGTTATGAAGGTGTTAAAATGAAGGCACAGAGAGATGGTCCACTGCCCAGACCAGGCGTTGGGATCTTGTCAAATGTGTAATATCTGGTCTTGCCACACTCTTCTGGGCGAAAAACTATGGAACTAAATGGCAAAATGGAATGATAAGAATGAGAATAAGAATAAGAAAACCTTTATTCGTCTCACAATGGAGAAATTCCCAATTTACAGCAGTAAAGTTATGACAGGAAGAAAGTAGTAGAACAAAAGTATAGGAGCTGCTGTAAAGTTTGTATGTGTGGATCATGAATATAAACCCCCTACTTTCAGGAAAATTGATAATATCTTCATGACAGTCATTTTTTTGACAACCAATATTATTACTATGGGTTTTGATGACTTTGTGAATGCATTTAGAATTGAAGAGGATTTGTTGACTGTTCTCGGTGTGTCTGGCCTGATTGTAGTTTTGGCATGCTGTGCATTTTTCACGTGAAAAACAGTAAAGTACAGTATTTTGGCCAACTGCAGTTTTGTGTGACCTGTCTGAAATTGATTTAATAAAAGAAAATTATTTTGATTTGAAATCTTATTTGTGTTCTTTATGGTAGTGAGGCATGGGGTATTTTTCATATCGTATCATATCGTATAGTGTTGGCATTCATAGTCATTTGTGTTTGTCAAACCACTCAATAGTGTCATTATGGCACTCGTCAACTCTCCATTGAGTTGCTGTAATACACTATTGAGTGTTGAACAGGCAACACTTGCAAATGTTACTTTAACACCAGGTAGTGTGGAAGCATATAGATCAGGGGTGGGCAATCCCAGTCCTGGAGGGCCGCTCTCCTGCATATTTTCCAAATCTCCCTGTTGCTACACACCTGATTTGAATGATCAGATTATCAGTAAACTCTGACGAGGCCTGATATTGAACCTGTTCATTGGAATCAGGTGTGTGGTAACACGGAGAGTTGGAAAATATGCAGGAGAGCGGCCCTCCAGGACTGGGATTGCCCACCCCTGATATAGATACTTGGCCGGAATTCAAATTAACACTCTACAGCACAGGTGTCGAAGTCCGGTCCTCGGGGGCTGGTGTCCTGTATGTTTTCCATCCCTCCCTGCTGCAACACACCTGATCCAAATGATCAGTTCATCAGCAGCTCTATCGGAGCCTGATAGTGATCCTGATCATTTGAATCAGGTGTGTTTGACACCTGTGCTCTAAATTGTCCCAAGGTGTGAGTGTGGGCGCGAATGTTTGTTTGTGTCTGTGTGCACTGCGATTGGCTGGCAACCAGTTCAGGGAGTGTTTGTTCCACCTATTGCGCGAAGACAGCTGGGATAGGCTCCGACCTTTGTGAGGATAAGTGGATCAGAAAATGCATGGATGGATACTCAAGTCTATTTCCTGGAGGCCTACATGTTCAAATGAGAAAACCTGAGTTTTGTTTGTTTGTTTTTTGCAACTCAATATTCACATAAACTAGTGAATAATTTTGTGTAACAACAACTTCACACGAACACTTGCAATCAAATTCTTTCACAGTCACTTGGCTTTTCACATCATCTTATTTACATTTTCGAGAATAGGCATATTGTTTTGGAAAGGGATCGTCTCTGCTGGTGGTTGATAGATAACAGGAGGGTCAAAACTCTCATTCATTAGATGAGAATGCCTAAAAAAACAGGGTCTCAAAATCCTCTCTCTCGGACGCATTCTCCTCTATTTCACGTTCACTGGCAAAGATCTGTTCCAAAACCTTATGGACAGTAAACCTTTTCCCAGAGGACATTTCCGAGTGAGAGAGCATGCCGGTCGCAGTATACGCAGAGCACAATGTGGAACACACACACGCACACGCACACGCACACACACACACACACACACACACACACACACACACACACAGACAAGTTTTCTGCAGCCAAAACAGCTTGGGGCCAATTTGACCCCAGAGGATCATCCCTGCGTGCAATATGTGTTTAGGACATTGAAAAACAAATAGCATCATGATAATTTTATGCTTCATCAGTTGCCCCCATCAAATAAGGTAATAAAGTCATGAAATATGGAGCAAAAAAAAAAGGCCATTATTATTTTTTGAATGATAAACCTCAAATAGGGGTCAATTTGACCCCAAGGATAATAGGGGGGTTAACACACGTTCCTGAAATTTCAACACGGGACAATTTGCAATTGCACTTAACTACAGTATAAATACGTGTTCTTGACAGATTATAAACCTGATGATGAAAATGCATTCAAGTGTTGCTACATTGTGCTTGGGTTTGGAATCTTTTCTCATGCTCCCTTTGCTGCATCAAACTGGTCATGAGTCTGAACAGGAAGTTAACGTCCGCTGAATCGAGTCCTCGGTCCGCCTAATTGGACCAAAGATGGTCCATGGCTCACGTTGACATCACTGCAAATAAAACATGCATCATACCCGTTTTCAAGGAATGTGTGTTTGTTTCCACTCCAAAGCTCTTCCCTCCCACTAATGACTCATCCCACTTCAGTTAATTGCCACATTTTATTCTGCAGGTCAGGAACTTCTTCAGTTGACAGACCCGTTGTGATTCCGATCAACTAGCTGAACAAGTCGACTTTATTTGAAAATGTACAATTAAACGTGACGTTGATAAAACAGCAGTCTGTCTCTCTGTAGGTGCTCTGCGATTGACTTGTGACCAGCCCGGGGGTGGAGTCAACTTTTTTTGTCTGACGTCAGCTGGTATGGGTTCCTTCTCTGCGCAACCCTAATGGCATGCAGTGGTATCGAAAATGATCTGAAGGTTAACGTAATGTGATTGAAGAAAATTACAAATCATGACATCGACCCCGATGAAAATTGTTTTTGTAGGGGCATATCATGCCTTTGAAAGAGGCATATGTGTTGGACAGATGGGCAATGCCGAGCATCCATGGGGCTTTGCATGCCACAGGCGAAATCTAACCATGATCTGAATGGAAATAAAGGACTACCCTCATTCAACCGTGACAATAACAAGAGAGGTCAACATGTCAGCGCGAGACGAGCCAGAAGAATAAGCCGCGTCCCTGCAGGATTCAAAGTGAGGATACGTGTTGCACTCAGCCACCGCAGAATCAGAGTTGCTCGCTCAGCCAAAGATGAGTACAGAGCCGCAACTGATATTTCATTGGCGGCTGACAGAAAGAACATATTAAACTAATATTACAGTCACTAGATTGGTACACTCTATCTTTATCTGTAGGGTGCCTACAATTGAATTCAACAAAACACAATTCAATAAGATGATGCGACGAAGTTTCTGTCTTCCTTTTTTTTTTTTAATGCAAGCCGAGAAATGTGAGGCATGACCTCAATTTCATGTTAAGAACCTGTACATTTGGTGTACACTTTTTATATCCACTGTGTGTGTGTGTGTGTGTGTGCTCGCGCGTATGTGCGCACTTGTCATGATTCAGCTAGTAAATCTCTATTGCCAGAAGGCCTCAGGCTGGCAATAAGACTCTCAAAACTAACTGTCAAAACGTGAGCAGGTTGGAGGAAAAGTAATTTGTGTTCCTTCCAAAGGTGTGAAAAATGATCTGTGTTTGTGGACTTTTGCATTTGGTTTGTTTCATGTTGTCTTGTTTTTCTGCATCACATGTACTCACATCCCAGCGAGCTGATTGGTTGGCACAAGGAACAGAGCTGACGAAAACAGGAGCAGACCAGGACGTATAACGGCCGACAATCTATGTTTTATGTAAAAAAAAATGTTTTATGACATTATTCTTATGTGTGGGGTGTGTTAAGAGTGGATTTGTCCCTCGAACAGGGTCCAAACAAAGTCTTGCCGACAATCTTAAATAATGAACGTGCTCCATATTCAGCACCAAAAACCTTTGGTTGCGTCTCTCGAGTCATTTAACTCCACGAACGAACTGCGATGTGAACAGAGTGTAGCTAATCAAAGGAAGTGGAAGTAACTAAAAGAAAATAAGGCCAAACCTGGCGTTGTTTTTGCTGAGAAAGTGAGTTCCCTATTTGCCATGTATGGGGTCTGTCAAAGATTTTAAAAAATACTCATGTGTCTACCCGGCCTGACCCGAAACGTTGCTTCCCTAGACACTTTTTACTGCTAATATCGCCATCTTACACTCCTCTTCGAAAATATGTGGGTGGCATGAGCGCATAGCCAGGAGTTTTTGTTTTGTCTTCACTGTTTGAGATCATGTGCAGTAACGCCTCATAGGACTTTGCTTCGAGATCGATGGTGGGACAGAATTTTTATGGTTGTGTGGTCGGTGTTGAACTCATTGGAGCCAAACCACATACAACAGCGATGTCCAAAGTCGGTCCTGGAGGGCTGCAGTCCTGCCTGTTTTCCAGCTCTCCCAGCTGTAACACACCTGATTCAAATGATCAGCTCATCAACCAGCTCCGGAGCAAGATTAGAACAATCCTGATGATGTGAATCAGGTGTGTTATTCCTGGGAAAGCTGGAAAACAGGCAGGACAGCGGCCCTCCAGGACTGACTTTGGACAACCCTGACATACAATAAAACTGTTAAATGCTTGATTTTCTGTCTTTATGTGTGAGGTCTCTGTAACGGCCCATGACCTTTCATGTGTGGTTATTGTGTTGTGTGTGCTGGACAGTCTCCAAGTGCTTCTCCCTGATTGGCAGCCCTTGGCCTCGGCTCAACCCATATCAATCGGTGCAAGGGAAAGAGGCCTGATTAGTGATTGGTTTCCAGGAGTGCTACCAGATTACTAGTGATGGGTCCACGAGACCTCATGAGGCGTGTCGACACACTGACACACTGTGTTGATACTGTGCTGATACTGTGTCGCTGACCACTGCCACCTGCTGGACCTTCAAAATCCCTGCAGCCAACCCACTTGACAGACTGAACTGACTGATTTGATGATGAAGTGTATACAATATCTTTCACATTCATGCATTCATATTGTATCATTCAATGTGTTTCAATAATGTGAAAATTATGTGAATGAGGATGCTTGTGGCCCTTATCTTCACAAATTTTTATTTTGAAAAATAAGATGCTCCAGTGTTTTAAATTTCAGTCTGTTGCGTTTCTTGCATGCTATTTCTGCCATGGGTTAAATAGGATTCTGTTGCCTTTAGAAGTGGCTGGCTATTTGTTCATGGCTGGCTGTACTGTAGTCAGTTCCTAAGCCGCTGTCTTTTGTACGCAGCGCACTGTAGCGTAGTAACGTAACGTAATGTAGCGTATCGTTTTCGTGAGTGTCTTTGACTGACATCTTCAATACATTCATATACAGTACTCAACTCAACTGTATCTCACTCGGATACTGTCGGGAGGTGTGTGTGTGTGTGTGTGTGTGTGTGTGTGTGTGTGTGTGTGTGTGTGTGTGTGTGTGTGTGTGTGTGTGTTGGGTTGTGCTCCTGTTCCCAGAATCGTGGGCACTGTTTGTGTACGTTTAATACAAAACCTCTTCAGAATCCCACTTTCACTCTCATCCGACTGTCACTGCCAAGTTGGGGTCTTTCACTGCCAAAAGATGATAACAGTCTGTCACAAATAAGAAATCTTTTATGAGTTGAAAACTCTGTGTGCACTAGGCCTTAGAAGAGTGAGGTCAGAGACGTGTTGCTCATATGGAAGCAGGGAAAACCACCCACAAACAATTGTTAGGATGGCCCCAAGAGCCGCGCTAAGGATGTATGAGCGCAATCAGTCCAATGTCGAGTCACGTTATTTCCCTTGAGAAAGTAATTTTTAAGATGAATTGCCATTAAAACAGCAGTTTGTGACGTTCACCTTCACACCACACAAGCCACTCAATTAATTCCAAATAATGAGCAGAATATGATCTTTGAACATAAAATAGCCGATAAACAAAAGGGTCTGATATGCACATAGGAGTTGATTCATTATTTATAAGGCGCGTGTGATTATGCATGGATAACACAGTGAAGCCGTAATTAGCGCAATATTCTTTTATGAGGAAATTACACTTGAATGCAGGGGGCGCACAAGAGCAAAAATGAATAAACGAATGTAATTATTGGTCTCTTGGTGTGATTTTTTTTCAGCGTCTTTTCTTTTTCATGTTATCCATCCATCCATCTTCTACCGCTTATCCGGGGCCGGGTCGCGGGGGCAGCAGCTTTAGCAGGGAAGCCCAGACTTCCCTCTCCCTAGCTACTTCTTCCAGCTCTCCCCGGGGGATACCGAGGCGTTCCCAGGCCAGCTGGGTGACATAGTCTCTCCAGCGTGTCCTGGGTCGTCCTCGGGGTCTCCTCCCGGTGGGACATGCCCGGAACACCTCACCAGGGTGTTTCATTGTTTTTAACATGAAATTGAGGTCATGCCTCACATTTCTCGGCTTGCATTAAAAAAAAAAGGAAGACAGAAACTTGGTCGTCCCATCGTCTTATTGAATTTTGTTGTTTCAAGGCCAGGTTTTAGTCATGTAAGAAAACAAAAACAATAAACCATTTCCAAACATATAAATCTCAATGACTATATTTTAAAAATATATCTTTGAGAGTGTAATTAATTAATTCATTCATTTTCCGATCCGCTTTATCCTCACAAGGGTCGCGGGGGGTGCCGGAGCCTGTCCCAGCTGTCTTCGGGCACACCCTGAACCGGTTGCCAGCCAATCACAGGGCACACAGAGATGAACAACCATCCATGCTCACTCTCACACCTAGGGACAATTTGGAGTCTCAAACCTGCATGTTTTTGGAATGTGGGAGGAAACCAGAGTACCCGGAGAAAACCCACACAGGCCCGGGGAGAACATGCAAATTCCACACAAGGAGGCCGGAGCTGGAATTGAACCCGGTACCTCTGCACTGTGAGGTCGACGCGCTAACCACTGAATCACCGGGCCGCCGAGAGGGGAATTGAAAAAAATAAAATTAAATTTAAAAAAGCAAATTAAATGATGTGGTTGCACAACTGTGTACACTCTCTTGTAAATGGGATTTGGATATGTGTTCAGAATTAACCAATAACATTCAAAGTCATGCTAAATGGCAGTGCATCTGCCACCAAGTGCCATTGACTAACCCTAAATCAATTTCCAATGTTTTAGTGGGATGTCCCCTCCACTTTTGTCTTTCTCGGAGAGAAGCCTGAAGGTTTTGTATTCATAAAAACTGCAATTTTGAGTTGTTCATAACTCCTTCAACCTTTTCTAATACCCCCGTTCCAAGTGAACCCCCCCCAAACAAAACAGCTCTGAAGTATGCATATGCTTCCACAACTGTGCTTCACTGTAAGTATGTGTTGTGTTTGTGCCAAACATACCTTTTTGGAATTATGGCCAAAAAGTTCAATCTTGGTTTCACTTAGGTGTCATGCAACTCCACCATTACACTTGTTTGATTACACTTATGGCCCTATTTTGGCGCCCAGAGCAAGGTTAGTACAAAATCCAATTTTCTGTTTGGACAGTGTGGTAAATAGGCAGCGCCGTTGTGGGTGTGAACACAGCCGGCCTGATTCCTGGAAAATCGAAGCAGCCCCCATCGTTCCCTTTAAATTCAACATATAATATGTGAGACATGTGGTCTAATTCAGGGGTCCCCAACCGTTACCGGTCCGCAGGACATTTGGTACCGGGCCGCACAGAAAGAACTTGCCTTAATTCCGTTTGATTTATTTCGGAATACAAAAGATGTTTTATTTTGAAAAATTACCGGATTCTCCGTTACATCCGTCTGTGTAACGCTTGACTCACGTCAAGCCACGCTTCTCCGTCACGTGACCGATTACGCGAAAAACAAAACGGCGGAGCTCGCAAAATGAGTAAAAAAACTGCTGGAGATCGCAAATGATGGCGGCCTTAAAAGAACGTTCGAGACAACTGGACTAAAGTCATGGCTGAATACTCTGAGATCGCCACAATAGCACTGTTGCTATTTCCGACATCCTACCTGTGTGAGGTGGGGGTTTTCTGCAGCAACGGCGACTAAAACAAAATTACGAAGTAGACTGGACACAAACCACACACTTGAGGTGTCATTGTCTCCTATTACCCCGAGATGGGACCGTCTGGTTGCAGAAAATCAAGCTCGGGGCTGTGGTGAGTCATCATTTTCATGCACTTTGAATTTGTGTTGGCATTAAACATTACCATAGCGATCAGAGTGTTGCGGCCAAATTAGACGCTCCTTGTGTTTATTATTATTTCGAAAACACCGCAGTTTTCATGCAGATCATACCATATTATTTTGTTGTAATATTTCCACCACACCTTAAATGCTGGTCCCTGAAAATATTGTCTGACTTAAACCGGTCCGTGGGGCAAAAAAGGTTGGGGACCCCTGGTCTAATCGATGGAGGTAGGAATGCACAGAGTACATTTAAAAGGAACTGCAACAAGATCTCATATGGATGATATAAAATTGGATGTTGTGGAGCCTTTCTCCCTCAATCATGCATCTGTGTGTCAATTCCACCCCCCGTAACCCCTACCACCGCCACAGCCACACACACACACAATCAACCATGCAGCGGTCCGCAGATGCTTTTAAACATACAGTAAATATTCTCTAGTACGGACTCGTGTTTGCGCTGTCCAATTTGTCCTTATAACAGAAATTCCTTATTTGGGAAATGAGCATGGTACATGCAAGTATGTTGACAAAATGCACGTGTAACAACACAATCAATAAAATGCAAAAATATACTGTTCAAAAACTGTTTTATTGCATATAACAAAAGCTGCAATACAGGTGTATCAAAAAAAATCACAAAAGTACAATACGTACAGAATTTTAATGCTTATGTACTATGTCTTTCCTACCTTGGGAAAAAAAATGTCTATTTTGGATTGTTTAGCTGGGTGCATTCTTTGCTTTATGACAACGTTTGCCTGCGTGTCATACAGTGTTCTTGCAAGTTGCAAGTAAAAGTCCCGTTGATCGCTGATGTCTGGTGATTCCTGTGCATATTCAAGGATTTTTGTTGCCATTTGCATGGCGTCCTTGCTGGAAGGTGGCTTGTAATCAGCAGTTGAACCGGGAAGATCATCTTCTTCCTCAGACTCGACCACATTGTTGGTTTGCTCGAGCAATTCTGCGATTTCTGTTGCTGAGTAATCTTTCGTCACAGCCAAATCACAGTCCACATTTAGAAGATCCTGGTTTGTCAGGTCAGGAATTATTTGACGCAGTGGAATAAGGTCACTCTCATCAATATTTTCCTCCTCAGCATTGTGAATGATCGCATCTGTCTGTGAAAATCCACACTTGGAAAAGCATTTAGAGATGGTACAAGATTCTAATTTCATCCAAGCAGCTTCTATCCATTCAATGGCATTCCTGACATTGATTTTTTTTACAAGGTCACTTGCTTTGTTGCACTCATCCATGTTTAGTAAAATACTTTTCAGCATGCTCTTACGATACTGCAGCTTGACATTTTGGATGACTCCAGCATCCATCGGCTGCAAGTGAGATGTTGTGTTTGGCGGGAAGAACATTATCTTTACGTTTGACAAGGTTGCTGGGACGTGGGCTCCACAATTATCCATAAACAATAGAATCTTTCGGTTTTGGATGATCATCTTGTTATTTAGCTGATGCAACCACTTCATAAAGATTTCTGAAGTCATCCAAGCTTTGCGGTTGGCTTCATATGTCACTCTCATTTGTTGTTTATAGTCTTTTGTGAAGCACCGCGGCTTAACTGATTTTCCAATGACCAATGGACGCAACTTTTCACCAGCCATTGAACTTGTCAACAGTACGGTAATCCGGTCTTTAGCAAGTTTACCATTCTTTGCAGGATCACATTTACTCACATATGAGCGGGATGGAAGAGTTCTGAAAAATAATCCGGTCTCATCACAGTTAAAAATATCATTTGCTGAATATCCTTCGATGAGACCTGGCAGCTTCCCTTTCCACTCATTCACCGTCTCGGTCTTTACCTCCCCTCCCTCACCACACAAGACAGAATTGGTCAACTGATGCCGTGCAACAAACTTCTGCAGCCAGCCACCGGATGCTTCGAAGTCGTCTATGCCCATATATTTCGCTATGGAGCTAGCCTTCTCACGAATTAGCGGCCCGGTTAGCGGGAAGTTTTTAGCACGACAACAGTGAAACCATTCCAGCACACGATCATTTACCGCGCTGTATCTCGTGCGTCGAGCCACAAGCAATTTCCTATGAGCAGGCAGACTCCCACATTCGTACCGGGCAAGAATCGATGCCTTGTTTTTTAAAGTCTCGTAGATTTGAGTCTTTCCGACTCCAAGTGTCTCCTGGATGCTCTTTACTTTGTGCCCAGCCTCGCTCAAACGGATGCATTTCACTCGCTCCGCTACAGTCATTATGGTTCTTTGACGTTTAGATGCCATGATCTACAAGACGCAAGTGAATACAGTACGTACAGTTAAAAACTATCGCAGTTACAATAAAACGCACGCCAATAAAAACTCACTTACACGTCGTCGTTTCGGATCGGGTGAATGAAAACGGCGAAGCGAACACGTTTGTTTCGTCGGGTCAAGTGGGCGCTGCTTTTAAAGCCAGTGCCGTGATCTACGAGACGTAAGTGAATAAAGTTAAAATCATTCACAATTACAATAAAACGAACGCTAAATAAAAACTCACTTACACGTCGTCGTTTCGAATCGGGTGAATGAAAACGGCCAAGCGAACACGTTTGTTTCGTCGGGTCAAGTGGGCGCTGCTTTTAAAGCCAGTGCCGTGATCTACGAGACGTAAGTGAATAAAGTTAAAATCATTCACAATTACAATAAAACGAACGCTAAATAAAAACTCACTTACACGTCGTCGTTTCGGATCGGGTGAATGAAAACGGCCAAGCGAACACATTTGTTTCGTCGGGTCAAGTGGGCGCTGCTTTTAAAGCCAGTGCCGTGATCTACGAGACGTAAGTGAATAAAGTTAAAATCATTCACAATTACAATAAAACGAACGCTAAATAAAAACTCACTTACACGTCGTCGTTTCGGATCGGGTGAATGAAAACGGCCAAGCGAACACGTTTGTTTCGTCGGGTCAAGTGGGCGCTGCTTTTAAAGCCAGTGCCGTGATCTACGAGACGTAAGTGAATAAAGTTAAAATCATTCACAATTACAATAAAACGTACGCTAAATAAAAACTCACTTACACGTCGTCGTTTCGGATCGGGTGAATGAAAACGGCGAAGCGAACGTTTGTCCCGTGGAGTCTTTCCGCGTATCGGGTGGAGCGTTGCGTGTATTTAAGCTCCCGCTGCATGACGTCTCCATCCGGGTTACGGCTAGTGGAATTTCCGCTTACGTAGTTCCGGTAACATGTAATTTCGTAGTCAAAATGTTAATGCATAGGTTTTTATTCCGGGTGAAGGATATTCCGTTTCATAGAATTCCGGGAATGGGAATATTTACTGTACTGTATATTAAAGACGATGAGAATAATAATAAATAATTAAATGAATTCATTTTTTTACAATAATTTTTGATTGTTCGATGCATGCTGTTGTCATTAAATATATCAATCAAGTTTATGAAAGGAATATGATGGCACCCCCTACACGTCTGCGGTTCAAAATCTGCCTTCCTCCCTTCGCTTCAATCAAATCCAACAAAATCACATTAACCACCTGCACCACGATTTAGACCTGGTTTCATCTGGTCTAATGTCGAGTCTACTTTCTGTCACCAATTTGCCAGGTGCTCTGGGGGCATGTACTGTAATTTAAACAGCCCTCAAACCGCTAGATTACCCAGTGAGGCGCTGCTAAATTCCCAAACAAAGAAAACTCAATTTGCCCGGCATGAAAATGAATATGCCGCTGTCTTAACGCCGAACGCACATGTGCCTGTCAACAAAAATAGGGCTCATTATATCTGATTGACTTGTGAATGGTTTGACTGAATTTGGCAGCTGACAGGAGGGAAACCATATGCGATGGAACAGTTGCAGATGCAAAGTCTTGAACACCAATTACAGTCACCAGGAGTGTCATGATTCGGTTTTGACCAACAGGTGGCACTGTGAGGCTTTTCCCTGCAGCTGCACACCTGTTGGTCGTTAGGTAGTTATGGCTTTAAAAGGACTCCCAGCCTGACCACTCATTGTCGGGTCATTGTTTGCTTGGTAGCTGCTGTCAGGTTTGTTTCTCATGTTTAGGTCATGTTTGTTCCCGTCATGTTTCGGTTAGTGATAGTTGTTAGCACTTTCTTTGTTTTGGTTTCAGTTTCCTCTGTGTTTTATTAAATACAATTCTTCAAGTTCACCCTGCTCCTCCCTCCCTCCTGAATGACCCGACCTGGACCCCGCAGGTACAAAGGACTGGTCCCATTTCCACGATGTGCCTGGCGGAGCACGTCCGCGGCCGACACCCTTTTCCCCTTCAGGCAGCGCTGGTGATGCGGCTGTCCCATGTTTTCGTTTCGTCAAGCCGCGTGCGTCTACGTTGGGCCGAGCCCCGTCCGCGTCCACGTTGAGCCCACGTCAGGCCGAGCCCCTGTTCACGTCCGGCTGTCCCATGTCCCCCGTTACGTCGAGCTCCGCCCACGTCAGGCCAAGCCCAGCCAAAGGATTGCCGTCGCTTCTTGTTCCTGTTCTCCGGCGAGGCGAAAGTCGCCATCGCTTTTGTTCCTGTTCTCCGGTGAGGCGAAGGTCGCCGTCGCTTTTAGTTCCCATTCCCCAGCGAGGCAAGTCTTTGAATAACTTTGGTGTGTCTGGGATCCGTCCCTTGAGGGAGGGGTGCTGTCTTGATTCGGTTTTGACCAACAGGTGGCACTGTGGGGCTTTTCCCTGCAGCTGCACACCTGTTGGTCGTTGCAATTATGGCTTTAAAAGGACTCCCAGCCGGACCACTCATTGTCGGGTCATTGTTTGCTTGTTAGCTGCTGTCAGGTTTGTTTGTCATGTTTAGGTCATGTTTTGCTTTTGGGGTCCTTTACCACCTCGCAACGTGACAAGGAATATATATCCAGTGGTAAATGGTCATCTTTCGTCTCAAACTGTAAACCTCACTGCCATGATGGAATTACCGAAGAACACAGTGTTGACTAGTGTGAAAAAGAGTCAAACTGATAGCTTCCTATAGGTGTTGAAATCAATGTGTGTGAGTGCTAAACCTTACCAGAAGGACGGAGAAGGGAAAAGGGGGCAGGCTGTATTATTGACCTCTTTCTGGGTGCTCATTGGGTGCTGGTGAAGCTCAACTCACATCCGTGTGTGTTGCTGTAGGCAGCTTGGCACCAATGCAAAGGTGACAGACACCGTTCCAAAAATGGAACTAGAAAAGAGGAAATGTAGCACGTTTGAGACGAGCTGGAAGGACAGCAAAAGATACGCTTGGGGAGATCACGAAAATCGTTCTTGCTCTTTGTTACAACAGGACTTCAGACGGAGCCAATAATTTTTTTTTGTTGCAACATTGGGCTTAGTTGCCACAGTTTTTATGCCAGATGCCTTTCCTGACGTCCGGTGGTTGACTGGTTAGCGCGTCGGCCTCACAGTGCAGAGGTGCAAAGTTCGATCTGGCCTTCCTATGTGGGGTTTGTTCTTCCCGTACCTGCGTGGGTACTCCAGTTTCCAAGCACATTCCAAAAACATGCATGCCAGGTTAATTGATCACTCTAAATTGTCCATAGGTGTGATTGTGGTTGTGAATGTTTGTTCATCTATGTGTGACCTGCTATTGGCTGGCAATGAGTTCAGGGTGTCCCCCCCGCCTACTGCCCGAAGTCAGCTGGGTTGGGCTCCAACACGCCTGTGAGAATAAACGGATTAGAAAATGGATGGGTGGATGGATGCAACCCACTCATTATTTTGTCCAGGCACGGGGGCAGGAGCAGCTAGGTTTTGAGTCGCGGGGCGGGAATTGAACCAGGGGTGTCTTCATGAAAGGCAGAAGCATGCACAACTGCACTGAGCCAATGAATTCATTAAATAGAATATAATTCTTATTATTTTTCATTAAGGAACAACTTTTGCATGCCAGGTTAAATGCATTTTCCCCAGAATAAGCACAATCGATTCCAAAGATTTTAAAACCATACCAATGGTAAGATATGTGTACTATAGAGATGAAAGAAGGAAAAAGTCATCCTCTGGTCTTTTTTTTTTTTTTTTTTTTCTTTCAGAAATGTGTGGTTCTGATTAAATTGCGCCCACTGCAATATCTTGCTTGCTGATCTTAGTTCATATAAGACGTGAAGGCCTGTGTGTCTGCACGGACTGCTGAGATGGACAACAAGGGATGAAGAAATGCAGTGTGAGACCGAAAGGGGTTTAATCAAATCCTCTCTGACACTTGTCAAGAATCAAAAACAACCACACACACACACACACACACACTCGCACTCACATACACGCACGCACATTTGCATAATCAGAAGGCGTTCTTATTTGTTTGAAACATTGTATGCTGTCTCTTGTTACTTTGCTTGTATGATATCCATCGTCCATAGGGAACATTGATTTCAACGAGCATTGTTTCGATACCATTTTTTGGGCCCCCGATGCCGACTAAATATTAAAAATTGTTCTTCTTGTCATTCTAAAGAACTGCACACACACTTGATTGTAAAATAATTCCGGGTTAAATGATCGCCTTTGAAGTATGAGGGGTAACATACTTACTTGGGTATCGTCGTGTTTTCCTTCCACACGCGGGCTCTGGAATATGCCCTGGAATTACTGAGCATTGTGGGTGAAATGACGTCAGAGGTTTGCTCAGCCTGTACTGAACACGTGTGTGTGGCATATAACCACAGCCACAGGGTCATGTTACGACGGCGTGACGTCACGGCCGTAAAGTGGGCGGTTGCCAAAGTATTGATATAAAAGGTGGCTACTGACAATAAAGGGCAGTGAGCACAAAGTCCGACTCCACGCGTTTTATTAAACACAACATTTGGCGACAAGGATGGAGCTTCCACTCTCGCCTCTTCCTCCGTTCCTCGCCCTGCCTGGCGAGCCGCCAGTCCCGTGGTCCCGCTGGTTGGAGTCCTTCGAGACCTTTATTGAAGCCTTCGGGCTAGCCGACGCTAGCGACGCGCGAAGGCGGGCAATGCTTGTCCATAGCCTGGGCTGTGAGGGCCAACGCATCTTTCGCACCCTCGGACCGGCCACGAAATTTTCGGACTGTGTGGCATTGCTCTCCGGACACTTCGCTGCTCCACAGAGCGTCATGGCACGGCGGATTATCTTCCGGCAGCGTCGACAGCGGCCCGGTGAGTCGGTCCACCATTACGTCGCCGACCTCCGGGGACTAGCCAGCCTCTGCAGGTTCGGAGATCTGGAGGGCGAGATGATTAGGGACCAGCTAGCCGAACACACGACGGACCTTAAACTGCGGGAGAAGCTGTTTTTATCGCCGGACGACACGTCGCTGTCTAGGGCGGTGGAAATGGCTTTCCAGCTCGAGTCTGCGGCCCTGTTAGCATCCCGGCTAGCCGCCTCGGACCCAGCTCCAGCCCTTCCCCACCTCGCTCCACATCTGCCTCTTTCATCTCGTACTGTTGCTCTCACGGCCCCACTCCCCGACACCACTGCTCCTCTCGACGAGCCGGAGGTAAACGTCGCGGGACGTCGAGGCGCCACGATGAGGCAACATTGTGGGAACTGCGGCTCCTCATCACACCGCACACGTGCGCCCGCGTGCCCGGCGCTAGGACAAAGATGCCAACGTTGCGGTAGGCTGAACCACTTTGCTAAAGTCTGCCGCTCTGTTTCTAATCCTGTGGACCCCGGGCCCCACCTAACCAACGCATCTGGCTCCACCACCATCCACTCGGTGGGCGCCTGCAGCAAGCCGTTCAAGTGGTGCGCAGTCGAGCTGGACGGCGTGTGTCTGTCACTGCTGCTGGACACCGCAGCCTCCAAGTCACTCCTGAATGAGGCCACGGTCCGGCGACTTTTTCCACGAATGACTGTTAAACCTGGCACGGAAGACCTGTTTGGTTATGGACACACCAAGATCGACATGGTTGGCACTGCGACCTTTTCCGTGCGCTATGGCGCTAGAACTCTCCCAGCTTTCACCTTTCAGGTGTCCCGCAAGGGCGCCAACCTCCTCGGTTTCGACCTGTTCTGTGCCCTGGGCTTCTCCATTACAGACAACATGGGTGCCACCATACTAACCGTCACCACGCCCTGGCTGCACCGCTGGCCCTCGCTGTTCGCTGGACTGGGCTGCCTCACCGCCTTCAACCACCAGCCGCTCCTGAACCCGGAGGTGACTCCAGTCATTCAGCCTCTCCGCCGCCTGCCCCTCGCCCTACGTGCTGATGTTTCAGCCGAGCTGCAGAAACTTCTGGACGCTGGCATAATCGAACGAGTGGACGCATCGCCATGGATCTCCAACCTAGTGGTGGCACGGAAGAAGACGGGCGGCCTGCGCCCCTGCATCGACCTCAGACAGGTGAACAAAGCGGTGATACCAGATAAATATCCTCTGCCCACTACAGAAGAGCTCTCTGCCAAGTTTCACGGCTCCACAGTCTTCTCCAAGCTCGACCTCCGCCAGGGTTACCTGCAGGTTCTGCTGCACCCAGAGAGCCGCAACCTCACCGCTTTCGTGTCACACATGGGCGTTTTCAGGTACACCCGCATGCCTTTTGGGCTTAGCTCTGCCCCCAGCTGCTTCCAGAAGATCATGGCCACCATCTTCGCCGGCATCCCTGGCGTGGTTGTGTACCTGGATGACATAGTGGTGCACGGCGCGACAGCAGCCTCACACGACGACCGCCTCACCAGGGTTCTAGAGGTGCTCGCCCAACACAACCTCACGCTGAACGGCGAGAAATGCATTTTCTCCGCGCCGGTCATCGAGTTTGTGGGGTTTCGCCTGAATGCCGACGGCCTCAGCCCGCTCCACTCAAATGTGGAAGCCATCCTACGCCTGCCTGAGCCCTCCTGCCCCGCGCAGCTGTCCTCATTCCTGGGCATGACGGCGTTCTACCTGCGTTTTCTTCCACACTACTCAGAGACCACGGCGCCACTACGCGCACTCCTCAAACAGGATGCCCCCTGGTCCTGGACACCCATGTGCTCCGCGGCAGTCCGCCAGCTGAAGACACAGCTCACCTCCCCTCCAGTGCTCGCCCACTTCGACCTCCATAGCCCTACGCTGGTGACCTGCGACGCGTCCAACACGGCGGTAGGGGCGGTCCTGTCCCAGCTGCACGGGGGGACTGAACGTCCCGTGGCGTTTGCCTCACGATCTCTGACTCCCACGGAGCAGAGGTATTCGGTGGGGGAGAGAGAAGCGCTTGCCTGCGTCTGGGCGTGCGAGCGGTGGCACATGTACCTTTACGGGCGGCACTTCACGCTCCGGACCGACCACCAAGCACTCACAGCCCTCCTGGCCACGGCAGGATCGGGACACAAACCGCTGCGCCTGTACCGGTGGTCAGAGAGACTGCAGGCCTACAACTTCACGACAGTGTTCACACCCGGCAGAGAAAACGTTGTGGCTGATCTGCTCTCCAGGGCCACGCCCACCTCAGCGCCAGACACCGCCCCGGACGGCTCAGAGTCAGAGCTGGTCCTCATGCTGCACGAGCCCCTCCGAACAACAGTCTCCCTGCAGGAGCTCCAGGCGGCCTCTGCACAGGACCCCGTGCTTTCACAGCTCCGCACGTTTATCCAGGAGGGCTGGCCTGCGAAGGTGCCAGAGGAGCTGGCGCCCTACCACCGGGTCAGAGACGACCTTTCCTGCTGGAACGGTGACTGCGTCGCTCGGGGGCTCTGCACGGTGATCCCCAGCTCTCTACGAGCACGCATCCTGAACATGGCACACGACGGTCACCTGGGCATTGTGAGAGTGAAGCAGCGCTGCAGGACCCTGGTTTGGTGGCCAGGCATCGACAGGGACATTGAAACGATGGTCAAGGACTGCGCCGCCTGCCTGACCAGCGGTAAGACGGGCCCACCCCCGACACCACCTTTGCAGCCCCTCCAATGGCCAGCGACGCCGTGGTCCCACATCCAGGTGGACATCTGTGGGGAGCTCCATGGCACTCCTCATCACCAGCGGTTCCTGTTGGTGGCCTACGACCTCCACTCCAAGTGGCCGGAGGTCCTCCCCGTGGGGTCAGTAACCACACAGCAAACCACTGACTTTCTTTCTTCCCTGTTTGCCCGCTGGGGTGTGCCAGACACCATTACCACAGACAATGGGCCCCAGTTCCTCTCGGCTGACTTCGCTGCCTTCACAGGGGAGAGAGGGATTAAGCACATCAGGACGGCCCTGTACCACCCGCAGGCCAATGGGGGCGTGGAAAGGTTCAACCAGACCCTCAAGAACGGCCTGAGAGCACATCTGACCGAAGGTCTCCCATTCAGCACGGCCCTGCAGAACACACTACAGCACTACAGAGCGACGCCACATGCCACGACAGGTAGCTCCCCAGCCCTTCTGATGCTCGGACGGGAACTCCAACTTCCCATGGATCGACTACGGCCGCCCAGCAGGGATCCTCCAGGCCCTCCAGCAGCAGGACCCTCTGTCGGCGACCTGGTGGCAGAGGCGCAACGCCGGATGAAGCACCGCTACGACAGGGCACATCGGGTGAGAGGACACACACTCAAGGTGTTGGACTGGGTCCGTATCCGCCGGCCGCATCGGTCCCACAAGCTGCTATCCTTCTGGTCCTCACCCCAACAGATAATGGCACAATTGGGCCCAGCTACCTTCCTCCTTGCTGACGGCTCCCGTTGGCATGCCAGTCGCCTAAGGCGCGTCAACCCACCATCAGCACAAGAACTCGCCGCGGCGGCTGATCCGCGCCACACTGCCGGGGACTGGGATCTCCCTCCGGTAGCCCCAGGAATCCCACCCGAACTCGAAGTGCCGGCTGACGCCCTCGGACCGAGGCTCCGCCCTGTTCGGGCTCGTCGGCAGCCCCTGTATCTCAGGGACTACATAGTCTGATTATGTGGCAGAATAAACCACATGGCTATGCGGGTAAATGGGTAGTCTACCCTGTTTACCCAGATAGGTTGGCCATGTTCTGGCTTTGAAGTTGTGCACTATTAATATGTTTGAATGTTTTTGCACTTTTATAAAAGGGGGGGGTGAATGTGGCATATAACCACAGCCACAGGGTCATGTTACGACGGCGTGACGTCACGGCCGTAAAGTGGGCGGTTGCCAAAGTATTGATATAAAAGGTGGCTACTGACAATAAAGGACAGTGAGCACAAAGTCCGACTCCACGCGTTTTATTAAACACAACAGTGTGATCACTCATCAGTGAGTGTCGTGCGAGTGCAAGACAAAAGGCGCTGCGTTCAAAGTTCTAGAAGTATCGGTAAATGGCATCATTGGTTCGTACTCACAGATAGCGATGAAAGCGTTTTCCCTTGTTATCGGTGCAACATGAATTTCAACCTTCCAGCTGGGTATTATTATTATTATTATTATTATTATTATTATTGCTATTATTTTCTTTTGTATTTAGAGGAGCGATCTGTGTGCCTTTAGGTGGCTACAGTTTGTTAAGTCAGTGCTATTCCTGTTTGGGCAGCTTTTGAATGGTTGTTGTTATGCTAACGTGGTTAATATACAACACACTACTATGTCATTCAATTGCATCACTCTCAATTTATCAAGAGGATAAGCAGATCAGATAATGGATGGATGGATATGAATAAAAACAAACTGAATAATGTATGCTGCAGCCCAGTTTTCAGCCAAAAGGATCTTTTTCTACCCGCAACCTTGCACAGCTGCAATACACAAACGCTGAATCACTCTTCACTTGGGCTTCAAGAAATCCACAAGTTGTTCCATGTGATTGTTTCACTTGCATTTGTCTTTTACCACCTGACAGTTTCCATGATGTATGATGATTCCCCATTAGCAGCTGACTGTAATGTAATCCCCTTTGCGAAATCATTAGGCGCGCTGCCAACTCCGCGGTGATTTGTCCCAATACCATCATGGCCTGACAGGAAGACATTCCAAGTGTGATTTGCAACTTTTTCACGTCAACAAAGGAGCGATGTGAGATGTAGTCCAGCCCTGCTAAAGAAATGAAAGCTGTCTTTCAGGATTAAACAAATATTTGATGTCATCTGTGTAGGAGTATTGGATAGCAATTGGAATGTTGGATTCCAATTGAAGTATTTGATCATGTTGCTTAACATTAAAAACAAAACCTGATTATATGGAAGTGTGCAGAGTGATGGCTTGTCATGTCCGTGACTCCGGAAAAAACAAGTGAGCAATTTGGGCCATTCATCATTTAACTGTAGCCAAAGTGAAGCTGGTTTGATACAGTTTAAACCAGCGGTCCCCAACCCCCGGGGTGCGAACCGGTACTGGTCCGCAGGTCATTTGGTGCCGGGCCGCACAGAAAGACCAAATACACATTACTTCAGTCTGAAACGTGTTGTATTTTGAAAAGATACTGGATTCTGTTATATCCATCGACATGATGTCACTTTAGACGCAAGGGGAAGGTGGTGCTTCTCGGTCACGTGATAGGTTACCGCTAAAATGAAACCCAAGAGCGAGCAAAATTAGTTAAAAAACAAACGTCTTTGCAAAGTTCCTTTGGGAAGGGGGCAAGGCCCAGCCAGGAGACGGAAGAGGAGCCTGCGACTTTTAAGAAAAAGAAAGCTACATTTAATAAGATAGTATCAGGAGTCCTACTTAAGATACGGATTTATTTCAGCAGGAGATTCCCACGCAACAAGCCCACTCTGCATAATATGCGGCGATGGTGAGTCGTATTTTTCATGCACTTTTTTTTTGCCGATGTATCTTATTTTGAAGGCACGTTTAAACGTTACCATAGTGACCAGAGAATTTTGCGGTCAGATCAGACGTTCCTCGTGTCATGATTCGTGTTTATTATTATTTTGTGAAAATACCAGTTTCATGCAGCTCATATCATATTATATTGTTGTATGTATCCGGCCTTAAAGGCCGGTCCCTGAAAATATTGTCTGACATTCAACCGGTCTGGGCGGTAAAAAAGGTTGGGTACTACTGGTTTAAACGACAGTGTGCGGTACCCTCAATTGGAGATGTGGGTGGGGGAGTTCATAGACGCTCACAAGTCCCATCTTAACTCATCAGTGAAGCCCTACAAGTTCAAACATGCAAGTCATCGTGCCTGACCTGACAGTCAAAAGAATGTGGCCATACAAAGCCACATTTTAAAGTGACATTTTGTCTTTTTAAGGCTGTGGTCGGCAACACGCGGCTCCAGAGCCGCATGCGGCTCTTTAGCGACATCTAGTGGCTCACTGGAGGTTTTAAAAAATGTTTGAAAATGGAAAAATATTTTGATAGTAGGCTAATATAGCTCCAATAGATATAGATACATGTTGCAACTCCGAAAAAGGAGAGCTGTGGTGTTGATCACTTCACTGACACTAAGAAAAGCAAAAATAATGCATGAAAACAAAAAATCAAGCGAGGAAATCACAAAATAAATTCTATGGGGGCGTTTGTGAACACACAACAAGGGAATGAATAACAAACAATTCTGAGACAGTCCAGTCTCCTACATACATACAGCATGTGTTTCCTTCATTGTAAGTTTTATAGAAGGCTTTATTTTTTTGCGGCTCCAGACATATTTGGTTTTTTTTGCCCTACGTGGCTCTTTCAATATTTTGGGTTGCCGACCCCTGTTTAAGGAAACGCACGCCAATAAAGAAGATGTTCTTGCAGCAGGATTTACATACCAACAGTATGTGTTTACCCTCTGCGAATGAAATGGACATGAAACAACTAGATATACAGTAAATATCAAACTTATTGGAAGTGGATAGTAACTACCCTAAGGAAGGGAACAGGGAAATACGCACACTCTCATGCATACACACACGTTCGCCCTCTCGACAAACATATTAATGAGCCTCATCTGTCGCAACACACGCACACGCACAAGTTACCTGCAATTTCCACAGACTATTACCTTAATGGTTTCAAAGGTCATTAGAAATAATCCCAGGATCATAAATCACATTTAACACTGTTGAAATTTTCCTTCATGTTAACCACACAGCAAATAGTCTATGATGCACACAATGTTTCTGTTTATCCAACAGAGATGATATCACCTGAAAATAAATGGAGCAGAGGAAACATTGTATTATTTTGTGGGGACTTGACGTTTTTCATTGTTGACTGACGATTTCAAACGAGAGCTAGCAAACATGCATTCAACCACAAATGGACTGGAAATGATTTGTTGAGTCCCATGCACTCTGAATATATTGCACTAGTCTCTCTCGTCAGATATACAGTACTGTGTTTACTGTTCAAATGCACACAGAAGAACATCCGACATCGGAATATGTGGAAATACTGTATTTTAGAATTGAAGTAAAACTATGGAGTAATAATGTCCCAATTTTATGATGCCTGTTCACCCACTTGAGTATATTCCAGCCTACCCGCCTCTCATTTTGTCTGAGTACTGTTTGAAGTTGTGTGTGAAGCTCATTCTGGAATTACTGCTACTTTAAATCACAGTAATAACGACAACCTGGTTGAAAAAAAAAGCACTCTATTCATTTATTCAAGTTTAGATGATTTGGAACCTGTGTGGTGAATACCAACTGAGGATTTAACCATCCATCCATCCATCCATCCTTCATAAGGGTCGTGGGCTGGAGCGTGTCCCAGCAGTAGGTGGGAGACACCCTGAACCGTCTGCCAATCGCATGGCACACAGAGACAAACAACCACCCGCGCTCACACTCACACCTAGGGACAATTTAGAGGGGTCAATCAACCTGCCATACATGTTTTTGGAACGCGGGAGAAAATCTGGAGTACCCAGAGAAAACCCACTCAGGCAAAGGGAGAACATGGAAACTCCCACACAAGAAGGTCGGAGCCCGGAATTGAATCCTCGACATCTGTACTGTGAGGCAGATGTGCTTACCAGTTGACACCGTGCTGCCCCCTTCACAAACTTCCATCTATCCATTCATTTTCAAATCCGCTGATGCTAACGAGGGTCGCGGCCGTGCTGGAGCCAGTGATGCAAATGACAGTGTTGATAATCCCAGTTGACAAAAACGTTTAAGTCACAACAGAGTCTTATAACAACAATGACTATGCTCTATGACAGGGGTGGGCAATCCCAGTCCTGGAGGGCCGCTGTCCTGCATGTTTTCCAAGTCTCCCTGTTGCTACACACCTGATTTGAATGATCAGATTATCAGTAAGCTCTGACGAGGCCTGATATTGAACCTGTTCATTGGAATCAGGTGTGTTGCAACAGGGAGACTTGGAAAACATGCAGGACAGCGGCCCTCCAGAAGTGGGATTGCCCACCCCTGCTCTATGACCATGACACTGTTGTTTTTTTTCTACTTAAATATTCATTTCAATCATTTTTTGGCACCGGCACCAGAAGGATACTTTTTCCGAGACATGTAGTGGAACAGTTTGCACCACGCCTTATGCTTTCCACGCTAGTTTTAGCACCAGTCATCGCAGAGTCAGGTGCGACGTCACTCTGAGTTGCCTTGATTGCGATCACAAGAAAATGGCTGGTTGTACAGATACCGTTAAGCGGCAATGATTGCCACACTTCTCTTGTACGGTACATGCAACACCACCACCAGTGTGTAAAATGGGGTTGCCAGAGAAACGCTAACGTTCCGCCGTTGTTGTTTCACAAGACGGGCAGCGGCTTCAACTTGGGGCCATAAGAGGGCGTGATGAAGGAGCCGCCCTGCCAATCTGGCAGTATTTCGCTTTTTAAAAAAAAATATTTTTTTGAGTCCATTATACAAATACAGTGGTACCCCACCTTTCCACAATAAGAGCTGGAAGAGGCTCCAGCTGACTCCTGAAACTAATGGGGACAAGTGGTGAAGAAAATGGATAGATGGATGGAGGGATGCTTTTTACAACACTATTATAATTCTCATTGATCTTTTGGAGAGCGTTTTGAGTCACACTTGAGTGAAAATCATTGTGCTTCATCACATCTGAACGAGATGGCCTGATCTCGCTCAGATGTGATGAAGCACAATGCTTGTGCAGCCAATAAAGCAGCAGATGTGTGACGAGGGTCCAACGAAGGACCCACCAGCTGCCCGACAACAACAAAATGCCAAAAGCTTCATCAAAGAGTGCGTGCGACAAGACTCCGCTCTTGATGTGCAGCGTGCCTGTGCATAGTAACAACTGTCAACAAGTCAAGTGGCCGCACAGAACAACGCAACAAGCAGCAGTCTGCGTGTGTGTGTGTGTGTGTGTGTGTGTGTGTGTGTGTGTGTGTGTGTGTGTGTGTGTGTGCGCAATGTTAACATCATCGGCTATGTACGTTCATAACCACCATGCTGACGTCAGCACTCTCACCCTGTGGGCTGAAAATGCACACATGCACACTCACGCGCACACTCACTGGCGCACGCACCCACAGGCGCACCCACACAGTACTTGTGTTGGTAAGCTAGGTGCTACAATGCAAAAAATTATTTTCCTCCGGATGACAAAATTGACATATGAGTTTTGGCTTGCTCAGTCGTTGATTAATATAGTAGATGTCAGTTGAGGTTTGAAAGAAAATGTCCTGTTATGAAAATGAGAGGCAAAAGCCAAAGAAAAGTGATCGACCAATAAGACTTCCTCCACATAGCCCAGAGATATTGTCAGAGTTTGTACACGTCTTAGGTTTTAGGATTATCATGACCTTCTTCCGTCTAGTGGTTAGCACGTCGACCTCACAATGCGGCGCTGCACGGTTCCATTCCGGCTCCAGCCTCCCCCGTGTGGAGTTTGCATGTTCTCCCATGCCTGTGTGGGTTTTCTCTGGGGTACTCCGGTTTCCTCCCATATTCCAAAAACATGCATGGCAGGCTGATTGAACACTCAAAATTGTACCTAGGTGTGAGTGTGAGCGTGGATGGTTGTTCGTCTCTGTGTGCCTTGCGATTGGCTGGCAACCGGTTCAGGGTGTCCCCCACTTACGACCCGAATATGGCTGGGATAGGCTTCAGCATCCCCGCGACCCTTATGAGGATAAAGCGGATGGGAAAATGGATGGGTGGGTGACCTTCTTCCTTACAATATTTTGTCATCTCAAAAGCTAGGGGTTCATAAATGTGTTTTGTTCACACAACTGCGCGACATGGGAGTGTGTATTATCACGCTGCAAAAGACAAACAGGCTCATTACAATCCCTCCATGCATTCCATTTCTGGCTCCTTCTGTTATGAGTCAGGTTAAAACTGGAGACTATCTGAGGTACATTGTAAAAAGTATAAATACATTTTGGCAAAATCGGTAAATAACTAAGTCCTCTCAAAATTTCCCTTTATAGTGAGCGATATAGCACGCCCCTGTCCCACTTCCCTAACCCTAACATAATAACCGGAAAATGGCACTTAATCAGCACCAAAATGTATGTGGACATCGCTACTTATGCCCACAAAATTTCACAATGATACGCCTCTCTATGGCTCACTATGGGGTCACTGAGAAGTTCATGAATTTTGCTGCCTTCTCTGGTAACTTTGTGTAGATGACTGCTGCTTGAAGCTGATGCAGTGCAACATGCGCATTATTTTCTTAGGGCATTCTGTCCTTGGGACGGAACAGTCTGTCCGTCCGTCCATGGATGCCCATTTTTGGGACGCACAACGGAGCATGAGAATATTTTTTAAAAAGGACAGACTAGCAAGGACGGAAGTGGGTTTTCATCCGTCTCTTTAATTGTCCCTTGCCGGATTAAGTATGTGGTGTCAGGAGACAAAATAACAAGGCCATAGTGTTGCCATTTTATTTTCTTAACAGCACACCCTTTTTTATCTCAACAGTATTTTTATAGCAACACTGCCACCTAGTGTACAGTCACAGAACATAACAAAGTACCTGCTGACCCCCATTTCACTAATGATCAATCAAGCCGGTTAGGAAAGCTGGCAGTGTTCTATTTCTCTCTGTGCCAACCACCAAGATGTTAATGTATTTTGAGGCACGGATTTCTAAAGGTAAAGTTTTTATAGTTATTTTATTGTATCATAGTAACTATTTTTGTGTTGTGAAATACTAATGCTGAGTTGCTTATCACCGAAGACATTAAAAATAGAAAAAAACAGTGATGTCATTTTTGTTTGATTGATGGTCAATCGGTCTCACAGTGCAGAGGCGCAGGGTTCGATTCTGTGTGGAGTTCGCATGTTCTCCCCATGCCTGCATGGGTTTTCTCCGGGTACTCCGGTTTCCTCCCACATTCCAATTAACAATCGTATCCGTCAAATGCATGGCAGGCTGATTGAACACTCTAAATTGTCTCTTGGTGTGATTGTGAGCGTGGATGGTTGTTTGTCTCTGTGTACCCTGCGAGTGGCTGGCAACCCGTTCAGGGTGTCCCCCGCCTACTGCCCAAAGACAGCTGGGATAGGTTTCAGCATGCCCCGCGACCCTTGTGAGGACAAAGCGGTTCAGAAAATGGATGGATGAATGGGAAAAAAAACTCCCTCTCCCTCTCTCACTTTCTATTTTTGGGGCAAAATGTGATTTGGAACATACATTTAAGGCAGGAGTGTCCAAACTTCAAATACAGAAATATTGAAACACACCAAAATAAGTTAATACTGTAAACCAATTGGTATTAATTATATATTCGTGTCATCCTGAATTGTCATCATGAAGAAAAATTTATTGTATTTAGTTAATTTGCATCAATACAAATTTAGAATAGCTATACAGTATGTCAAACAAATTCACTAGTAACAGATATCATTTTTTAGGATATGCTGCAGGCTGCTTAAAAATACACAATTGACACCCGGGCCATAGTTTGGACACCTTTGTTTCAAAGTGATGATATTGTTGCTTAAATGGCCCACAACTATGCAAAGGCGATTCAGTTTCACCGAGTCCTTTCGTGGCAGTTATGCTCCAGCTGGGACTTTGCTATTGGTAAGAACTGTGAGTTGATTGGTTTGACAGTTTCTTCTCATCTGTTGGTCCAAGCTTCAAGAAGATCAATGTTAGAGCCAGGGAGGACAGTAGTGTGTCTGGATCAGGGGCCAGGAGATTTTAAAGGCTGAGACCCTCGGCGTGTCGCCACTAGGACCAGCTTGGCCTGAGGAATGGCCATCATCTGATGCCACTTGTTGGCACACAAGGGTTTCGCTGCACAGTTTATTTGGGGAAATGCATGACAACTGGCGCATGCCAGCACTTATGGGAGTACAGTACTAATAATCGCTTCCACGCTTTCAGGGACAGCGGCATGGACGGCTTCTCATGTTATCAGGTTACAGAGTGCATGAAAGGGTTAAATTAATCAGATTAATCGATTTTAAGAGATGTTTGGTGCCCTTTGAAATTCTTGGGGTTCAAGGCAATTACCCGTGTTTTCCTAATGGTAAGTCTGCCTCTGTACCTGAGGTGAGCATTTACATCTTGTGAGGTGGAGCTGAGCTTTCACTGGCTAGCATTTTGTAGAATGGCATGTACAGCACGACACAAGTTTTGCTTTTTACTTTTGGGTTATTTTCTGCAAAAGTTTGGGATTTCAAGATTGCGCAACCTCAGGGCTGTTTGACTTGAAAGACTCGTATTTAACGTGTGAATTGCCTGCCCTCTTCCCAATGGGGTTTGGCACAGTGTTGCATAAAATTGAATATAATTCATATTAATTGTCACTTTGCTTATGAGCCGTTCAAGTTCAGGCCAGCTTACCTGCAACTCTAATGAGGACAAGCCGAGCAAATGAATGGATGGATCCCCCATTTGTATTGGGTTTACATTGTGTCGCAATTGAAATATTCATGTAGATTTCTGGCACATTCTGCATGGCCTGATTTGGGTGATTGTACACATAACCACCAAGATGTTGCCTGAGAAATGTTGTTTACAAAGCCTGAGCAAATGTGGACAGATGACTCGAAAATTTGATAGCACTATTCCGCAGCACACCATTTAGGTTGCATCATCGGGGTAAAACCACAGGAGATAGAACCATAAAACACACATGCACGCTCATTTTACGGCACCCGATGTTGACATCCAAATGGTCAACCGGGGGCGGGGGGGCGGGGTAGATAAGAAAACCAATGGAGTGTGTGTGAGACGATATCACAAATCCATAAATATGTCGTTCAACCAGGGCTGTCCAAACTTTTTCGTTTGAGAGCCACAGAGAGAAAAATGGAAGGATGAAAGGGTTACTTTGTACATTGTTTGGATTATCTAGTTCATTTCATTAGCTTTCTGTGAAAGGATTTCCAAGTTTTTGGGGTGGCAAACAGCCGTCTAGCTCACAGAGTAGTTCCACCTCCACATTCAGAACCAAAAAAAAAGAAAAAAACTGTAGTAAGGTGGACATTTTTCAATTACTTCAGGCTCATTCATGTGATGTCTTCATAAATCAGCCATCCAGCACAAAGTGGAAGAAACTATTTTTGCCTCTAAAATTGAATTGTCCTTATTCACTACAGTGTTTTGATGATAAACTTCTATTCTTTTAATCGCAAAAAAAAAAAAAAAAAAAATTGTATCTTCGATGACAGAGAAAAGTTCTACAGTATCTAAACCAGGGGTCGGCAACCCAAAATGTTGAAAGAGCCATAAAGGACAAAAAAATCAAAAAACAAATATGTCTAGAGCCGCAAAAAAATAAAAGCCTTCTATAAAACTTACCATGAAGGAAACACATGCTGTATGTATGTAGGAGACTGGACTGTCTCAGAATTGTTTGTTATTCATTCCCTTGTTGTGTGTTCACAAACACCCCCATAGAATTTATTTTGTGATTTCCTCGCTTGATTTTTTGTTTTGGTGCATTATTTTCGCTTTTCTTAGTGTCAGTGAAGTAATCATGAATTTCCGTTTTTCTGAGGCTGTCTTTGAACGCCTCTCGAGTTGAACGAGAAGAGAGAAGGCACGGAGTCGGACGCAGACGTGTTTGTGTTTGTCGAGACTGTTAAAAGCATATATAGAGTGTATGTTTTAAAAAAACAACACCACAGCTCTCCTTTTTCGGAGCTACAACATGAATCTATATCTATTTGAGCAATATTAGCCTACTATCCAAATCTTTTTCCATTTGCAAACACTTTTTATAAAGCTCCAGGGAGCCACTAGATGTCGCTAAAAGGCCGCAAGCGGCTCCGGAGCCGCGTGTTGCCGACCCCCGATCTAAACTAAAGTATGAGTAGGAACGGCACCAATTTTCTGACAGCCTCCCTACTCACTCTGCCCACCATCATCTTTTTTAACAAATCTTGCGGCCCATGTCAAATGCCATTTTTAGTTAGGGTTTTTTTTTTTGTCTTTGTCATGTCGTGGGCCGCTGAAAAATGGAGGGCGGGCCGCAAATGCCCCCGGGGCCATAGTTGACATAAAATTGTATTGAATAAATACCTTCCTGAGATTGTCAATGCCTTTGCAAAGGCAGCATGTGTGAGATCCCTTGCATTTGATATAATTAGACGGTGAAAGTGCACCTAATGTTATGGTCGGTGAGTGTATTTGTCTTCATGTGTTTACCTGCCATCACAATGATGAGTGTCGCGACCTGGCAGCCGTCTCCGACATGACGTCGGCGTCAGGATGTGAGGTTGTCGGACAAATCTATCAACGGCTGCAGTACACGTGGAAAAGTGGAGCGCAGCGTGAATAATTCTACCTGCTGAAATCTCTACAAATGTCTTGTGGAGAAACAGACACGTTCACTCGAATGCTTCTGGAGTTCGGTCCTGTTCATTTTTCACAAAGTTACTTAAACAATCTCGGATAATGATTTTGCTTCCTCGACTGCTGACAAGTTCATTCATCATTTGCTCAAAACGGTTTTGATGACAAATTCTGAAACACACGTAACACTGAATAGGATTTAAGTGACAGTGAACGAGTGAGAGAATCAACAAAACTTCATCAGCAGTCGCAGCTTTCATTCTTTTACCCTTGCAGGGACAGCGGTTACTACAGTGGACAGTTTATCATGTTATCGGGTTACAGCAGGGGTCCCCAACCTTTTTGCTCTACGGATCGGTTTATGTCAGACAATATAATCAGGGACTGGCATTTAAGGTGTGGCGGATTAATACAACAACATAATATGGTATGAGCTGTATGAAAACTGTGGTGTTTTCGAAATATGATAATAAACACAAGGAGCGTCAAATCTGGTCGCAACACTCTGATCGCTATGGTCATGTTTATTCATTAATTCATTCATCTTCCGAACCGCTTTATCCTCACTAGGGTCGCGGGGGGTGCTGGAGCCTATCCCAGCTGTCTTCGGGCAGTACGCGGGGGACACCCTGAATTGCCAATCACAGGGCACACAGAGACGAACAACCATCCACGCCCACACTCACACCTATCCAGTCAGCAAAGGCATCTGGCCCGGATGCCGGCACAGCTGGCCTTGTGTCGGCACTGGCATAATGCATGTGGGCCGAACACGGCCCAGGCGTGGCAAAGGAGGCACTGGGTTGACCCGGCAAACCAGTTGGGCCAGTGGAGTGAAGTATTTGGGCCAGAAATAAATTTACAACTCCGGCCCGTATATGGCCAGCCAGTATTGAGCCACCCTTAACCCAGGAGAACCCAAGGACCCTTTTTATTCCTTGGAAAATGATGAATTATATATTAAATGACTGCTACATGTTCACTGAACACCAAAATATATGTGTTTTCAAAAATTCAATGCTTTAATCCTAATTTAGGATTAGGGCCAAATTTGACCATTTGGGATTTAAGGTTGGCATTTGAGTCGCAGAATTTAGAGGTGCCATATTTGACCCCGTGGGTTCTCCTGGGTTAAATGCAGTTTCAGATTTTTCGTTCTACACACAGCCTTGTTTTACAATTGCACACCTATGCGGGATTCCATTCATCACACACACACAGACACATGCACACACACGCACGCACACACACACGCACGCACACACACACACACACACACACACGCGAGCGCACACGCACACACATTTGCACACGCACGTACTAATTCTTGTGCACGTTCGCTAGTGCGCACACACAAATTAAACGTGGTCAACTAAGATTATGTTGAAGTTGACTGGCGTCAACGAAAGAAGGTACAAGTTTTGAATTTTCGTGTTTTTTGGTTTTTTTCCTCGTACGTACTTTAATGTACAACAGTCAAGTATTGCTCCACTCCGATACAATAGGTGGGGATGCACCGCGAACGTTAGCTGCCACCCACCAATTAAGACGAACAAGAAGAAGACGCAAGAAGAAGAACAGCGCTCGCAGTTAAAGACGACGCTCTTTGCCCAGTTGCCTATGCACGGTCCGGTGAGACATCCAGAAAAGACGTGGTGAGTAAATTTATTTCATGCTTAGGTTAACATTTTTCCTTTGTGGCAGAACACTGACAGTTACAATACGACACTACGAATACGAAGACAATTCTGTGCTAATAATGACGATTGGCATTAGCCCTATATGAGGGGGGGCGGGGGGGCGTATTGCTCCAAGCACAGATTGACTTCTGGTGGCAACCAATTTAAGACGTATTTTTTGTCCCTGTTCTGTATCTCGGGGCAATAAAATAAACTGCTCAGGTCACAGACAATGCTGCGTCACACCTGTGCATGTGAGTGTGAAAATGCTTTAAAAAAGAACCCTGTCAATGAGTCTTTGCTGATAGAAAATGCTTCAAGTAATTTTTTGTTTTAGTCATTTTTCCAGTGCATGTGGAGTTATATGTGAGGTTCACAAATTATGTTGTCGTGCAGAAAACCCCCAGTTAAGGTTGAATTAAGGCCCTCAGTAGGGCACAGGTCGGAATGTGGCGGAAACGTGGGCCACTGCAGGACCGTAGCAACAGAGCTGGGCCAGACCAATATGGGTGGGACAATTTAGGTGTTCGATCTCAGAGTATTCAGCCATAACTTGACCCTGGTAATGTTTAATGCCTTCAAAATACGATACAACGCAAATTTAAAGTGCCAGTTGTCTCGAACGTACTTTGTATGTCGAGTCTACTTCGCGCCGTTGCTGCAGATAACCCCCACCTCACACAGTCGGATGTCGGAAATAGCAACAGTGCTATTGTGGCGATCTCAGCAGCCATTTGTTTCTCGACTCATTTTGCGATCTCCAGCAGTTTGTTTACTCATTTTGCGAGCTTCAGCGTTTTGTTTTTAGCGTAATTGGTCACGTGACAGACAAGCGTGGTTTGATGTGAGTCAAGCGTGACACAGACGGATGTAACGGAGAATACGGTATTTTTTCAAAATAAGAAATCTTTCGTATTCTGAAATAAATAAAATGGAATTAAGGCAAGTTCTTTCTGTGCGGCCCGGTACCAAATGCGCTGCGGACCGGTACCGGTCCGCAGACCGGCGGTTGGGGACCCCTGGGTTACAGGGTTCGTGAAAGGGTGGATGACTAGTAAGGATGACAACTTTATCCTCCTTTAATATGATGAAATAGACGCACCTTGCCTCATCCGTCCCCAAATACACACAGTCGCAGACAGACACAGGACGAAATAAGTGCGACTCCTTCATGTCATGTTGTTCTACCGTTCATCCCACTGGTGACGCAGGCTGATCCAAAGCACAGAGCGCTTAATATAACCTTGCTCTGGAAATGTCATCAGTGTTATGTCCACTAATCATACCCGCCAGCCGTGAGATCAACTAGGGACAGCGAGTATTTGCCGAGATGACAAATACGGATAAAAAAAAATACACATACAATATAATAATAATAATAATAATAATAATAATACGGCACAATGGGCGACTGGTAAGCATGTCGGCCTCACAGTGCAGAGGTGCAGAATTCGATTCCGGCTTCCTGTGTGGAGTTTGCATGTTCTCCACATGCCTGTGTGGATTTTCTCCGGGTACTTTGGTTTCCTCCCAAATTCCAAAAACATGGGTGGAAGGTTGATTGAGCACTCCAAATTGTCCCTAAGTGTGAGTGTGAGCGCGGAAGGTTGTTCATCTATGTGTGCCCTGGCTGGCAACCAGCCCACTGCCCGAAGACGGCTGGGATGAGCTCCAGCACCTTCTGCGACCCTTGTGAGGATGAAACAGATTGGAAAATGGATGGATGGATGGATGGATAAGAATAATAGTTTGCTGTAGTTTATGACATGGCATGCCAGTGTATTGATTAGGGCAGGGGTCAAAAACACAGCCAAGACAAAGGATATTCTGATAAGAAACGTGTTTACTTCCTGCACTTTATTCTCGTGGCACAGAGGGGCCAACGCCACTGCAAGTCTAAGTGTACTCAGCAGATTATTTAATAGGTACACTAGTATAATCTTAAAACATTTATCAACAAAATTTATATCAGAGTCCTTATGTATGAGTGAACGACCAGGGGTCGGCAAGCCAAAATGTTGAAAGAGCCATATAGGACAAAAAAACAAAAAACAAATATGTCTGGAGCCGCAAAAAAATAAAAGCCTTCTATAAAACGTACAATGAAGGAAACACATGCTCTATGTATGTAGGAGACTGGACTGTCTCAGATTGTTTATGTTATTCATTCCTTTGTTGTGTGTTCACAAACGCCCCTATAGAATTTATTTTGTGATTTACTCGCTTGATTTTTTGTTTTGGTGCATTATTTTCGCTTTTCTTCGTGTCATTAATTTCCATTTTTCGGAGGCTGTCTTTGAACGCCTCTCGAGTCGAACGAGAAGAGAGAAGGCACGGACGGACGCGGACGACGCAGACGACGCAGACGTGTCTGTGTTTGTCGAGACTGTTAAAAGCATACAATAAAGTGTACGGTAAAAAATCAACACCACAGTGTTCCTTTTTCAGAGCTGCAACATGAATCTATATCTATTTGAGCTAAAATCTTTGTTCATTTTCAAACTTTTTTATAAAGCTTCAGGGAGCCACTAGATGTTGCTAAAGAGCCGCATGTGGCTCTGGAGCCGCGTGTTGCCGACCCCCAGATTAGGGCTTTGATATTGTACACAATTGCCATACATGGCCTTGACATAGACAGCAAAGGTAGAAAATTGTATGAAATGTCATCTGTGAACTTGAACAGGGTCTTACATTGGTGAGGATGTGTGGCAGTTTTGCTTTTTCCTTTGCTCTTAAAATAATAGTAATTTTTTTTTAAACTCCTCTCTCAAGTGGTTATTTCTTCATTTCAGAATTTCCGAGATCATCATAAGCTCCGTATGTCTTTTAGAGCGGCACTTTTAAAAGAAAACAATTGAGATTTGAATTATAATTCCATTCAGAAACTACTATATGCATGTTATCATGACTGACATGCAGCCTTTTACAAAGTGATGGTTGTACAGCTCAGGACAATTTTCACAACGTCCATGATTGAAAGCTTTTTTTATATGTTGGTGAGCAGTCACACATTTTCTTTTTCTTTTGCCAAACGTCTTCTGGAGCCACTTTTGCTGCAATGCATTCATATCATTTCAATTTATAGCCCCGGTATATGCCAATTTTTGGGGGGCAGTACATGATGCATTTTTATAAGTTTGGGTTGCGCTAAGGAGCCACATTTCAAATTTGCTAACTGATCCTTAAAAAAAATGCACGTGAGCGACTCAACAAACACTAAAAAGTATATTATCCATTATGATTTTATTAGATGTGTGTTTTAAGGTTTAGGGTTGCAATTAAAGACTAATTAAATGACTTTATAGGAGTCTAAATGCAGCATGGCTTGATGGGGAAAACAGTTGAGGAAATCACTGAAAAGCTTATCTCAGTTTCAGTGTTATTTCATTCCAATTTTGGCAAAGGAAATACTTGCATTTCCAGAAAACTTGACTTTTATATGAGAAAATAGATTTTTTTTTTTAATCGGGAAACGTTTTTTGTGTTCATTTCCAAACTCAGAGGAAATTGTGCTTCCAAAGGAACAATGTTTGTTCCAAGGGAACACTCTGTGGGCTTGCCTTTCGAAGAAATGTTGGCATAGCAAGATTGGAAACACTAACTGAATATACTGAACACGTTCAGACATAAATCCATGTATGTGATTCCCCTACACTTTCTTGTATGATCTTTTTCCAATTCAGGATTATCATTTGCATGATGATTATTGTTGTTGTAGGTATTTTATTTATTTTTTAACTCTGATGATACCTTTTCATTATGGTTATTACTGTATTTTGGTACAGTAATGGTCTTGCAGCATTCTTTTGAAACTGATACGTATGTATCAACTCACCACCCCACACCCCCAAAAAAAGGGTGAGTTGATAGCTATCAACTACTGCAGCATAAAATAAACCCGTTAGTGCTGAAACATTGGTTCTGCTGCAATATTTTTCAGGTTGGGAAACAATTTCATCAATATGACCAGCAAATAGGCTGGTTGACTGGTTAGTGCGTCGACCTCACAGTGCAGAGGTTGTGGGTTCGATCCTTCCTGTGTGCAGTTGCATGTTCTCCCCATGCCTGCCTGGGGTTTCTCCAATATTTATTTCGGCATATTTTTTTATACCGCTTATCCTCTCTTGAGTCACGGATGAGCTGGAGGCTGTACCAACGGACGGGCGAGAGGTCGGGTACAGACTGGACTTGTTGCCAGATAATTAAAGTGCACATAAAGACAGAAAACCATGACCCCTAACGATCACAGATATGAACAATTTAGAGCAGGGATGGGAAAGTGAAATGATGAAGGGGCGCCACAAATCTTCGTCAGTGATACAGGCGGGCCACATAGGACCATGCACTTCTTAACCGGATGTCTTACAAAAATTGAAATGTGAACAAAACATGCACATGCGTGCAACATACGTGCTCTTGATATATTATATTTTTCATAATACATTTCTCAATGCATGTATAAAAGGTACAACGTTCAACAGTAAAGGGTTTGAAGCAAACAAAATAGATTTCAAACATTACACTATGTGGCTATTTTTTCCCCCAGTATAAAAGGCTCTCATGCACCCTGGAGAACCCACGGGGTCAACTTTGGCCCCTATAAATTCTGCTACTCAAATGCTACCCTTAAATCCCAAATGGTCAAATGTGGCCCTAATGCTAAATTAGGATTAAAACATTGAATATTTGAATAAACATATATTTTGGTTTTCAGTGAACATATAGCAGTCATTTAATGGATAATTCATCATTTTCCAAAGAAGAAAAGGGGTCTTGGGTTCTCCCGGGTTAAGAGGGCACAAAACTGGTGACCAGGTTTAGTGCAAGAACTCCTTTTGTGCATTTTTTTTCACAAAAATCAACTCATACAAAATTGTAATATGATTGAAATCTGATGTTTTTCCTGCATGTCATTCCAAATCCACAAAAAATGATTAAGCCTAGTGTTCACATTGTGGTAGCTGCAAATGTAACTAAGCCGTGTCTGCCATCTAAAGGCGAATGGTGATTTTATAACTTAAAACTATACAGCGGAACCCTGCTTCTGGCTGGGTATAGAGATCGGGTCGAATAGCAAAAGCCCACGTAAAATTGATATTCCATGAAAAATGATGATCTGTAAAAAAATAAAATAAAATAAATAATAAATATTGGGGGGCGGCCCGGTAGTCCAGTGGTTAGCACGTCGGCTTCACAGTGCAGAGGTACCGGGTTCGAATCCAGCTCCGGCCTCCCTGTGTGGAGTTTGCATACGTTGCATAGGCTGATTGAACACTCTAAATTGAAGTGTGAGCGTGGATGGTTGTTCGTCTTTGTGTGCCCTGCGATTGGCTGGCAACCAATTCAGGGTGTCCCCCGCCTACTGCCCGAAGATGGCTGGGATAGGCTCCAGCACCCCCCGCGACCCTAGTGAGGATTAAGCGGTTCAGAAAATGGATGGACGGATGGATAAATATTGGGAAAAAAAGTCTGCGGAGCTATTGTAGAAGAAATATGTTTTTAATCACCCCCCCCCACAAAGTGTTTTTTTTTTCTTCCTTTTTTCAACTTCATTTAATTACTTGAATTAATAAAGGAAGCCACTCAGAGTGTAGTTGTGGCTGAATGCAGTTGCCCATCCCTGATTTTGAGTCTTTAGTGAACCTAACTTGCACAGCCAACCTCAGAACTGTGAGCTGGATGTGCTCACTGCCACATGAGTTTCGCCTTGACAGCAATGGCACTTGGAGTAGGTTCATGTTTATTTCTTCGACATCCCAAGCAAAAATCAATTTTACTTTATTGTGCTTCATTCAATTAGCTGTCTGGAAAATCCCAATAATCTAATTGAAATACTGCTAATATTTAAAACTGTCATGTGGAAGTGAAATAAAAAGACAATCTCGGCGGAAGATACACAATCTCATTTTGTTGCTCCTCCAGGCGGTGCCACTAATGAACATTTCTGCGGTAGTAAACAACGTCGGACAAATTGCAGGCAGTTGTATTGTTGTCCATAATGTCCTCAATAATCATAAAACCACAACGCTTTGCATCATGTTGGATTATTAAGGCTGAATAATAGTTATAATAGAATGATAGTTCCTGACATGTCGGCTTTTGAACCTTTTGTAGTCTAATAGCTCAGAGTTACAACCCAGTTAACAGCCGGCGTATGCTCCCATCTCCTCTTTTGATTTTCTGTTTGTATTCAGGTTGTAGTTAAAGATCCCTTGTGGTTCTATGTTTGCCGCACTACCATTCTTCCTCTTGGTGTTCAACTAATCAGGTCCTGCTTACGCCTGTGTCTCGCCACGCCGATACATTTGGGGTCATTTCAGTCTTCCTTTCGCGACGTTTCTTATCGGATGGTGCTTGTTAGCTTAAGACGTTCAGACTGAAACAAAATCTTTGTGGTTGAAACAACATTTTGATTTGACCTCATTTACTTTTCCCATCAAAGTAGAGAAGATTCACACAGATAGCTCAGGTTTGTTTGACTTATTGTCAGGAATTTAACAGGATGCCTCTTACTGCTCCGTCAAAAGTTACATATGGGTGAAATAGCTAGCCCAGAGCCTAATACAAAGAGACCAATGTGGTAATATACCCAGCACATGGGTCAAGATTTTGATCCAACGATAGGTAATTAAAAGTACCGATACTGATGAGTTGAAGCTACATAGCGAGAAATGGATGGCCAGGTTCTTGATATGACTGTGGTGAAAAATAATGCTAATTTCGCTACCAACATTTTCTGAGAAAAAAGTACCGGTAACGTTATCCTGGCACCCACAACCCACCCATTGCGGGCATTCCATAAACCTTGATTAGAACGCCAATCCCTGTGTCCGAATTCAGATGTGTCAGCCCAGTGGATCAATTTTTTGGGACAATGTTACATTTAATGTTCTTATTTTCAGCTCTCCCGTCCACTCAAATTCAATCAAAATGTGCAAAACAACGGCTAACAACCATGCGCAGGAAATCCTGAAAAAGTCGACGTGCTGGAATCGTTTTTTGTTTTTTTTTGACAGAGGCAACTAAGTTGTATGGAAGAGAAAAGTATGCTAAAAGTGAGACATTGACCCACGGTTTGTGTTCCATGGCCGTGTAAATTTCTTTCCCTTGAGTACTTATGACTTTTAAAATGTGTTTTCTTCAGTTGGAACACAGAGTATTGACTGCTGTGTGCAAAAACAAATTGTAAAGGCAATAGAAGTTTACACTGTAGGCTATAAAAGTTGATTGGTGAGCAGGGATGCTAGCGCCCTGAAAAAGTTTGCTTCTCCTTAAATGTATTGGCTTTTCTGTCCTGGCTCATCCAAATCTCCAGAAGTTTCCTCCGTTTTCTGTGGGTCCATCTGTCTCCCCCGTCACCACGTAGTCCTTATGAACTCTCCCTGTTCAATTCTTAGAACATTGATTTTCAACAAATACTTTACGAAATTACATGGGGGATATTTACATCCATGTCTTGCTTAATGTTAAAATCACATTATGTGCAAATGTTTCGAAGGAAATGTATAATGTTCTTTGATAAAATACAAAAAGCCATCTTGGAACATTCGAACAGCCAGACTGAGGGATAAGAGGAGCTTCGCAAGCTCATCTCTGGCTTGCGTGCTCTCAGCTTTTGGAGCAGCTGTGTTCACATTGGCTGCCACACTGCCTCTATGTGGGTGAATACAATCACTGCAGAAGTACAAACTGATCTGCAAGTTCCGTTTGGTGACATGCCATGCTGGTGGACATTTATGCATGGATGGATTGCTGACCTTTTTTGGAAAGTCGGAACTTTCGTAGGCAAAAGTAACGATGAGAGATATATTAAAAAAAAAAATGTTACAAGCCGAATTAATCTATGACAGAATTCAATTCAGTAATCAGATCGATATGTATCGGAGATAGCACGTTTCCTCAAGCTTCTAAGGTTAAAGACTCGAAATTGTGCATAGGTGTGGTGACCAGTCCAGGGTGGACGCCGCCTCTCACCAAAAGTCAGCTGGGATAGCCTCCTGCTCACCTGTGACCCCAACAAGGACAAGTGCAGAAAAGGGATGACTGGTTGATAAAGAAATAACATTAAATTAGCCGAAAACGTTTCGCGGGTGGGGTCGGGGGGCTAATATTGTTCTCAAAAGAAATTACAAGAGCACTTTACAATACATTGGCCACACGTGTGCTATGTAAACTAAAACTATGATCCAGCAAGTTGCTGCGCCCAAAATAGGCCAATTGTATCTATATATTTTTATAATTGTAAGATATTCCGTATAATATCCAGCAATATGAAAAGAGGCGGTTGACTGGTTAGCGCTTCGGCCTCACAGTGCATTGCAGAAGTGCGGGGTTCGATTCCGGCCCGGCCTTCCTGTGTGGAGTTTGCGTGTTCTCCCCGTGCCTGCGTCGGGTTTCTGCGGGTACCTACGTTCCAAAAACATGCATTATTGGCTAATGGAACACTCTAAATCAAGGGTGGGCAATCCCAGTCCTGGAGGGCCTCTACCCTGCATGTTTTCCATCTCTACGTGTTGTAACACACCTGATTCTCATGATCAGATAATCAGCAAGCTCTGCGGAAGCCTGATATTGAACCTGTTCATTTAAATCAGGTGTGTTGCAATGGGGAGACTTGGGAAAACATGCACGAATGGTTGTTCGTCTCCGTGTGCCCTGCGATTGGCTGACAACCAGTTCGGAGTGTTCCCCGCCTACTGCCCCAAGACAGTTGGGATAGGCTCCAGCACGCCCCGCGACCCTTGTGATGATAACGCGGATCAGAAAATGGATGGATGGATAGATGAAGGAAAACAAGCTCCATTCTTTTCCAAAGAAAGTAGACATTTTTTCAATATTTCACTCTTTATTTTTAATCCAGAGTTCAGTTCTGTAAAATAGAACACTCTATCCCTGAAAATAGTTAGCTCTTAAAACAATCATGTATGAACTCCTTTACACTTAAACATTTTTTTAAGTTAACATGAGTAGAAGAATACATTCAGAAATGCACACAGACATACCTTTTTAACATTGTTCCCGAATATGCCGTAACTTTAAAATGGGAAAGTGATGGCAGAGTAAATTAGCCATAACCTATTGCGGATTTCAAAACAAACACGCTGCCAGTGTGATATATTGAAGCAGTATTCAACAGACAGAACTTATTTCATTTTAGGAATCAGTCAACACAAAATTGAGTTTGGAGCATTTAATCGAGAGTATGACTGAGCTGTCGGTGCAATCTCATTTTTCACCTGTGAGGGGTTCAGACATGAGCCGATTTGATACTTTCATACCATGCGGGGACGCCTTGGATCAGTCGGTCTTTGTCCATTTCAGACATACTGCAGAATTCCCGTGAACACATTCCAAAAACGTTTGCACTAAAAGAAATGGCTTCATCACACATTCATTTGAGGCATAGTTAAAAACAAACAACAAAAACCACTCGACATATTTAACTGGTTGACCAAAAGACATACAGTAATGGCTACAGTTGTGTCACGCCAAATCATGTTCGTCGGGTGTTCCGGTTCCCACCAATCATGTTGTACAACAAGCAGCGATTGTGATTGGGGCGCATTCCGCTTTGATGGAACCGCTTTCCATGCATTTGGGCAGTTGCTTGGTATCTTTTTAATTATTCTGAAACCTTTTGTTTTTAATGTAAAGATGCAAGACAGTCGAAAATGAAAACTAGGTAATGCGTGTTTAGGCACATAGGAACATTTCATCACAGCAAGGCAGCCACATTAAAAGAGCCAACCTGGATGCTTTCAATAAGTCACACATTATTACAATCGCCGCCGCCCCCCAGCAAATAAATGTTTGTCTGTCTAGTATTTGTACAGCAGTGCGACATCAATTATATGCTCAAAACTACCAAAATGGCCTGAATATAAAAATGACATGATTTGACGCTGCAGAATAGGTACAAATGCACACATAAATCAGGGAGGGAGTCTTAACTACTCCATCTCAATGCTTTTGTGTCATATTTACAGTGCAGTGACGGGAGACGGTTTCTCCGGAATAAAATCCAACTGCAGACATTTAGGCAAGTATTTGGATTCCCGAGTGTCGCAGCTGAATACCAGTACTTTGCTTTGTTACTTGATCTGCTGGAGTGTGAGTACAGTACACTTGAACGAGAACTTTTTAGGTTCACCAAAAAGTCCCAACTTGGCACAATTCGTCTTACCTGTGCTCCACGTCGTTCATATTCAGGCCAGGATGAACATTGAAATCTTTCATTTCGGAACCAGTGCAATTGTTCAAGTTGAGCGGGTCAATGGGAGGAATTAAACTGTTTGGTTGTGCTTCGCCGGATCATAAGTGTTTCATCAAAAACGATTTGTCTTGAAATATCATGTGCATCGTGCACATGGGATAAAAAAAACATCTTTATTATTGAAAGTAAAAGACAGGAGATGGTCGGCACTAATTCGGTCGCCACAATTTCTTTTGCTTGATATTCACTCCTAGGACTATTGTTAGGGAAATTAACAATATGGGTTGGATAGGCTTTCAGACTCCATATTGTCATAAGGTACACTGGTCTCGGACCTACAAGATGTAAGTATTTAATTTAATGTGTATGCAGTCGTTTCATCATGACTGTCCACTGCTAATTGAGTCTGGCAGCGTTTTGCTGGAGGTGGCTTGTCTCTGGTTTGCGGGTAGTGATGAGACAACGTCCGGTGTCTTTGCAAGGAGCGTGTGATTCATTTGTGTTTGTCGTACGTCATGGATGTGCACTGCTGATTGTGTTTGTGGGCTTTGCATTGAATGTGGCGTGAGGATGTCAGCAGTATGGGGACCTCCCGGATCTTTCATGGCCATGCTGGCTCCTACCATGGCAGGGTAACTTCGATTCCTCCTCAGTCCTGTGTTCAGACCCAGCGCAGTGTTCCCGAGCCCAGTAGGGCAAAACGGGGCTAACAGAGTACTTGCAGGTGCCAACGAAGTGGTGTGATGCGGAAGGGTACGGAAGCCTTTCAGTTTTTCCACGAGTCTCAGGTTCAACGTCTCCGTTTGACCATCGTCATCCGTCTGGCCGCCTCCTTCCCTCTCGGCCTCACTCAGCACTTCCCTCAGGATGATGCGTGCCGGCTTAGAGGCCAGGAAAGTGTCAAAATATGGCGGGTCATCATCGGAGGGGCTGAACTGAAAATCTGGACAGGCGGTGGCAGATTTGCAGCAAGAACTGGGGGAATTTGGTGGAGTGGAAAGCTGCGCGAGGAGGAGGCTGTCGGGGCGTTTCTTCATCAGTCTGTCCTCATCCCCCATGGCAGCGGCACTGGACGTGGGCTGCTCTCCTCTCGCGGGACCTCGGTCCCGGCTGCTCGGGTCACACGCCGACGCGGAGATCCCGTGCTCCAGCAGCAGGCGTTCGAGCCCTAGCGAGGTGCTGGTGGTCTTGGTGGAGTCTCGAAGGTTGGTGGAGGATTCAACAAGGGCGAGGGATAAGGAGAGGCGGCGAGGGGTGCAGCAGGGTGTGTAGGAGGGCGTATGCGGGGCAGAGAAGACGACCGGAGTAGATGATGTGCTGCTCTGACACGAGGACAGAGCAGAGCTGTAAATGGATGGGTGAAAAATGATGGTGGAAGGAAGACGGGTGTTTGGATGTATCGTAGTAGGGGTGCAGGGACAGAAACAGACAGTCATTAGATCGATAGTTGGCGTTGAAATTGAGGAAATGTAACTCAATGTGGAATTAGCAATCAGTGCATTAATCACGAGCGGCACGGTGGAAGACTGGTTAACACGTCCGCAAGTCCAGAGCTCGCTTCCAGGCTTTGGCCTTCCTGTGTGGAGTTTGCATGTTCTCCCCGTGCTTGCGTGGGTTTTCTCCGGGTACTCCGGTTTCCTCCCACATTCAAAATACATGCATGGCAGGTTGATTGCATGCTCTAAATTGTTTCTCGGTGCGAGTGTGAGCGCGATTGGTTGTTTGTCTACGTGAGCCCTGCGATTGGCTGGCGACGAGTTCAGGGTGTCCCCCGCCTACTGCCCGAAGACAGCGGGGTTAAGACTGCAGCATGCCCGCGACCCTTGTGAGGATAAGCGGATAAGAAAGTGGATGGATGGATGGGTCCGTTAATTACACACAAAGACTTCAGCCTTTGAACTTTTAACAGGCGTTGAATCAGGTGTCGGTACAGGACTATTTCAGGGCAGGAAGCTTCTTACAACTCCAAACATAATATCCTGATTCCGAAACAGAACTTTGTAAATTCAGAGTACAAAGTAGCATTCAATAATACGAAGGCTAAAGTAGGGTAAAAACATAGACACATGCAAATGGGGCAAGGGCAAACTTTCCTTTTACAATTGGTGATGGTCCAGATAAAAGTGCGGGGACAAACATTTATGGCCATGATAGCATGCCACCTAAAAGATGGATGGACAAGCAGATAAGTTGCTTCAACATATCCAAAAGTGGTCTAAAAATTTTGGGCAGTGCTGTATTAACAATGAAAACAGTGCAATCACTGGGATCCATCACTTGAACATTTATCGTCGTTCAAATCATAACGCAGTTCGATGTGATCGGTGACTGGGTTCATGACCTCAAATCATTTGTTAGTTATCTACGGTTAACTGCTGACAGCTCTTGAGGCAAATTTAGATGTGCAGTCGGAAGACGAACGCAAACTCGATTTGGGTCTTCAAGACATTTTGAGTTGTCGTCAGCCTTCATTTTCGATTCGTCTCAAGAGGGCAGTCGCACAGCAACACACTCCCATGCCTTCCCTCACCCACATGCAACCCAGTGGGTGCAGTCATTGGGTCTGCTCTACGCCAGCCACGACAATCATATGATACAACTCCACTTCCTCGTCCTCAACACATGATCTGCCAAGGCCAATAAAATCACAGAGACAAGGTAAAATCGAGATTACGGCTTTGGGAATTAGGTAGAGGGGCACCATTATTATATGAATGACGACACACTTTCAAGTAATTTAGCTTCTGTTTTACCTTGAGGTCAGCTGATCAGAGGGATGGAGAATCCTGCAGGTGGTGAACGTGTAGGTGGAGCTCGTGTGGGACATACACTTCCCTGGGAAGTTGACTAAATGAAAGGAAAGAGGAAAGAAGGGGCTGCGGTTGAATCGATGAGCAGGTTGTTAGCATGCAAACGAACCGACATGAATAGTGCAAGCACCAACAGAGTACACGAACTTGAAGGGGGAAAAAAGCCCAACATCCACAGCAGAAACCCAAACCGAAGCAGCAGCATTTGTATCACCAAGGTCAGATTTTTAAACGTGTTACAGGAGCTCTTGGAATCGTATTGATTCCATTTTTGTTGTAGTTCCCGTACTAAATAAAAATTATATCATCAAACAGGGGTGCCCATTACGTCGATCATGATCGACCAGTAGATGGAACTGGTCCCAAGTCGATCGCGAGGGGTGTTGAGGAAAAACAAAACCATTTGTGTCTCTGTGCATGTTAGTAATATATTTTTTTGTGTTAATGCATACTGCACCCTCATCATTCTATCAGTCTCACTTTCAAAAAAAGAAACTAAAATAAAATAAAGCGGGTCATCTTTAACCTACAGTGGCGTGTGACTGCCTTACCGGAAGTTGTTAGCGCTCAGCAGTCTGCAGTTGCAGCTTGTGAACAGAGTTGTTGCGCTCTATCTTTTATCGTTGTCATGATTCACATTCAGAGTTTGTTTTGTAAAATTCACTGAGAGGACGGGCAAAGAATGGGAATCTGGAAGGTCGAGAGAAGCGTTTTAAAATGGTACGTGTGAGCTACAATCGTTAATAGGCTGCAAAAGTGCGTCGTATGCCTCAGCGTCAGCTGTTGCTCATCATGGCGTGCATGTGTGCGTGTGCGCAGTAACGGGTCGATCGCGAGAGGTTGGTTGATCGAAAAGTAGATCTTCGGTCAAAAAGCTTTGGGCACCCCTGTCTTAAAACAAATAGCAGCGGACACTTCATAATGCCATTAATGAATGCATAAAGAAAAACCACCATGGGGAGGAAAGACATACAGTATACTAATACGGCGACGGGATAGAGGAAAACGATTGAAACCATTTTCTGTGAGGGAATTTTGCAAGGTGTGGGGCAAAGCAAAGGTGTCGATGTGTTTTTGGATTCAGAACAAGCACTGTGCTTGCTGTGCTGGGAGGTAAGCCGCAGAGCAAAGTCACGAGGTCAACTCCAATATTAACCGGTGAAGAGTGTCGTGCCTCCATGTGACTTGGACAGCTGCAATGTTAAAACACCTGATATGTGAGCTCACACGACCCTGAGCAGTGTCTGTGTGCTGAGACCGTTCACAAAGAGAGTTACTTTGACATTAGGACACACAAAGGGCACCTTGGCGTTTCACATTCGAGAAGATTTGTTTTGAAAAAGAAGGGAACGTACAGTCACTGGTCACGTCATTCTGTACAGCTGCACGAACTAATGACATCTAGAAATGAAGCTGTGTGCTTTTCAAAGACCAACATTCAGAAATGTAGCAATTGAAGAATATGGGCATTATTGTGTTTGCAGTGTGCAGAGATATTCAATTACGTTTCTTCATCCCAATTAAAATATTTTAAACAGTGACAAAGCGCACCACTAAACAAACAAAATATTTGTGGGAATTTTCTTTTTAAACAGGCACATTTGCGATGTAACTCATTTAATTTTAACAGTACACACAATGCTGCAACCAGTGAGCATTGTGGCATCCGCTTGAAATGAAAATAAAGCATTGCAACGAGAAGGAGAATATGAGAAGAATTACGTTTTTTTCTTTCATGTGAATAAATATAGAATAAAAAATAAAAAATAAAAGTACTCTGTTTTGATGGAGTTCGATGGCAGGACATACTGGCACTGCAGGTGGGATGGACGAATGTGTCGATGTGTGCAGATGAGAGTGACCATGCAAGCCGGGGGTGTCACACTGGGACGTTGAGGTGTCCGCTGTTCCCTGAATGCTCCCCTCCCGCCCACTACCCCGACGACAACCCCATGCTCCAGGGTGGGGATGGGGTGAGTCGCTGCGACGGCAGCTAAGAGGCCACCTCACCAGGCATGTGGTCCAATGTGCTGAGTTCCGTGACGTCCACATGCCCGTTCACTTCAGCAGAACTTGGCGTTGAGGAAGACGGGGGTGGACTTGGAATCGCTTCTTTTGGTTGAATTTCCTCGATTGTCCCTGCTCTTTCATCACGCAGGGTTTCTGAGTGGCTACTGGCATCAGCGGTGCCATTTCTGCTGCAGCAGATGGAAAGTGAAGAACTGGAGTGCAAAGGGTCCAAAAGGCTGTCTCCTGACGAGACTGCACATGAGTCACTTGAGACATCGTCCTCCTCCGGCTGGTCCAGTTGCCAGCCATCCGCCTCGTCCTGCTCATGCGATAAAGTGCGGAAGCCCTTTGTGACCACGCCGGGCCGATCATCCAGCAGAGCGCCCATGTGGGGTTGAGCCAACTGCTGCCATGCATAGAGTGTAGCAGAACCTGGGGGTTCGAAATGACAAGGAAAAAGTTACATTTGTCATCTGCATCATTTCTTTGCAAACAATCGATTATTCGACAATAACTTTCCCCTCCTGATCTCACCTTTTCGTGCCGAGGATAGACATTTTGAAAACTTCTACTAATTTAAAAACATTCAAAGATAAATTCAGTGAAACATCAATTCTATCAAAATGTTGTTGAGAGTAATGAAAATCAAACAATCACTGCTATTTGTTTGTATCAACCCAGGCTACAATATATACTTTAAATTTAAATATATAGATCAAGCAGGAGTGCACATTTAATCTAGGTAGATGTATACAATTCGGCCAAACTAAATGTCAAGCTATATTTATGTGTGGAAAGTACTTTTAAGTCCACATCCAGACATACATATGTTGCGTGAAGGACAAGCTCTATCCCAGCAGAGTTTTTGTTTTTAGAGTTTGTATGGTATGGATGCATTTGCACCCGTGGCAAACATGCAAGAGATGTTACCATACAAAATAACGTCACAAAAGGAATGACAGGAAAGGAAGGGAACAAAAGGAGCAGAATTTTATTCAAGTCTTTCACAAAGAAAATAGCTTGGCAGAAGAGAAAGGGGAAGTGCAAGGACACAACTTAAACAAAGGAAAGAAATGAGAATACGTGAAGTGAAAATGAAAACGGGCACTCGTCGATCTAACATTTTTCAAACACTTGTGCATTTAAGGCTGAAGCACACAACAAACTGCACAATTCAGTGTGTTCGCCTTCTTTTTTTTTGTATTTGTATTTCTTTGTCAGTGCAACTGAGACAGGTACTCGTTTTGCTTGGACATGTTGAGAAATAAATGACACCAGACACGAGGTGGCGCCACATGACTGACAATACACACTAGGCAGCAATTTGAAAAGTCAAGCTTTCAAATTGGTGAATGCCTCGATTTTCCAAACATCCACCAGTATAGTTTAAAAAGGCACTGTAGCACATTTAATGATTTTTATGTAGTTTGATAAAAAATAAAAAAATAAACTAAACAAATAGCCCAGACAAAAACATTTGTAGTCGATGTTGTCCGAGTTGGTGTTTACGAATGAATGAATCCACCTTGCAAATTTTAGCGTTCTGAAAATCGTCTTGGAATCCGTTAAATGTTGACACGCTGTGATTGCATGCTCATATTTCAAACCAACAATGTGGTTGTGTGTGCCTAAAGTAAAAGGAATGCTGCAGAGTCAAACTGCCTTCTCGTGCTTCCAACACCTCCAGCAGACCTGTGACTGCAGCCGGAGGAGGTTGAGGGGGGAACTGTAAGCCCGGCTGAAGGCTGAGCTCCATCGCACTCGAGCTCCGTTGCAACTTTGGGGCACTCAGACACATTTGGGAATGCCGATGGGAACGTAAAATCAGATATTGACCGTCAAAAAGCTTCTGATTTTGACTTCTATTTTGCGTCTGATTGTGACTTGGTTTGATGGGATCCTGTGGGGATTTTTGAGCATTTTCATTGCGTAAGGGAGTTGGATTGTCTTTGTCATCATGTGGCGGATTAAAGGGATTGTGGCTCTGAGAACAATAATCACCTTCTAGCGGCTTTACAATCTGCAGCTTCTCCGGGAGGTAGGATCTGGCGGTGAAAGAGTATCCCGACCACATGCTCCCCAAGGACGGATGCGAGCAGAACGAGAACAGGCTCTCCGTCGGTGTCCCAGGGCCTCCGCTACATTCGCTGCCCCCTTTTTCCTCCTCTTTGGCCAGGTAGGCCAACTTCCTCTCCCTCTCCTCTTCAAAGAAACGTTTTTCTGAGAGGTAGTTGTCGCGGCGTAGAGACAGACGCCGCAAGGCTGCCTCCAGGTCCCGACTGCCAGGGGTCCCTGGGGTGCCAGGGGGCCGCTTGTTTGAGTCCTCTGACCTGGACCGACAGACAACATTCTCATTAATAAAGTCCTCACAATGAGACAGAAAGGTACAGTATCACAAAACTGCAATGCATAATCACATCTACACTAAATTTGTCAGAGGACTCGCACATTTTTTTTTTTTACTAGCTTCTGTCGTAACTCTGTAGACTGCATTGAAATATTTCTTTAGTTTGACAATTTTGTTCCTCTAACACAATTCTATTTTGATGCTAGCCTAGGGCTATTGTCGACAGGAACATGACCTATGTATATTTTAAGGATTATAAAAAAAAAATTAAAAAAAAGGAAATTAAGACTAATTTACACATTTCCTCTGCATTAAATAATTAGTACCCGTTATCTGGGGTCTCCAGGATGCAGCTACTTCTGTTGTCCAGCATGATTCCACTTCCTGTTTCGCCACTGTACATGGAGTTGGAGCGAGGTGTGCCCACCCTGCTGGAGCGGCCCGAAGTGATACATGATGACTGATTGGAACCTGGGATGTTGAGCGGAGAGGGGGCAAGCGGCGAACGCTGCTGGCGCATGAGGTTGAGGTTTTTCACGGTCTGGAAAACACGTTTTGGCTGCAGTCTAATGCGAAGACCACATGGGGGGAAAAAAATGGATGAAACAACAAATTACGGCTAGCCTTTGAGGCAAACTAGATTTCTAATTGTACCTTAGCTCCTCAACATCTGGGTCATCCATCTGCAGTTCTTTCCGCATGGTGCCCTCAATTTCTGCTGCTAGAGAGTCCTAGAAAAAAAAAAGCAGCAAATTGTTAATGTGTGAATACAGGAGACATGCACAGTTTAGATTGCGCAATGCTACTTCAAAGCTCACATTAACATAATACCTAAAACTAATATAATTTAAATTAGCTACATTGTCTTCTCACTATTCTATTTTACTTGACCCTGCTCACCATTGGGAACAAGCCCAGAGAATGGAAACGCCTCTGCGTGTTTGATGAAACAGCTTTATTTCTCAGGTTTTTCAGCTCCTCCTGAGCCTCATGTAGCATCTCCATGCATTCCGCATACTTGTCCTGCAACTCACGCAACTAGCAGAAAGGCAAAGAAAAGTCAAAGGAAATGTAAGTGAAAGTCAAAAACACAGCCAAGACAAAGGATATTCTGATAAGAAACGTGTTTACTTCCTGCACTTTATTCTTGTGGCACAGAGGGGCCAACTCCACTGCAAGTCTAAGTGTACTCAGCAGATTATTTAATAGGTACACTAGTATAATCTTAAAACATTTATCAACAAAATTTATATCAGAGTCCTTATGTATGAGTGGACGACCAGGGGTCGGCAAGTCAAAATGTTGAAAGAGCCATATAGGACAAAAAAACAAAAAACAAATATGTCTGGAGCCGCAAAAAAATAAAAGCCTTCTATAAAACTTACAATGAAGGAAACACATGCTCTATGTATGTAGGAGACTGGACTGCCTCAGAATTGTTTATGTTATTCATTCCTTTGTTGTGTGTTCACAAATGCCCCCATTGAATTTATTTTGTAATTTCCTCGCTTGATTTTTTGTTTTGGTGCATTATTTTTGCTTTTCTTAGTGTCAGTGAAGTGATCATTAATTTCCGTTTTTCTTAGAAGGCACGGAGTCGGAAGCAGACGCGTCTGTCTTTGTGGAGACTGTTAAAAGCATAAATAAAGTGTACGTTTTAAAAAAGCAACACAGCTCTCCTTTTTCGGAGCTGCAACATGTATCTAAATCTATATGAGCTATATTAGCCTACTATTAAAATCTTTTTCCATTTTCAAAATTTTTTATAAAGCTCCAGGGAGCCACTAGATGTCGATAAAGAGCTGCATGTGGCTCTGGAGCCGCGTGTTGCCGACCCCTGGCCTACACAGACAGGTCTGCATTATCATCTGTGGTGACTACAATGTTTTTTTTAAATTTATTTAAAGTTTTCACATTGATGAAAAAAAACATTTGATTGTGAAGTTCAATATTGCACTGTAGAGGTTTGGATCTTGTGGTGATGTATTGAAAGACAAAGGTAACTGTTTTTTCCCCCTCTCTTTTGGTAATATCCTCAAATACATTAAATGCTCACACATTGGCCTCTTTCCGATCCATGCGTGCTTGGAAGGGAGACTATACAGATAATTGCCTGTGAATCTGCAAAGGTGTTTTTAGGAACAGTGTAGTAACAGGCTCTCAGGTGTGAATGTAGCCATAGTTATATAGTGTTTTTTGGGGTGGCGGGGTACATATTGTGACATTGCGGCATTATTAAGAGGTAGAGTAAATCACTAAATACCCACTGCAGGCCCAGATCCAAGACTCACCTCCGCCCACTGAGTGTTAGAATAGCATTGCGACAACATTTCCCAAAAATAAACTCTCAGAATGCTGAGTGTGGGTGGAATAGTCACTGGAAATTGAGATTATTGTGTGAGAAAAATGTGACTTTTTGGGGAATGTTTTTTGTGTGTTACTCAGGGAACCCCTTCTCTAATTGGCTGACAAGTTTGAGTTAAAAATATACACTAATAAGATGGCCCCGGCCAAAATTCCATGGGGTTATCAGAGCTGACGCATCGAAATTACAGTTACATTTCAAACGGCATCCATCACTTGCCTCAAAACGCCACTTCAAGCAAATTCAGACTTCCAACTTAAGTAGTGCAACTGGAACATTATTCATGGGCAATAGAATAGGCCAAATACTTCGATCATCAATTGTTTTTTCCTGAATTTATTTGTTCTGGGGGATTTCAGGGGTGTTTTAGGTGCTGTTTTCATGTTTTTTTTGTTTTCTAAAAAAAGTCCCCAAAGATGGCAACCACTTGTCCCAAGTCGAGTGAAACAACTTAGTGTACTCCATTGTACTGAAAGTTACTCTTGAATATCTACATAAGCCGGGCTTAAATGACTTCCAGTATCACATTAGGTCGTCACTCTGCACTTAACGCCATAGCCCAGTGAGTGGATTTTTAGCTTAAAATTTCTTTCTTTGAGGAGGTTGCTAATGTGGAAAATGTAACTTTACCTCAGCAGTGAGTTGCCGCTGAGCATCTTTGGCAGCTCCGAGGTGTTGTGTGAGTTCTTCATTCTCCACAGTGTACTGCAAAAAAATAATAACAAAATGCCCTAATAAATACAAAGCCAAGTTGTGTTAAACATAAATACGGATTTGCAAATCATGGTAACCTAATTGAACACACAGACAAGATATTTCATGTTCAAACTGATAAACTTTAATGTTTTTAGCAAATCATTGTTAACTTCCACTTTTATGGCTCCAGCACATTCCAAAAAAGCTGGGACAGGGTCATGTTTACCACTGTGTTACATCACTTTTTCTTTCAACAAACATTTGGGAACTGAGGAAACTAATTGTTGAAGATTTGTAGGTGGAATTCTTTCTCATTCTTGCTTGATCTAAAGTTTCAGCTGTTTAACAGTCCAGAGTCTGTGATATCGTATTTTACGCTTCATAATGCGCCACACATTTTCAATGGGACACAGGTCTGGACTGCAGGCAGGCCAGTCTAGTACCCATATTAATTTACTACATCCTCTTTTACTACAAAGCCACGCTCTTGTAACACATGCAGAATGTGGTTTTGGCATCGTCTTAGTGAAATAATCAGTGGTGTCCATGAAAAAGATGCTGCTTGGATGGCACTATGTGTTTCTCCAAAACCTGTATGCACCTTTTAGCATTAATCGTGCCTTCGCATCTGTGTAAGTTACCCATGCCTGTGGCATGAATAGCCCCATTCCATCACAGATGCTGACCTTTGAACTTTGCATCCATCACAATTTGGGCGTTTTGTCCTTCCTCTTTGGCCCAAAGGGCAGGACATCCACAATTTCCAAAAATAATTTGTAATGTGGACTCTTTCGACCACTTTTCACCAGTCTTAGATGAGGCCCATTGGAGCCTGCAGTATTTCTGTGTGTTTTTGATAAATGGCTTATGCTTTGCATCGGAAAATTTATTTTTGCACTTAGGGATTTAGCGCACAACTGTATTTACTGACATCGGTTTTCTGAAGTGTTTCAAAGGTGATATCCTTTACGCGTTGATGTCACTTTTTGGTGCAGTGCCGCCTGAGGGATCGAAGGTCACGGGCATGTTGGTTTTCCGCCGTGCATCTGACATGCAGGGATTGCATCAGATTCTCTGAATGTTTTGATGATATTATGAACCGTAGATGATGAAATCCCCAAATTCCTTGTAACTGTATGTTGACAAACTTATCCTTAACCTGTTCGACTATTTTCTCAAGCCATTCTTCATAAAGGTGTGAACCTTGCCTCGTCTTTGCTTGTGAAAGACTGAGCAATTCAGGGAAGCTCCTGTTCTACCCAGCCGTGGGACCCACATGTTCCCAGTTAAACTGTCCACTGTGGGATGTTCCAAACAGGTTTTTGCTGTCCGTTTGCCACCAGTCCCAGGTTTTCTGGAAAGTGTTGCAGCCATAAAATTCAAAGTTAATGATTATTTGCTAAATATAATCAGTTTATCAGAGTGAACAGTAAGTATCTTGTCTTTGAAGTGTATTGTAGGTCCAACATTATTCGCATTGTATTCTGTTTTTATTTGTTTTGTTTGACACAAAGTCCCAACTTCATTGGAATTGGTTTCATAACATGTATAAATGATATAAATACAAATAAAACATGCTGGCAAAATACAATAGGGGAATAAACACCATTTTGGCCTTTTTCTGGAGGTCTACTATCTGGGAGAGAAGATGAGTGATCTCCTCCTGCTGTCGGGACGCATCCTCAGACTTTCTCGCCAGCTCTTCAGCCAGAGAGGAAATTTGCAGATTGGCAACACCTGGGCACATCAGAGGGTGTTCATTAACAGGACTTCACTGCAGTCAACCTGGCACAGTGGTTAGCAGCACTTTCACAAAACAGGAAACATAATAACTCTGAGTCAAGGTGCTTAAATACTCACGAAGTTCTTTGACACAGTCATTGACCAACTGTTGCTCTTTTTCTTCATAGCAGAGGGTTTCTGTCTCCAAGTGACTGGCCTAGAGCAGACATTCGAACTGATAAGTTACACTTACCACTAGAGAAAGCTCGCCAAGAGTCTCCTGAGCAAACCTGAGCCTTCTGCCTGACTTTGTTCATTCAAGTCACACAAGAAATACTCTGTGCATAACCTTACTTAGAGTAGACAAGTTATGATGACGTTACACAAATGGTGTGCATAACACCAGTGAGTGTGTACAAACCTCAGAGCGGAGAGATTTATTTTCTTCTTCTAGATCTTTCAGTTTCTTCTGTAAGGAGTCCAGGGGGAAAAAAGTTGGCGTTGACACATTGTTCTCACTGGGCCGGACACTATTTAAACACATGCATATATTTTTACTAACAGTGTAAATATGATACACTAACTGCCCCCCCTCCGAGTTAGGTACAAATTCATCATGTAATGAAATGAAACGAATTGAGATGTCAACAATACAATCCATCCTTATTTAGATAGCACTTTCACAACAACTGTGACTGTAACAAATCTCTCTACAGAACATTTGACATTGATTATTTGACCTCTGAAAAGATATTTTGTAGATTGAAGATACATGTACAGTTTAGACAATAGACTATAATATATTTATTATGGTTAATATTTGTGGAGAAGTTATTCCGGGATATTTCCAAATAGAAAACACCATGACATAAATTTGGTTGTGAATTAGTTTTACAGGTACAGAACTAAAACCGAACTGGAATGAAACGTGGTTGTATTTTGGAGCGGGGTGGGATTGTGCTGCATCACACTGATAGGAGTTGCCAACATTTTGCTTGAGAGAAAAAAAAAGCTGAAAAAACCCTTATCAGTTTGACGCCAGTCTAAACCGTCCAAACAAAACACCCCCCCCCAAAAAAAAATCTATTTTCTTAATCAAATGTGTATTTCTTTCATTTTGTTACACTATAACTTCATGGCAAAATTGTATGTGAAGAGGAAGACAAGATGAGACAAGATGGAAGATGAGCAGAGAAAAGGCAAAAAAATGAAGAGAGACTCACGGTGTGGAAGTGATCGACTCGCCCTCGCTTTCCTCAGCAGCGTTGGTATAGAACTGCAAAAGCTCATCTTTCATGGAAACGTCATGGCGTAACTGGGATACCTAGTTGTGTAAAAGTAAGAGGAAAAAAACACTAACAATGATTGTGTGTTGTAACATCCCACCATCGCTATCTGGTGCTGAAGATTATCCTTCGATCAAGGACTATTTTCATAGTTTGAGGGCATTGTATGGAAATTATGTTGAGAATGAGAAGTATGCTGATCACGATCATGAAGCCAAAAACATTGTAAGATCACACTCCCACCTCCTCTCGTATGTGCTCAACTTGTTCCTCCAGGAGTTCGTTTCTCTCACTCAGGGCCTTGTTTTTCTTGAGGAGCGACTGACCGATGCGAGCTGCTAATTCCAAGTCACGCTCTTTCTGCATAGGATCCATTATGAAACAACAGAGCTCAATATAAGCCACCAAAAACAACCAAAAAAAGCTTGGACAGTGAGATAATTTTTTTTCAGTCATTCATTTTTGAAAACGCTCATTCTCACGAGGGTCGAGGGTGTGCTCATGCCTGTGCTTGTTTTTGAAACGAACATGTAAACTCCCCACAGGGAGGCTGGAAGCCCACATTTACACCCAAGACCTCTGAAGTGTGAGGCAGACATACTAACTGGTCAATTGCCATGCCACCCCTAATTATCTTTCAGAAAAAAAGAAATACTAAATGATCATGATAGAGCAGGTAATAAAACAACATAATGTCAACACTGATTTGCAGTCAGGCAACACTCCTTGGCTTAATCATTAATAAGATGGCGGCCAAATGGATGATAAATCTCTCTAAGAGACAAAGCAATAACATCAATTAGGTTCTTAAAATAACCCTTCATAAAAATGTAACTTTTTGTTGATGTCTGAAACGCTGTTCATTTAAAGACATTTTAATATCCATACACATCAAGCCATTTGAGTTCTCACCCTTTTCAACCTGTTGATGAATGAGTCGCTGATGTGCATCTGCTTGATTTGAATATCAAATGAGTGAAAGTCTCTCACCTCTTCCAGCAGTCGAGTGACGGCGTCAATGTCACTGTAGGTCTTTGTCATCTGTCCAACTCTATCAGCACACAGCACTGCACAAAAAAGACATGGTTTACTTGCACTTTAAATGCAAACCACTCCCACACTTCACTGATATCATTGAAAATAACGGATTCATAAAAAAAAAATGTCGAGGACATAACTCCAATGATAATTATGACTAACCGCTGCGTCCTTACACAATGTCCAGCAACATTCACAGGAATATCAAAAACAATCATATCCACAAAAAAGCATCACAATAACATATTAATAAATATTTTGACTGTATGAATGTATTTTAAGAATCCATCCATCCATCCATCCATTTTCCGAACCGCTTTATCCTCACAAGGGGGGTGCTGGAGCCTATCCCAGCTGTCTTTGGGCAGCCAGTGGGGTACACCCTGAATCGGTTGCCAGCCAATCGCAGGGCACACAGAGATGAACAACCATCCACGCTCACACTCATACCTTGGTATAATTTTGAGCGTTCAATCAGCCTGCCAAGCATGTTTTTGGAATTTTGGAGGAAACCGGAGTAACCGAAGAAAACCCACACAGGCCCGGGGAGAACATGCAAACTCCACACAGGAAGGCCAGAGCCGAGATTCATCGGTGCTATTTGAACACATACAGCATATTTGTGAGTACATAAATTAATCTCAACCATATTTCATGTGTTTATACTACTGGCTTAACGAGGATATTGTAATACTAATGTCTCGAACACAGCCAGAGACTGATTAAGATTACAGTGTTTAATGAAGTTATGGAAAAATAACAGGTGAAATCTGTCAGTGTGTCACACCTGCAAGCCATTAAAACGTACCTACCCCAAGTATGTGTCAAAGGTTGCAAAGTCTCTCGAACGTGTCCAAGGTGTGTGATAGCTTTCTGTTTGGACGTTTAATACCACACAGCACCAAGAAGCACGCACATATTTTATATTTCATTTACTTAAAGAGGACTTCCAGTACGTTATACTGCACATACTATAATAAGTTACAGTCCCCACCATGAAAAACTGGAAGAAAATGGATAGATGGGTGAATGATTACAGGGACATATAAAGTCGGGGACCTTCCACAATGCAAAACGGAGGTGAACAATGCAAATAAAATATTTTCATTTCCTTCAGTGCCACAGGTGGGCCAGGAGCTCCCATTCTTAACAGCGGGACAATACTGACAAGATTTAGCTTGAAAACAAATGATCAAATGAAAAAAACACCCACACTTCATAAAAGCATATACTTCGGGCCAGAGGCGGTTTTACAGGGTGGCAAAGTGTAGCCACCTCCACCAAATGCCTCGCCATCCCAATTGCCACCACTGTTGGCAATGAATCCATTCCTACAAAATTCAAAATTTTATTCCGAATGTTGGTGATATTGTCTCCATAGTATGTAGAGTATAAACATTTTAATCACCAATTTAAAATTCACTCCCTCTCTGACACCATGCTCCCCTTCCAAGAAAAATGGTTGCATCTTTATGTGCCACCAATTATATACTGTACAAATACACACACACACTCACAGACACACACACACACATATATATCCATCCATCTTCTACCGCTTATGCGGGGGCAGCAGCTTTATATATATTCAAAATTACATTTTGTTTGCTACAAAATGAATAAAAAATGTAAATATTGAGCAATAAGGAAAGACTTAGTTGAGTTGAAAACAGGTGTTATACTTGTCATTGGGGCCATCTGTGACCTAATTTGTGTCAGTGACTGTAATTTAATATGTAATGTGATGGATGTTTTCCTGGTGTTTTACACACAACATATTGTCAGCCATTTCTCCTATGTCACAGACAGCATGAAGAAGGGATTTTATAATGTATATAGTTGGGTCTATCAAAAACAATAAGTTTGTTTTGTGTTATTACATAAAACCTAAGTAAACTTTTTAGCTCGGCTGACTGCAACAGGAGCAGGCCTAATAGAATAAAAAGTCTCGAGCTGAGGCAGTCTACAAAAACGGCTACTGGGCAACAGACAGTAACTACACTGTAAAAAGAAAACTAACACCAAGACAACAGGCCCAATGGGGCACAAACCCAGAGAGCAAGTCATAATCAAATATGATACATGCTTATCCTCACAAGGGTCACGAGTGTGCTGGAGTGTATCCTAGCTGTCTTCGGGCAGTAGGCGGGGTAGACCCTGAACTGGTTGCTAGGGTTGCAGGGCACACATAGACAATCGACCATTTCACTCACAATCACACCTTGGGATAATTTAGAGTGGCCCATTAACCTGCCATCCATGTTTTAGGAATGTGGGAAAAAATACGGGATACCCTGAGAAAATCCACGCAGGCACGGGGAGAACCGGCAAATTCTGTTTTCTGATGCATTTATCCTCACAAGGGCTGCGGGGCATGCTGGAGCCTATCCCCAGCGCCACTTCGGGCAGTAGGCGGGGGACACCGTGAGTTGGTTGCCAGCCAGACAGGCACACACAAACAAACAACCATTCACGCTCGCAGGGACAATTTGGTGTGTTCCATTAACCTGCCATGCATGTTTTTGGAATGTGGGAGGAAACCAGAGTACCTGGACAAAACCCAGGTATGGGGAGAACATGCAAATCCCACACAGGAAGGCCTGGGCCTGGAATTGAACCCTGCACCTCTGCAATATGAGACAGACGTGCTAACCAGTCGACCACCCCGTCACCACGCGGAGCCATCAAGTCTCATTAATGTGTCAATGTCAAATCAGCATCCCTTCTCAACTACAAGTATCGCAGGTCAGACCAATCCAAGGGCACTAGGACTTAACGACTTAAGCACAGCAGGAGCCATGAGGAGTACAGTAATTCTAAGTACAAACAACCAAAAGACCACCTTCAGAAAGAATGTGTTGCTCTTCATCCATCTCATCCACTTCTACCTGTTCTAGCTCACTCTGACGAGCAAGATGAACAGAGTCCATTTCCTCCTCTTCTCCAGTGCTTCCTTGTCCAGGCAAATGAACAAACTCTGTATCGTTCTCTTGCAGCCGCTCTGCTCCATCGTCACAACCATTAACCGGAAGAAGTGCTGCCATCCTCCATTCAAATTCAAACTGCTGAACCACAATGGCGGCAGGTGCAATTCCAGGGGGCCTCCATGCGTTGTAGACATTCTACTTGTTGATCCACGAAATGTGCGAGCTCTTAAGCATGTCTGATGTCATTTGTGCTATCTGGTGTGTGTGCCTGTGTGTGTGTGCCTGTGTGTGTGTGGCTGTGTGTCTGTGACAACAAGACAACCAGACTCCTCCCCTCCTCTGTTATTGGTCAGTCAATGGCTCATGCTATTATCCGACTAGGGTAAAGTGAAGGGGTATATTTTTCAGCCCGCCAGCAGATGTTAAAGGTTAAAACCATTCCAAATAATTGATCATTACATCTTCATGCACATTAGCATGTTTAAAAGAAAAAAACCCTCCAACATTCCAGGCTGGAATGTTTAATTTCCAGCTGACCCCCTAGAGAAAAAAAAAAAAAAGTTAACCTCAGAATACAAAGTTTACGAGGTGTGTGTAATATAAGAAAGGCCAATCCTTAATCCCCCTCGAGTGAAAGTAACTTGGTATAGTCCTGTTCAGTCTCACTGGTGACAATAGTACCAGGAAACAACAACAGACATGCACCTGTTTGCAAGGTGTGGCCACACAGTCTTTAGTGGTGAGGATTTGCTACATGTCAAAGCACAAACTGTGAACCATAAATGAATGTGGGTCGTATCCAAGGATCCCAACTTTCTGCTCATCAGTGCCTGTTAATTATTGAAATTGCTCTACAAAACTGATGCCAGCTCAGTGAGTTCCCCCTCGCTTGAGTAACTCAACTCAAAGGCAGTATAGCTGGAATGGTGCGGTCAACAAAAGAGAAATTGCAAAGTGCTGCACATATTGTGCAGCCTTTTATTTTTATTTTACTCATCCAGACTCTTATTTCATGAGCATAGCAGACTTATAAAATGTGGTTATGGACAAGGACAAAATTGTTGGTACTCCTCAGTTAATGAAAGAAAAGCCCACCGTGATCACAGCAATAACTTGAATCTGAATTCATGTTTAAACAAACAAACAAATAAAGAAATACATAAATAAATAACCAGTTAAAAATCTGACATTCTACTTTGATGGAATTATTATCAAACACATCCTCATGAAAGAAGCCTGGGCAAAAATCCCAACCACTCGAAATGTTTCTGAATAATTTGAATAAAGAGTTAAACTAAGGCATCTAATTGACATCACAGGTGCCTTCACACTTGGAATCAGTGAGTCTACCTAGTTAAAGGGTTACAAGGAGTCACTGGGATTTTCGGTGGATTTTTTTTTTTTTTTAAACAATGGAATGAGCATTTCAAACGACTAATATCCTCCATAACAAATGAAATGTTATTGATCAGAATCAGAATCAGAATAATCTTTATTGGCCAAGTATGTAGAACACACAAGGAATTTGACTCCGGTATAACACGCTGCATTAGTATCATCATAAACAAGGACATGACAAATAGTATGAAAGGACATTTCGTAATGTAGTGAACCGTAGTGCGGTAGTACCACCTAGTGACAACTGTGAGACAAAGTGCAAAGTATTAAGCAGAGCTAAAATGATCAGTGGTAGAATACAATACTATAACAGTTGGTGCAGAAAATCATTGAACCATTTTAAAGTGACCAGTAGCAGTATTTGTTTACAAGAAGTGTGCAATTATGCAGATGGCCTTGAGCGCTTTAAAGTGTCTGGTGCGGTGGAGTATAAATCAGTGACTGTTTAGGGAGTTAATGGCTAGAGGGAAGAAGCTGTGTAAGTGTCTGCTGGATTTGGTGCGCATGGATCGGAAGCGCCTGCCTGAGGGGAGTAGCTGGAAAAGGTGGTGGGCAGGGTGCGGTGGAACCAGTAGGATTTTCCGTGCCCTTGTTTTGATTCTTGCAGTGTGCAAGTCCTCAATGATTTTTTCCGCCGCCCTAACTGTCCGTTGAAGTCGGATTTTGTCCATTTGAACATTTGTGTTTCTGATCATATTAAATCATTGGTGATCATTACTGTGAGAAATCCTGAACATGATCGGCGTATTCAGATCGATGATTATCATTAACTATTACTAACAATGTTTAAAAGGTAATTTGAGCAATTCTGCGTCTGTAATTTCTTGAATATGATCCGCATTGGAATGGAATGCAGCCAAAAAAAGGGTCCTCTTGCAACTGGATTTTGCTCATACCTTTCTATAATATGTGCCCACTTACCCCGCAAAATTGCTGCTCTGTTTGCTCAAAAAATAGCAACTTATCACGTTGCCATTTATATGGGCAGACTGATTGATTATGATTTGAATACGCCTGTGATGCTATTTAGAGGACACACGTTAGTTTAAAATGCCCTTCTGGTCAAATTACTTTTTTTTCCCGTTCCGTTCATCTTCTGTTGAAGAACAATTCAAAAGCAAAGTCAGATTTTCATTGGTTAAGTTTCAGTCAACAACTTTTTATTTCTTTTATCAATTTCACATTTAATTTCAAAGTTATTCATTAACAGAGCAAAGCCATCAATTATGTCCATATGTGTAAAGACAATTGATTAGATTAGTGTGAGTACACATAAAAAATAAATTAAATAAAACAATGATTAAATGATGATTGTGTTCTTGGCTATAGTTAGCTCATTCCAGTTTTTCTCGTTTGTCGGTCACAGCCCTAACTTTCAGTAAAGAGATGACTTCATGATTAATTTCTGCACTGTGTGTACTAGCAATACCCCCAAACTGCAAATCCAAAGAAGCAATGCATTTTTCACCTGTGGTCCACCAGAATAATTAAGCACACTTATCACAACATTAACACATCAATACAAACATTTGAATAACAGAATCCTTTGCTTTGATTCATTATTTGTTTTAAATATTTTTTGTAAGTAGACATGAGTAAAATAAATCAATACATCTACTAACGTTACTGATTAAAAATTTTGTGGATTGGTGGGGCATGGGTCAAGGATAAAAACGCATTCGTTTTTATGTATGACTCTAGACAAAGGTGTTTGAATACTACCCCGACTTTCAGAGGTGGTTCATTTTCAAGTTGTACCTGTACCAGTATCAAATTCAGAGACTTTTTAAAGCAGCAGCCCAACACAAAAGGCATAACGTACATTGTGCAGACATGTATAAAAATAGTTTTAGGGGTTGGGACATTTTAATAAATAATGATAGTAATAATAAAAATTATTATTATTATTATTCATTCATTCATCTTCCGAACTGCTTTATCCTCACTCGGGTCGCGGGGGGTGCTGGAGCCTATCCCAGCTGTCTTCGGGCAGTAGGCGGGGGACACCCCGAATTGGTTGCCAGCCAATCGGAGGGCACACAGAGACGAACAACCATGCACGCCCACACTCACACCTAGGGACAATTTAGAGTCATCAATCAGCCTGCCATGCATGTTTTTGGAATGTGAGAGGAAACCGGAGTACCCGGAGAAAACCCACACAGGCCCGGGGACAACATGCAAACTCTACACAGGGAGGCCGGAGCTGGAATCGAACTCGATACCGCTGCACTGTGAAGTCGACGTGCTAACCACTGGACTACCGGGCCGACTATTATTATTAACCCTTTTCTGCTCGAGCGCTCCCTGGCTGCCATTGGAAACATTTTTAAACAGGCTGAATCATTTAATAAGCCGCAAGAGACCAACCGCAACGGTAACTCACCTAAAACCAACCCACAATATTTAGTCAGTCACATGAGCAGGCAAAGTCAATCAAACACGTAGGTCTTCTGTGTATTAATTTGTCAAACAATAAGAACAACATTTAGTTTTTCAACCACTACACTACACTTACTGATCACTGCTGAACGTTTCACTGTAATTGTCGACCGGGTGTTTAGATGAAAGACAGAAAAGAGTCTGCCCACAGAGTGTCAAGAGTTGCCCACAATAGCCAAGAGTGACTCAGCTGCCTCTATGAAGAAAACCAACAGCCTCAAATCAAATTCTGCTGCCGGTGGCAAATGTAAACACAATATCCAGATTACGCAATGATCATTATAATACTCTTTTTTTTTTCCCCCAGCAAAATAAAAAGTACTGTCGTTTAACATATAAACATTAATCCTGCTCAATGCCTCTCTTCCCTCTATAATTCATATATACAACTTGAGGACATGTAGTTATTAAACAGCATTACAACACACATGCAGAAGGGGTTACACTCAGTTCAGCCCTTCTAAATTAATCCTCTCGCTCTTAGTATGAGAACTAAAAAAAAAACAAAAAACAAAAAAAAAGGCAGCCGGTGACTATTCTTTCATTTACTCCTTAACTCTTGTGCAGTTAGAGTATTTAATAATTTGTTGCCTTGCCACCTGTAAATTTACAACGCAAGCCGGTCTGCTTGCAATTTGACAAGATGCCACATATAATACACATGACTGTCTTACCATCAGTGCACTCTTCATAGTACCAGTCCAATTCATAGTAGTCTGCCTTCACAAACCTCTGGCCCAGTCTCTTCATCCTCACTGCTAAGAGTCACAGTTGTATTGTATTTTCTCCAATAGCTCTGGTCGGTCCAACACCCCAGCATGCTCCGAGATAACCAGCTGTCACTGGGGTCTTATATACTCTAATGGTATCCGGCCGTCAACAAAAGCTCCATTTTGCTAACCTCCAATAACGTATGGTAACCAGCTGGCACAGTGTATTGCCCCACAAAAGATTTGCTCCAATTTTTTGCAGTTCCTTTTGCTCCCACACTCAGTAGCAGCTTGCTGTCAGGGTAGTGTGCTCCATATTGTTTCTGGTGCCATGCTGCCAAACAGTTCCCAGATCTGTGAACTGTGGCATCAGTTGTCTTGAAGGATCACAATACTCCATTGTTCCACAAATAAGTGTCAACGTCCTTTAATCAGTCGGCAGCTTTCGATCGTGTGAGTCCATCATTCATATCGTACGGTTTTCCAGTCCCTGTAGATGTGTCAGTATCTTTTCTTGTCCCCATCCATCAATGGCTTCCTGTCGATATATCATCCAGTCTGACTAATATCAGCATCTTGTCTTGTAATTAGTTCATACAGTATTACTGCCTTCCATTTTCCCGCATTCTCTGCTCAGTCCCAGCACTTGCTCTGCACGTGGTCGAGTGCATCTTTTACAGTGACTCAATCAATCCAAAGATGCAGAGTGTGACAGAGCAAGCAGCAGCAGTCACGGGTTTTGCAGCAGAAACGATGACACAGCGGAGTGGGCAGGGTGGGCCAATTCTTACAGCCAATGAGAGGGAGCATTGCCATCTTACTGCCACCCACTGATGCTACGTCAGCAACCTCGACCACCCACTCACTCTCCCCTACCTTGTCCTTGTGAGTGGTTGCTATAGCAGCAGGGCCATGGCTGAGCAGCATGTAAAATTAGCGTGGAGTTGGAAGAGATGACGTGGACGACTCAGATCGAACAAACCCAATTCCTCACGAATAAGAACACAACGATTTGCAAATCATGCACAACCTATATTTAATTGAATGCAACACAAAGACAAGATATTTAATGTTCAAACTGACGAACGTTATTGTTTTTAGCAAATAAGCATTAATTTAGAATTTTATGGCTGCAATAGATTCCAAAAGGCTGGGACAGGGTCATGTTTACCTCTACAGGTATGTTACGTCACCTTTTCCCTTCACAACATTCAATAAACGTTTGGGAAGTGAAGTGACTAATTGTTGAAGATTTGTGAGTGGAATTCTTTCCCATTCTTGCTTGATGTACAGTTTGTTGTACAACAATCCACTGTCTCAGTTGATATATTTAATGCTTCATAATGCGCCATATTGTTTCAATGGGAGACAGGTCTGGACTGCAGGCAAGCCAGTCTAGTACCTGCACTCTTTTACTACAAAGCCACGCAGTTTTAACATATGCAGAATGTGGTTTGGCATTGTCTGATGAATGTCAGGGTTTTCTATCCGGACAACGTTAAACAAATGACTCAACAAACAGGGAAGATTGTCTTTGTAATCGGCGGGAGGGGATCTCCAAGAGCGAACGGCGGGGAGTTGCTCAGAGTTCCTTGTGCGCCTGTCGGACTTTTATTGTTTACATATGCAAAATACAAGAAAAACACTGCCCCCGATATTTGCAGTACGGCCCATTGGTAGTGATTTGATTAACTTGGTTTAAGCTTTGAACCACCGATGCGCTGACAACTTCCAGTCTGGTCTACAATGAATAAGCAAGTCGCAGATGACAAATGTTCGCCTAGGCGCGACACCGGTTCCCAAACTGTCTTTTGACGTTCTACAACACTTTGTTCCTAAATTGTTTACTCCCACTTTGTGACCGAGTCTAGCCTTCTTACATCTGTTTGCACCCTTGCTTTAATGCGATTACTATGGACTTCAAAAAGCCCTCCGCCCAAATGTCCGACACGCTGGTGCACAGGCATTTGGAGGTGCTGAATACGCACCAAAACTAGACATGACCAAATTAAATGAAACTTTAAACATGATATAATTTTGCTCGTAGATTTCTCTATCAATGAAATAATCAGTGGTATATATGGAAAAATATGTCGCTTGGATGGTAGCATGTTTCTCCAATACGTGTAAGCATCTTTCAGCATTAATGGCGCCTTCACAGATGTGTAAATTCCCCATGCCGTTGGCACTAACACAGCCCCATACCATTACAGATGTTGGCTTTTGAACTTTGCATCCATAGCAGTCTGGATGGTTCTTTTCCAATTTGGCCCAGGGGACACAACGTCCACAATTTCCCAAAACAATTTGAAATGTGGACTCGTCAGACCACGGGCATTCAATGTTGGTGTTCGGCCTTGCTGCTTACATCCAGTGATTTCAATGCTGGTTTTCGCCCTTTCTACTTGCATACATTGATTTCTCCACATCCATTGATGATATTATGGACCGTAGATGATGAAATCCCAAAATTTCTTGCAACTGTAACCTTAAACTGTTCCACTATTTTCTCACGCAGTTGTTCACAAAGAGGTGAACCTTGCCCCATCTTTGCTTGTGAATGACTGAGCTACTTTTTTATCCAGTCATGGCACCCACCTGTTTCCAGTTCGCCCGTTCACCTGTGGGATGTTGCAAACAGGCGTTTGATGAGCATTCCTCAACTCTGTCTTTTTTGCCACCTGTCCCAGCAGGAAATTCTAAGTTAATGATTACTATATTTGCTAAAAATAAAGTTTCTTAATTTGAACATTAAATAGCTCGTCTTTGAAGAGCTTTCAATTAAATATACGTTGGACATGATTTGCAAATCATGATTTTGTTTTTGTTTATGTTTAACACAATGTCCCAACTTCATTGGAACTGGGTTTGTATAACTCCTAAGATTTAAAAGAAAGAACATGAATGTCATATCTTAGAACTTACAAGCCTATCACCGCTACTTATACAACAAGGCAGCTTAAGGTATAGAGCACATTTCATACACAAGGCCACTCAATGAACTTCACATCAGCAAAGACACAGACATTGTACAGACATGAAGTCCTCACATTAAAGGACACAACTAACTTTCTAAGTAAAAGGCATCTTCAACTACACTTCAGTGTCCCGCCCCACCCCCAAAATTGACATAGTCCAAAAACATCATAACGTTACATGAATATTTCTTTCCTGTTTGAATTCAGATATATATGAAGTATATATACAGTATATACCCACATCATCAGATTCCCCTTCACAATCAACACAAGAGCGCAAAGAGTGATAGCTATTACTGTTGTTTTTACTGCACAGCAACTTAATGTTGTGGCTAAGGAGTGTACAGATACAGCATATTTATTTGAAATCTTAATTGAGTTACGGTGTAAACATGTGGTTGGTGCATATTCTGTATTTAACAAGCTATTTCCTGGAAAGTTATGACTGAGTGGCACAGAAAACGGCTCGGATAAATTGAGTTTCTGCTATGAGCAGATGCTATTTATACGATTGCTGAGCTAATTATAGAAGCAAATTTACACCAGAGTCACTGTTCAAGGGGACGTGTCCTTCTAAAATACACCAATGTAAAATGGAAACAATTTTTACATTTCCAGATGTTTGGATATGCATTTCTGATTTATAGAAAATATTTTGCGAGTACCACTGAAACGCTCTTTAATTAAAGAGACAGTGCAACAACAAAAAGCTGTGGTACAACACCCTTGCCTGGATACAGCTCCTTTTCCCATACCATTATCTTTTAAACAATTGACTGTGAGGCGGCCCGGTAGTCCAGTGGTTAGCACGTCGGCTTCACAGTGCAGAGGTACCGGGTTCGATCCCAGCTCCGGCCTCCCTGTGTGGAGTTTGCATGTTCTCCCCGGGCTTGCGTGGGTTTTCTCCGGGTGCTCCGGTTTCCTCCCACATTCCAAAAACATGCATGGCAGGCTCGTTGGGCACTCTAAATTGTCCCTAGGTATGAGTGTGAGCGTGGGTGGTTGTTCGTCTCTGTGTGCCCTGCGATTGGCTGGCAACCAATTCAGGGTGTACCCCGCCTACTGCCCGAAGACTGCTGGGATAGGCTCCAGCACCCCCCGCGACCCTAGTGAGGATGAAGCGGTTCGGAAAATGGATGGATGGATGGACAATTGACTGTGAGACTTTGCCATAATTCTTGTAATCATCATGGTTGCGTTTGTCAGTGCTGCATTGATACTTTTACCATCATTTTGTAGATGTCTATCTTTATTTGTATTACTTGCATACATTGTAGCATTGTCGCTTTGCCAGGATTTTGCACTTTTTGATCTGTGTTGCGACAATATTGCTTCATATATATTTCTGAATGGCGTCCTGTGCTTTGCAGACTTATTATGCATTGTAAATGTGGTTTTTTTTGCCATCTATCCATCCATTATCCAGAGTCGTGGCGTGCTGGAGCCTATAGCAGCTCACTTCGGGCAGTTCACCCTGAATTGGTCGCCAGCCAATTGCAGGGCACACACAGACAAACAAGCATTCACGCTCACAATCACACCGAGGAACAATTTAGAGTGTCCCATTAACCTCCCTGCATGTTTTTGGAATGTGGGAGGACATCGGCGGACCGGTGGACAACTGGTTAGCACGTCAGCCTCACAGTGGAGAGGTGCAGATTCTGGCTCCGGCCTTCCTGTGTGGGATTTGCATGTTCTCCCCATGCCTGGGTTTTGTTCAGGTACTCTGGTTTCCTCCCACATTCTAAAAACATGCATGGCAGGTTAATGGAACACCCAAAGTTGTCCCTGTGAGCGTGGATGTTTGTTCGTCTGTGTGCCCTGTGATTGTTTGGCAACCAGCTCAGGGTGTTCCTCACCTACTGCCCGAAGGGGCGCTGGGGATAAGCTCCAGCATGCCCCACGACCCTTCTGAGGATAAACGGATCAGAAAATGGATGGATGGATGGGAGGAAACCAGAGTACCTGGAGAAAACCCACGCAAGGGACAGGGAGAACATGCAAACTACACAGAGGAAGCCCGGGGCCTGGAATTGAACCTATGACCTCTGCACTGTCATGTGTAATGTAAATTGCTATTGTACTATGGTGACCAGCTACAAAGGTTATTCTGATCCTTATACGGCACACATTGCACAGACAACAAGTCAGATGCTGATAAGGCCAATCCAGCTATGCCTAGAATAAGAGTACGAGAATACAATTCCAAATAGCAGCGAGAGCGAGAGCAAGACAGAGAGCAAATGGCACACAAATAGACAGCGAGAGACACGGAGACAACAGACACACACAGTCAGGGGCCGAGAGGCGCCGAGAGGGGCCGAGCGAGACAGAAGGGGACAGAGTGAGTGAGAGAGATTGTTGTGGCAACGGTGGCCGAGCAGTTGATTATACAAGTTCAAGCAGCTCGTAGGTGAAAGTCAAAGTAAACCATAACTTCCTCATTTATGGACTTGAACTTCGCTTTAAAAATCAATGTCAGTAGTATCACTACTAGCACATGTTACAGTGATCACCATGGAGTAAAGAAAATATACATACATACTACATAATACACCTGAGAAGAGAAGCACTTACAAAAGTACTTGAGCGTCTCCTCTATCTGTTCCGTAGTCAGGTCGAGGGAGGAGTTGGGATCCACCAGAGGCGTGTGCAGCCAGTCATCTTGCTCATAGCCGAAGATCGTGTCGGCCCTCAGCTTGTAGACTGGCAGCTGCTCCTCCAAAAGGCTAATAATCTCGAGTTCCGGCAAGTCAGTATTGTTACAGACATCTGAAAAGACACATGGGGAGTCATTGTTTGTGTAGGTGAAAAAAATACATTGTCAATATATATACAGTATTGTAAAAGCATGGTCAAGTTACTTATTACAGTATTCGAGTGCAATTACAGTCACAATTTTGTAACATTACAAAATAAAGCACAGTGCGCCATCCTGTGGTAAAATTGGATAGTGTTTGCATGAAGTGAATAAATTTTTTTCCATTCCCTGAATGTATTCATTCTCTTCACAGAAACATTAACATTCTCAGACCATGTTTACTTTTCAGTTTGTCCAAGTTTCTTAATAACATAGCAACCTAAGAGCTACATTCTTTTATTTATTTATCTAAACTATGTGAGGATAGGCGTTTCAGAAAATGGACGACTGGATGGATGGATTTCATAGCACTGGTGGTACATTTTCTATTTTAACAAGTATTAAATAAAAGATCTATTTTTTGGAAAGGCAAACAACTGTCCACAGTCCACCAAGCCTATAGATTTATTTTGGGCTTTTGTGCCCTTCATTTAAAATCACACATTGTTGTCTGATGCAGTGGAAAAAATGAGTCATACTGAAGTGTGAGTTACAGTATATGCATCTGTCCACGAATCAGTTCACCATGTTATTAAAAATATCACTATATGTGACCTGTTTAGCTATTTAGTTTGGGAGGGGTGCAAAGAAAGAGCCAGTTTATATTTATAATAAATAGTCCCACTGCTTTTGTCCTTTTCCTGCCGTTACGGTATTCTCAATTCTGTCTGTGCACGCTGTACTCTCTAACAATGCTGTCTCACAAATTGCTCAATCAGACTGAAAGCCTGACTGTGTTCAAGAAACATACAAACATGCACACAGCAGCTGAATCCTTCAGGCAATACAACCAATAAGATTTTATCACAGCACATTCATCTAAGTTACAAAGCAGTGGCCCTAAAACACAACTATCTTAAAATTCAGAATCATTTTAAATTGCCGGTATCTATCAAATGTGGTGTCATGGCAAATTCGAGATACACTTAACAGTCACAACATTATGTACACACGTGTATAACGATGTATATGCTGTTAGCGATAGTAACAATGCTCTTGTTGAATTGATACAAGGTCCAGATTTTAGGACATATGCATTGTTTCATTGTGGAGGTTGTTTGCAGTGGTGTAGAAACTATACTGCATCACACTTTACCACAGAATTTAATATAATGTAGTTCTGGATTTTTCACTGCAATTCTGCACTATAGGTGTGAGGGGTTTATAATATTTATCAAGGATTTTGTTGTTGTTTTTAATTCTGCATTTGGCTATCACAGTAAGCAACCAGGGAGGAAGCTGGTGGGTGCATTGGGTGTCTAACTCAGATGTGAACTCTATGCCAACCTGAGCTATCAGGTCTGGAGCCCTTCAGTTATTTTCGTTCTGAAACACTTCGACAACTAACCAAGTAGGTAACAAAGATATTATAAACACTTCTAACACTATAAATTGAGATTATAATTGTCATGCATGTACACTTCCACTTTGGATTTTGTGCAAAGGCAGCTTAAAAAAAAAAAGACAAATAAAAATAGATTCATGATCTAAAGAAGGTCAAGTTGAGAGGGATTTTAGTTTAAATTAAAGTACTCTGTGTGCAAAAAAGACAACCTTGTAAGGTCATATCGCATGAGTAGCAGTTTGCAGCTGCACCAATAGAAGACAAGTTCAAGTTCAAATGCAAGAATAGTTCACTGTCACACTGTCATTCAGAGCAATAAACAAACACTGAACATACGTGAGTGTTATGCATGACAAGACTTATTAGGTCTGTCTGGTGACTACAAGAAATTAGAGGACAATATTTTTGGGGGAAACATTTGAGATAATGCCAATAGAAGTGAGCACCAAACTGAATGTCTTTCATCAAAAAGGCAAATGATTATACGTACTGCAAAACAGCAACTTTTGTTGCAGTATAATTGTGAACAGAGACTGATCAGCAGAATGAGTTAAAAAAATAGGCTGGATTCAACCCCCACTGTAATGTAATGTCGGTGAAGTATATTTTATCGAACAGTATGGGCCAAGTTTAAACCCTTTGAACAGTAAAGCTCCTGTCCAGCATGGCTGCCCTCCAAAAAGCAATACGGTACAGTGGTGAACACTACAGAAAGCTAAGAGACAACTTCCCACATGTTCAGTATATTCATTACTGTTGATGAACTGGAAAATGTTATGGACCTTTTTAAAAGTTAGTAGAAGAAGGCAAACACCTTTCGGTATAAAAACGAGCACTCTAACAACCATGTCAACACAAAGGTTTTTAAGAGTAACACGAGTAAACAAAGGTGACTGTCACAGCGACAGACGACAGGATGAGACGGAGAAAAACTGAGTGTCAACAATAGAGCGAATGTGGGTAACTGTCCATATGTCAAACATGTAGCTCACCAGACAGCAATTCAAACAGCACAAAGACAGCAATGTACTCACTCATGTTGCCTTAAGCCTGAACAAAAACCTTGAGCCCTTGACCTATCACATTTTCCACAAGTAGCGACAGAGCAAGGACACAAAAGACTCCACAGTAAGAGAAGAGAGAGGAAGAACATTGGGAGGGTGAGACAGGAAGTGCAAGGCAGAGGGTGCAAAAAAAAAAAAAAAGGCAGAACGGCACTGCTTGGAAAAGCCATAGGAAGTTAAAGGGAGAGGGAGGAGTGAAGAGCTGAACTAAACTGGTTCACCATGCCTCACATGCCAATGACGAAATGCACATGGACTGCCCCGCACTAGCGCTCTCTCTCTCTCTCGGTCTCTCTCTCCCCCCAACTAGACTTTTCCTACTCCTCACACAAGCGGCAAACATTTCGCTCACCAAAGCACCAGATTTGGAATGAGTACAATTGTCACTTTGTGTGGTTCGAATGCCTATCAAGCAGGGTTCCCACTCTTCCATTTGCTTTTTATTTATGGACCTTTTAAGGACTTCTGAGGGCTAATTTCGCCATTTTTTAAGGACTTTTTTCTCCATTCAGCAGGGGATTCACGGTGGATTTAATGAACAGAAAGCCACATATCACTGGCCTGGTGTTCAAATCATTGCTGCCAAAGGAATGGCACATCTTTATTTTTAGAGGCAATCAGCTAACCCTTTATTTGACATACTGTATGTCAAATTGGCCCGAAATGACACAAAGTGATCACGTGATCATCTTCGGAACTGATCGGAGACGGCGGGAAAAGCAAAGCGGGAACCAGGAAAGCATGTAGCCCGACAGCCGGGTTTGTGGGGATTTGCTGACAAAACGTTTAATTGTAAGGGTGGGGAAAATGACATACACAAATGAAATGAACACCACGGGTTAATTTTTAAGGATTTTTTATTGATTTTAGAAGCTTTGCCTGACAATTAAGGACAATTAATTAAGAACATAATTTTACAACTTCTTTTTTTATGGATTTTTATTAACTTTAAGGACCCATGGGAACCCTGTCAAGCATTTGTATTTATTTTTAATCTTTTCTAATACTCATTTGTTTAATTTCAGCAAAACATTTATTGACACAAGAAAACAGATTTGAGTTCCTGGCAGATGGCAAAGCTAATATCCGACAATTGTTTTGCCCAACAAATGAAGGAAAAAAAAAAAAGCCATCAGTGTGATGTTAATTGTATACACCAACACATGTGATACTGACTTATGAAATACATTTCACGAACTTTATCCAAAATCCAAGAGTGTATCAAATGTTGAAAATGCATCACTCAAACTGAAGCAATTGAATTTTACATGCGAGGAAAGGAATCATCAAGAAATTCCATTTTTATTTGCGTGCTAGTACAAACTGAGAACTGCTAATATCAAACATTAAAGCACAATGGCTTCTCCAATAAGCTCTGATTGTTAACAGTTGGTGAGCAAGTCCGCAGTTTGGATTATGTTTGTCTACTCGCATAACTGTCTCACTCAAATTCTGTTTCCGCCCACCCTCACCCACCCAGCATCCTGGAATTACTCAACTGAGTTACTCAAGTCTTTGCATCACAGTTGGCTGGTTACTATGGAGAATGAAGCACACAATCAAGCATGACCCACAGCAAATGTGATTCAGCTCTTGGGTGTTTCTCAAGGTTGAGAGGAATTATTCACACTCAACAAAAACGTTTTCCACCAGCAAGCACCCAAACAAGAAACACGAAAGGAAAACGAGGAGCAACAAAATTAAGGGAAAAAAACAGGAAAAATGCACAACACAATATGTGGGGGGGGGGGGGGGGGGGATGCTGTTTGTTTTCTCCTGACAAGTTAAGATTGCCTAGATACCAGTAGATGGCAGCACTGCCTTTTGCTACATTCCTGCAATGTAATGATTTACAGTAGTCTCTGAAAACAGTAGGGGAAAAGCTGAGATTGGTTTTCACAGTACTGCAACTGTAAAACTATTATTGCTAGTAGTAGTAATGATATCTGGTTTAATCCACAGACAATATGGCATTTACATTGATCAACAAATGAAGACTCAAGTTAAAGAACATCTCAAGACCTAAAACAAAATCAGTGACTGAAAAGCAACTATCTGTCAATCACTGAGTAAAAAACATTTGTGCCCACAGCAATCAACTCCTGTCGCGGCCCCTCGTGTACATTTTTGCAGGGGATCAGAAGACTGCGAGAATGCTAACCAAAGTAACCATTGTCTTATACTGCATTTCTTTTTGATACACTACATTTGAATGCTTTTGTTCTGAATGCAGTATTACAATGATTAGGTCGAGACCTCAGTCCCGAAACATCTAACAATGAAGAAGGGGTTGGCCAGATATGGCGCACATTACGAGACCCACTCCAAACATCAATCAATAACAAGCAGCAAATGTTTCAAGTTTTGCCCCTACTGTGATGTGGAAAGGAGTGGGCCAAAACCGTGTGTTTCCAAGGTGAATTGTTATTTCAAATAATAAGAGGAACTGACCTCATGGTCAAGGGTGGTGCATTGGGCGGGCCTTATCCTGTAGGTTGTGTGCAGTGTGTATCAAGCTATTTTTAGATTAGATTCCGTGTACGTGCTTGTATTGTCCCCCCCATGCTCCATCCTGACTGCAATAACAGAACTGGTTCACAGCCATTTATTTTTTAGATGTTCAGCTGAGGGCTGAGAATCAATATCCATGTTCCTATTTAGACTGTTGAAACACGAGTGCCAAAGCGAGATTTTGGCAGGCTAAGGTCCCCTAGTGAGCCTTTAGTAACAGGATGTGACATTACGACAGGGTCCCACTGAGGGACACTTTCTCACAGTACATGCTTCTCAGATTTCAAAGATGCAGAATTACAGGCTGTGGGCTGGTAAACACTCAAATAAATAAATTCGATGTGCAGCTTCAATAATGAACTGATGAAGCTAAATGGACCTTAAGAAAGGAAATGTTTGTGACTGGGCGGCCCGGTAGTCCAGTGGTTAGCACGTCGGCTTCACAGTGCTGAGGTACCGGGTTCAAATCCAGCTCCGGCCTCCCTGTGTGGAGTTTGCATGTTCTCCCCGGGCCTTCGTGGGTTTTCTCCGGGTGCTCCGGTTTCCTCCCACATTCCAAAAACATGCATGGCAGGCTGATTGTGCACTCTAAATTGTCCCTAGGTATGAGTGTGAGCGTGGATGGTTGTTCGTCTCTGTGTGCCCTGCGATTGGCTGGCAACCAATTCAGGGTGTCCCCCGCCTACTGCTCGAAGACGGCTGGGATAGGCTCCGGCACCCCCCGCGACCCTAGTGAGGATGAAGCGGTTCGAAAAATGGATGGATGGATGGATGTTTGTGACTGTTAAAACATATTCATTTATCAGTTGCTGATTGAGTGATGCTAAATGGACTGCAGTGCAATAAAACGATCATGCAATATTACCAGTAATGGTCTCGGCATCCCTGTAGACGACCAGAAACCTATCGAGCGAAGACTGCAGCCGTGCCTCACTGACATATTCTTCTTCCTCTTTCTCCCCGTCGTCGTTGACCGAATGGATCCCTGGCTTAGGGAGGCAAGCTATCTGCTGAGAAAGTTTTTCTGGGGATGGGGTGGAGGTATAGGAACAGGTGTGGGGAGGAAGAGTCTTCGGGTCCAGCTTGGCGCTGAGTAGCTACCAGGATAAAGAAGGACCAGCCATGGACAAACTCGAGCAGCACAAAGGAAAAGCTCATTTACATTTAGTCTGATGTAACAATAAAACTAGTGCAGGGGACCACACAACCATGACTGGAGATACCAAAGTCCAACAGTCACAGCCTGTAAACCTGAAAGAGAAGGAAGGACAAAGGAGAGAGAAAGCTGTGGTTAACTTCCATTTTAGATTACAATGCAAAAATGGTAAAGTGTCTTCACTCAACAACACAATAACTATAAATGCACACCCATAGAGCCATTGAAGATGTCGTGGTCACCTGGGTGACATCGATGCAGGCAGTGAGGGTTCAGTTCCCACACAGTGATGGTGTGAATGTGATGTAAAAGGTTGTCTACTCTCTATACAGCACTGTATTTGCCCTGTGATTGACTGCTAATCAGTACATTTTTTGCCCAAAGTCAGCTGGAATAGGCTCCAGGTCCAGGTGACCCTAAACAGGTCATGGGGTAGAAAAAAAGTAGGACAGCTCAAACATGAAATGGTCATAAATTATCATATTGTATCTTACTCCACATGAGTGAATATGACCTTAACCTTTGGTGCATAAAAACGCTGAGAATGAATTTCAGACATGTGGCCAAAATTGGCCATACAGTATCCCCCGCGATGACAAACCGACATTAACAGAAACACCACTCATCAAGTAAATAATTGCAGTGATGAAAGGTCTTAAGAGTACGCAGTTGGGTTTTGTGGTTAATATATGAACAAAAAAAAACATCAAAGTTGGAGAGGAATCATAACTAACTGCTGTACATATAAGGGATATCAGGTTTCTGCTGTGGAAAGTACCAAAATGGCTGCTAAACTCCATTGCTTACTCCAAGGACTTTCTAAATGTTGTCGGTTAATCATTTAGCCCCAGTGTATATTACGACAGCCTTCAATAGCTAAGGTCAACAGGAGAGAGAATATCTAACTAAAGCCTGTGGCCAGGGAGTTGTTCTACCGCTAAGCACTGAGCTACCCCATGGACAATTGATTGACACACACACACACACACACACACACACACACACACACAAACTGATGCATTCACAAACATACCAATACAGTACTAGCAGACAGCGGAGTACGATAATATACAAGTTATATCCATGCCGAGCGCCATGGCAGTAGTTTTCCAAGAAGTCACTGGCTGGAAACAGGAGTCCTGAATATGAAGGGCGCTAATATCAACTGCAATCTGACAAACTGGTGTTTTAACAATCCAGTCATGTCTTGGTCTCGAGAGCAGTCTCGACACCACATTTTGGAGGTCTTGCTCCCGTGTCAGACTTGACTAACCAAAAGTCTTGATCTCGGACTCTGGGTTTTTCGTTAAAATCAGTGGAGACTAGCACAGAGCTGTTATTCTTTAACTTCATAAATGTGATAATGAGGAGAAGCACCTGGAAAAAACAATGAATACTGTACCTCCAGTTATTGTGTTACTAACCCTCCTGTAATGACTGCAACCTTTGTGGTGGTGTGTGTGTGGGGGTCAGAAAATGCTGCATCTTTTCTTCAATGCAATCACGTTTTTCGCCAAACCTTCATTTAAAAATATGTGGTGATGTATTTTTTACAAGAATTTTAGAAAATGTTTTTGGCTCTCAAATGCATTCAAATAATATTAAACTGAAAGCAAGACTGCCTTGTTCAACGTTGCCATGGTTTTTCAAAATGATTTTTTATGGCCTTGGCCTTGTCTTGGTCCCTGTTTGTCACGTCTTTGTCTTGTCACTGTCTCAACTCCCAAAAGTCTTGGTCTCAGTTCGATCTGGTCTTGAGCAGGTCTTTATCTTGGATGGTGTGGTCTTGAGCACAACACACTGACTGAACATATATAGAATAACTTTACCTAAAATATCCAAATTAGCAAATATTCCTTCCTGCCTTTGCTGGACTGTTTCTAGATTGTGTTCATATTGAAACAAAAGCAATTCTCGATGAGAAACAGTAAATTTGAAGGGGGGGTTTTGTGCTTTTTTTTGTAATTGTGTTTTCTGTTGTATGTATGTTGGTCCTGTGGCTTTGTTTTGCAATTCCACTCTTGTCACAAAGAATTTAATAAAAATATACAGCAGCAGATTTTAAATTTTCTCCAGACAAGCCTTTCCTCAATCATGACATTCACTCAAAACTTGCAAATCTAGTATTTTGACTTTATCCATCCATCCATCCATTTTCCGAACTCGCTTTATCCTCACTGGGGTTGCGGGGGGTGCCGGAGCCTATCCCAGCCGTCTTCGGGCAGTAGGCGGGGGACACCCTTTGACTTTAATTAAACCATTTTAAAGGTAGTACCATCTGTAAATAAATATTGCATGTCTTGCTTGTAGATGATAGTCATGTGCGTGAAATTAGTGAACAGTCGCAATATCCTATGGTGAGACAACCAAATCCAAACAGGCAATTTATTGATAGGCCAGTGCCCATAGTTCTAACACATTAGCCATTTGTTGTAACTATGACAATCAATATGTAAAGTCACAGCACCGTGTCACCATTCAGCTTTTTTGTAGAGCTTGGCACTTCTTCTGGGAAAAATAGCCCACGTCTACACTCACACTTTCTGTAAAACTGATGTGAAGCAGCACTTTGAATAGCAGTAACACACAATACTGCTGCCTTTAAAAACATCTGACACCATTTTCGCCGACTACCTAGAATCTGTGGCACAACAAACGTGGGGTAGACCATAGACACTCTTCTTTGAATGTTTATGAAGACATTAAAGTGAGAATTCTTGCCAGAGAATCAAATGCTCAAAACATATCCTAGAAACTGTCTGAGCGAACGGTAGCAGTGAAGAAGCTAATGTAGCGAGTCATAGCTAAGCTCTTGGCCAAACTAAACTCAAGAACACCCCGCATATGAGCAAGTCTGCGACTGACAGGCTGGCAAATGTTCATGTCAAGTGCATAGCGATATACGGCAGGTCGGAAAGCATCGTTCGAGACGAGGGATTAACAGAGGTGTCGCAAACAGCATCCTATGAAACCACGGTGTGGGACTACTGTGATGAGCACAACTTCCAAGATGTATGATGGCAAAAAGAAAAACAAACTTGACATTTTCATGGAGGGTGCGCCAAACTTTTCTGTACAACAAAATTGCTGGATCTCAACTGGCTATTTAGGAATGACCTAAATAACATTACTTGCATATTATTAACAGTACTTTATTGATGGTGAGTGGCACCTTAACTAATTTTGCACTAATCGTCGTGAAAACACAAACCAGGCACTTTGTACTAAATACGGCAAACAGTTTCTCCAAGTGTCAAATGACTGAAAATTGAAAACAATATATCCATCATAGATACAGATACATGCAGTACACTCAGACAGCACGGCAAACTGCTGGCTGGTCCGAGAGCCCTCGCGTACGAGTACATTGCCTATTTCCTTTCCCTACATCAGTCTGCCTTGATTGCAATGGGGTTGCACTAGCCAAGTGCCGCAAGATAATAAGCCATTTCAAACAAAGCCCGATGAGTACCACAGAAATTAACTAGCGACAAATAGCAACTGGGAAAAAAAGAGTGAGCAATTTGCAATAACAATATATTTAAACAAAAATACCTTTTGGTTTAGTGTTTTTCTCATCATTTCTCAGTGAGATTAAAAATATAGTAATTAGAACAATTTCTTACAGATCATAATTAATTTTTGCTGTACTAAATTGATGACAGTTGGCTTTGTCGGTGGCACTGGCAGTTGCATATAGCAGGTGACATTTGCTGATTGAATGTTTTCAGAGATTCAGACATGAAGTAGGAACCGTTTTTTGTTTCATGTCTCCTGAAATATTTTTTTCTTCATACTGTATACACGTATTTGTAAATGACATGTTTATACTGTACTACATGTTCATGTTTTTACATTTATAAGCGGATCAGAAAATTGATGCACTATTGTGTGGCTAGAAAATTAACACCGCAAAGATGTTCATTTTTTGTTTCTTTTTTTATTTTATTTTATCTTAAAATCTCATTCGTTGCCTTTTATTCCTATACCTAAAGGAATAAATAGTTGCCAGTAGTTAGTTTTTTTGTGACGTACCATCTCCAATTCCTATGTAGACTAGAAAATACACATGTACAGTCAAACCTCGGTTTTCGTACTTAATCCGTTCCAGAAGACTGTTCGAAAACCGAATTGTTCGAAAACCGAAACCATGTTTCCCATTGGAATCAATGTAAAAAAAATGAATCCGTTCCAAGTCAAGAAAACAACTTTTTTAAAATAATTTCACACCATAAACTGCACACATGTAATAGGAGAGCAGGTAATATGTAAAATACTGTACAAACAAACTGTAATACGTTTTATTTTCACCAATTTTAACATTAACACAGTAACATAAAAATTGAAGGAACATATCTCTCTCTCTATCTATCTATCTATCTATCTATCTGAACAATACAAACTCGTCTGCTCACAATGGATGCGACACAAGGAAGCTGTTTCTGTATGATTATTGCATAATAACGAGACACCGGACACCAGAGTGTTGATTATGTGCTGCTGTATTGAAAACTGCCGGCCGTAAACAAACGCACGCACGCACGCACGCACGCACGCCCGTGCTGCTGGGGCAAACCATTCTGAAAAGAGGTGGGTTTCACTCGGCGTAACAGAAGCGTCTCACCAAACACGTCTGCTTTTTCTTTATTGAACAATACAAACTCGTCTGCTCATAAAGGACGCTACAGGACACCAGAGTGTTGATTATGTGCCGCTGTATTGAAAACTGCTGGCCGTAAACGCACGCACGCACGCACTCCCCCGTGCTGCTGGGGCAAACCATTCTGAAAAGAGGGGGTTTCACTCTCCCTAAAAGAAGCGTCTCACCAAACGCGTCTGCTTTTTTATTGAACAATACAAACTCGTCTGCTCACAATGGCCGCTACACGAGGAAGCGTTTCACCAAACACATCTGCTTTTTTTCAAAATCAATTTGAGCAAGAACAATTTTCTCCCCCTCTCCCTCCCTTGTGGTTTCTTTCTGACTTCCGGGTTGAGTGAACGCTGCCGCGTTTGGCTGCCGTTGCTCAGCCGCATTGTGTTTTATTGTTCTTGTTCCTGATTGTAAAGTGTCCTTGGGTGTTTTGAAAGGTGCTTATAAATAAAATGTATTATTATTATTATCATACAAAAACGTCTGCTCACAATGGACGCTACAAGGAAGCGAAGCCGAGAGGAGTGAAGCGACGCATTCAAGTGCGCTCAGTTAGTTCGAGAACTGAAATTTGTTCGTCATCCGAGGCATAAACAACTCGAAATTTTTGTTCGAAAACCAAATTGTACGAGAACCGAGACGTTCGAAAACCGAGGTTTGACTGTACATTAAAAACTTGATTGTGTACTGAGTGCGTGTTTGAAGCAAATTTGTTAACCTTTAAGCTGTAAAACTAAATCAAAACTCTTCAACTGTATCAACCTTCTCATGAAAAGAATGCTTCTTCATTGTTTACACTTTGAAAAAATATCCAAAAACTGGCATGGTACCCCTAGAGGCGTTCAACATTAGTGCAAGCATTAAACACTTAATTAAATAATTAATTGAGCACATTTGTGTAACAGTTGAGAATTTCAATTGTGGGAGTAATGTGCTCGCCATAGTAAGCGTAGAAACAGATGAAGCTTTGCCAAGGTAATTATCTTCAGCAACACACCCAACAGAACTGTGTTCAGCCATTTATGATAGATTGGAACACCAGGCATGCATGTGTCCTTGGTTTTAGACATGTTAATTTTTTTTTAAAATGTTTTAATTTACATTTTTAACCACAAAACACTCTTGTTGTTTAAGTCTGGTGCCTAAAATGACTTCCCTTAATTTATCTGTACATGTGCTCTAAATGTCTCCACAGGAAGTTGATAAAAAGATGATACAAAGCAGATTGATTGACTTGTATGCAAGCGTCCAGAAAGTCACATGTCCAGTCAGACAAAACTTCCAAACAAAATTCAGCAAAATTCTCCTTTTTCAAGCAGAACAAATGTTATGATACAACCAACATCATTTTGCATAATGTGGATTACAAATAGTTCCAGGTGCAGTGTAAAACACTACCAGTCATAATCGATTTCTTGTTGTTGTCTTTTTAACACAAACCCGTATGTGCTCAGTCGCACACTTCTTGATGTGGTTGGTCAGTTATATTATTGTGTTGTAACACGATTATCTACAAATCAATGAGATTTCTTATCAGTGGCCACAGGCGGCATTTAACAAACAAAACTTGACAAGATAATTTGCATTGAATATGTGCTGGCATGACTACCAGCAACATATTTGCCTTCTTGTAATCTTACTGCCACCCAAAACGGAGATGATAGTGAGCAGAGGTTTCATGGATCATGTGATATTGACAACAAATAAACTGAAGCCTCGTTTAGCTTGTGAGCGGTCCAAGACTATCTCACCATTCTACAATTGCTGAGGTCATTTATTCCTTAAAACCTTTCAAAGTACGATACAAACAATTAAGATATAATTTGGTGTAATCCAGCCCATATCTCTTTCACACAAGTGTTGAAACTTAAATCGAATTAATTTTATAAAAATCTGATCGTAGAAGTATTTCGTCAATGCAATTTAATATGGTGTCCAACAACCTGAAATGACTGATTGAAACAAACCCTTCAGCTACAGACTGCTGTATGGTACGGTTCACAAAAGGTTTCACTTGGGCGAGATGTGGTTACTTGTCATAAGAAATGCCACAGTATGTTTTTTTTTTTTAACTGTTGAAAATGCAATGTTTTTTTTTTTTAAATCACTCATTCAATGTATGCCTGTACATCGCCGGTATGGCTCTGTAACTCTCAGGAGCCCAAATGTGGCGTTAAAAATGTAATTAAAATCTATCATTCAATGTATGGCGTGTACATCGCTGTAATCATCGCTCTGTAACTCTCAGGAGCCCTAATGTGGCATTTTGCACCTGCTCAACTTTGAGCGAATTATGAACAAACTCCATAAGAAAAAACATTCAATGACACACACGCGACTTCTTACCTACCGTGTTTGGAAAACAGCGCAGATACAAAAGGACGTATTAAAACCCTTTTGTCTTCCGATAACAAAGTTTGGAAGCGTTAAATTCTATTGAGGAAACAGCACGAAAAAATGATTAGTTTATCGCACTCACTTCAACTTGAGTAGCCTCTAAAAGTAACAACATCCACGAGTAGTGCATTAATACACAAACAACTAAATTCTTTTTGCCGTAGTTAAATTAATGTTAACGTTAGCCCGCTCCCAGTTTGTCAGCCACCGCCGTAAAACGTTAAATGGGAACAAAGCCCCAGGAGGACCAAGCAGCGAATGTGTCAAACATTAAGTGATGACATGGACCTCCTTGTTGGTGTTTTCAAAATAAAATATTGAAAATTCAATACAGTACTGTAATAATCTCAATTCATCTACCTATATGATCATGTGTAGTTGTATAGTAGACAGTATAATCCTGACAGTTTCAAATGTCAGGTTGTTTATAAAGTATTCCGTATTAAAATATGGTAGCTTAGTGCGAAAATGTGTACAACTGGCGATTGTGACTTCCGGGCTAGTCGTGAACGAGCAGCTTTCGGTATACAGTACTTTTGTATTGTAGGGCGGTGCTGTAAAACTTGCCAGAATGAACTGACTGATTTGATGACGAAGTGTATACAATATCATTCACACCCATGCATATTGTATAATTCAATATGTTTCAATAATGTGAAAATAATGTGAATGAGGATGCTTGTGGGTTTTGTTTCCACAAATTTTTATTTAGAAAAAGATGCTCCAGTGTTTTGAATTTCAGTCTGTTGCATTTTTTTTACATGCCATTTCCCCTGCTGTGGAGAACACACGCTCGCATGGCACAGATGAGGTCGGCGTACACAGGAACTCCTTTGCGAGGTGGGAGAGGTTTGGAAAAGAAGTGTGTTGGTCCTTCCAATACAACAGCGGGTCTTGATTGCGTGCAATATTCCCCTCTGCCAGGTATCGCTGGACCTCAGATATTGCATCTGCTGTTGCACCTCTTCCCAGGCTCCCCACCTCATCATCCAGATGCTGACACAGGTCATCAAAAAAAAAAAAAACCCAACAAAATTGGCATTTAGAACAGTTTCCAAAAACAAACTAAGAATGATGAGTGACATGCCAGATGTAGTTGCAGAGGTGCTTTTGTTGGTGTATGATATCTCTGTATGGCAAATTCGACATTTCACCTGCAATAAAATATGAATAGTAAACTAAGAGTTGCCTTGAAATGAATTCGAATTAGAATGGAACAAGACATGTCAATAATCAGAGAGGCACTTGGTTAGACAAGGAGATTTGAATAAACACCTTATTCTCCAAAAGGAGATCAAAATGGTCCCACACGGCGGACAATTTGCGTTTCCCAATTGCATATTATGGAGCTGCTCCATAATATGCATATACAGTACTTCGACAAGCGAGCGAGGGTGAGGTCTGGCTTGTTTCGGCAGGTGGCATTGCGTCGCTAGACTGAAGGCAGAATTTCCACCACACTATTTGACCAATAATCAAACACCTTGGCGGACTTCCTGGGTGCTCGTTGGTGGGCTTTAGGAATGACCACATGCAACCAGCTTTTGAGTCAGTAACACAGAAAAGTATTTAATCCCTAACAAATAGTCTTATACAGCATAGACGAAGCCAATTATTCTAAACAGAGCTCTGGGTCATCAACTTCTCCTAATCGCGAAGGTAGTAAGGCAGAGTGACCAAGATGCCTTTCCCTTGACCCACCTTTAATACAATTCCCCAAAAAGGTGTGTCTCTCTTTGTGTGTGTGTGTGTGTGTGTGTGTGTGTGTTTGTGTGTGTTCAGGCAGAGACAAGTAGTCTGCGAGGACAGTCCAGGTGTTTTCAACGGCATCGGTCAGACTAGGTGTGGATTGTCCTCTTGTGAATCTTCCTTTGATGTGTATATGGTCTCCGACATTTGGCCGTCTTTTGTTGTTGGAAGCGGTCATCCTGCTGTGGGGCCTTTTTGAGTGCGGATTGTGATCTCCAGTCCAGGGGTCCAACCGGCATCTCCCCTTTGCTCGTGGCACCTTGGCACCCCCTCTTCCTCAATCACACTCGAATGCAAACAGTCTCTCATTTACACTCAGAAAAAAACATCATTATTTGCAGTTACGCATTCCAATCCTCCACCCGAATCATCTACAACCATGAAAACAGCACTGTAACTACAGCAAGTATTTTGTGACTTTATGAAAAACCGCGATTCAGCAATACTAAAGGGTATACAATGAATGAAAGTCCCTTCAAGACGCAATTATAAACACAGTTTGGCGGCATCGACATGGGTGTGTCGACGCAGTTCATGTATCGGCCACGTGATTGTCTTGAAGCAGTATGGACACCGTTGCGGGGATTGCACTGTGAGCTCAGCGCATGCGTCGACACATCGGTCTTGCTGAACCCATCACTAGTTTCTACTTTGGCCACGTTTTTGTATTACAGTCATAAATATTTTTGCTACGGAGTTTTGTCTGGCGTCGACTATTCTGGGATCCCCAAAACATTATTCAGTTCGGTCGAACCGTGACATTCTGTTGTGCGAGCCTGCTTACTCTTCTTCAAAGCCCATGGCGTGGATGGCGAGACCGGCAAAGGAGGAAAGTCGGCTTCCACAAAAGCGAGAACAGGTTAGTTTTGGAGATAATTGTCGTGCGCATTATCCGTGAGTTCATTCTCAGGCACAGACTTCTGCTTCATGCTGTCAATGTCACGAACACTGTTGTTAGCTTAGCTCATTTCAGCACTTCGAGGCAATTCATTCATTTTCCGATCCGCTTTACCCTCACAAGGGTCACGGGGGGTGCTATCCCAGCTGTCTTCGGGCAGTAGGCGGGGGACACCCTGAACCGGTTGCCAGCCAATCGCAGGGCCCACAGAAACGAACAACCATCCACGCTCACACTCACACCTAGGGACAATTTAGAGTGTTCAATCAGCCTGCCATGCAGGTTTTTGGAATATGGGCGGAAACCGGAGTACCCGGAGAAAAACCACGCAGGCCCGGGGAGAACATGCAAACTCCACACAGGGAGGCCGGAGCTGGAATTGAACCTCTGCACTGTGAGGTTGACGTGCTAACCACTATGGCCACCCTAATTTGAGGCAATGTTAAAAAAATTAGAAGTACGTTGAGAACAAGTTACTGTTAGTAGAGCACAGTAGAGAAACACTTAAAACTTTCTAACATTAAATAACCGAGATGTCAGTGTTCCACTAATTTTACATGAAAGAAGGTAAGCAGCTTGCAAATACCCCCCCCCCCCCACCACCCCCATGAGCACAACACCTAGCCCCCAGTTGCTCCTGATGCTGCATCATCAGTTGGTGAATGAGAAAAGTGCAATAGAAATGACAGCCCATTTATCATTTACCAAACAAATGAAGCCAAAGCTTGTCCCGTAAAAGTGGAATAGAAAAACGACCACTTGAAAAGTTTCTCTTGTGTCACTTGTCATTTGACAACTAAATTTTCACCCAAAGCAAACTGCAAGGAATAAGAGCAGACCAAGTTTGACTTGATGGCCAAAACTTTCACATACTATTCTTCTGTAACAGTTGCAACAATTTCATCTGTGCTGTATGTTACACATACGTACAGCACATTTGACAATAAAGTTGAATTCAATTCAATTCAATTCAAAACCGGGTAGCAGATTGAGTAACAACAAAGGGTAGCGAATCGGGAGACATAGTGTCAGCTGCTTCGCATGTCGGCCTCACAGTGCAGAGGTGCAGGGTTCGATTCTGGCTTCGGCCTTCCTGTGTGGATTTTGCATGTTCTCCCCGTGTTTGCGTGGGCTTTCTCTGGGTCCTCTGGTTTCTTCCCACATTCCCAAAACATGCATGGCAGGTTAATGGAACACACTAAACTGTCCCTAGGTGTGAGTGTGAGCGCGGATGGTTGTTCGTTGATGAGTGACCTGTGATTGGCTGGCAACCAATTCAGGAGCTACCCCGCCGACTGTCAGTGTCCAAAGACAGCTGCGATAGTCTCCAGCACGCCCGTGACTCTTGTGGGGATAAGCGATTAGATTTTTTTTTTAAATCACTTTCTGTCAAACATAATTTTCATGTCTTTTATTTCAATCGATATTTACATTTGTGCAAAAATATTTAGGCTACCGTACTTCTGTTTGCATTTGATCATTTTAGATTGCAGAACTACTGGATGCATTTCTAATTTGATATCGGTCTGGTTAATGTCACTTCAAAATAAAGTGAGGTCAGCAGTTATAGCACGTTGTATAATTTTTATCGACTAACTGAATTTATATCGTGATATAAAATGGCATCAAGGTGTATGTACGAATAGTTGTTCAGATTGTCTTATTGTTGATGTTTTTGTTACGTGTTGATTCGTCTTTTATCTCAATTGTTCTCTAAAGCATTTGCATAACATATCTTTGAGTATAGCTATACCGATTGTGATGTCATATCAAAGTCATAGGCGTATCCATTGACATTTGTCCATGTTACTACTCTCACTCAGATGTACATTTTTAAGTGGAAAGTATATCCATGGTTCAAAGGTAGAACTCTCTCTTTCTCTCTCAAATATTGAAGTTGCGTGGGAAAAAAAATGCAGTCCTCTCTTTAGGACAGACACAACTTTTCGAGGCCTTGAATGAGACAGAGGCAAAATAAGTTGTCATGCAGCATAAGAAGTCAAGCTCAGTTAGCGGTGCACTTAGTGGTTTTGATTGTTTATTTTATTGTTTATTTTATTGTTTTAGATTCATGGCCTAAAAGTGCTTAAAAAAACAACAACTTTAATTTCACTGGTCAAGAGCAAATTTTATTGAGAGATGGCTTTATCCCTAAACTTTATTCTCAATGCTAATTGGAAAATGACTTTGCTATTTTTTCTTGCACATCAGATTTTTGAGATATTTTCATTTTAGTAACAGCGTGTGCGATACAGATTTGACCATTAATTTTGATCTATGACGTTTCAGAAAAAAAACAAAGCGATAACATGGTTAACAAAGGTCAGTGGCAATGATTTCACATGTTAATGTAAATATTTGGGGGCGGAACAGTGATCGACTGGTTTGCACGTCCGCCTCACAGTGCAGAGGTGCAGGGTTCGATTCTGGCTTCGGCCTTGTTGTGTGGAGTGTGCATGTTCTTCCCGTGCTTGCGTGGGTTTTCTCCGGGTACTTCGGTTTCCTCCCACATTCCAAACACATGCATGGCAGGTTAATGGAACACTCCAAATTGTCTCTAGGTGTGAGTGTGAGCGGGGATGGTTGTTCGTATATGTGTGCCCTGCGATTGCCTGGCAACCAGTTCCGGATGTCACCCGTCTACTAACTGAAGACAACTGGGATATGCTCCAGCATGCCCGCGACCCTTGTTTGGATAAGGCAGATTAGAAAATGGATGGATGGATGTATACATTCGTTCATGCGTCATCAGTTGTTTAAAAAAAAAAAGAGAGAAAAAAGTTGGCTGGATCATTTAGCTTTCCATTTTTTCGCAAAACCCGAAATAAATAAAATGAGGAATTGTGGGATGCAGTGATGTTAACCGCCCAGTTAACCTTGATGATGCCGTGAACTAACAATGTGATTAAACATTGTTTGAGGAACGCATATTTAACAGTCGGTCATATAAAGGTGGTTTGAGAATTAACCGGCAGTTTGGGGTTAACCAATGGTTAAAATAACAGCACACTGAACAACCGGGCATTGATTTCCAACTTTCCAACACTGCTGCGTTTCTCCTTTAATACCTTGAAACAGGCCATCAGAGGTACACTTTAAAGATTGCAAACTACTCCAAATTTGAAGACATCTGACACATAGTGATACAACAACAAATCTGCTCTTGGTGTTTTTCTACAAGTCTTTAGCCATTATAATTTCAGCACAAAAAAACCCCAAAAACCTATTTGCATTAAGCCCCTTTCACAGAATTAGTTAAGCCCCTATCCCACTGAGGGGCAAACAATTGTGACTGTTTGCAAAGGCATTCACCTCAGAGTTCTTCAGGGTTCGTTCAAGGTCGCAATAAGTTCACCTAACATTCACCAGACGTTCACTAACCATTTCAGTGATTTTTCTTGTTGCAAGGAAATTTTGAAAATGGGAACATCTAGTGGAACAGTTTGAGAACATATGTGACCTTGAATGAACCCTGACGATCTGACACGAATGATACATTTGTGTATCATTCAGTGGGATGGGGGTTCAACTCTTGTTGCTTTTGTCATGTTGAGCAGCAAGACCCTTTGCAATGTCAAAGTAAGTTCCTATTACACCCACTGGTTTTGTGGTTATGATCATACTTTTCCTCATTCCCAAAAGCACACAATTCCAAATGAAAAGCAAAATATGCTTGTGGAGTTCATCTTTTAGATGCTCATTGAGTTGAAATCTTGCAGGAATCCTAGTTTTGTCTGACTTTTGAATTGGCAATGGAGAGGTCGAAACTACTATTTACAAGTGACTTGATCCAAGGGTATTGACGAGTTAAATGGCATCGAAATGTCATTTTGAGAGATTCTACTGTATGATTATGTATTTCCAAGGTTACTTTGAGGCTGTGTTTGTGTCATTGATACTACTCCTTGATGTATTTTGAACAAAAGGTATTTGGATTAGAATTGTCCCTCATCCCTCATGTCTTTCCTCTCAGCAGATGGAGAACATTAACCTGTATGAAGAACTTGGAAGAGACTCTATGGCTGTTGTCTATAAAGGAAGAAGGATGGGAACTCTGAACTATGTCGCCCTCAAATGCTGTGACAAAGCCAGAAGGCCCGAAATTACTAACCATGTAGTTTACGCTCTTTATATGCAATTATATATTTATTATATTTATACTGACAGCTATTTATCACATGTGCAGTAGATCTTTTATGAAAGTGTCATGTTTGTGCATACCCTTTTTTAACTGGCAGGTTCTTGTGGTATGAAAAAGTAAGACTCAGCTTAATCATTTTGCTCTGCGCAGCAATGCTGCACCTTCATCCACGGGATCATTTTCAAAAAGACATGCCCATGTTTGTCTGCAGTACACAAATTGTGCCAAATGGACCGCTCATATACTGTACTGACTAATTTTTTTAAATGACAGATGGCAGTACTAGGCTATGCCAAAACACGCCTGCTAACTGAATGAATGAAGAAATGAAATAGAGTGTGTGACTCTGAAAGGGGGCGGAGAAAGAGAGAAACTCAAAGTTCATTGGGAAAAACCCGTTCCCGACCAGGTTAGGTTCAAAGTCATTTTTACAGCGGTAACTGACTGAGAGCTTAGGTCACCTCTCTCTCTCTCTCTCTGAAACAGGCTGAAGTTACCCCTCTTTCTCAGGTTTTAGTAACCTCCCATTTTGAAACGGAAAATTCAGGAGTTTCCCACATTTTAGGGTTCACAGATTTGGAGTTATCGCAAAACCTCCTTTGTGAAATGGACCCCTTGTTGGTTCATTGTTTGTGTTTGCTGCGTCTGTTCGTGTCGCTGAGTTCATGTCTTCTCCGAGTACTGTCTTGTTTCCTTTTGTAGTAAGTTTATGTCCAGTTTTGGTTTGTTTTCAGACTTGATTGATTGGTTTATAATTCCAAAGTGCTTTTTTTTTTCAATGTGGAAATACGAATAATTGCAAATGGCTGTCAGTGTATGCACAAATCTTCCAGGCTTTTGTTATAAGGCAAAAAACAAAACAAAACAAAAAAAAAAGCTTACTAGGACACCTGAACTTTATTTGGGTTGAATCAGAGGCAAATGTTGGTGTGTGATGGCATGTGCTCTCACTGAACACGTGTTTGATTGTGACTGGTTAATTCTGAAAGAAGTACAGCCGCAGTTTTAGGAGAGCGCACACTTGTGCAACCTCATGACCTCAGTTATTTTTACTTCTTCAAAAAATCATTTTTCTTGATGGAGGGATGGGTTGCACCGGTTATTGGCAACATTTGGTGGATACAATTTTGAAATGGATTATTATGGCCTCCAAGATGTAAAATGCACCGTCTTTAAGAATCTTGTATGCACATACCATCGTCTTTTTTTTTTTTTTTTGCCATATAGGTCCGTCTATGCCAAGATCTGGATCATCCAAACATTGTACACTTTTATGAGTGGTATGAGACCAGAAAACACTTGTGGCTAGTGGTGGAGCTCTGCACAGGTCAGTTGCGGTTCTCACATAAGTGGTTATCAATCACTGTTTTTCTAATTTTGCATGGATCTGTTCATCGGAACTTCGGGCTTAGGTTGGCATCAATATTGCACCTTCATCATTCTTGTGCAGCTTAATTGCGAGTTTCTTGCATCTATTTACCAATATTGGTAATTCTTTCACGTCTGGATTTTTACGTCTCCTGACAACTTTGTCTTGAATGTGCTAGGTGGTAGCTTGGAGTCTGTGATTATTCGGGATGGATGTCTGCCAGAAAATGTTGTGAGGAAGTTCGGATGGGACTTGGTCAAAGGATTGGAGCACATCCACAAGTTAGGAATCATTTTCTCTGACTTGACACCTGCTAAGGTTTGTACATGTCAGCATATGTATCAAGCACCAACGACATCATCTTCATAATTTTCCTATTTTGCATTTATCGTCAGAATTACTGTACACATAATTATCTCTCTTCCTATAGATCCTGCTGGATAGTAGCGGCATGTTAAAACTGGGTAATTTCTGTTATTCCAAGACAGAGACAGACACTCTTGAAGATTTCTTTTCATTGTGTTCTATATATGAAGAAACGGGGAAAAGAAAATTTGACATCAGACACCAAGACATCAAGAAAAGGTTTCAAGGTTCGTAGTCACTCTGTTGACTCTGTATGAATGACCGATTTGTGACTGAAAGATGTCCCTAATAATGTAGTTCACCCATCTGTCGTCCATTCAGACATTTTGTGTTCAGTTCCCACTGTCTGTCCCGACATGTCTTGTGAGTGAATGGTGACCAGTACAGGCCCATGGCGGAGTCTGCTTTTTACCCCAAGTATCGGAAATTGATGGCTGGCTGACAAATATACCATGCCAGGGCTACAATCCTAATTCTAATCATTTGGGTGTTACTCCTACATTTGCATTTTTCCCTTCTCTTTTTGATACAAATATGTAGCCGACATTCTATTGCATTTCTGTCGGGTCATTGTCAGGCCATCTTTCGTTACCAGGCTCACCAACTTATATGGCTCCAGAGATTCTCCAGGGATCTGAAACGACTGCACTCTCCGATCTCTGGGCTCTTGGTTGTGTTCTCTACTACATGTACACTGGTATGGTACCTAATAAGGGATATACTGTCCCCTGTGCTTAAGTCAGACGCATTTTTGGGGCAGCGCACATCCTCTAACCCAGGGGTCCCCAACCTTTTTGCCCCACGGACCGGTTTATGTCAGACAATATTTTCAGGGACCGGCATTTAAGGTGTGGCGGAAATAATACAACAAAATAATATAAGAATAAGAATAAGAATAAGAAAACCTTTATTTGTCCCGCACTGGGGAAATTTGCAGTCTTCAGCAGCAGAATTGGAGGGGGAAGGGGGGTGGGGTAAAAAGAAAAACAAAGTATTGCATGCACAAATAAATGTTCCAGAACAAAATAAAGCTGTACACAGTACAGAATGCAAGATAAAAAATACAAAATACAAAATATAAGGTGGCTGTGCTATTTACAATGTATGGATGGGTTGAGTCCGTTTTTTTTTTTTCTTTCATGTGTGTTTATTGAGCAGCCTGACAGCAGTCGGTAAGAATGAGCGGCGATATCGCTCCTTCTTGCAGCGCGGGTGTAGTAGTCTCTGGCTGAAGGAGCTGCCCAGTGCTGTCAGGGTGGGCTGGAGGGGGTGGGAGGGACTGTCCATCATAGCTTTTAGTTTTGATAGCATCCTCCTGCTGCCCACCTCCTCCACAGTGTCCAGGGAGCAGCCCAGGACAGAACTGGCCCTCCTGACCAGTCGCTCCAGTCTGTTTCTGTCCCGAGCCGAGATGCTGCCTGACCAGCAGACAATGCCATAGTGGATGGCCGAGGCCACCACAGAGTCATAGAAGGTCTTAAGGAGAGACCCCTGAACCCCAAAAGACCTTAGTATGGTATATGGTATGAGCTGCATGAAAACTGCGGTGTTTTCGAAATATAATAATAAACACAAGGAGCGTCTAATCTGGCGGCAACACTCTGATCGCTATGGTAATGTTTAATGCCTTCAAAATACGATACAACGCAAATTCAAAGTGCATGAAAATGACATCTCACCACAGCCCCGAGCTTGATTTTCTGCAACCAGATGGTCCCATCTCGGGGTAATAGGAGACAATGACACCTCAAGTGTGTGGTTTATGTCCAGTCTACTTCGTAATTTTGTTTTAGTCGCCGTTGCTGCAGAAAACCCCCGCCCCACACAGGTAGCATGTCGGAAATAGCAACAGTGCTATTGTGGCGATCTCAGAGTATTCAGCCATAACTTTAATCCAGTTGTCTCAAACGTACTTTTAAAGTCACCGTCATTTGCGATCTCCAGCAGTTTTTTTTTTTTAACTCATTTTGCAAGCTCCAGCGTTTTGTTTTTAGCATAATCGGTCACGTGACGGAGAAGCGTGGCTTGATGTGAGTCAATCGTGACACAGACGGATGTAACGGAGAATCCGGTAATTTTTCAAAATAAAACATGTTTTGTATTCCCAAATAAAACGGAATTAAGGCAAGTTCTTTCTGTGCGGCCCGGTACCAAATAATCCTGCGGACCGGCGGTTGAGGACCCCTGCTCTAACCCACAAGATTGTGAGAGTTACGCTCACAACTGCAGTTATTCTAATGGTGGCAACGGGGAGCTAGATTTTGAAGCATTTGTTTGAATTTGACATATGCCGGTCGTGAAATCTATAAAAGTGCCGCGCGCATATGCAGCAAGAAGTGTTGCTAGTAAGGTAAGGTCCACGAAAGGAATTGACTCATTAAGCGCAAACGGGATAATATGCTCCTAAGAGCCTACCTACAGTTGAATGTATAGTTAACTTTTAACATGACATTACATTGGTCATGAAAATTTGTGTTTGAATGTAATATACAGTATTTGCTTTTCTAGGTAAACCACCATTCTCCTCAAGTTGCTACAGTGAACTAAAGGAAATGATTGCGTGTCTGGAACCATCATCTCCGACACAGAAAGGTTAATACACTAACATAAAAAAAGAGCGTTTCACATGAGGAATATAGTTTTGTTTTGTTGTCGTTTTTGTTTTTTTAAACGATTGAGTCATCTGTTTTTTATTCCTATTATTGATGGTGAGCCCTCTTTCATAGTGTCTCCAACAACTCCTTCAAGTGAGGATTTCCAAAATCTTCTGAAATGTTTACTCACCAAAAGCCCCGACAAGAGGTTTAAACACACAAATGTGATCCAAATGCAAAGAATCCTCTTAAGTAGATTTGATTTCAATCCGAAGTTATCTACTTGCTCTTTTTTTGTTGTTGTTCTGAAGAATAAACTTGCCAGAGTTACTGAATCACGGCTTCTGGATGCTGAAAGACAAGAATTAGAGAAAGAAGATGATGGACAAGAGGACCATCGTCCTGACTTCTTTATTTATTTATTGGCTTGTTTTTGTTTTGTTATGACAAAGTGGTACAACCTGCATGGTTTATAATGTTTTCTAAACTTATATCATGAGATTTGGTCAATGTGGTTGTGTGTTGCTGCCTTTTTCTGATGAACATAATTTAACTTCTGTTACACAATGTTAGGAAATAAAGGAGTACAATAAAAGAATGGGAAATCTTGCCTCATTTTTCAAATCCTCTTTCTTAACACCACAGCTATAACTGATGCAGTTGATCAGCAGATAAAGCAGAACCTCCCTTTGAAACGTTTTGCCCATAATGCCAAAGACTGGGAGTGTCTCATGGCCCACAAACCATCAGAGGGCTCCATTTAGTCCGAGCATCAATTCCGGACACTTAAGTTCATGACAGCTCTCAAGACAGACATGCAGCAGATGTTTATGTGAGGTATTGATAGCCAGGCTGATTTGCAGTGCTATGCTTTGAAGTTCTCACTTAACTTGGTTTAATCAGTTCGTGATTTCAGTCTGGAATTTTCACAACCACTTAAAAGCTGTTACAAAATCTGCCCAGTGAGCAGATTGCGAAGGTAAGTACTTGGTTCAAGTGTAACAAATAATATTTGAATATTATCCATCCATCCATTTTCTGATCCGCTTTATCCTCACAAGGGTTGCGGGGTGTGCTGGAGCCTATCCCAGCTGTCTTCGGGCAGTAGGCAAGGGACACCCTGAACCGGTTGCCAGCCAATCGCAAGGCACACACAGACGAACAACCATTCACACTCACACTCACACCTAGGGACAATTTGGAGTGTTCAATCAGCCTGCCATTCATGTTTTTTGGAATGTGGGAGGAAACCGGAGCAACAGGAGAAAACCCACGCAGGCCCGGGAAGAACATGCAAACTCCACACAGGGAGGCCGGAGCCGGGATTGAACCCACGACCTCTGCACTTTGAGGTTGACACACTTCTTTGAATATTAGTACAGTACATGTAAAACCAATTCTATTGTCTTCTTGAACATACATCAATATAGTGATCATGACATGAACACAACTATATGGTAGACTCATTAAAAGAATTGATCTTACAAAATGTGAAATAATCCATATTGCTCAATCCATACATTAAAAAATATACATAGATAAATTGGTTAAAAAATGATCAAAAATGGTAGGAATATTTTCAAACCAAGACATTTGCTTCCATTAGGGGCATTATCATTGTATCATTGCATCATCTGGACTATATTAATATCCATCCATCCATCCATTTTCCGAACCGCTTTATCCTCACTAGGGTCGCGGGGGGTGCCGGAGCCTATCCCAGCTGTCTTCGGGCAGTAGGCGGGGGACACCCTGAATTGGTTGCCAGCCAATCGCAGGGCACACAGAGACGAACAACCATCCACGCCCACACTCATACCTAGGGCCAATTTAGAGTGCACAATCAGCCTGCCATGCATATTTTTGGAACGTGGGAGGAAACCGGAGCACCCGGAGAAAACCCACGCAGGCCCGGGGAGAACATGCAAACTCCACACAGGGAGGCCGGAGCTGGATTTGAACCCGGTACCTCAGCACTGTGAAGTCGACGTGCTAACCACTGGACTACCGGGCCGCCTATATTAATATTATCTGGAATAATACTTAACCTACATATGCTGTCAAATAACTCATATTGAAAAACAATTATGATTCTGCATGTGTCTTCCTTGAAAACTTGTGATGCGATTGCCTTCTTCAAGAGGGCGGCCTTGTGAGTCCCAATACTGTACCTTGAAATAAGGTCATGTATCGGTCTCATACTGATACCTGGTATTGGTAGTTGCCTATCCCTAAAAATAACCTTGGTCTGGTTCCCTTTGTAATCTTTAACAAAGGATTTGTCCAAAGTTGTGTGCTGTGCAGTGCTGAAATGAACTGCGCAATATGGAATAATTGGGTTTGTGAAGGTACCCAAATCTTGACAGCCTCACCATTGTTGCTATCCCCCATTCATTCTTTTGAGTGAGGTCAAAAACTGTATCAGGGCTAAGCTTGAAGGCTTTGTCTCTCCTGACTCTCACAAGGAAACTTTAGGTGGACTGTTTTCTAAGGCAAGACACTGATGCAATGTGTTCTTGTCACAGTCATCGTAGTCACAGAAATCGACTTAAGTTTGTGTTTTTTAACTGACTGTTAATAAATTTGGATTCCAAAAATGATTGGTCCTTACAGTTATGTGTCATTCGTTAAAGTTGACAATTATCCAGGTCTAGATGGTATGAATCATGCTGTGCCAAAAGAAAGTGTTAAAATACTCTACACGCTGCTGTCTGAATGTATTAGTTTGTGAGATAATTCGCTAGCCGGTATACTTCTGTCTTTCCATGACAGAAGTAAACCGTATTTTTCTTCTTTTGGTTAAAACAAATTTACCAACACCAGGGGTGGGCAACTCCGGTCCTCCAGAGCCGCAGTCCAGCTTGTTTTCGACGTTTCCCTCTTTCAACATACCTGATTCAAATAAACAGCTCATCAGCAAGCTCTGTAAAAGGCTTGTAACGATTCTGATCATTTGAATCAGGTGTGTTGCAAGAGGGAACTTCGAAAACAAGCAGAATCAATCGCGGCTCTCGAGGACCAGAGTTGCCGACACCTGACCTACACATTTTTCCAGCAGTAGTTTTTTCAAATGACATTGTTTTAGTAATCTTGTTGTTTTTTAGCCTCATTATTGTTCTTATTATTTGTTTAGTTATTTATTTTAGATACATAGAATTTGCTCGTCGAACGCTCCAACGCCCTCAACTTCTTGTTTAGTTTGTTTGTATCCTAGCAACACCGGAATAAACCATGGAAAGGTATCCTGTTCTACGAAATGAAGCGTTGAACACTGGTAAACAATGCCATTCTCAGACAACGTGTTTGTGCAAAAACAATGAAAATGTATGTTTACATGTACATGTACATGTAAACATACATTTAATTCGACTGGTGTGATCTGTTGTGACTTAAATATTTCATTGGCTCCCCTCGGGTGGGTTGAAGTGACCCGCATCATCCGACTTCCGGTTAGGAGAACGACGTATTGGAGCTCCACGAAATATAAAAAGGTATTTATAACCATTATATACAACACGTCGACATTAGTTTCATAATTATTTTGTATTCACCTCCCCATGCTGCCTATTAAATTTCATGACTAATTTGACAAACTACTGAATCATTTCTTCTCACATCAGATGGAGAACTTCATTCTGTATAATGAGCTCGGAGGAGGTTCAACATCTATTGTCTATAAAGGAAGACTGAAGGGAAATCTAAACTATGTCGCCCTCAAATGCAGTGACAAAGTCAAGAGACCCGAGATCACCAACCATGTAGGATTTCAATCGTTTTTATTGCATTGTATAGGTTGTAGATGAAGACATTGTAGATGGACCAACACTCAAATTTGACAAATATGTGAGTAGTGTTACTTCTCTATTGGAATGACCAAAAGAAGATTGACATTGTCTTGTTTCTCTGTTTTGTTGCAGGTTCGTCTGAGTCAAGATCTGGATCATCCAAACATTGTTCGCTTTTATGAGTGGTATGAGACCAGAAAGCACTTGTGGGTAGTGGTAGAGCTCTGCACAGGTCAGTAACTAATGAACGGTCCTCAATCTTTACTTACATACTGTACTTCTTTCAGTATGGAACTGTGAAAAATAATTCCTCTGATTATGTTCCAAAAGGTGTCACCTATTTTCTGCGGCATAGTAATGCACATGTGTGCTTTTGGCATATACTAGATTCTCTCTCTCTCTCTCTCTCTCTCTCTCTCTCTCTCTCTCTCTCTCTCTCTCTTTGTGTGTTAGGTGGTTCTTTGGAGTCTGTAATTGTTCGTGATGGATGTCTGCATGAAGATGTGGTTAGGACATTTGGATGGGACTTGGTCAAAGGACTGGAACATATCCACAAATTAGGAATCATTTTCTCTGACCTGACCCCAACTAAGGTTTATTTGTACATGTCTCCACCATAATGTCACACGCTCACACATGTGTGTGTGTGTGTGTGTGTGTGTGTGTGTGTGTATGTATATATATATATATATATATATATATATATATATCAATAAACTGTCATCTTTCATTTAATAGATCCTGCTGGATAGTAGTGGTACTTTAAAGTTAAGTAACCTCAGTCACTCCAAGACAGAGAGGGAAACCCTTGAAGATTTCTTGTCATTGTGTTCTTCATGTGAAGATGCAGAGGAAAACTATCAACATGATATTAAAAAAAGGTTTCAAGGTCAGAGTTGTTATAGTTATTCCTTGTCTTACTGTTATCTGATGCACACAATCAGTCAATAGGACTATGTATATATTTTCAGGCTCAGCAAGTTACATGGCTCCAGAAGTCCTAAAGGGATCAGAAACGACTTTCACCTCGGATCTCTGGGCTCTTGGTTGTATTCTCTACTACATGTACACTGGTATGGTACACACAAACGCAAAATGTCATTTCCTTTATACTGTGCAATCTGGATTTACCCAAACCCTGCGTCAGCTAAATAGCACAGTTATTCAAGACTAATAAAAAAAAAAAAGATTAAAAAATGTTGTTGTAGGTAAGCCACCATTTTTCTCGACTAACCGCGATGAACTCACTGGAATGATTTTACGTCAGGAACCTTCATCGCCCGTGCAGACAGGTATTGTATATATCAATTATTGCTCAGAAAATTGAAAGAAAATCTTGACTCATTATTTTAAAAAAAGAAATATTTTTATAATGTTTCACTTGTACTGTCCATACAGTGTTTCCATTCAGTCTTCCCAGTGAAGATTTCCAAAATCTCCTTAGAGCTTTACTCACCAAGAACCATGTTGAGAGGTCAGACAGGACACACCGACATACTGTACATGATGGAAGGCTTAACGAATCAAATTGTTCAAGTTAAATTTGGAATATCATTGCATGTTTTGATCACCCTGTAGTTGAACATGGGTTGTTTTGTTCTTCAGGATTAAGTGGCCAGACTTACTCAGGCACCAATTTTGGACACAAGAACAAAATAAGGAAGATGACTTAGAGGAAGTCGAGGAGTATGATGATGACGAAGAGTTTGTCGAGAGAAAAAATGGCAGAAGCAGTGGTGTTTCACCTGTTCAGGGGTTTGTAACGTGAGATTATTTCTGAACATGTTTACTTCGTGCTTTTCAATGATTGATAATGTATTTACTAATTAACATGCATACAGAATTGTAATGATGTTGACCTAAAGAGTGTTCAATGCACATGCTTCCATTAAATAAGGACTTTGGAGAAGCCACGGACAAAAAACATAAGCATACCAGACAGTGGGACAGAGACACACACTGCAGTCCGTGGAGTTGTGAGGAAGACTCGGGGATCAGCTGGGACATTGGCAGAGCCCCAAAAGGAGGATGAAGAAGAAAAGACGCAAGATAACACCGCGACTCAACAAATGGTTCAAATACTGCAACTCAAGGAGTCATTCACATCAGGTAATAATTGTTTTATGTGATTGTGTTTTTTTAATTACATTGGACTGGAGTAATTCTGGTGATTTGTCTCTACTGTAGACACGTCATTAGGTTCACGTGTATCATGAACTCGGTGAATGATTCAAGAGCTGTACAGTATTCAAAATTCTGTCTTCACAAAGATGGTAGTGATCATTTTTTGAATGACACTATATCAAAGGTATTGTCCATCCATCCCTTTTCTTATCCTCACAAGGGTTGTGGGCGTGCTGGAGCCTATCCCAGCTGTATTTGGGCAGTAGGCGGATAGACCCTGAACTGATTGTCAGACAATCACAGGCGCATTTAGACGAACAACCATTCATGCTCAACATAACCAATCACACCCAGGCACAATTTAGAGTGCCCGATTAACCTGCCGAGATGTAGAACTGCACCACTTATTTTCCAGAGCAGTCTCAATCAAACATCAGTATATTTGTAAAAGTAGCATTTGCACTCTTCTATTGAAATTTGACTGGACCAGTGAGTCTCGCTATAGCAGTGCTTCTCTTAATCCAGACATCATCTTTAATTAAAAAAAAATCAGCACAAATTATTTTATATATTTTGGTTTGCAGGTTAAATTTTTTTTAATACTGTATTGTGCTCCTGAGTTAATGTTGGTGATCAGTTTGAATGCATTATTATTTATTGGTTTTATGTCATTGTATTTTTCAGTATCGTATTTTTGACATGGTCGGTCAAAAAAGTTTAATTAAGAATGTAATTTTTTTCTTGAATTTCAGATGCACTTTAAATCTTTTCTGTTACAGTTAATAAAGCTATTCTTTGTTGTAAATTGGTCCATATTTCCTTTGTTTTTATTCTCTTAAACGTAATAAGGATACAGCGTTATGCAGAGGTGCACTTCTAACAATTTTATAGACAAGTGATACTTTTATAGTTGCGCGGAGGGGGGTGCGAGATGTTTTCTTTTTCCTACGGGGGGCATGACAGAAAATAATTGAGAAGCACTGCACTAAAGGAATATGGGATTTATCATTATGTGAGGATTCTAAATTCTTTAAATAGGTTGGTTTATTCTCAGAAAAATAAATTTGGCTACCCAGACCTGCAAATTTTACAAATTGAATCCTCCACGATGGACTGGCGACCAGTTAATCATAAGATAACCTTTATTTGTCCCACACTGGGATCATAATAATGATAATCATAATCATGATCATAATAATGCATTAGATTTATATGGCACTTTTCTGCACAGTGGACACTCAAAGCTCTCACAGGGATATATTATTCATGCACTCACACATTAAACTACATATATAGCCACAGATGTCCTGGGGCAGGCTGACGAAAGAGTGGGTACGAATGTGTATCTACAGCCCCTCAGACCACCACCAAACATTCACAAACTCAGCCGCACACAAGTGCGAGTCGCATTGGGGGCAAGGTGGATGAAGTTTATTGGCGCAGTCTAATCACGTCCAATACAAGTCCACAGTAATTGAATAGAACGAGTGGCGCGGCAAGACTGATGATCTTTAAAGTTGGCTTTGATCTCCTTTTGCAAAACAATTTTTCCTGTGTTCTTTCTTCCACAAGAGAATCCATCAAAGTTCAGGCCAAAGAGTGACATCGATGATAACACAGAGACAATTTCTCTACTCAGGTATTTGGATTTAGTAAATATTTACTCTCTTTTTTATCTATTATTTTTAGATGTGTCACCACTGCACAGAAAGTCAAATGTTCTGTCCTTTTAGCTCCTGTGAAATTTCGAGTGGAAGCTGCAGCATCTCAGACTCTTTAAATTGTAGTCGTTCTCCTCGGGGGAGTGACCTCCACGTCGTTAAGGTATTGACAAATTTTTGTTTTTATTCTTTCATGTCTTAATAGTAAACCCAGACATACCGTACTTTTATTTTTTTTTTGCTTTGAGGAGAAACACGTGGTTTGTTCAACAGGCTGGATTTGCTGACTTAGTAATAGATGACTGGGATAGCTACAGCACACCCATGACCCTAATTAGCCAAACAGAAAATGGATGGTTGGATTATTGTTAAAGGGAAAGTCAGCTCAGAAATTTTTTGCACAATACATTCTATGCAGCCCCACTAGTCTAAACACGGTATTCTGATTTAAATCTGCGTTTGTGTAATATGAATTAAGCAGCAAATTACACCTGGTTTTATCCATCTCATGGAACAGCCATTTTGCCACTTGCTGTTGAATGAAAATGACATCACAGTTGTTCAGAGCTCAGGTAACAATCAATCATGGCTTACCTATTTTCTGAGTTCTGAGGTTTTCCAAAATCTATTTTGGGATGTACTGTATTCATTTCTGTTGAAATTTGTATGGATAGAATATTTTTTTCTGACAGTCAAAAAACTCATTACCGTACTTTCTGCACTATAGGGCGCACCAAAAAGTCTTCAATTTTCTTCAAAGCTCACCGAGCGCCTTAAAATCCGGTGCGTCTTTTGTATGGTCATTACGGTAATACGTCGACTCCAAGATGGCTCCTTCCTGGAGACATGCTACCAATGTTATAACTTGCTGTTGGTTCTGTGTCGCTGCTTTATTAAATATGTTTGTGTTGCAGCTCCGAAAAAAAGGAGAACTGTGGTGTTAATTTTTTAAAACAGTCTCACGTTTAGTCAAACTACCTCAACATTTTTTTTCTGCAATGTACTGGCATGCTTTTTAGTACCTGGCTTTTACTCTACGTGTCTACCTGTCTACGTGCTTTCTTCTGTTCGACTCGAGAGGCGTTCAAGACCGTCACCGAAAAACGTAAACTAACGATTACTTCAATGAAACTAAAAAAATTGAAAATAATACATCAAAACTGAAAAGCAAGCGAGGATATCACAAAATGAATTTTATAGCCTCCCCCTACAGAATTTATATTGTGATTTCATAATTTGTGCATACACAACAAAGGAATAAATAACTACCACTGACATCTCGTGTTATTTTGACTTCAAGATGGCGCCGCAAGAGTGGCTGCCTTTCCAGCAGCTCCCATTTATTTTGTTCTTCTACTTCTTCCTTTCATAACTTTGCTGCTGTGAAGTGCGAATTTCTCCATTGTGAGACTATTAAAGGTTTTCCTATTTTATCTCATCTGATCGTACTCTTGGAGCTTCGATAAAGGAAATGCCAATGTGTTTTTCGGAGGCGGTCATGAACGCCTCTCGAGTTGACCGGAAGAAAAGAAGGGAAGGAGACGGACAAAGACGCACCTGTATTTGTTGAAAAAATGAGAGCTGTGGTTGTGTTTTTTTTTTTTTAAACGCAGACTTTATTAATGGTTTTCACAGTCTGAACAAATACAGGTACTGTACGTCTTTGTTGGTTTCCGTGCCTTCTCCTCCGTTCCACTCGAGAGGCGTTCATGGCCGCCTCCGAAAAAGGTAAATTCATTCTTACTTCAATGAAACCACGAAGAAAATCAAGCGAGGAACTCACAAAATAAATTCTGTAGGGGGGATATAGAATTTATTTTGTGATTTCCTCGCTTGTTTTTCTGTTTTGATGCATTATTTTCCATTTTCGTAGTTTCATTTAAGGACAGTAATAGTTAATTTACATTTTTCAGAGGCGGTCATGAATGCCTCTCAAGTTGAACTGACGCCTCTCGAGTTGAATGGAAGGAGTGTAGCACCATCTAGTGGACACATTGTAGATTGCGCCTTTTAGTCCGGAGCGTCTAATATATGAAACATTTTTACAAAATAGCCATTCATTGAAGGTGCGCCTCATAATCCAGTGCATCTTTTCGTGCGGAAACTACGGTAATTATTTTCAACTCAGATTCGTATTTGAAATTATCGTATGCCCATTATTGCCAGTGAGCATACAGAACAGTAATGTACATTAGATTTTGCCATTATCCAGAAATTCTCTGTCTCCATCTGCTGGTGTAATTTAGAAACATTATTTCTTGTGAGGCATTGGTTCACGTTGGTTTGAACAATAAGTCTGTTTTCCTTTCATCTTTCTACAAGACAACAACTGGCACTGACATCACATCTTGTGTGAAAGCGCCTCTGCATACTCAATCAGACCAAACTGTTTCCTCAGTCAGCGTAGATGCCAAGGTACAGTAATGCAAGGCAAACATACAAACTCCACACAGGAAGGCCGGAGCCTGGAATCAATCTACAACCTCTGCAATGTGAGGCGGACGAGCTAACCAGTTGACCACCGTGCCGCCCCGAGAAAGACATTTTAGTTGGAATTTGCACACATTGCGTGATGTGTTGTCAGGGTAGGCGTTTTACCTAATGTTAGAATAGAAAATACAATGTTGTCATGTTTTAAAGTTTCATCTTGTTACATGCTTGATTGTGTTCAGAACATTTGGCACACATTAGAGGCACAGAGAATCAGGGGTCAATTCGAGACCAAGGGACCCGAGCGCATGGTACCAGACCATGCGCTCCTTATCTCAGAAAGGAAGATTTAACCCTGGACGGAAGGGGGTGTTTGTGCGCTCCATCACAAGAAAGGGTCACGAGCCAGGTTACCACATATCAATTCAGAGGGACACCGATCGTTAAAATGTCGACGTGTCTGTTAGTTTATGGACGCTGGTGCTGAATCCATGGGAATGCTTTGTCTTTGGGGCCGCCCAGGGCTGCGACATGTTAATGAGATGGGAGTGTTTTTCTGATATATTCCTTGTCATTTGCATATACAGTCAATAAAAAGGCCGGCAGAGGTTGCAGAGGTCGGGTGTCAGGTGGGAGGCTCACGGTGAGTGACTTCCTTGAAACTGCACCACCTGCCGGCAGAGAAAGACAATCTGTTCCTGTGTTCGAGCCTTTGTCGACCGTCCGAGCGAACATCTCTGACACCTAATCACACCACTAGATGGCAGAGCTGTCTGATCAACGCAAACACACCACTCTTCTCCTGCGTTTCGTGGCCTTATTGACGAAAGGCACCACTTTTACATCATAACAATCTCAGCGTACTCCACCAAATAAGAATGTCATAAAAACTATGTATACTGCAGTAATTATGATTTTGTTTACAACCTCACAATCTTGAGTTATCGAATGTGAACTCTATGCATGGCAGCTAATGACATATTTCCGGGTGAAAATACCGAGGCGTCTGAGCTTTTGGCTTCCATTTATTCCAACCCACCAGGATGCCATCTGGATGGAAAATAACCTAAAATAATCAAAGGTTGTCATTCCAGCTTTCTCTTTCTTGCTTGGCTCCCTAGAGCAGGGGTGGCCAACCCGCGGCTCGCGAGCCGCATGCGGCTCTTTGACTGGTTCAATGCGGATCCCAGGCTTTCACATGACAAACGTCGAAAACGCCTCGGCGGTGGTGCTGCCATTTAAATGGCGCTAAGTACAGCAGAACTTACCACCATTTAAATGGCAAGTCAACCAGTCAAATGACAACTGAATTTTGACCTATTGCTCACTGCTCATGCGCAAACAGCGGCGATAAACTAGTCAGCGAATTACCTCTGATTTTAAGGCAGGGGTGCCCAATTTGTCAATCGCGATCGACCGGGAGCAAGCGGACTGGCCCCAAGTCAACCGCGAGGGGTGGGAGGAGGAAAACGGGGATTTGTGCGTCAGTGTGTTTCGGTTGCATTCATTTTAGGGACCGTTCCGGCTGTTGCTCATCGTGGCGTGCGTGCGTTCATATGTGCGTGTGTGAATGGTTGGGCGCCCACTTACGTGCGTGCATCCATGTATATGCTTGCACGTGTGCTATCGGGTCGATCGCGGGATTGGTCGCTTCAAAAGTCAATCTTCGGTCAAAAAAGTGACTGAAGCTGACCTAAGTCGTAAGTAACAGCTTTGGATCACATGCAGACAGTGCCTGATTCGAGTGGCAACAACAGAATACAAGCCAGATTTCAAGAGAAGGAATACCAGACATCCCCTGCACTAAGGCGCTAAGCAACATGCATCGTTAGAGAAAAACGTTATAAAATGTTATTGCTTTGTGGACTTGGTTGAACTGAGAATTGTTGAACATGACTGGCCTGTGGTCTTAGTACTGTAGGAGTCAATTTCTGTCATTATCATGTTGGTGTGTGGCATTGACAATAAATCTGTCTGAGCAGAGGTCCAGGTGCGTGTGTGTGTGTGTGTGTGTGTGTGTGTTAGAGGAAGGGATGGGGTGATGTTTATGTGTGCATCTATGGTGTGCCCACATGTATGATGTGGGCACACCATAGAAGGTGACAATAAAGACTGATTTCAATTTTGTGGTTGTTTTTTTTTTTGCTGTCTTCTAAACAGCTGGGTTGAGCATGTCAAAATAAGCAAGGCAACTCTCTGTTCACACGGACCTGCATAGACTGTGATACACAAAATGGCTCATTAAATAAGATACGATGCTATGATTGCTTTATTGACACTTGCTTAACTGGATCAAATAAGGTTATACGTAATTTATAGTAACTTGATGTCATTTACACAGATTGGGAAACTATTTTAAATAATTTGATGCTGTCGCAATGCGTTCGAGACTACTGACCGGAAGTTAGCACGCATTCATTGCCCAAATGCGGAAATTGTGAATGCATATTTTTCCGTTGAACACAAAGGCTGTGTCCAAATTCACAATCTGCGTTCTCCGAAGGCTGGATTGTATTTCTGGCAGCAAGACGCAGGCTGGGTCGTTTGGCGCTTTCATAGGCTCCTCCTCATGTAGACTCCGTGGATTGCATACATTGTGGCAAATTTGGACCGGTTTACTGCGCATTTGGACACCAAGTGATCGAGTTGCACCGGAAGAGACGTGGGTGGGGCAGCAAAAGGTGAGACAGCGGTGGGTCGTGGGGATGCAGGTGCCTTAGCAGCAGCAGCAGAGACCATCAAAGCACGGTGCTTTTCCTTACACATGCGAAGGTGATTTATGAAGGGTACCCGGCGCATTATTATTCCACAGCAATAGATGCAATGAAAGTGCAGTTTTGGTCTGCATTGTAGCCCACATCTATGAATGGTATACCCTGTAATAGAAAATAGAGCTTAAATGTTTTAAATAATCATGTACAATTATCATAGACAACATCTTTATAAATGATTAGCTACAACAGGTCACTGAGTGATTGGTTAGGAGCCATCCAAATACAAATTATTTATACTGTGACTCACACAAATTGTGTCTCGCAAACTTACCTTCAAGTGATACTGCTCGGTTAAAATGGCCCTCCACATGGTCCTTTACCTTGCAGTAGTAAAGTATGTGGGTTTAAACCATGCGGGCTGGCAGAATGGACAGATACTGCAACATGTGTTGCATTTTTGCAGCTCAGGGACAGATGTCCCTCATTGTATTGTGACATGCATCTGGAAAATAAAGAGAATGAATTGTGAAATCTACCATGTCAATATAATTCTACAGAAAACTAAGGCCATAATAATAAAACTATCATTTTTTTTGTTTAATTGCTACTGTCAAAAGTATTAGGGATCCCATACGACATTGCGTGTTTTTCCCAGTGCTTTTTAAAGTCACAAAGAAACGAGGAGGACATTAATATAGAGGCACAGGGAAAATAATGTTACGTAAAATTCTTCATTAGCACAGATGCATTTAAATCTAATATTTTAAACTGATCAACATGACACAATGCGCTGTCAATTTGCGCTTTTAGCATTTATTTGACGCCCTTTAAAAATGACCAGTATTTACCCATTCACAAACATACATATATTCATCCGAAATTAAATGATTAATGTCAACGTCGTTTTGACATTATCATCTAATTAATAAACAACTAGGCTCACTTGCGCTCTATATTCTATCGTCGTCAAGTTAGCATAAAGTTTTCATTGACGCTCGTCGACTGAATATTACCTTCGTAGTTGTTTTACTTTTAGTTGATTTTGCTGTTAAATTAAATTTTGCTGTTAAATTATCTTACAATTACAGGGCCTTTTAAACTTTTTAAGATACACATGCGACTTACTTCGGAATCGGGCATCATCCTTCTGGCGTCATATCCGGCGCAACGTTACTTGCCTAAACCTACCTTTCCCTGAAGCTACCTCCTCCGAGTCTGCAGCTGGATACTATTGCAAATGAGAGGCGGAGTGGTCTTTCTTTGTTACTTTCTTTCTTCAAATGAGAGGCGTCGTTCCCGTTCCGTCGCGCGTGACGTTTCAACCGGTGGTGGGAGAAACCGGAAAAGAAGGCAGTGGCATTTAGGAACACTGGGAAGCAGTTTGCCCTCAGTTACAAACGTGAATGCCACAGAAAACTGTTAGTGACGTGCGCGGCTCATCTAACGGGCTAATTTGAAGAAGCACATCAATTTGTATTCTGTACTTTATAAATACAAAGTAATTTAATCCGCGAACTGTTCTGATGACCGAATGTAAATTTGGAGCTGTTCCATTGTTGTGAACCAAGCGAGCCGTTACGAGCACATACCCAGGCGGCACTTTTATGGAATTCACGACCGGCATATATCTAAAACAAACAATTCCACATCCAATGCCCCATTGCCACCGATAGAATAAGTGCAGTTGTTGTGAGCTGCGCCTCCAGACAATTTGCAAGCTACCAAGCAGCACAAGTCGGCAGCTGTTCTGTCACGCAAATGTCACACAATTAAAAGGCGTGATGACGTGTTGTTTCACCTTCAAGAGGCGCTAATCCTCCGTCCAGCCTGAGTGCACAAGAGGAAAGGTGCTGAAGTTTCTGGGACAATAGGCGCACCGCGAGATTTGACAGGGAATGCACTTATTTAAACATCGCTCCACCCAGAGTGCTTACATTTCATGAAGGTACGGAACCGACACCATCAAATCGATGGGAGAATCTGCGCAGCATATGCCCCCATGTGCCCAGAGTTCTGCGATTGGCTTGCAACCAATTCGGGGTGTCCCCCGCCTAGTGCCCGAAGACGGCAGGGATAGGCTCCAGCACCCCCCCCCCCCGGCCCTCGTGAGGATAAAGCGGTTCGGAAGATGAATGAATGTGCCCAGAGTTCATTGTTGGATGCTTTCTAAAGTGAGATCCTACGAGATTTTTCGTGACATCATGCTTCTTAAGGGCCATTTAGAAGATCCATTGTATAATTTTCCTTTTGATTAGGTAGAGCAAAAAAAATATAAAAAAATGGATGTGACTTCTGCGGTGCTAAGGAGGAATCACGGTGTTTCATGGGGGTTCTGAAATCTAAAAGAACCTTTTAAAGCAAATGCATAATGCCATTGAGAGTGAAAGGTTTGAAATGATGATAATTTGGTGTGATCTTAACAAGATTTGAAGAAGAGTGTATCAGCATCCATTGTTCTCGATGACAGCACCGAGAATCTCAGTGGAATTTGACTCGTCTGTTTGTTTTTTGTTCAATACTCAACCAAATCATTATTCTTAATTTCACCACAAGATGTCACACTTGACACGGTAGTTAGGGAGTTTCTACAGAGAGTGTTTTTTTTTCTATCTTAAGTACTGTACTTTTTTGGGGGTAACTATTGGCTATTTTTGCAAAAAAAATTCACACAAACTAAAAAAGCAAAACTTTCACCAAATTGAAAAAAACAGTTCTCTTGGCAAAGCAAATAAGTCTTGCTTAATTCTTCTGAACTAAAAACTGTATTTTTGTATCAAACAATGAACATAAGCCTTCATCTGAGTTAGCACACAAGTGCCAACGACACTGATGGGAAGAATGGGGGTGGGAGGACAAAAACGCCAGGCTTTTGCTTTCTCTGTGGACAAGGTAGGCTATGTCAGGTTGAAGTAATACTGAAGTCGTTGTTCAGTAAACACACACAGTGATCCCCATTTCAAGTATTATTTATTCAAGCTGTTTAATGTATTTACTGTAAACAGTACTGCGATTGGCTGGCAATCAATTCAGGGTGTCTCCCGCCTACTGCCCGGAGATAGCTGGGAAAGGCTCAAGCATGCCCGAGACCCTCGTGAGGATAAGCGGATTAGAAAATGGATGGATGGACTGTAAGCAACATCAAAAGAAACACAACAATCTTTTTATGTCACATTGCGAGGTGGTGGTGGACCCCAAAAAGCAGGCATGAGAGAAGAGCAGGTAGTACTTGATGAATTGTATTAAAACAGAGAAAACTAAATCCTAAACAAAGTCCAAAGTATCAAACAAAACACATGACTGAAGATAAACATGACAATGACCAAAACCTGACTGAAACAAACATGACAGTAGCATACGAACAGCCACAAACAATGACCCGACAATGAGTAGTCGGCCGGGAGTCCTTTTATAGCCACTAATTACCTAATGACCAACAGGTGTGCAGCTGCAGGGGAAAGCCCCACAGTGCCACCTGTTGGTCACAAACCAAAACATGACATTTTAAAGTTGTGTGTTACAAAATTTCCAAGTCAGGGCAAAGATGTGTTTGTGCTTTTTAGTTTTGCAATCTCCTTGAGTGTTTTTGGATAGATATTCTTTTTTTTTTTTTAGAAACTGTGCGGGAAGAATCACTTAGAGTTGAAGCATTCAGAAAAAAAAAACTTGAACAGCAAAATTTCGAAAAGCAATGAGTTGCACGTCTTTAATCTTTCCAAACTTTCATACATTCCTCTGGTTCTTTTCCCTCATGCACAGCACACCTGAATTGTTCTCCACTTTGGAGGAGCAGGGTGGTTGTATCTACAAATTAATCTGTCAGGTTGACTATTGTGATCATTTGATGCTGGCAGGACTGGAGCAACTTCACCTTGCCACAGCTTTTCAATTTCCCACCAAGCGGAACATTTTGTTTTATGCCAACTATCTTTGGAGACAGTCTTTTCCATCATTTGTCACCCTCAAATCACATTTTCCTTCCGTGTGCAATGCTCATCATAAACATCACTCTTCCAGCTTTTTGAAATTTTGAAAGAATCAGCGAATCACAATTTCATTGCCTGTCATCAATGCATTAACATGGATCCATTCCAAATTGAATTTATTCCCATCATCTTCCTCTGCTTTCCTCCAGTGGAGCAGCAGCTGCTGTCACTTAATCAGGAAGAGTGGAGCATCTTCATACAAGAGCTCTGCTCATCCCTCAAAGAAGAGAAAACATCAGTTCGTGCTTCCACAGCTACTTGCTACTGAGTCGAACTGCTGGGCTACCTCTGCTCCCTGGTTGAACATAAAGAGGTCAGGATGATTCTCTCAAAAATGGAAAGAACAATTCCGGTAATGTTTAAATTAAATAAAACACATTGTATTGAATATTCAATGATTTGTTCTATTGATTTTTAGAAAATCAAAAGACACTTAAAAACGTAATCATTCAACAATTTCCCCCCAGTAATTTAGTTTGATATTTTCACATCTACTAAACAAAAACTCCAGATAATTATGTGAACGGATACAACTGGACTCACAGTGAGTACAAAACATACTTGATTTCATTTGCTTTCATATCTGCTCATTCATAATGTGCTGCATTTCACTTCAATCTGGTCGTCCCATGATGACAATCCGTTTCCTTCATTTAACTTCAGGCGCTAAATCTGCAGATACCACAAGCCCGTAGCTGGGATGTGTCAGTAAATAACTCACATTTTGATCTTGATGCAACCAGTGGCAAAAACCTGACAGCAATTCTAGTTGAGGTGTCAGGAATTGGAAATAACATTTTATCTAGCTAGCATCAGGTGTTTTATTTTATTACATCTTTTTGATTTTAGTTTAAAAAAAAGAAAAAAAAAAGAGAATGTGGCACTGATTTAGAAATGGATTACAATGGCAGCGTCAAAAAAATTATTTCCTCATTTAATTATAACTGTTAATACAAAAACAAAACACACACACACACACACACAGACACACACACACACAGACACACACACACACACAGACACACACACACACCCATCCATTTTCCGTCCATCCATTTTCCGAACCGCTTTATCCTCACTAGGGTTGCGGGGGGTGCTGGAGCCTATCCCAGCTGTTTCCGGGCAGTAGGCGGGGGACACCCTGAATTGGTTGCCAGCCAATCGCAGGGCACACAGAGACGAACAACCATCCACGCTCACACTCACACCTAGGGACAATTTTAGAGTGATCAATCAGCCTGCCATGCATGTTTTTGAAATGTGGGAGGAAACCGGAGTACCCGGAGAAAACCCACGCAGGCCCGGGGAGAACATGCAAACTCCACACAGGGAGGCCGGAGCTGGATTTGAACTCTACCTCAGCACTGTGAAGCCGACGTGCTAACCACTGGCCTACCGGGCCGCCCCACACACACACACAATTTGTCATTTCAACTATTTAAACGCTCAAGATAGAAAAACTCAACTCAGTTTCAAGTACCCAACTAAACCCGATTTATACGACCCAGGCACTTGTCAGCAATTTTCTCGCCCCTTGCAAGAGTTTAGGTTATCCTTATTGTCCAGCAGGTGGCATCATTAACTCTTTAAAATACCGCCAAATGCTTCTCTCTCTCTCTCTCTCTCTCTCTCTCTCTCTCTCTCTCTCTCTCTCGTCTATCTCCCTCTCTCTTTCTCTCTTTTTCTGTCTCTGTCTGCATGACAATCACTCATTTTACACTCAAACTCTTGAACTTTTGCAAGGTTTCAAAAGTGCTGCCCCAACCCAATATGGCACCACATTATATCAGTGACATTCGATATCACATTTTTTTCCATTGTCTTTATTTTACAATGTGTCACTCAATTTGAACTCTAAAATGAAATGTTAAATAATTTTCATTTATGGTTAAATGCATCTCATTATTACGAACTGTGAATGACTAGCTAGCACGTCCGCCTCACAGTTCAAGTCTTGTCTTGAGCTCTGGCCTTCCCGTGTGGGTTTTGGGTGGTCTCACTGTGCTTGTGTGGGCTTTCATTAGGTACTCTGGTTTCCTCCCACATTTCAGAAATTCCAGTTGTATGATTATTGTTCTTATTATTTTGGGATTTCCCCATTAGCGCTTTTCTACACTTAGGTATTCAAAGCGCTTCAACACTGTTTGCTCATTCACCTACTAATGACTCATCAGGAGCAAGTGGAGGTTCAGTGTCTTGCTCAAGGACACTTTGACTTGTTCACAATGGTGGGATCAAACCCCCAACCTCTGGGTTGTGAGATAACCACTCGACCCCTAGGGCATACCTCAATCGCTCTTTTCCCATTTTTTCTCATGTTTTTTTTGTGTGACTTTTTTGTGTGTTGTTGTTTTTTTTTTGGACATGTTTATAAAGTTCTTTGGGGTCACATCGATAAATTCTCCCTCCCCCACAGAGAGCAAGCAGGCCCCAATGAGTTGAGGGGTTGGGGGGGTCAACTTATTTGGTACTGTATTTTCATTTCTTTTAGCAATAATTGGCCATCATACTCCGTTTGAATCAGTTTGATCTTATCCATTTGAAACGTTAATTGCCATAACAATTTTTGCTAAATATTATAAAAGTTTAATGTTTTTTCTAAAATTTGTGCCCCCCACCCCCACCTCCCCTGAGGTAACGGCACCCTTTAATTTTCCATGTATAGCTAACAAGTTTCAACTTATAATATGGCATTTTAAAGCAGTCGTTGGTGTGGATATAATGGCGATTGTCATAGAGACAGCGGTTGTGTTCCCTGTTCTATGTCCAAACACTTTTGACAATGTTGAATCTATAAATGGCGACTGGTTTGCCTGTCCGCCTCACAGTGCAGAGGTGCATGGTTCAATTCCTGCTCCGGCCTTCTTGTGTGGATTTTGCAGGTTGTCCCCATGACTGCATGGGTTTTCTCCGCGTACTCTGGTTTCCTTCCACATTCCCAAAAAAACATGCATGGCAGGATGATTGAACGCTCTAAATTGTCCCTAGGTGTGATTGTTGGCGCAAAGGGTTGTTCATCTATGTGTGCCCTGTGATAGGCTTGCAACCAGTTCAGGGCGTCCCCTGCTTACTGCCTGAAGACAGCTGGGATGGGCTCTCGCATGCCCATGATCCTCATGAGATAAGAGGATTCGAAAATGGATGGATGGATGTATGTAGTCTGTCAATGCAACAACTCTCTTTCTCTTTTGCATACACACACGCGCGCACACACACACACACACACACCCAGATTCAATCAATCAAATGTCTTTTTGTTTTAATTTGTGGCATTTCACTTTATCACAAATGTGCTCGGTTGAGCATGCAAATGCAGGAAAGCAGGAGAAGCAAAGCAGGAATGCAGGCTGTACTGAACAAAACGATTTATTTGCCAAAACATTAGCAAGGTTACAGGAGAAACTCTCAATACCTTGACGTAGCAGCTGCGGCCTGACACGCACACACAACCAGACAATCACACGCGCATACACTCCCTTGTTCATGTCTTGTGACCTGTTGTAATTGTCATATGCTTGTGCAGGAGTTTTTTTGCCTAACTCAAACTATCCTCAAAATGAGGATAGTACGAGCGTGTTTTTTTTTTCTCCCCCTCTCCCTTCCTTGTGGTTTCCTTCTGACTTCCGAGTTGAGTGAACGCTGGCGCGTTTGGCTGCCGCTGCTCAACCCGTATTGTGTTTGATTGTTTTTGTTCCTGATTGTAAAGTGTCCTTGGGTGTCTTGAAAGGCGCTTATAAATAAAATTTGTTATTATTATTATTAAAACAAAATCAACAAAGTTTGAAACCAGGGATCTTCAATCCTGTCAAAAACAAAACGCCCTACAAGTAACAATGACAAGACAACGTGACAGAAACAACCATCCGACAAAGTCTGAAAGAAATCAGGTAACTAAATACAAGCCAACAAGAAACACCTGGACAAGACACGAGTGCCTGAGAGAGCTGATTGGAAGACACAAGGGACCATGTTGACAAAGACAAGTAGTAACAAAAGGCAGAACACAAGAAAACCAGCCACACCAATAGCGGGTGTGCTCGAGCCTGTCCCAGCTGTCTTAAGGGCAATACACCTTGAACTGGTTATCAGTCAATCGCAGGGCACACATAAACCAACAACCATGTGCGCTCACACTCACACCTAGGGACAATTTACAGTGTTCCATTAACTTGCCATGCATGTTTTTGGAGTGGGTTCGGGGGATCGGAGTACCCGGAGAAAATCCACAGAGACACGGGGAGAACATGCAAACTCCACACAAGAAGGCTGGAGCCAGAATCGAACCCTGCACCTCTGCACTGTGAGGCGGACCAGTTGTCCACTATTCCACCCTAAAAGGGAAGTGAATACAAAAATGTTCTTGACAATATGTTCTATCCTTCCCCAGAGTCTAAACACGGTATTCTGATTGAATGGATACTTCACGTATGTATGCCATTTGCAACAGTAAAAAGTGAATATTTTGTCTACAATGAACTTCATTATTTTTCATTGTACAGCACATTTAATACATTTTAAAACTTTTCTCCAAAAAAATATAGTTGGCTGCCATGTTCATGAAACACATCACTAGATGTCTCATGTGTGGCAACTCTGGACTAAACTGCATAATGATATTCTGGACACACACAGCTACGTCGCATCTATATCACTAATCCTGAAGCCATATAATTTCCAGCCAATACTATGAAGTAAGTCTATTGAGATTCCACTTGTGATGTGAGATACAGCACCGTATGGTCTTTTGATGGCACAGAATACACTTTGGAGAATGAGTGGGATCAGGAAGTGCACCCATTAGCATCTTGTTTGCTTTCGACACATGCATGGACAATATGCTGCAGTTAATCTGAATATGTCCCCCTACCTTACGTTGATGACGATGACAGTACTGCTTTGGTCCGGTGCCTCGGCGGCTTAAGTTCCGAGCGTGGACTCCGCTCGCATTATGGACATGACGCCCACAAGGCCGCTGCCTGCCTGCCAGAATATTTGAGGGAAAGCAAATCCTCCCTCGGGCATTTTGAATCATCTCTCACTTCTTGCTCCTTGAAAATACTCGGCACAGTGTTTGTTTTTAATATCACCTGCGTGGCATGTCTCCTCGCCAACTTTAAATCACCCGGAATTGCGTCCCTGCCTGTTTGTGTGCACACAGAGGCTCGAAAAAAACTTGTGTCGGTGCAATTTGTGTAAAAAATGTGGAATAACATGCCAGTGTGCACTTTGTTTACTGTTTCTGGTCGACAAATTTTTGCCATGCATCATTGCGTTCTTTCTCTTTGTGTACTCCTTGTTGTCCAATGTGTCTCTATTATGCAGCAGTAAATTGTGCACATTATGTCTCGGTGGACCCAACATGAACGTATCTGTGTATTGCAAATGTTGCCATTAAAGTGAAATATATCAATATAAAGGTGTATTTTTCAGCTCTTATATTTTTTCTCTAAGGTAAACTAATGTATTACGACGAATCTAACCATACTTGCATTTGTGGAATATGAATTAACTATCAAAATACACCCACATTTATCTATCTCAGGGGGTTGCTCTTTTGTTCCTATTTGTCAACTGAAAATTACATCACAGTGCCAAAAGGCTCAGGTATACAGAGACCATAGCACATATTTTTGACTTTACTTTCCCTTTAAGTTGAGAACTAATTAGAAAATGGCCGCCAGTGGAACTGTTGTGTTTTTGTCCCCAGTGTGTGCTGTTTTTAATGAAAAATAGCAGAACACTTCTTTAACTATACCCTCTTTACCTCAAGACGACAAATTATTGAAAGAAGGACAAAGCGGCAAATTTCGACCTACGGTTGTTCTTCTGTCTGTCTGTCTGCCCGTGATTGTATGAGTCCGTCTCAGCAGGGGTTCTTTTACCTCTGGACACGAGTGTGTGCGTGTGTGTGTGTGTGTGCGCGTTTGTGTGCGGGAGTGGGTGTGTGTGTATTTTGCTATCCTGATATAAACAGATGACCGATAAAACAGCACATACTTGGTTTATGTCTGCTCATGAGTCTGTGTCTGTGTGTGCGTGCGTGCGTGTGTGTGTGTGTGTCTCAGCAGGGGTTCTCCTGCTGCAGTACTGATGATTGGAGTGTCAGGACTGGGCTTAGTTACTATGGTAACTGTTATACAGTATGCTTCGATCGCCCACCCCACCCCACCCGACACACAAGCACGTACACACACACACACACACACACACACACACACACACACACACACACACACACACGTCTGTTCTCACCCTCTCGTCTATTTGTTTTAATTCTCTATTTCCCTCGACGAACCACCCATCACACATAAACACACACACACGCACACACACACACACACACACTCTGCCAGTGTATGGAATTAAATGGGAGTGCAATTTTGTGGGTTAATCATATGCAATTTAGGGAAGCTGGGTCTTTGTAGCAAACAAGATATAATTTTCGTGTTTACTTATCATTGCTTCTAAAGTTTTATGCAGCTCCTACAGGGGTTTAGCCTGAGAGGCTTCCACTGTGCACTGTGCAGGGGTTTTAAAGAGGATGTGCAGTCTTAAGGCATTCTGAAAGTTCACAGTGCTGTAATCTTAAAGCGGATGAATTATATTGCTGGAGCCCATTCAGAGGGAAAATGCTCTAAGCACACAGTGATGTGTCAGAATATTCCCAAGTATTCCTTTTGTAGGGAAAAGATGAGTTTGAGCAACTTGTGTTACTAAACGACACAATAGAGATTAAAAAAAAAACAGCAGACAACACATTTGATGAACATTCTTTAAAGGAAGTGTTTGCTTTTTTTCCTATAGATTGCAAAGTATATGCATTGGCCACCACATGAAATGTTCTAGGTTGAAATGCACCCGAAAATTCCCATTTACTATTCCTGTCCGTCCTCTTATTCAAATTTGCTATGTCGAAGCAGCATTCCAGAATGTTATGTCAATCCAATTTTATTTGAATTCATAATAAATGAATTGACCAAATAATAAATAAATGACCAAACAGATGTAACATGCCAATCCAGTTGAAGTTTAATCAATTAAGGTTCTAAATGATTGAGTTCATGGTATGCAGGACCTTAATTTATAAGAATTTCCTGGAAATAACTTTTGGATCTGGATTTTAAAAAAACGTCTGAAATGTGGATATTTTATTCCATCTCCTTGCGTTTTAGATATATGTTATGAGTGTGACTGTAGTTCGAAGTATTCTGAAAAGACATTTGTTTTTGTCATGATTCTGTTCTTGTGCGTCTTCAGTTCACTATGCTTTTGGTATTATCTTCATATATGTGCTCTTTATTTTTATTCCAATAGTGCATAAGTGTGAGCATACCCTTATTTGACACTTCATATAGTCAGTGTAGAAAGAAAAAAAGGGAAAGAAATTGCGAAATTTACGATCAGCATTCACTTTCACTTACATCAATTTCTTGGATAATGTCTTTTATTTGGCTTCCTCCGTCTTTCATTTTGATCACTTTTACCCTCTCTTCCAGCGTCAGAGCTCTTCTTGTCTTAGCTGCTTGACATCCAAAGGTCCGTTTTGTAGCCATTTTAGCAATGCAACGTTCTTGCTGCTTCTGAAACTAACATTAACAAATACTTCCTGGACTACTGCGCATGTGTAAACCAGTGTGGTGGTTGCAGTTGCTGTTTCCGAACGAAGCAGTAGAGGTCGCTGTTGGATTAGACTTCGTTGTAGTGAAGCTCGTCACGAGGCAAGAGCAGAGAAAAAGATTTCGTATAAAGCAACAGGGTTTTTTTTCGTTGTATGGGGGGCAGGAAAGTGGGAATAGTGTTAATGCAGGAAGATTTTTTTCACACTCTGAGTGTTTGAGTGCCGGTTTCGTTGTAGAGGAGGAGTTTCACTGCATAAAGAGACTGTACCACTATATATAAGGCGCATCGGATCATAAGGCGAAGTGTCGTCTTTTGAGAAAATTGAATGCTTTTAGGTGCGCCTTATAGTGGTAATTGACTTTGTGATACCGTGAGAGTTTTTTCCCCTCCATTGATCTCAATGCTGTAATTACCGGTAATATCCTGATTTGATAATACCAAAGATAAAGTGCCGAAGGTTGGACAAAGGTATACTGCAGGTGTTCATGTTGATCATTCAATCTTCAAATCTTACAACACAGCTGTCGTCATTTATGATCATTTTCCTGGGGCTCTGCATAAGCACAGCAAAGTCGCAAAGCTTTTCTACTTTAACAACATGCTGCAGCGTGATAGTATTTCCTGTGCAGTGATGAGAATCATATTTTATTTCTCGGTTGTATCGTATTATTCATCATCCTATTTATTCTCACAACCGCACCGATTGACTTTGACGAAACAGTGTGCTTGGGAAAAAGGAAAAACTGTAAGTTACTAAAGATAGAAACCAGAATAAGTTCAAATTGAGTGCATTGCAGTGTAGTCCATTACACCAAGTTTTTGGAGAAAAGTATTATTAGCACAGTGTTTCTCTCCAATAAATACAATATTCAGCATTTTTTTACCTATTAATTTGTTGTTACTTAAAAGAACAACATCACTTTTCATTGTGTTTTGTGTTGTCATTTCTCTATTTATTATTATTTTTTTGCACCTTTTTTAATGCTGGTTTGTTTCTTTTTGTTCTTTTTTGTACTGTGTTGGCATGTAAGATGCCTGCTTCTTAATTGATCATTTACATACGTATACACAAATAAATTCTGTGACGGTGTTTGTTGGAATTCTCAAGGTCCTATGTGTCGGGTTTGCATGATAAGTGATACAAGTGATTAGTTCGAGGTTAACGGTCCCATAGAGAGTTGCTGTTATGAGGCTACTTGATGCGCATGGCTTTCATTTGAGGATTCAGTTGTGTCTGTGTGTGTGTGTGTGCGCGCTCACGCAGCTATTTGCTTTTCTGTCAATGACAATGATTTGCTGAGTCTTGAGTGCTGTGTGGGCTTCTTTTTCGAACGATTTGAGTTTTCACATGTAGAATGCAAGTTTCTCCAGCAGGGCCTCTATGATATTGATAGTAGCAACACTCAGCAAGTATGCTGAGTCCCCTTGATAGAAGGCCGGCAGAGTTGACTGTGTTGTTTGTTTAAGTTGCTGCAGAGTTAATGATTTTTCCTTCAAATTTGAGAAGAAGGATATTCAAAACGCTTTCATGACCGGGAAGTCGGCTAGGGTCCCCGAAGGACTGCGCCAAAATACTGAAGACCACATGTACAGTACACGTGTTTTATGTGACGCCTGACATATGACGCCTGGACACATTACCTCCACATAAACCCATCCCAGATTTACGAAATTCAATCCCAAAATGCACATTGATTTTCTTTCCATGGTAGTGTGGTAACATGTGTGGCAATGCAGTTATGATGGCATAACATCAATATTATTCACAAATACAGTCAAACCTCGGTTTTCGTCCATAATCCGTTCCAGAAGGCTGTTCGAAAAACGAAACCACGCTCATTTTAAGATAAAAATGTTTACTGGACAATGGAAAGCAACACGAGGAAGCGTCACTTCCTCGTGTAAGGAAGGCAAGAGGAGTCAAATGGTGCATTCAAGTATGCTCAGTTTGTTCTCAAACCGAAATTTGTTCATCATCCGAGGCATGAAAAACTCGAAATCTTTGGTCGAAAATCGAATTGGACGAGAACCGAGACGTTCGAAAAACGAGGTTTGACTGTATATGGGTAACAAGTTGTATCGACACATTATATTCTATTATCACAATGTGTGATAGTATCATAAAGGTAATAAATGGTTAGGTTCTCCAACTTTTTTATTCATCCAAGTCAATACAACATTCACACAGTTCAACCTTAAAGTGTACCTGTGGTGTTCAGAAGGAAAAATATACATGGTTTATCTAAAAAACGGCATTTTGGTTAGACTGGTTGTATTAATGATATTCTCCCCGTGCCTGTGTGGGTTTTATTCGGGTACTCCGGTCCCCCCCCACATTCCAAAAACATGCGTGGCAGGTTGATGGAACACTCTAAATTAGGGGTGCCCAAACTTTTGCTAAAATCTACTTTTGAATAACTAACCTCCAGCGATCGACCCGTTACTCCGCACGTGCGCATATGCATGGACTTGCGCACGCACGCCATGATGAACAACACCCATAATGTCCCTAGGATGAATGAAACCAAAAAATAAAGTAGACACAAGAGTTTGTGAGTTTTTGAAAATGAATTCATGCCTACCTGGGTGGGAGACTTGACGTTGATGCATGCGACGCACTTTTGTAGCGTGTTAACTATCGTTAGTCATGCGTATTGTTTTGAAATGCTTCTTTCAGCCCTCCAGAATGCCATTTTTATTTTATCCATCCATTTTCTAATCCTCACAAACTGCGACCCGCAGGGGGGTGCTGGAGCCTAGCTCAGCCGTCTCCAGTGTACATTAACACAAAAAGTATATTACTAACATGCACAGAGACACACTTATTTTTGTTTTCTTTCCTCTACACCCCTCGCGATCGATTTAGAATCAGTCCACGGGCTACTGGTCAATGGCGATCGATGTAATGGGCACCTCTGCTCTAAATTGTCCCTAGGTGTGAGTATGAGTGTGAGCGCAGATGTTTGTTCGTCTCTGCTCTGCGATTGGCTGGCAACCAGTTCAGGGTGTCCCCTGCCTATTGCCCGAAGGCTGCTAGGATAGGCTCCAGCACGCCCCGCGACCCTTGTGAGGTTAAAGCGGATGAGAAAATGGACGGATGGATGGATGGATTCAAGCAAGCTTATAATAGCTCACGGAACCTACTTGTCAAGACAAAATGACAAGCTCATTTGGGGCCAGCTCTGACAAATTCAGTTCAACATAAGCAGCCTTTACCACACTGTGTACAAGTTGCTGCCTTAAATTGGGTTGACGTGGTTAGGTTAACCTTGACCAGTCCCACGTGTCTGACTAGAAAATTACCATCACCGTGTGCAAAGATTGTTAATTTTTAGTTTGTTTTATTATTTGGTTTTATCTTAGTCAGCTCTCCCTCTTTGCTACTCTTATCACCGTAATTAGTTTTCTTTGTGATGTACATTGCCATGTAGACTAGAAAGTAAAAGTGCACATAACAAGAACTGGGTTGTGTACTGTGTGTGTTTGAATCAAAGATATTAACCTCTAAGCTGCAACATTCGAACTCAAAACTCTCCAAGTGTAGCATCCTTCTAATTAATGACTCATTTTTAATAGTTTTTTTTTTTTGGTCGGTTATCCTTTGAAAAATAATCCAAAAACCAAGGTGGTGCCCCTAGAGGCGCTTGGGGTTAGTGCAGGCATTAAACTCAAGTCGCCCTCAATTACATAATTAATTGACCTGATTTACGCGACAAGATCTACACTGTAACAGATAATTATTGGGGTTTTTTTCACGTTATCCTTATGGGCATTATTGGAGTAGTTTTATGTACTGAGGCACAATTAATCAAGATGTCATCCTTGTCCCCTTCCTGACTTGACCCTGTCTCACCTCTTTTTTTTGTTTTTTTTGGACGCATTTCCACCCCATCATCATGTTGCCTTGCTCTCTCTTCCACTCTGCTCCGCAACTGCCCTGGAAGCTCCACCACCCCCATACCCCGCACTCCTCTCGCCAATGCTCCATGTCTTCCTATGACTCTCTACGAGGAGAAGAGAGGCTCCCCAGAGGGCCTGCGTTTCACTCCCGCTGCCGCCTACACTGGCTTAATGAGGAGCCTGCGGGAAGGGGTGAGTGTCTCTGTGTATGTCTCAGTGTGTCTGTTTATGTGTGTGTGTGTGTGTGTGTGTGTGTGTGTAGCTGTGACTAAGTCTCACTGTGTATGTGTGGGGAGGATGGGGGGGGGGTAACCCTATGAACAGTAATGATGAGGCAGCTGTGGGGGCCTCGAGCATTGTTTGCCAGCTGCAAGTCAAGGGCATACAGAGCAGTCACATGCACACATCAGCATGCACGGATACACGCACGCACACATTTACCTGCATCAAACTCAGCCTGTATTGCTTAGTGGCCTGACCTCAGCAGCAATTAGAGCCCCCAGACACTTATACAGTAGATGGCACAAGCAAAAATATTGAAATTCATTTCATTTTTGCCCTATCTTTCTACTTTCAACTTTTCTACTTTCTATCTCATCTCTTCCATTATTTGATTATACAGCGCCGACTGTATATCTTTGACATAAACGTTAATCCATCTGAATTGAGTCTTGTTTACTCAACAACAAAAATGACCCATACCACAAAAATTGTGTGTGTTCTACACATCAAAAATATCACTGTTTGGGTGGAATGGCTGAGCACATTTGAGATAAAGTAGATGGATGGACATTGATACGATGGTTGATGATGAATTCAGATGATTATTTATTATTTTGAGATACATGTGACTGAGGAAAACAACGAGCGGATACAAAGAGTGAGGAAGGAGGCACAGATATTATTGTGTGTCTCAAAGGTAAAAGGGGTCTTACCTGGGTGGCCCACCACAGCCGAATGAATATAGATGAAACTCTGGTCTGCACAGTTGTCAGCTTGTATCTACTGTTGCTTCATTACCACTGGGACAGGAGTGGAGGTAGATGAGGTGGGGTGACAGGAGCAGAGAGAAGGGTTGAAGCCAAGAGAGAGGAGGTTGACTTATTTATCATTATTGAGCTGTGAGAGTGTGCTGTGCGCACACGCACGTATAAAACACACTCGTGCACGTACACAATTGAAGGGACCAGATCTTCATCCTCAGACCCAACTTGTCTTTCGTTATTTTTTGCTCCCTCTGAGCTTGTTCACCCCGCCTTCCATCATGTCTCTTCTTGGTGTGCTAGTTTCCCCATGAAAATACATTCATTCAGTAAGTCATTCATTTTTGACTGATTATTTTGTTTCAGTATTGCAGGTAAGTTGGTATCTATCCCAGCCGATTGGGCGAGAGGTGATGTGCTCCCAGCCCATTGCAGGGCAGATACTGTATAGACCAGTGTTTCTCAAGTGGGGGTACACGTTGGCATTTGTTTCAAATATGTCCTCTACCCCTGTACCTGAAAAAGAAAGATTTAAAAATGATTGATTATTTACAAAAATATTTAAAGGACATTTCATTATGGTACAATGAAGTTCTGCTCCACTGCTAGCTACAATATTCAAGATACTCTATAGCAGGGGTCCCCAACCTTTTTTGCCCCACGGACCGGTTTATGTCAGACAATATTTTCACGGACCGGTTGTTAAGGTGGCGGATAAATACTACAAAATAATATGGGAAGAGCTGCATGAACACTATGGTGTTTTCGAGAGATAATAATAAACACGAGGAGCGTCTAATCCGGCCGCAACACTCTGATCGCTATGGTAATGTTTAATGCCTTCAAAATATGATACAACGCAAATTCAAAGTGCATGAAAATGACGACTCACCACAGCCCCGAGCTTGATTTTCTGCAACCGGGCGGTCCCATCTCGGGGTAATAGGAGACAATGACACCTGAAGTGTGTGCTTTTTCATGTCGAGTCTACTTCGTAATTTTGTTTTAGTCGCCGTTGCTTCACAAAACCCCCGCCTCACACAGGTAGCATGTCGGAAATAGCAACAGTGCTATTGTGGCGATCTCAGAGTATTCAGCCATAACTTGAATCCAGAACACCGGCAGAGTTGTTGTCTCGAACGTACTCAATTGTGATCTCCAGCAGTTTATTTGACTCATTTAGCAAGCTCCTGCGTTTTGTTTTTAGCGTAATCAGTCACGTGACGGAGAAGCGTGGTTTGACGTGCGTCAAGAGTGACACAGACGGATGTAACGGAGAATCGGGTGATTTTTCAAAATAAAATAGCTTTCATATTCCAAAATAAATACTGTAAAACGGAATTAATGTAAGTTCTTATTGTGTGGCCCGGTACCAAATGCCCCGTGGACCGGTACCGGTCTGCAGACCGGCAGTTGGAGACCCCTGCTCTATAGTATCAATCTAAACAGCATGATTATTTTGGTCAAGGCGGAATTGTCGTTCTCTCTATACGAGCTCATTAGACAGAGATGGTTTGTCTGTTGTTGAAGCTCATGGGTTTGTTATATGAGTGCTAACCTCATTAACGTATGTATTTTTTAATGAAGTCATTAATATTGTGTGCATTTCATAGATATTTATTTGCAGTGTCTCGTGTTCATATGTCTAAGGGGAAAAAGATTTCATGTGTTGAATACAAATCCTGTACTACACTGTGTTTAGTACATGACAGCAATGAGATACAGTGCCAAGGCCTTGTCTAATGCGCTCCGGGCAGTGTGGTTTTGATGAATTCTTTGACCCACCACATCACCCCTGGCCCCACTCCATTGCTGTCGAGAGTTTTCCTCATTTATAAATAAGTCACCGGAGAGAAGGCGAGGTATTGTTGTGCATGAAGGGCACCTGCCCATTGAGAACGTGGTGGTTTTACCAGCAGAAAGGCGGATGGCAGGATAGTGACAGGGGAAGAGGAAGCAGGATTGGTGTACTGGGAGAGGGGGAGGAGATGGCAGGGAGTCACAGAGAGTTCTACTTGGGTAGGAGTGGGGGTTGTGTGGAGTGAAAGGCAGGTTTCCAGGCCACACTCGAGCTGGAGGAAATTGTTTATGAGTCTCAAATCCTGCTGTCTGATGAAAAGGCCCTGTGCGTGTTTGTGTGTGTGTGTGTGTGTGTGTGTGTGTGTGTGAGTACTAATGTATTAATGATTTACTACTGTATTCCACTAAGGCTGAATGATTTTGAAAAATGATTTTGAAAAATAATTCATCAGCGATTTGTTTCTTACAATTTTTCATCAGTGCTACTAGGGGGCCACATTGGACCACGCACTTCCTAACTCGATAAAGATGAACGAGATATAGGTATATATGTGCAAAAATATGTGCTCTGAATATATTTCATTTTCGATTGGTTTAATGATGAAAGATTCAATGTTCTAACCTAATAACAAAAGATTTGAACCAAACAGCAAAATAACATACAAAAATGTTTTTCCATCGCAAAGGGCTGTGTGTGTGTGGTGTGTGTGTGTGTGTGTGTGTGTGTGTGTGTGTGTGTGTGTGTGTATATTTATTTTCAGTCAAACCTCGGTTTTCGAACGTCTCGGTTCTCAACCAATTCGGTTTTCGACCAAACATTGAGTTTTTTTATGCCTCGGATGACGAACAAATTGTATGTACATACATAAAATTCAAGGACAGCACAAAACTACTGAACAAGAAATAGACATTAAGTATCAGAACTCATTTTTTTTTTTTTTTCCACAAAGATCATATCTTTTTGAGGCACTGTTTGTTCTGCATACCATTCCAAATATACCCGCCACCACCCCAATAAATTATTAGGCCTACTCACGTAATATCGAGCAGTATAAGCCCCAGTGTAAGCGCAATGAAGACATGTCTGCCATCTCGTGGTGGTTGGTGATATTACACTTAGAACGACAGTCAACCCCTGCCTCTTCGTATTAAAATTAAAAAAGGGCCACCCAGAGTGTGGCCATCTTTGATCTAGATCAGGGGTTGGCAAACTTTTGGTCAGATTGACTAAAGCGGTTTGTGTAATGTGACAACCTGATAGCACCCTATGCACACGCAATTTAATGTACAGCCTGATTTACTAACATTGTGCACTGAGGACTAAGCTTTTCAAATGTGCAAAATAGCAATAACGTTTATGTCAATGAACATTCAAAATGCGGCATTATTTGGTACAATCTTGGGAAGAAAAAATGCAAAATCAGTTATACCTCGTTTTTCGACCATAATCCGTTCCAGAAGGCTGTTCGAAAACCGAAACCACGCTCTTTAAAAAAAAAAAAATCTTTATTAAACACGTCTGTTCACAATGGAATGCTACACGAGGAAGTCACTTCCTCGTCTAACCGAGGAAGCGTCACTTCCTCGTGTAAGGAAGGCGAGAGGAGTCAAGTGGCGCATTCAAGTGCGCTAAATTTGGTCGAGAACCGATTTTCTGTTGTAATCCGAGGCATAAAAAATGTGAAATTTTTGGTCGAAAACTGATTTGGTCGAGAACAGAGATGTTCGAAAACCGAGGTTTGACTGTAGGTGAAAAGAGCACTATCAAACACGGAGACTGCATCTGTTTTTAACAATTTTCAACTGAAAGTGCAAAGTTAAAGAAATCAACATTTATCGCCAACACCAGCAGGTTCGAAAACGTGCCTTCCTTAAGTGAAGCGTAAAACTCAGTTTAAGAGACTTTAAGTTCTCCGTTGAGGCAGAGTCAGACTGGAGATCCTTCTGTTCCAATTGCAGCTCCTGCGGCGCTGTTTCAGGGTTCTTGACGCCAGTTGAAGTGACTTACCATTTTTTTCAAAATCAGAGAGCCGACCGCAGAATTGTCTGTGCAGATTGTCCAGTGATTTGCAGTATTTCTATTTCAGGTGACCACTTTTCTGCATGTCTAGTGTGGGGGAAAAAGAGCTTACACACCCGTTGAAACACTTTTCCCAAACTTAACCAGCAGACACGAGAATGCTAAAGTAGATCCTGGTGATCCGCATCACTTTCCTCCGAGAATGGAATGAACTGACAATGAAAGATGAAGTCCTCTTGTTCTGATGAAGTTGACAAGTTTTACAATGGGATCCATGACATGATTTAGCTGCAATACAGACCTTCACACAGACTCCCGATGAACGATGCAGTGAAGGAAAATAAGATCCTGCTCAGGATTTTGTGCTTTCACTTTGTCCCACATTCTTTTCAGCAGTCTGCTGTTTTTTTTCCAGTTAAATTTGACGATCCATTCATTGTGACACTGGCAAATTTACCCCAGGGTAGCTCCATTCTCTCGATGACAGCAGACACCTGTTCATACACGTTCTCTCCTTGTGCTTTCCCCTCCAGTGACTCTATGCCCAAAAGTTCCTCACTTATGTCAAAACTGTTGTTCGTACCTTGGCTAAAAATTAGGAGCTGTGTCTTTTTTGTCATTACAGTCAAACCTCGGTTTTTGAACGTCTCTGTTCTCGACCAAATCGGTTTTCGACCAAAAATTTCAAGTTTCTTATGCCTCGGATTACGACCGAAAATCGGTTGGCGACCAAACTGAGCGCACTTGGATGCGGCACTTGACTCCTCTCGCCTTCCTTACACGAGGAAGTGACGCTTCCTCGGGTAGCGTTCCAGTGTCAGCAGACGTGTTCAATAAAGATTTTTTTTTTTTTAAAAGAGCGTGCGTGGTTTCGGTTTTTGAACAAATCGGTTTTCGAACAGCCTTCTGGAACGAATTATGGTCAACTGTATGTATGACTGTACTTTCATCCAGTGCGACTGAATATAACTTCAAGATCTCCACCAGCTTGTTCAACTCGTTCAAAATATCTTGCTCAGTCAGTTCCACACAGCGAGCCACTGTCCGGCGTGATCAACTCATTTTTTTTTCAAATTTGCCTTTGCTCTCTAGACAAAAGACTCCACCATGCATTCTTTCAAAAACTTGTCTTCGGACAAAGGCTTGCTAGCCTTTGCCAATTTAAATGCAAGCATAAAAAACTCGCCTCAGTACTCGACTTTTGCATTGCAGTTTGTTGGCGAAAAGAATTCTGCCGAGTATGTAAATTAGCCCCCAAACTCTGTGCTGTCGCCGCCCAATCTTGTATTGACATAGTTGGCATGCTTTGGGGCGAGGTGACGGCTGTTGATATTGTATACCTTGAAAACTGCCACAGCCTCTTGGCAAATCAGACATTCAGCCATTGATCTGACTTCTGTCGAAAGGATATATTGTTGTCAACTTTATTAAACACTCGACACTCACTTTCCGCTTTCCTTTCCTTTGGTCCATTCATCTTTACAGTAGGGCTCAAATGGCAACGGGTCAATGTAGACAAACAAGAATTTTCTTCAAAGTGGACATGAAAGACCTACCAGTATTGTGTGACATCACCTACGAAGAACACATCACAGAAAATAAACCAATTTGATTGCCCGAGCCGTCGTCGAGGCCAGGCTGACAAGAGCCAATTCCTCAACCCTCACTTGCTTTTGTCCCAGCTTGAGTAAGCAATCTTTTCATTGTCATATTTTGGGTCTTTCAATTTTGAAAAATCATTGAACATGTTCACCCCAAGCAACATCTTGTGTCACATGCTTAAGATTACCTGTTTTAGCTTCAAATTGTTCAATGCTTTTTTAATAGACTTTTTACTCTTATACCTTCATCTACCGTGTGTGTGTGTGTGTGTGTGTGTGTGTGTGTGTACTTGGCATTTTTCCCATCTTTCTGTTTGCCCCTCTTCCTGTTGCCCTCTGAGCTTTCCTTCCTCTGTCTGTCTTTTTCTTTGAGGATATTAGACGTGTTAGATGTGATGTCTGAGGATGATGGATGGTGTCTGTGTTGCTGCCATAGAGGCCCATTCAAAACCAGGTGCGCTCCCTTCCAAAGGCCTGTAATTACAGAGGGAAACCACATCAGACACACGTTTGTGCGTGCGCAGGGCATACACACAAACCTAGCATCAAGTCATGTGATGTGGCTTTGCTGTGATGTGCGTCTCCTTCTGCGTGAGACTCCAAGGCCAGGTGCAAAGATGTTGACATATAAATCTACGTTATGATCTTGTAGACAGCAGTTTGTTGTCCTCATTCTGAGATTTACCAGCTTTACTAGGTAAACATTCAAACTGTGTAAATTTCTCCGCCCTGAGAAGATTGGTTCAACTCATTTGCCCTGTGAGAGCTGATAAAATACTAAAGCTGAAAATTGTGTTTAAAAAAAAACCCTCTCTGAAACAAGCCAAACAAAGTAAATGAAACTAATACACATTTTAGTTTTATTCTTGCTTGTGCACGTTCAAATTAAAAGTTCTCTTTGGGACTTCAATTTTATTGCTCATTCTCCAAAATCTGGACTGGAGGTTTGAAATTAATGAGAGGTAATTAAAAGTGTCCACGACACTTTCAAAATACTCCACCTGTTTACATGAATGCAATGCAGATTCAAAGAAGCACACTTACTACACGTTTGCACACAGTGAGCTGAGCTTTTCAAAAAAACTTTACAACAGATCTTTCAGCACCCCTCGCTCGAGGAAACAATCAATCACAAACTTGTTCTTTCAACGTATCATTTGGGAAGCACTGCATTAGGCAATTTAAAAAGCAGTGTTATTTGATCAACACATTTGATTTACAACCCCTATTCTAATGAAGTCGACCGTTGTGTTAAACATGAATAAAAAAAAAGAACACAATGATTTGGAAATCATGTTCCACCTATAGTTAATTGAATACCCTACAAACACAAGCTACTTAATGTTCAAAATGACTAACTTTTTTATTTTTAACAAATAATCGTTACCTTTGAATTTTATGGCTCCAACACGTAGAAAAGCTGGGACAGGTGGCAAAAAAGACTGAGAGAGTTGAGGAATGCTCATCAAACACCTGTTTCGAAAATCCCACAGGTGAACAGCTGAACTGGGAACAGGTGGGAGCCATGACTGGATAGAAAAGTAGCTCAGTCATTCACAAGCAAAGATAGGGCGAGGTTCTCTTCTTTGTGAACAACTGCGTGAGAAAATAGTGGAACAGTTTAAGGACAATGTTCCTCAACGTACAGTTGCAAGACATTTTGGGATTTCATCATCTCCAGTCCATAATATCATCAAAAGGTTCAGAGAATCTGGAGAAATCACTGCATGTAAGCAGCAAGGCCAAACACCAACACTGAATGCCCGTGACCTTTGATCCCTCAGGCGGCACTGCATCAAAAACCAACATCAACGGTGAAAGGGTATCACCACATTGGCCCAGGAACACTTCAGAAAACCAATGTCAGTGACTACAGTTCGACGCTACATCTCTAAGTGCAACTTAAGACTCTGGGCCTTAACTCATCAAAGATGAAATTATGAACAGTGTAAAAGTGTTATGTGGTCTGACGAGTTCACGTTAGAAATTATTTTTAGAAATTGTGGAGGTGGAGTCCTCTCCGCCAAAGAGGAAAAACCGTCCAGACTGTTGTGGACATAAAGTTCAAAAGTCAGCATCTGTGATGGCATGGGACTGTGTTTGGGGGGCTTACACAGCTGTGAAGGCACCATTCATGCTAAAAGGTATATTGCCATCCACGCAATATCTGTTTCATGGACGCCCCTGCTTATTTCAGCAAGACAACGCCAAACCCCATTTTGCACGTATTACAACAGCGTGGCTTCAGAGTAAAATAGTACATAGTGAATTAATATGGGTACTCGAATGGCCTGCCTGCAGTCCAGACCTGTCTGTTAAAAATATGTGGCGCATTATGAAGCGTAAAATACGACAACGGAGACCCCGAACTGTTGAACAGCTGAAGCTGTACATCAAGCAAGAATGGGAAAGAATTCCAACTCCAAAGCTTCAACAATTAGTGTCTTCAGCACATCCATCCATCCATTTTCGGATCTGCTCACAAGGGTTGTGGAGCGTGCTGGAGCCTATGCCAGCTGTCTTTGGGCCGTAGGCGGGGGACACCCTGAAGTGGTTGCCAGCCAATTGCAGGGCACACATCGACGAACAACCATCGACGCTCACACTCACCACCTAGGGACAATTTAGAGTGTTGCATTAACCTGCCATGCAAAACCCACACAGGCACAGGGAGAACATGGAAACTCCACACAGGGAGGACGGAGCTGGAATTAAACCCGGTACCTCTGTACTGTGAGACAGACGCACTAACCACTCGACCACCGGGCCGCTGTCTTCAGTCCACAAACGTTTATTGAATGTTGTTAAAAGAAAAGGTGATGTGACACAGCGGTAAACATGACCCTGTCCCAGCTTCTATGAAACGTGTTGCAGCCATAAAATTCTAAGTTAATTATCATTTGCAAAAATACAATCAACTTTATCAGTTTCCACATTAAATATCTTGTCTTTATAGTGTGTCCAATTAAATATAGATTGAACATGATTTGTAAATCATTGTATTCTGTATTTATTTATGTTCAACACAATTATCCCAACTTTGTTGGAATTGGGTTTGTAAATGATACTTACTCAATTTTGGCAAAACGTAGATTTTTGGCAAGAATATATGATAGCACAGACTATCTTCCATGTTTGTGTCCATTTGAGAATGTTTTCTTTTTATTTCAGTCTACCCCGTCACATTCACAGCTATGCAATCACAAAATCCCCCTTATGCAGAATTTTAATTCAGATTTTACCCCTTAAATCAGCTACCTACTTGCGATTTTCGGTGCTTTTAAAAACAAAGTCATAAATTTATTTTTTATTGATTGTTTACAGTCAGTGGTTCTTAACCTTGTGAGAGGTACCGAACTCAACCAGTTCCGATGCACGTTCACCGAACCCTTCATTAGTGAATAATAAAAATATGATTTTTTTACAAATTCAAGGCATTAAAAAAACACATTTATTCAGACCAAATAAAAGTAAATACAATTACATGGCATAAGTAGAGGTTTCTTAAATTGTATGATGTGCTATCAGACAGTCACACGGTGACTATTGAGCAAACAAAATTTCCCGCAGCACTGATTGAACAAGCAGTGTCGTGATCATCTGCAGCCAGCGATGTCATAACTAATTGACATCTTGAGTCGGGTGTGTCTTAACCTCCATGGCAGAGGCTCCGACAAACCCCTGAGACCGATTCACCGAACCCCTAAGGTTCGATCGAACCCAGGTTAAGAACCACTGTTTACAGTATTTAGGTATGTTTTTTGGAAGTACAGTTCTGAAGTTAGAGTTGTTAAACTGTCCCATTGTGCTGGGTATAGTCTTGTCATCTTTGAAGTCATGTAGCAAATCCAATCACCATACATAAAATGAATGAAAAGGTTAGGATATGCACACCTGTAATGTATGGAATGTAAACATAACCACTCGGTCACAATCCATCCATTCTCTAATCTGCCTATCCTCGAGGGGGTTGCGGGTATGCTGGAGCCTATCCCAGCTGTCTTCGGGCAGTAGGCGGGGGCCACCCTCAACTGGTTGTCAGGCAATCACAGGGCATACATTGATGAACAACCAGCCACGCTATGACAGTGTCATGTTGCACAATTCAAGTCTTATAAATTCATGCTTGGACATGTTCGGTTTGAAAAACCGTATAACCTTGACCTCAAACCCCATCAAATATCTTTGGGATGAACTATATGAAATTGATGCAGGAACTCTCTCAAGCAATAACAACATAAATACAGCTGGGTTAAGCACATCTGACATTTTACAATGCCTTTGTGAGGCTGTGATCCATCTTTATTTAGACACGGCACAACATATTCAACAACCGACCTATTAAGCCAATAAAGTCCATCACATTGTGTAATCAACGCCGAGGGATTAGGTAGCACCACAACATAATGATTCCACTGACACCCCTTTGGGAGTCAGTACAATGGTCTTTTCCAGCATTACTTGGGCCGTTCAGGCCAGTTTACTAATGAGCTCACGGGGGAGAACCCACTATGTATGTGTCTAATAGACTGCTTCCCTGCCAGGAACTATAAACGAATCATGTGAATGGCCCAAAGAAGGAAAGAAAGAAAGAAAGAAACATTAGATAGAATGAACATTAGAGATATATTACATGACAAACAGTAAGACGTGGCTCATGCAAGAAGCATATTGTGTTGAGGAACAAGGGATTCATTCTCATTATAATATCTCTCAGTATGATTTCATCAGCCACGAAACTTGTCTCATCATTTCATACTTCGAATTAATATTTCGAGAAAATCAACTTCTTCGCTTATTAGGCAGTGTGGTGAAAGAGCGCCGTTAGCATGTCCTGCCTCACACCGTAGAGGTTGGGGGTTTGAAGACAGGCCTTCATGTGTGGAATTTGCATAATCTCATGCCAAAACCATTCCAAGCACATGTACCGGGTATGTTAGATTGATCAAAGACTCTAAACTGTAAGTGTTTCATTGAGAGACGTACGAGATGAAAAGTGAAAGACACCTTTTTAGTTCATAGAATGCTGTTGCTGTTGTTGTTGTTGTTGTTGTTGTTAAGTACACAAGTCAGGGGTTTTGTAGGGTTACTGTATTGTCTACTCTGATCCCCAGGTTTCGTCACCTCTGGCAAGTCAGGCCTTTGTTTCCACCTCTCTCAGATCCTGAGGGTGAGTCCAGGGTTAGGATGTCCGGGGGGATCATTTTGGCGGTCCTGTGGATACTTGGGAAGTTGAACACGTGCTCTGCTGTTTCATCCCCGATGCCGCATTTCCTGCAGACCGTATCCTCAGCTCGATCAATCTTATGGAGCCAATATTTTAGTTCTGGGTGATGACCACTTCGTAGTCGGCTAACGGTAGTCTGCTCCTTCCTGGATAAAGTTGCCTCTTTCACACGGTTGACCTTTTCTCCAATTTCTCCGTACACCTGCCTCATTTTTTCGTGTTGGATTGGTGGCCCTCTGGTAGCCCGGCAAATGGCTGCCTTGGCTGAGTCGTAATGGTTGGTGACCTCGTCTTGCTCAAGGGCCGTGCCTTCCTTTGCAGACTGGTCGGCTAGTTCATTCCCAGGGATTCCACCATGTCCAGGGCACCATGTGAAGGTAATACGGCAGCCCCTTTCATGCAGAAGAGCAAGGGATTTGAGGATTTCAGCGTTATGCTGGAGGGGTGTAGATTTGGAGTCTTAGGACGCATGACTAACTATCGGTTACAAGGTGGACTTATTTCCACTTCGGTTCTTCTAGTAGAAGCTGAAGGGCTGCTCTGATTGCCCTCTCCTTTGCCTGGAACAAAGAGCACCATCTTCCGGCTGGCATCGCATAGGATTGGAGGACCATCAGGTCACTCGGTGGACCACTAGTCGTTATTACACCGCTACCGCCTATGGTGGTAACTCCCGTGCTGAGCCGTCCGTGTAGACTGTAGCCTCATAGTCTTCCCAGTTCTCCTCTAGTCGCTCAAGGTGGTACTTTCTGTCAGGTTCAGCAGTCAATTTCTTTTGAAAGGACTTTCAAATTTGGGATTACTGAGGTCCAGCCAAGGTGGCAATCGCCCTGGTTTAGTGGCAGGTGTTTCTTCTCCAAAGATCCTCTCCCATACTCGCTTGGCTTTTGTACGCCAGCTCAATTTCTTTGTTCTCTGCGTGATATGCTTTATTGCCGTTTTATGCCTTGGATTACTGGGTTCGCACCTGAGTGATTTTTCCAAGGCGATGACAGATAGTTTGGTGGCGCGGGTCTCAATGGAGGGAAGGTTGGCCTCAGCCAGAATCGCCTCAGTTGGGGTAGTCATGGGTTGCCCGGTTATCGCTCTTCTAGCAAATCTTTGGCAGGTTTCAAGTTTCTGCATTGTGGTTTTTGAGATCCATGGCAGCCAGGCAGCACCAGCATACTCGATCTGTGAGCGACCTGTGGCGATGTACGTTGATCTCAGTGTGGACTTATCATACCCCCAGTCGGTCGAAGCCAGTCCCCTCAGCGCTCTTGCCTGTGGCTTTAGCCTATTCCCCACAATTGAAGCATGCAGGTTGAAGGTCAGCTGCCGATCGTACGTCACGCCCAGGAACTTAGGGTTGGTGTTGTAGTGGACCAGTTGGCCGTCTAGCTTGAGGTTTGGGCACCAGCTCGCCTCCTGGGAGTTCGTGCTGAAGAAGCTACATTCCGACTTCTGAGCAGACAGGGTCATTTTCCACGTAAGGCTCCACTGGAACACTGCATCTAGAGCCAGCTGCAATTTCACCTCAGCCACCGACAGGTCTTTGTCCTGGACCCAGATCGCCACATCATCTGCAAACATGCTGACTTGAGGTCCTCCTGGCCCGGTGTGAGGACAGTGGTGAGAGGACAGATCCCTGTGGCACATCTTTCTTGAAGTTTTTCTTCTTGCTTTTCTTATCTTCTAACATCACCCAATTGATACGGTTTGAGAGCCACGCCTGGACCCCTGCTGTTGCTGTGGTGATGTGTTGTTTGCCATGAATATGTATGCTGATTTTGATGGTTTAAACAAGAGTGAAACATGAATGTTTACACACACACCAGGCTGGCAAAATTATGTATTTTAGGGGGTTATTGTGTGATTGAAAAAAATAAAAAAAATAATTACAATGGCTCACAAGCACAAAGCTACAAATAGTTAACAAAGCAGCCACCATTCTATTTTTCACCTAGGTTTACGAAAATTGTGAGGCATATGTAATAGCCCAAGACCTGCAAGAGAGATTGTCTTTGAGCCATACCATTAAAAAAAAAAAAATTATCTTAAAAATGTGTTTCATTGTTCACCTTTTCAAGAGATCGTCTGTTATTTACCTCCTCCAAGATATTTAATCTGATGTACTTCAAAGTTTGTCTGGTTCTTCTAAAGGTATTGAAAGGGAATTTCCCAGAGGCGTTTCATTTTGTCACATGCTGCTGCCATCGCGACACAGTTTCAACAAGAAAGCAAGGATATTTTTGAAGGCCTAAGAATGCACAAAAAAGTCTCCAGATATTTTCTCCTCAAAATATGTTGAAAAGGATGGCGTTTTCTTTGCTAGCAGTGAATGCCATTTTGTTTTCATGCTATATTCATGAACAGGTAATTTATGTATATGTGCAGTTGAAGAGATGGGGGCTTATTTCCCATGGATTTGTGCCCGTTGCAGACCAAAACTAACCAGGAGTTAAAACCTACACAAGATGCAAGAGTAAAGCTTTTTTATTTATTTGTGTAGTCTTTACTCACAAAACAGTCTAGCAGGTTTCTTAGGCTGCAAATTGAGAATGATTGGCGACATTCCATGTTTCAAACCCCAACTGGATAAGGAAAATCTCAAAACCTGGTTTCAAGGAACAAGAAGAAACCTTGGGAAGAGACCACAGATAGGATCTAAACATGGCAAAACCAGAAAATCCATATCTTAGAGATTTATTGTGCCATTTTCCACAAATTCAAATTCCCATGTGCCAGTATCCCAACATGCCAGTACACGAAAGTGGCCGGGGTTGTGAAGGCCCTTCATAAATGCTCACAGTCCCAGTTATTATTAGGATTTATTTTTCCACAAGGAATCACTTTTTGTGGGGCCTAAACACGCATGAAAACACAACTAACTTTGCACACTTATTGGGCCTGCCATAGCTGCTCACAGCTCTAGCTTTTCCTTCTTTTTCTATATATATTTGTTTATTTTAATGTATTTTGCATTGTTTTATTTCATGACAAGAAAGCACAGTCATCCTTTTGAAAATATTTGATTTATTATTTAAATTATGCTTTGTTGCTCTTTGTTGGAAAACATGCTCGAGTTACTAAATCTTAGTCAGATTATGTAAACTATGTTGATGTAGCATTCCATCCATCCATTTTCCGAACCGCTTCATCCTCACTAGGGTCGCGGGTGCTGGAGCCTATCCCAGCAGTAGTAGGCGGGGGACACCCTGAATTGGTTGCCAGCCAATCGCAGGGCACACAGAGACGAACAACCATGCACGCTCACACTCATACCTGGGGACAATTTAGAGTGCCCAACGAGCCTGCCATGCAAATGTTGCAAACTCCACACAGGGAGGCCGGAGCTGGGATCGAACCCGGTACCTCTGCACTGTTGCTATGGACTACCGGGCCGCCTGATGTAGCATTGAATATTTTAAAATATATTACAGGCATTGAACATTAGATTATTTCATTATATTTACTGTAAATATATAATATAATTATTGTGAATATTTTTCATGTAAATTAATATATATTTCTACATCACCTTGTAAGTTATATTATGTAATGATTTTACATATACTTTTCATAAATGTTAAATGCCTACTCATAATCATAATTGGAATATTTTTCAATATATCTAACAATAAATTACATGTTGCTTTATGTATCTATTCAAAATATAATAATAATAATAATAATAATAATAATAATAATAATAATAAACACCATCCCCTCCGTGAACCGTCACCTTACCATGGTGGAGGGGTTTGTGTGCCCCAATGTTGTCTGGAGCTTTTTGCCCCTGGCAGGGTCACCCATGGCAAAGGGTCCAAGTTGAGGGACAGGACAAAGGATGCCTCAAAAGACCCCTTATGATGAGTACAATATATGGAGCTCGGTTTCCCTTGCTGTTATAGTATTGTATTCTACCACTGATCACTTTAGCTCTGCTTGATACTTTGCACATTGTCTCACAGTTGTCACTGGGTGGTACCACCGCACTACGGTTCACTTTCATTACGAAATGTCCATACTTATTTTTCCATACTTAATTGTCATGTCCTTGTTTATGATGACACTAATGCAGCGTGGTATACCGGAGACAAATTCTTTGTGTGTTCTACATACTTGGCCAATAAAGATGATTCTGATTCTGAGAGTGAAATCCAGAGGGTGTGAATGGGAGGAACTCCTTGCCCCCAATCAGTCCAAGAGGTGTTCTGTTTCTGGATTTGTCCATAACAAACACCAAGTTCAAACATAAGGGTGTCCATATGTGCACTTAGCACCAGGCCATTCTTGACTGCCAAAATCCCCCGTCAGAAAGAGCTTACACTCCCACCAGCTGGCCAGAATGTAGTTTTAGTGGTTGCCAAGGCAAAAACCCGAGCATGGGAGGAATTTGACGTGGCCATGGAAAACTACTTCTGGACGGTTTCAAGGAAATTGTAGTCCACCATCTGGCCTCTCAGAAGGGGGAGGCAGTACACCATTAACGCTGTATAGTGGAGATAGGGCACTGCTGACTTTGACTCAAGGCGTTGTGAGATGGTGGGACAATACGTTGAAGGGAACATGCCTTCCTTTGAGGAAACAGACCCTGGTGACTCTGAGGTGGGCTCCTTATCTCTGGGGTTGAAGTCAGAGTTTGTTCAAAAAAGTTATTTGGTAACAAGGTGGACACAACCCGTCCAGAGTTCCCAAAGGCTATGGATGTTGTGGGTCTGTCCTGCTTGACATGGCTCTAGAACCAGTGGTGTAGTGGGGATCTTTTAAGTGGGTGTACGTGATTCTGGGATGTTCTATATCTACATACAGAACATCAATCATAGGCTACAACACCAGTTGAACTAACGTTAAATTTAATGTTTTACTACTCCAAAATAATCACAGGCCAACGTTATTAAGCATAACTTGCATTAGAACAATGATCAACAAACATTTCAATAACCCGCAGACAGTGCAGGGCTAAAACCGAAATAAAAATTGAATGTGGCGTCGGGAGAAGTGGGTGGACAGCGTACCCCCGCGTACCACGCCCACTACACCCCTGCCTAGAACATTACGTGGACATCGTGTACAGTGTCTCTGGATTTTTAGACCAGGTTGGTGGTCCTTCTTTTTAAGAAGGGGACAAGTGGGTGTGTTCCAACTACTGAGGAATCCTCCTCAGCCTCCCTGGTAAGGTCTATACAGGGATGCCAGAGAGGAAAGTTGTTGAAATGTCGAATCTCAGATTCAGGAGGAGCAATGTGGTTTCATCCCAGCCGTGGAACAGTGGACCAGTTCAGTTCCTAAACTACCTGTCCTCTCGCCTGTTAAATCACAAAGTAACTGTGATAAATGACAGTTTTGGGAAAGCTATTTTAAATGCAACACCCTCGCACCACATTTGTTGAATCAAGAAATCACGTAATTAGAATCTGTCAGACAAAGTGAAGTTGGCTACAAGGTCTCACAAAAGTAATGCACCATTCCATGATCCGAACAAATTCAAAAATACATTTTTAAAAACGTTATTGAATTTCGTCATTCTGGAAAAGGTTACAATGCAATTTCCAAAACTCTGGGGCTTAAGCAAACCAGCGTCAATGCCATTATCCACAAATGGATAAAACTGGGAACAGGGGCAACATTCCCAGGAGTGGTCGACCAGCTTGAATGACTTGAAGAGTGCGAGGATGACTCACACAGGGGGTTGCAAGAGAACCTAGAACAACACCTAAAGAACTCCAGACCTGAATGAATGAATTAGTTTATTGTCATTACACGTTCGTGCAATGAAATTTCACTTAACAGGCACGCTCTGCACAAGAAACATGAAAAACAATGACGAACATGGGATGCAGTGCAAAGGGCCTGTTGGTACTCGCTGTGTGAAGCGCCCCGAGATCTTAGTTCAGAAAGGAAACCACTAGGGAGGGAGAGGGAAAAAAAACATGCTCGAACTATCCTCTTCTGAGGATAATTTAAATCCAGGAGAAAAAAAGACCCCAGCATGTAAACAAGCATATGACAGTTACAACAAGTCACAAGACATAACATGTAATGAGGGGGCGGATGGATGGGAGGGGGGGGGGAACGCGACACAGCCCGTCCGACCAGCTGCTCAGTCCATTCGAGTGCTCCGCAGATCAGTTCACGTCGCGGGGGAAAAAAAACAGGAACAATAAAGGCGGTGATACAAGGGTGTGTATGCGCGTGTGATTGTCTGGTTGTGTGTGCGTGTCAGGCCGCAGCTGCTTCGTCAAGGTCTTCTCATGGAGACAGTCGTGGCTTATCAGTCAATGGCCGAGAAGGAGGGGGTGATGGTGGGGCACTAGCTTCCATAAGTACTTCCTTCCAGGGGAAAGGTCCAGATAGCAGATGTTTTGGGAATGGCTGCCAACAATTCCAGACAGCCTTGAGTCCGTGGCCTGTGTCTCTTCAATGGTGTCGATCAGCCAAATCCGCAATTTCTTTTCTGAGCGCGGATCCCAACTGCTCCAAGTTGTTATCCATCTTGCAATGACGCTCCAAAACCGCATCCATTTTGCGGTTGAGCTCAGTCACAGCTTGGGTCTGAGTGTTGGACATTCGCGCCATGCCATCCATAAAGACCGGCAGCTTCTTCACTTCCAATAAAGCCGCTCCCGTCGGTTGAATTTTGCGATGGATCAGGAAACTGCTAACACCAAACAGCAGCATGCCTGCTATCAGAAGGCCGATAATGTAGATGTTTTCCACATCCTCAATGGACAGTATTGACAGGCACACCATTCTCTACTTCCTCCAGGGATCTAGGGTGTACCCGGCAGCAAATGTCCTCGAGGGGCAAGCCTGCTCTTCTCGTCGAGAACATTTTGTCGATGGCATCGAGAGACCAGCCAACCAATTCCATGGTTTGTTTTTAGGATGAAAATACGGCAGGAGGCTAGGAAAGTCAGACAAGGACAGCACATAGACTGAGTGGCGAGCAAGGGAGACGGAGGGGGAGGACAGGAGCAGAGCAAAAAAGCGTCCGCCTTCGTCGAGAGCCAAGCAGAAAAAGACCTCACTGGCTTCAGTTTAAGTCAATGTTCATGACTCAACCAGAAGAAAAACACTGGCCAAAAATGACATCCATGGGAGAGTTCCCAGGCGAAAACCATTGCTGTCAAAAAAGTAGAGAAAAGCTCTTCTCACATTTGCCAAAAGACATCTTGATGGTTCTCAAGACTTTTGGAAAAACATTCTGTGGACTGACAAGTCAACAAAGGAAGTTTTTGGAAGAAGTAAGGCCCGTTAGGTCTGGGGTATAAATTCCACAGTATTTGATTGAATAGAACAATATGCCAACAGTGAAGCATAGTGGTGGCAATGTGATGGCCTGTGTTTGCTTTGCTACTTCAGGACCAGGACAACTTGTTCTGATTGATGGGACAATAAATTCTGCTGTCTTCCAGAAAATCCTGAAGGAGAATGTCCGACAATCAGTTTGTGCCCTCAAACTCAAACGCTCTTGTACTATGCAGCAGGAGAACGATCCGAAACACACCAGCTAATCCAGCTTTGAATGGCTGAAAAAAACAAACAAACAAACAAAGGTTTTGGAGTGGCCAAGTCAAAGTCCGTGTTTGAATCTAATTGAGATGCTGTGGTGTGACCTTAAAAAGGAAATTCATGCTAGAAAACTGTCCAATACAGCAACGTTCAAGCAATTCTGTGAAGGAGAGTGGGCCAAAATCCTCCACAGTGATGTGAAAGACTCATCACCAATACTCTCTAACGCTTGATTTCAGTTATTGCTGCCAAAGCTGGCACAGCCCATTATTAGGTTCAAGGGGCAATTACTTTTGCACTCAGGGACAGTTAGGTTTGGATTTTTTGTTGCTGTTGTGCCTAATCAAATTGTCATTTATAAATTGCATTTTGTATATACTAGGGCTGTATCTGTGAGATATTAAAATTGGTTTGATGAACTGAAATGTTTGTGTGCGATAAATATGCAAAGAACACAGAAATCAGGAAGGGAGAAATAGTTTTTCATGGCACCGTTACAATGGCAGGCTGTCATTTCCCACTGTGTGTCAGGATTGTAGTGATACATTTCCTTGGCAAAATAATTTTGATTCTTTACAAAAAAGTTTTGCAACAGGAATGAGTGTGACTGAATAAGATGAGTCATGTTAAGTGACGTAACACAGTGAAAACATAATGACCTGACAGATAATCATTGCTCTTTTTTCCACATCTTTCTCTGCAGCGATGCTCCTGGAAAAACACATTTCTTTTGCCTCTGAGATTTTATTGGTCTGACCCCATTGTCTGAGGAAAATAACTGAGGCACACACACACACACACACACACACACACACACACACACACACCGCTCATGCGCAAACAACGGCGCTAAGTGCTAAGCTAGCTAGCGAATTACCTCTGATTTTAAGGCAGGGGTGCCCAATAAGTCAATCGCGATTGACCGTGAGCCAGCAGACTGGTCCCAACTCGACTGCGAGGGGTGGGAGGAGGAAATGGGAGAGAAAAAAAAGAGATTTGTGTGTCTGTGTGTTTCGTTTTCATTCATGTTAATGGCTGTTCTGGCTGTTGCTCATCATGGCGTTCGTGCATATTTGCGTGTGTGCATGGTTGGGCACCCGCGTGCGTGTGTGTATGTGTGTGTGTGCGTGTGCGCTTGATGGCGGGAGATTGGTCTCTTCAAAAGTCGATCTTTGGTCAAAAAAGTTTGCCCTATTTGTGGCAAGCTGACCCAAATAGTAAATAACCGCTGCAGCTCGCATGCAGACAATGCCTCCTTCGAGTGGCACAGATTTGAAGCCAAAATTTGAAGAGGATTGTTCAAGAGAAGGAATGTCCCTGCACTCATGCGCTAAGCAACATGCATAGTAAGAGAAGAACGTTATGATATTTTTGTTTGTCTACTTGTTTGTCTGTGTGAGACAGTGCACACAATATTCATTGTTGAAAATGGCTGGCCTGTGGTCTTAGTATTGTATGAGTCAATTTCTCTCATTATCATGTTGGTGTGTGACATTGACAATAAATCTGTCTGAGCAGAGGTGTGTGTGTGTGTGTGTGTGTGTGTGTGTGTGTGTGTGTGTGTGTGTGTGTGTGGGAAGGGATGGGGTAATGTTTATGTATGCCCATGTGTTTACAGGAACACAGTAAAAAAATGGCTCTTAGTCTCTGACTGATTGGCCACCCCTGGTATGGATGGTTTTGTAAGATACCTACTTCATATGACATGTTTGAGCTAAGTTTTTGGATAGGTGTGATACAGGTTTGTGGATATCTGAAATTGCTCACCGTGGTCCAAGGACTGTCCAGGGAGCTTGTGTGAATGCTCAGATGCATTGAAAATTAGAGGCATTATCGAACATTGTTTTGATTGTCCATGTTAACTGATTTTGGTTAAATGCGAGAAATACATCACACTTTCAATTGCCAGCAGCACTGATCTTGTGTTGTGTTTGGTGAATTTACCATGTTGTATATTCGCACATTCTTTGTGTACTTTGCTTTCAGGAATTGAATGAATGAGAGGTATAATTGCTAAAGGTGCTTTAAGTTAAACATAGCAATGTGTAACTGGTTCAAAAAGAATTAAGCCTTTTGAAATGTGTGTATTTCATATGGTAACACCATGTGGTTTATATGAATATGTTTTTAATTAATGAGTGTTTAATTCAGCACAGGATTTGAAATGTTCTAGATTTGTGATGTGCTGTCACAAGATCCTCCTTAGGTTTTTGTTTTATGACTTCCTCATTTATTTTGATGGTTCACTTCCGGGGACTTTGTTTGCTTTTTCTTTTATGAGGATGGGCCAGAGGTGCTCGCGCAGCTGCAGCTGATGAGCAATCACTACCTGCGTATAAGACCTCTGCTGATCTGCAAGCGGGTGCCAGATGATTTGTGAATTACAAGTGTGCCTACCTGCCCAGCCTGCTTCTGCTCCTTCACCCACGGACCACGTGATCCTACGATTATCCTGCTCCCCATTCGCTCTTGGATCCACTGCTACTTCTACCTCTCCTGAACCATAACAGAATCATCTGGCCAACAAGAATGGATCCAGCGGATTCCACCTCTTACCATGAAGTCCTCAGTGCACAAGGCGTGCTGTCTTGTCCCAACGTGATCCTGAAACCCAAAAGTTGCACCCCTGTGCCTTTTTTTCTTGCTGTCTCAGCCCCGCCGAAAGAAATTGTGACGTGGGGAATCGCGAGTTGCTGGCAGTTGTCCTGGCACTTGGGGAGTCGAGACACTGGTTCGAGGGCTCTGAACCCTTTTCTTGTTTGGACTTACCACAAGAACCTGTCTTATCTCCAATCCGCCCGACACCTTAACCCCCGTCAGGCCCGTTGGTCTCTGTTCCTCAGCAGGTTCAATTTCACCCTTTCTCACCGCCCTGGTTCCTGAAACACCAAGCCAGATGCCCTCTCATGGATTCACTCACCCCTCTCGAGTCCAGAGGAACCTAACCCAATTCTTCCTCTCACTTGTGTTGTGGGCGTTGCAACCTGAGAGAATGATTCGGTTGTGAAGGAGACCCTGAAGGCTGACCCGGGTCCTGGTACTGGCCCGCCCAACAAGCTGTTTGTTCCCACCGGAGTCCGTTCCCAAGTCCTGCATTGGGGGCACTCCTCCAAACTGACTTGCCACCCTGACGTTCACCGGACACTCCAGTTCCTCTGTCATCGTTTTTGGTGGCTGAGCATGGCCCAGGACACCAGGGAATTTTGTGGTGGCGTGCTCAGTCTGTGCCCGAGGTAAGGCCTCTCATCTCCCCCCTGCTGGTTTGTTGCGGCCACTTCCCATTCCCAGCCGCTCTTAGTCTCTCATTGCTGTGGACTTTGTCTCTGGGCTGCCCCCATCTTAAGGCAACACTGTTATCATGACCATCGTTGATCGCTTCTCAAAGTCTGTTCACTACGTTCCTCTTCCCAAGTTGCCTTCGGCTCTTGAAACAGCCAAACACCTGGTCATTCATGTTTTTAAACTTCACAGGTTCCCTATTGATATTGTGTCCGATCGTGGCCCTCAATTTAGCTCCCGCGTGTGGAAGGAATTTTGCAAAGCAGTGGGCGCAACAGTTAGCCTCTCCTCGGGTTACCATCCTCAGTCCAACGGCCAGACTGAGCGGGCCAACCAGGATTTGCAGGCAGCCCTGCGTTGCATTGTTGCACACCATCCCTGGGCTTGGAGCTCCTTCCTCCCTTGGCTGGAATATGCCCACAACTCCCTCTCCTGCTCGGCCACAGGTATTTCTCCCTTCATGGCTTGCTATGGCGACCAGCCTCCCTTGTTCCCTGACCAGGAGGCGGCGGTCGGGGTTCCTGCTGTACAGGATCATCTCCGCAGGATCCGGGCGGTTTGGAGGTCTGTCAGGGCGGCCTTTGCTCGAACAGCGGAGAAGAGCAAACGGCTGGCTGAGCGCCACCGCTCCACTGCTCCTGCTTATCAGGTGGGACAAAAGGTCTGGTTGTCTTCAAGTGACCTTCCCCTTCAGACTGAGTCGCGGAAACTTGCCTCCTGGTTTGTGGGTCCCTTCACTATATCCATAGTCATTAATCCCGCCGCCGTCCGTTTGAACCTCCCTGCATCTCAGTGTTGTGTCCGAGGACCGGCAACCCGAGGCCAAGGCCAAGGCCAAGGACTTGACTCCAAGGCCAAGGCCAAGGCCAAGGCCAAAGACTTGGAAAATGTTCCGAGGCAAGGCCAAGGCCAAGGACTTGAGGAATTTTCCAAGGCCAAGGCCAAGGACCAAGGACTGATTTTGAAGCCAAGGCCTAGCCGAGGACAAGGTCAAGGATCAAGGACTGATGTTAAAGCTGAGGCCGAGCCGAGGACATGTATAAAACAATGCTATCATACCACTTGGCAGGTCTTCATGATTTGCAACACCCGTCCACCATAACCCCTAGCACACGTCACTCCCTAACACAGCCAAATACAAGCAGAAGAGAAAGCGAGCAAAAAGTGGTGGCAAAGAGAGTCCGCGTGCCCAGTTAGCTTCCTATCTGAAGAACGAGGTGGCGGGCGAGGAGCCGGTGGCATTTTGGAGACCTGGCGGGATGGCCAGTATGAAAAGGCCAGCGTTACGCTTCATTCAAGCGTTAGTAACTTGAATGAAGTGTTTTTATTCAAAGAGTACAACAGTCAGGGTACGTGTTATTTATACTGAGAAAAATAAATAAAAGCATATGATATACATTTATGAATTAATGTTTTAGTGCAGTAGTGTCTTAATATGAAGTAAATCAACACTCAACAGCCATGACATGGCACGGAAGACAAGTTGAGAAATGCTGACATGCTGAATCGTAGAGCTGTTAATACGTCCAGGCGCAGATCCTATTGTGTTCGGCCAGATCCGCAACTCATGCACGCTCGCGGGAAAAAAACGTACTTAAAAAAAATCGCTGGTGTATTAGATCAGTGTTTTTCAACCCCTGTGCGGTGGCACACTGCTGTGCCGCGAGACATTGTCAGGTGTGCCACGGTAAAATATCCAATTTGTATGCCTGTGCGGTCTATGGCCCAGAAAGTAATCATGTAGTACCCACCCATACCGCCAGGGAGCAGCAACAGCTAGCTAAGTGACTTGTGTTTCGCCCACGAGAGACGAGCGAATTTGTGCCGCATGAATGCAGGACGACAGTGAAACAAAGATTATAAAATACTTTTTTCTTTGTGCTCATTTGATTCCAATTCAAGCTTTTATAGCGTCATTCTTCAATGTTAAAAATGGTTATAGTAACAATATAACACGTTAATTGTTCAAATAAGCGTTTTTTTTTTTACATTTTCAGCTAGTGGTGTGCCGTGAGATTTTTTTCAATGAAAGAAGTGTGCCTTGGCTCAAAAAAGTTTGAAAAACACTATTAGATTGAACGAAAGCGTATTACTAAGAGGAGTCAAGCGAAAAGTCTGCTTTAAAAAAATATGCAGATAAGCAATCAAATAATTTATAATTAAATAATTCAATCAACAATGATTTTAAACTATGTATTATCAATATTCATTATTCTAAACATGAGAAAGCATTCAGCAAACATAACTGGAATTGAGCAAAAGGACTCCATATCCCAACAGCCAAACCCGGAAGTGAAGTCCCGGCATTATTGACTCCAGCTGTAACGCAAATTACTTGGTTCAAACACACATTCTAGTGCCACCGCACATACGTGACAACTGTGCAAAAATAACTAAATAAAAGACACCACTGTTACAGAAAGACTTTACACGCTATTTAAACTGCCGATCGCGAACGGTAACTGACCGTGATTGAAACTAACTGTGATGCCGCTCTTTATACGTTGCGCTAACTGTCACCTGGCAAGCGCCAGATAAATCCAACCGTTTGAGTTTCCCTGGATGGAGTTTGTTTGATTTCTTCGTGATTTTTGCGGTCCGAGGACCCGAGGACTTGCCTCCGAGGCCAAGGCCAAGGACCAAGGACTTGCCTCCAAGGCTAAGGCCAAGGACCAAGGACCGACTTTCGGTCCTTGAGCCGGTCCACGAGGCCAAGGACCGGCTCGAGGACCACAACACTACTGCATCTATGAACATCCACCCCACTTTCCATGTTTCTCTCCTCAAGCCAGTTTCCTCCAGTGTCCTATGCCCGCCTGCTGCCCCCCCTGCCCCGGTCTTGTTGATGGTCTGCCGGCCTTCTCTGTTTCCCGGATTCTGGATGTGCGGCCCTGGGGCCGGAGCTTCCAGTATCTCGTTGACTGGGAGGGGTATGGCCCGGAGGACCGGCCGTGGGTCTCCTGCCACCTCATCCTGGACCCTTCTCTCCTGAGGGACTTTTACAGGGCGAATCCTGGCAGGCCTGGGCGGGCGCCGGGTGGTGCCCGTTGAGGGGCGGGTACTGTGATGTGCTGTCACAAGATTCTCCTTAGGTTTTTGTATTATGACTTCCTCATTTATTTTGATGGTTCACTTCCGGGGACTTTGTTTGCTTTCTCTATTATGAGGATGGGCCGGAGGTGCTCCTGCACCTGCAGCTGATCAGCAATCAGCACCTGTGTATAAGACCTTTGGTGATCTGCAAGCGGGTGCCAGATGATTCATGAATTACGAGTGTGCCTCCCTGTCCAGCCTGTCTCTGCTCCTTCACCCAAGGACCACGTGATTCTACGATTATCCTACTCCCCATTCGCTCTTGGATCCATTGCTATTTCTACCTCTCCTGAACCATAACATATTGTGTGTGTGTGTTGCTGTGCTAATTATGTGTAGTGTTTAGAAATTCAGAGTCCCGTTTTCTGAATTGTGCTTCTGCATTTGTAAAAAAAACTAAGTATTGCTCTCTGTGACAATGCAGTGTTAAGACCTTAAAGTATTTTTGTTGACCTGAAAAGTGAAATGTTTGACGATGTAAGGATACTGCCCGACGCCAATGATGTTCAACTCGCATGTTTAGCAGTTTTAATTATTGACGTTTAAATGAGGGTGTATATTCAGTGTGAACTGTTGGTCCACAAGCAGCAAATGCAACGTCAAATAAGATAACACAAGTAACAAACCCTCCCAAAAACGTTCCACCACATTCAATTTGTGCTTTTCTTTCTTCATACCTTATTTTCATTCTGTCTTAAGTACATATAATGAACTAATGCTGAACAACAGCAGCACTGTAATGTTTAAAATCTCAATGTCTGTCAGTGCTTACTTAATTTTTTATGAGGCAACCCGTCCTGTGTGGAGGTGGAGCATTAATCTATTGAAGAGAGAGGGGCTGAAATTGATTTTAACATTTCTAACTCAGAACCTCATATTGGTAATTGACACTGAACTGAATTAATTTGCATTGAGCATTTCCAATTTAACGCCAGAATATAAACTGAGTGCTTCAACTCCGCTGTAATTATGCACTCATATGCATTCACGCCTCATCCTTCCCCACAAAGACACAGAGTTTGTTTACACAGAACATAGTTTGTTCGAGTGTAATGTGTATTTATGTGTGTGTGTGTCGCCATATATATATATATATATATATATACACACACTGTGTGTGTGTGTGCTGTAAATGCACGTCTACACTAATATACAGTGTGTCATGATCTGGGCTAATTGGCTGAGTGGATGTGCTGCAGTGTGCCACCTTAGCAAAGCATGATGGGTAGTGGGGAGGGACTTATCAGCAAGCCACACATTACTGGTCTTTCTAATTAATTAACTCAGGGTTCTTGCACCATGAACACAATTGCATACACAATTGCACTCTCGCTTTCTTTCTCCCTCTCTCTCTCTCTCTCACTCTCTCACACACACGCACACACACACACACACACACACACACACACACACACACAATCTTGCATGGTGTTGGCGATAGTGATAATAACATTGGCCAGCAAAATTCTCTCCAAGCAGTTATTGCCTCGGTTTATGCTGAGTGAGTGGATGTCTTCAGTAGCTGTGGGCATAAGTTTACACACACACACACACACACACACACACACACACACACACACATATATATATATATATATATATATATATATATATATATATATATATATATATATATATGTGTGTGTATATATACAGTCAAACCTCGGTTTTCGTACTTAATCCGTTCCAGAAGACTGTTCGGAAACCGAATTGTTTGGAAACCGAAACCATGTTTCCCATTGAAATCAATGAAAAATGTTCTAATCCGTTCCAAGTCAAGAAAACAATTTTTTTAAACCACTTTTTTTTTACAATTTCACACCATAAACTGTACAAATGTAATGGGAGATTACCAATTTTAACATTAACATAGTAACATAAAAATTGAAGGAACATCTCTCTCTCTATCTGTCGTGGGGCGTGCGCCTCTCCCAGCTGTCAGCAGGCAGTAGGCGGGGCATTTCGGCATCCCGAACTCCTTCGCCAACACAGACACACGCACACCTGACTCATATTTTGCGATTAAATCTTTCTTAAATTCTGTAGTTTTGCGCCCTATTTTCCTCTTTTCTTCACCAGGTTCACCACTTCCACTTGCTTTCTTTGGTGCCATGATTAGGGGCTGATACACGATGCAAAAATAACAGTCCAATATTACGTAGTTCTCACCAAACACGTCTGCTTTAAAAAAAAAATATTCTTAATCAAACAATACAAACTCGTCTGCTCACAAGCTGTTTCTGTACGAATATTGCATAATAATGAGACACCGGACACCAGAGTGTTTATTATGTGCCGCTGCATTGAAAAATGCCGGCCGTAAACAAACGCACGCCATGCTACACGAGGTAGCGTTGCTACACGAGGTAGCGAAGCCGAGAGGAGTGATGTGACGCATTCAAGTGCACTCAGTTAGTTCGAGAACCGAAATTTGTTCGTCATCCGAGGCATAAAAAACTCGAAATTTTAGTTTGAAAACCGAATTGTACGAGAACCGAGACGTCCGAAAACCGAGGTTTGACTGTATATATATATACACACTAAGTATTCCCACCGATGAACAGAAATACCCTCACCCGGAATAAAAACCTATGCATTAAATTTTCAACGATACATTAACGAGCATTTCATAACCCGGAACTCGGAAGCCATACGGAATCCACAGTAGCGCAAACTCAAGCAAGTCCCGTTCGATACATCGGAATAACTCTCACGCCGTACTCTCATTGGATCCAAAACATTTAAGGAACTCCATTGGCATGAGTTTTACTGGAATCGCGAACGATTTTCTTTTTCAGACATTTACATTTATGTCCTGTAGATCGTGGCATCCAAACTAAGAGGAACAGGGATGACCGTGGAAGAGAGAGTGGAATGCATTCGATTAGCTGCTCAGAGTGAATCGCTTGCGGCTCGACGGACTGTTGAGTAAATGAACGTTTCCAGGAATGGTTTGACTATAATCGTGCTGAAAACCTTCCACAAACTGGACCGCTAATGAAAGAGAAGGCGAGCTCCATAGTGCTAACTATGATCATCGAGGACTTCAAAGTGTTCCGTTGCTGGCTTCAAAAGTTGGTTGTCTGACATCAGGTGAGCAACGCTGCCTTGTGTGCTGATCGAGGGGAGGTCAAGTTAGAGACAGTGAGTGGGTGGAACAAAAAGCCACCATGTTTGTTACTAGTCTCATTTTGGAGCAAATAGTCCTAATTTTCTGGAGGTGGGGCTTGTTGGCGGGCGCCTGGTGGCCGGGTCTACACCCATGGGGCTCTGTCGGGCTCAACCCAAAGAGGCAACGTGGGTCCCCCTTCTCATGGGCTCACCCCCCGTGGGAGGGGCCAAAAGGGTTGGGTGCAGTGTGAGCTGGGCGGCAGCCAAAGGCGGGAACCCTGGCGGTCCGATCCTCGGCTACAGAAGCTAGCTTTAGGGCCGTGGAATGTCACCTCTCTTGCAGGGAAGGAGCCCAAGCTGGTGTGCAAGGTAGAGATGTTCCGACTGGATATAGTCGGACTTGCCTCCACACACAGCCTGGGTTCTGGTACCAGTTCTCTCGAGAGAGGTTGGACTCTCTTCCACACTGGAGTGGCCCATGGTGAGAGGCGTAGAGCGGTGTGTGCATACTCTTTGCCCCCCGGCTCAGTGCCTGAACATTGGGGTTCACAGCGATAGACGAGAGGGTTGCCTCCCTCCGCCTTCAAGTATGTCAGACAATATTTTCAGGGACCAGCATTTAAGGTGTGGCGGATTAATACAACAAAATAATATGGTATGAGCTGCATGAAAACTGTGGCGTTTTCGAAATATAACAAACACAAGGAGCGTCTAATCTGGCCGCAACACTGATCGCTATGGTAATGTTTATCCATCCATCCATTTTCTGAACCGCTTGATCCTCACGAGGGTCGCGGGGGGTGCTGGAGCCTATCCCAGCTGTCTTCGGGCAGTAGGCGGGGGACACCCTGAATCGGTTGCCAGCCAATCGCAGGGCACACAGAGACGAACAACCATCCACACCCACACTCACACCTAGGGACAATTTAGAGTGCACAATCAGCCTGTCATGCATGTTTTTGGAATGTGGGAGGAAACCGGAGCACCCGGAGAAAACCCACGCAGGCCCGGGGAGAACATGCAAACTCCACACAGGGAGGCCGGGGCTGGAATCGAACCCGGTACCTCTGCACTGTGAAGCCGACGTGCTAACCACTGGACTACCGGGCCGCCTGGTAATGTTTAATGCCTTCAAAATACGATACAACGCAAATTCAAAGTGCATGAAAATGACGACTCACCACAGCCCCGAGCTTGATTTTCTGCAACCAGACGGTCCCATCTTGGGGTTATAGGAGACAATGACACCTCAAGTGTGTGGTTTATGTTCAGTCTACTTCGTAATTTTGTTTTAGTCACCGTGCTGCAGAAAAGCCCCGCCTCACACAGGTAGGATGACGGAAATAGCAACATTGATATTGTGGCGATCTCAGAGTATTCAGCCATAACTTTAATCCAGTTGTCTCGAACGTACTTTTAAGGCCGCCGTCATTTGCGATCTCCAGCAGTTTTTTTTACTCATTTTGCGAGCTCCAGCGTTGTTTTTAGCATAATCAGTCACGGGACGGAGAAGCGTGGCTTGACGTGAGTCAAGCGTGACACAGACGGATGTAACAGAGAATCCGGTAATTTTTCAAAATAAAACATCTTCCATGTTCCGAAATAAATAAAATGGGATTAATGATAATAATAATAATTAAGGAGAGTTTTTTTCTGTGCGGCCCGGTACCAAATGCCCTGCGGACCGGTACCAGTCCACGGACCGGTGGTTGGGGACCCCTGTTCTAGAGGAGTTTCACTGTATAAGCTACAAGTACTTTTTGTCACAAAATTGTCAGGTGCGCCGGGAACGTGTAATAGAAAACTCGTGGAGTCCGCTGGAATGCCCAGAAAAGCGGCATACTATTTGCCAAATTCCCAAATAAAATGTGCTGACAGAGAGTGCCTCGTTTGTCACTGAAACAAACCGTGGTCAAGTCCCAAAATCCCAGATAAATGCTTTTTTGAGTTTCAAAAAGTAGAACGTTGACAGTGAAAAAGAAGTCTGGTCAAGCTGATGAAAGGTTTACCATCTCATCACATTTAATCATCGGATTATATTTAACAGAGCTTCTTTCTGATGCACAAGTACTCCAGTAGTCCCGTACAACACGTTCGTGTTATCTTAAGCAGTCTGATTTTGTAAGGGAGCCTTTCTTCATGAAAAATGTTGCCTGGGGTTGTTGGCAAGGCACTTGTACTTTGTGTAACCTTTGTGCTAACTAGCACAGCAGCTCTGGGAATGATAATATAAATGTATGTACCCTGGACATTCATTTTTTTGCTGCTGTATGTTGTAACGTTCCTTGCACTTCAAATGGTTCATTAACTGCTTGTCCCGCGTTTCACCCCTCGCCGAGTTGCACTGGAGCTGAGAATGTGCAACACCCATACAATTCGATGCATATGCATTCACGTACTGTATAGGCTACCAGTTCCCCTGGTAATTTAGGATCAGTCGGTCTTTCAGCAAGAACAAGATGCTCTACATTATTGACATGTAGATCCTTTCTAACAGAGTTTGTCTCTTTGCTTGCTTGATGCAACATGACCCAGGTAACCAAGGTCAAAGGTCCATTCGGGTCCTCACTGTGTACTCCCAGCCACAACTTTTTGGCTTGAAGCTATAAAGCACATCGCTTACAAATGTTGAGTGACTCACACACATGCACACACACGCAGACACACATACAATGGGTTATTTTGACACAACTCATGATTCATGTTTCTTATTTTTAGCGAGAACTAAAGAAGAATTCCAGATGAACAAAACACAATTTTGTTTTGTTTTGTTTTGTTTATAACTTATTATGCATTAAATTATGAATTATTATTTTGAATTAAAACATACTTCCAGCTGATTCCATTATATTTAAATAATAAAGTGTGCCTTGCCTGTGTGATAAACAGATATTTTATGTATTTATTTTCAAAATTTATTTTGTGTTAGTAAAGCTCTTCGATACTGTTCACCGATATGTCAATGCACATTTAAGGTTGCATCTGATTGGTCAGTCAGATAAAAGCGATACGCGGTCTCGATCCACAGTTTGCGGGGCAAAATGTGGATTTTGTGCCACATTGAAGAGCAAAATTGCAAGCGGACACATCCCGTTTCTATCACATGCGCAGAAAGACGGAGGTGGAAGCGGAGCTAATCAGTTGACGCGGGAAGATGACAGGAGTGTGGGAGCATTCCAGATTAAAATGCGAGGCGACGACCGTGGCGCGTAACACGGACCTCGCTTTCCATGCTTATTGGACACTTAAATATGCTTTACAAAATAAAGAACTTGGCAACAAAAACAGAGACAACACAACACAATGACAACAGAGATAACATTCTTGAATTAAAGAGAGACAGTTTGTGCAGATGGGTTATGAGGAGAGATTTAACGTGAAGTTAAACAAATCATAACTTGCTCATTTCGCAACCGGTTGTCCTTTTCTTTCAACATCAACATCTGTGCTATCAATACCGAACATGCATCCTTGATATCTTTTGTTTGCTTTTTGACATTCACTAACATTGAACTGACTAAAAATGTTGCTGTATGAGCTTTAGGGTCTCCTTATGGACTTGTCATACCGACCTACTTTTGCATAGCTATGGTTCAAGAATGTATTTAATTAATTTGATGAATTCATTAATCAGGACATTAACAGAGGTGGGCAATTTAAAACATTTTGCTGCTTCATCATCCATCAGCGGCCTGGACACTTGTCTGTCATCGTCAGTCCGACCCAAAATAAACAAATAAATAAATCACGGTCCAACAGTTGTAAAATGTGATGAAAGTGGTCAATGGAGTGCACTGTTTATCAGTGTGTCCACATCATATCGTGACTGCAGAAAGAGTTTACACTATTACATTTACATTGAATTGAATTGAATTGAATTGAATACACTTTATTGTCATATGTGTTGTACGTATGTGTAACATACAGCACAGATGAAATTTCTTCCCCCTCAACATAAAACAAGAGGAGCCGCTGCGGGTGTCCGCGCCGCCATCATAAGAAAAGTTGACCAAAAAAATGACAAAATAATACAAGACAACACATGAAACACAGACAATTGTGCAATCTTATCCACTTTCCTGCATACACTTTGTTGTTTGAAGCCGTAATAGATGAAAGAGGAGCGAATCAAAGTGTCCTTTTCACCAGTGGATCAAAGACGTCATGCGGCAATGTGCACACGTCTGCTACAAGCTAAGCTGTAGCAACAAGAAGCTGTAGCATCCATTAACGAAAAAGAGAGATTGGCTCTCTTCTCCTGTCCCATCTAAATCCGCTTCAATTCCAAGCCGCGACTCCCAGTTCCACATATGCATCGGCGCTCTGCGCTGACGCTCCTTTCTTCTCATCGTCGGCTCCTCAATCCATGCATCTATCCAATCCATGCAGACTGTCCATCGGCACTGACCTTTTCGCTGAACAAAGCAGGGCTGTGAAAATGCTGCCTACTTCAGGCGCAAGACACAAGCGCCCCGGGGATGTCCAGCAACGACAGTCAAATGGCGCCGACATTCCTCCCAATCAAAAAAATCAGTGCTGGTACGCGTGTACATGCACACGGAACGGTATGTTTGCTCGTTCTGGATGGGCGCCCATTTTGGGGACAGAGGATGAGAAGTTTTTTTAAAAAGGACGGACTAAGCAAGGTCAGAAGTGGATTTTCGTCCATCACCGTAATCGTCCCTAATCATCAAGTACCGACAGATGCCCATTTCACAAATGACTGACAGAAACACACCCAGTCTGTCTTGCGTGTGTAATCCGCCAGGACACTACTTCATATAGACCGAATATGAATATATAAAACCCTCGCAGCCACGCAGAGAACATGAAAACTCTACATAGGAAGACCGGAGCCGGAATCGAACCCTGCACCTCTGCACTGTGAGGCAAACGTGCTTACCAGTTGATCACCGTGCTGCCCAGTTTGGGTACCGCTGACTTCATTAAAAAAAACAAAAAAAACAACAAGTCTATGTGCATGCATGTGTGTACATTGTTGGAACATCCGTGTTAAATAAATATCTCCTTTTGTCATGGATTTATGTGTTGAAGTATTAAATAGTAAAATTGCTCTGATTTAAAATGAACGCAATTGTACTAATAAATTAGATTTTACAGATAACCATACATCCATTTTCTAATTGGCGAATGCTCACCTCGGTCCCGGGCATGCTGCAGCCAAATCAGTTAGCATTTTCGTGGACTGATGACAAAAATGTCGTCCATTCAATAAAGACTGGGCTAAAATCCTCATTTTCATTCACAAGCAAAGAGGAGACAAAAATTATATAATTTCTTGCCGTTTTCTGGACCAAAATCCTTGTGCGATTCATAGCAACCGAATGCTAGGGGGCAGGTTCTCGCATGGCTCACAGGCCAACTTAAAGTTAGAAAAAAAAGCTTTTACTTTGTTCTTCTCATTATTGGTATTCCAGAGCTTTTGATACAGCTCTTGTATTGCAGTCTTTTCCATCAAGTGTATCCAATGCTGTACAACCTTTCTGAGCGAATATCGAACTGCAGAACAGGAAATGTAAGAGCATATTTCCAAACAGTATTTTTGTGCATGTTTATTCATATTCATATTTTCAGTCGCAATTATTTCAGGAAATCTTCATTTGCCCCACGTGCCTAAAAATACAGTTTAGTGGAAAATATTTTTTACATATTTTGACATTGCATTATTAGCTATTACCACAATATATGTTGGATTTCATCATTTAATTTCAGAATATACATGTAAGACTTTCGTAAGTATTACACATTTTTAGATTATACCTAGGTCTTTACACCAAAAATCGAGGGTTTGTTTTCATCTCTCTCTTTCTCTCTCTCTCTCTCGGTCACACACATGCACTCACGCGCCTTCATATACACTTAGAGGCACACACATTTTATCATGATTTCCTTATACTTATAAGTCTTTCTTTTTCTCCGTCTTATAGCTGTCAGAGTTGACCTGCCTGTCTCTCTCCCTCCGAGCACCCAGTGCAGCTAAGCTGCACAAACGCCCCCCCCCCCCCCCCCCCCCCCCACACACACACACACACACACATCGTTTCCTCAGTCCTGCCTTTACCCGGGCACATACTGTTTAATTAGCTCCACAGTGGCGTGAAAAATTGGGCGTGCGTTTGCGTGATTTCGTCTGTGTTAGATAAACTTGCACAAGCCTCAGTGAGGAAGTGTCAAGATTGCCTCTGGGAGTGGACTGTGATGGCTTTCAACACTTGCAGTCAAGCACACATTTTACACACACACACGCTGCGAGCCACTTGTGTAAGTCAGCTTGGTGTGAGCACTCCCACAATGACTGTCAGAGAGGTGGCAAGTTTGGCTTTTCGTAGTAGTTAGAAAAGACAGAGGCTGGAGTCCATCAAGCTTATACGGAGATAAATGTGTCAACTGCTATTATGTTTCTAATGAGTGTAGAATGGGTGAGGAGCAAAACTGGTATTTATTCAGGTAACATTTCCCTCCATCTGACTGTTCATCCGTCTGTCCATCCATCCATCCATCCATCCATCATTTATCCATCTAGCCAGCCTTCCATCTATGCAGTTTAAGAGGCAGAGGTATCACAAATTACAAGTATAACATTTGCATGTAAATATCTTGACTGCAATGGATTTGATGTAAAATATGAATTTGTATTTGTGTTCAAATTGGTGACCAATTGCAACTGTAGTATAAAACGAAGCTCACGAAAGTAAAATTATCCAAACTATAATATTCCTTGTCCAAATGACCACAATATTTGTCAAACCTCCAGGGACTACAAAAGCAGAGCTGCTAACCTGTAAACTACATTTTCAGAACAATTTGTCTGAATTTCGACATTTTGATATGAATGACAAGAACATTACTGTGTAACAGGTATTAAAGTATATTACGGAGTAGAATATGAGAATCCTGCATTCTGTTTAATTGCAAAACATAATATTTACTCGATAGTCATAATACAGTAGGTAATAAAAGTGGAGAGTGACGAGAGTGATGCTTTTCAACACCAATATGGGTGTATAAAAGCAAATGGTAAACTAGATTAGATGTCAATTAATTGTGATATGAAGCACAGAATTTGGGCCCACAAAGCAGACAGAAAATGGACATGGTGAAGTAGAAGGCAAAAGCACAAACCAAAATCACCAACAGGCAGTGAACAACAAAAACAGAGCAACAACAAAGAAGAGAGCTGGACCAATGATGTTCGTTGAGAGTTATGACTGGTGAAGCACTGACTCCTCTGTGCTCTAGCTCAGATTGCAGCTATTGTGTCCACCTAGATGATTTTTTTATGGGAATGGGTGCAGAAGAGTCTTTGGCTACTCCGGTTTGACTTCGTTTAACGAGAAAAGTAGAAAAAAACAAAACAAAAACAGCAACAGTAAAAGCTCTGAAACAGTATAGGTTTGAGTATGGAGTCTTTTAGTTGAGGTAGTGAAAGTGTGCTTTACCTTATATGTGCCATGTTGGAACTTGTAGTGAAACTGCAAAACAATGTCCATCCATCCATCTTCTGAACCGCTTATCCTCACAAGGGTCGCGGGGCATCCTGAAGCCCATCCCAGCTGTCTTCAGGCAGGGGACACATTGAACTAGTTGCCAGCCATTTGCAGGGCACACAGACGAACAACCATCTACACTCACACTCACACTGGAAAGGGATCCCTGAGGGCACTCGCCGTAACCATGGAGTCGGCTTTGCTGTGAAGTCCCAACTACTGCAGCGCATTCCCTTGGCAAAGGAACGGTTCGCACACTCATCAGTGCTTACGCACCAACTCTGGATGCTGAGCCCAACATTAAGGAGGATTTCTACACAGCTCCACCCTGCAGAAAACACCAGCTAAGGACAAACTCATAGTCATGGGAGATTTCAATGCTAGGGTGGGCACAGAACACCTGGTATGGAGTAAAATTATTGGCCAGCACAGAGTAGGAAAAATGATCAACGACCTTTGGCTCCTCTCCCTCTGTGCAGAACAAGCTGGTCGTTACTAACACTATCTTCCAGATGAAGAACAGGTTTAAGACCACTTGGCAGCACCCCGCTCCAAACACTGGCATTTCCTGGACGATGTGATTGACCATCAAAAGTACATACAGGATGTCCTCATCACCCGTGTCATGCGCGGAGCTGGGTGTTGAACTGACCACCTCATGGTCAGATCCAAACTTCTCATGAGCATTCAACCCGGTCGTCCGAAGACAGCTCCTAATAAAAGGCTCAACTGTACAGCACTGAACAGCCCCACTACCGAAGCCTTTGGCGGCTCCCTGCTGAAAACCCCGATAAGCCCTCTGAGAAATCAGTCGACTGGCCAGCTCTGCGGCAGGCTATCCAGACTACAGCCACGGAGGTGCTTGGCCAGTCAAGGAGATGCCACCAGGATTGGTTTGACTGCAACTCATCTGAGCTACAGACATTTCTAAAAACAAAGCACGGAGGCCACAAAGCTCCTGTGCCCACCCTACATCTCTCACCCGGAAAGCCACCTTTATTGCAGCAAGAACAGTGACCCAGCGAGCACTCTGTATCATGGAGGGCACCTGGTGAGTACAGAAGGCACATGAGATCCAAAATCAACACCCAGGGCTTCTACGATGCAAACGATGCATACGATCAAAGCACTGTAAAAAAAAAAAAAAAAGTATTACTGTAAGGGCCCAGGAAGTGGGCAATTGCTCCAGTCCGCTCAGCTGACTGCTCTGCACTCCTTAAGAAGCACCATGAGATCCTTGCTCACTGGGCAAACCACTTTGAAATTCTCCCCAATCACACCAACCCTGTCAACCCACACATTCTGGATAATCTCCAAGACCTGCCACTAATCATGAGCCTCGACACCCCAACGTCTTATTCAGAAACCCAGCAACCCATTGTGGGCCTAAAGAATAACAAAAGCGCTGCACCCAATGGCATCCATGCAGAGGTTTTCAAACACGGACGCTATCTCCTTACGCGCCATCTGCACTTCCTGATTCAACACATCTGAGAACATGGATTGGAAGGAAGCTAACATCGTTGTTGTTTACAAGCAGATCAGCCTGTGGGAATAGCCGAGAAATCTCTCTCCTCTACACCACAGGAAACAATTTGGCCAAAATCATGCTCGGCAGGCTGGTTGAGCACATCTCAGAAGCTGTGCATCCAGAAATTTACTGTGGCTTATGGAAGACTAGATCCACCACAGACATGATCTTTGTTTTAAGGAAGCTAATGCAGTAGAGCAAAGAACATCACAAGGACCTCTACATAGTCTTCATCGACCTGAGCAAAGCCTTCGACACATCTACCGTGAGTTCCTCTGGAAACGCCTCTCCAATATTGGGGTACCACCCAAGTTTCTTTGCATCCTCCAGCAGTTGCATGGTGAAATGCAAGCCAGAGTGCTCATCGGAGAACTCCAGTCAGAGGTCTTCAAGGTGTACGCTGGGGCGAAACGGGGTGGTGTCTTGGCTCCAGTGCTCTTAAACATCCTCCTCTCTGCAGTCACGTGCCTCTTCCACCGTGGCATGGAACATAAAGATGCCTAGGCCAGGGGTAGGCAAGTCCGGCCCTAGAGAGCCGCAGTCCCGCATGTTTTCCATCTCTCCCTGCTGCAACACACCTGATCCAAATGATCAGGTCATCAGCAAGCCTCCGAACGATTCTGATCATTTGAATCATGTGTGTGGAAGAGGGAACTTCAAAAACAAGCAGGACTACGGCTCTCTAGGACCGGACTTGCCTACCCCTGGCCTAGATGGAAGCCTCTTCAAAATTTGACGGCTCCAAGCCCACACAAAGACAAAAACCTGTCTGATTCGTGAGCTTTTTTGATGCCGGTGCAGGTACCCGCAGAGGCTCTTCTCTCTCCCCCTGCATATCAGTGTTCTTCATATGCTTTTTTTCTTTGTGTTCATTGTGTTGCGCCCCAAGGCGCACATAACCCCGTGAGTTTCTGCTCGCCATCGACAGAACTACAAAAGTGGACAGTAATCCAGTGAAGGCGGAAGAACTACGTGACTGCGGTCTGCTGCGGAAGCCTGCTCGATCACCGACCCCCACTTCTGCAACCAGCCCACTGTGGAAGCACCACAGACGGAATATAACGAAGCAGAAGAGGGGGAAGCGCGGGGGGTATCCGGGCTAGGCTAGCGGCTAGCCCCCATCGACCAACTATCGCAACCATCACACTGGCCAACATACGCTTGCTGGATAATAAACTGGACTACATCTGCTTACTTCGGACAACTTCCAAGACTGTGAGTGACTGTTGCGTCTTTGTTTTCGTGGTGACATGGCTAAATAATAATAATAATAATAATTAATTTTATTTAAAAGTGCCTTTCATGCCACCCAAGGACACTGTTACATATAATGAGGAGGTGCAATATAAAAATAGATAAAAGAAATATGAAATAAAAACAGGACATAAAAACACAAGACATGGGAAGTGGAAGAAATTAAGTATTGTAGGCAGTCCTGAACAGGTGTGTTTTTAAACGGGACTTGAAAGTGGAAAGAGGTGTGCAGTTTTGGAGGTCCGAAGGTAGACTGTTCCAGAGCTTTGGAGCAGCGCGACTGAAGGCTCTGGCTCCCATGGTGCTCAGGCGGGCAGGGGGCACTGACAGGCGAAGGGAGGATGAGGATCTGAGGGAGCGAGTGGGGGTATACACCTGAAGAAGGTCGGACAGGTAGGGAGGGTCCAAGTTGTGGATGGCCATGTATGTATACAGGAGCAGTTTATAGTTGATGCGGTAATGGACAGGGAGCCAGTGGAGCTGCTGAAGGACAGGGGTGATGTGCTGGTGGGAGGGTGTTTTTGTAATGATGCGGGCAGAGGCGTTTTGAACCAGCTGGATTTTAGGGAGGGACTTTTGAGGTAGGCCGAAGAGGAGAGCATTGCAGTAATCTAGGCGGGATGTGACAAGACTGTGGACAAGAATAGCAGTGGTGCGGGGGGTGAGGGAGGGGCGAAGTCTGTTAATATTGCGGAGGTGAAAATAAGCAGTGCGGGTGATGGTGTTGATATGGGACTGGAAGGTGAGCATGCTATCCAGGATGACACCCAGACTCTTAACCTGAGGGGAGGGGGACACTGAGGAGCTGTCAATGTTGAGGGAGAAATTGTTTATTTTAGATAAAGTGGATTTGGTGCCAAGAAGGAGAATTTCAGTTTTATTGGAATTTAATTTAAGAAAGTTTGTCGTGAACCATGTTTTGAGTTCGGAGAGGCAATTACCCTCCGGGAGGAGGGTGGGAGAATGGAGTTTGGCTTACAGGAAAGGTAGTGGAAGTGGATATTAAATTTGCGCAGGATATGACCAAGAGGCAGGAGGTAGATGATAAAGAGAAGGGGCCCGAGGACAGATCCCTGGGGTACACCTGAGGTGACTGGGGAGGGTTTTGAAGTGAAGGATTTGAGCTGGACAAACTGAGTGCGGCCGGTGAGGTAGGAGTGAAACCAACTGAGGGGAGTGTGGGAAAGACCGATGGAGGAGAGTCTATTGTGGAGGATAGGGTGAGAGATGGTATCAAAGGCGGCACTCAGGTCTAGGAGGATGAGGATGGATGCTAAACCAGAGTCAGATGCTATGAGAAGATCGTTGACAATTCGGATTAGGGCAGTCTCTGTGCTGTGGCGGGGGCGGAAACCAGACTGAAAAGGTTCATAAAGAGAGTGGAGGGATAGGTGGGAGTGGAGTTGAGCAGCAACAGTTTTTTCAAGAATTTTGGAATTAAATGGAAGGTTGGAGATGGGGCGGAGGTTATCAAAGTTATTGGGGTCTGAGCCGTGTTTTTTCAGTATGGGGGTAACAGCAGCGGTTTTGAAAAGTGAGGGTGTCCCGTCCGGCCCCCCTCAACTCCATCCTCCCCTCCCTTGGAACAAGCGTCATCATCAAACATGATGAACAGCTACAAAGTGTGTGTGTGTGTGTGTGTGTGTGTGTGTGTGTGTTTGTGTATACAAGGTTACTTGGTGCTTTGCCCTGAATTTGTGAATAGAATATTATTGATTGTTGTCAATGCACAAATTTATCCATTAATAAGGTCTGCTGCACCTTAAAGCCTGTCTATTTTTTTCACCGCTCTTCTTGAGATCTGCCTTTTTCGTGCATCCCGTATAACAGTGATTGATGAATCTGTGAATCTGGGCTTAAGCACACTCATAAAAAAAATGTACAAACACTGAAATATTTTATTCATAATGTCATGCGGTGGCACATTGGAAGACTGGTTAGCATATCTGCCTCATAGTGCGGAGGTCGTGGCTTCGAATCTGGACTCTGACTTTCCTGTTTGGAGTTTGCATATTCTCCCTGTGATTGGTTGGTCGTCGGTGTGAGCCCTGGAATTGGCACTTAAAGGTGTTCCCCACGGACTGTCGGAAACACAGCTGGGATTGGCTCCAGCATGTCCACAACCCTTCTGACGATAAGTGGTTCGGATAATGGATAGATGTGTTTTCCTCACTGTGGTAAAATATTCAAATCCAATATTCAGTATTTCTGAGGTCCTAAAAAATAATGAATCTTAATCCTTATAATTTGTTTTCTGTGAAAGAGAACTGTTATGTTTCTTTTTGGTTACGTTTGGTTTTGTACCCTTTTTGTCGCCACCTGTTCTCGTCATCAGTGTCCCTTGTGTTTAACCAATCAGCTCTGTCAGTCTTTGTTGGGTCACTGTGAGAGTTAGTATGTGAGTATATGTGTGCTCCTGTCATGTCTTGTTTCCTGTGATAGTTGTGTTTGTTACTTCGGTCCCCTGTCATTTCCAGTACTTCGAGTTAGTGTTTTTTTTTTGTGTACTCCTGTGTGTATTTTTGTTAAATACATTTTGCCCAATCCACCCTGCTCCTCCTTGCCTCCCTGCTTTTTGGGGTCCTACTTCACCATCATGCAAAACGTGACAAGGCCATTTTGAATGCTTTGAAAGGCATCATGGGAAGGAGAAATCCATCCTTATTTCAGAGCAAACAACGAAAACATACTCTGCATGCTAAATCTGTCCTGCTAACACTTGTTTCATCACAGTTAACAAGGACCGAAAGGCAACCTTCTTCATCCTTGCAAAACTGTTATTTTATTAGTCTGCGCTTGCTTCTCCTAAGTCACTCTATTTGTTCCAGTTGTCGAATTCAGTATTTCCGATTTGGCTACAATGCAAAGCCAATCATCTACTGTATGTGTTTTTTCTCCAGCATCAAAGGTTTAAGCATGGCACATGTATCTTTATGTTTGTCACCGCATATTACCCTTTGTTCAGGGAGGTTGACTAGATAGACTTATAACTTTGGTTCATTCTGCCTTCATATTATTGCCTTCATAAGATTTTATTCGTTTCAAGGAATTTATGAGAAAAGCAAATTTACTTTTCCTCACAGTTTCGATCACCCTTTTTCACTTTCCAACCTTTTTGACCTGTAGTTTAGTAGATAAGATTCAGCTCACACTGGATGATTCACGACTCAGAAAGCATGATGCCAAAACCTCTAGACATCAATTTATATTTCAGAAAAAACAGTCACAGATGCACACAAAGCAAAACATGGATACGCAAAGTTATCACAGCGTTTTCAAGTGTCAAGAATTGGAGTGAGAAGACCTGACAAGAAATTCAAAGACAGCCACATGGTAGAAAACAAGCCTGACAAAGGTAGGAAATGAAAGATTTCAAAGACCTTGGAAAGAAAGCTAGTGAGAGATATTTGAAGACTCCAGAACTACTGCCAAGACACTTGTGAATGACTTGGCCAAGTATGGAATTGGAGAAGACTCACTAGAATCTTTCACGGAGTGCTACTTCCCTGTAGCACTCCGTGAAAGGTGCCAAAAACACAATTTAAGGATTAAAATTGATGGAGAACTCAAAAAGATGCAAAAAATGGAAATAAAACCAAAATTTACAAATGAAGAACTCAATCTAATCTACACAAGATTAGAGACAAACAAAACGGAATGGGGGAAAAACAAAAGGTAGATGCCACCAGAATAGCAAAGACAGAGGAACAGATCTTTTGTTTTTTACCATACCTTTTAATGTTTTTAAAATGTTTTCTGTTCAAGTGTGTAAATGCTGTCAATGGATGTTCGGGTAATTTTTGTAAGTGACTTGTTTTCTCTGCTTTGCTTCTGAATGGCGTTAACTACTGGGTTTGGAAATGCTTGTAGGTGTTGTGTCTGCCTGTGTGAAATGGGCTGTAAAAATTAAACTGCCTTGATTTTTTAGCAGTAGTGGAAAACTATTACAATAAAACCTAAAACTAGAGAATAAAGGCAATGCATTTGACTATTAGCCAGGTTTTTACTGGTACGTGTCACAAACATCAGCCTGCAAATTCCCCATGATGAAAAACAATTACAGTGTTTTCCGCACTACAAGGCACACCTAAAGGCATTCAATTATCTCAAAAGCCGACAGTGCACTTTATAATCCAATACACCTTATATATGAATCATTATTCTGATTTGTTGTACGTAGTATTTAAAATGGTGGAACGAGTGGCGCGATGGATAACGCGTCTCACCACAGACCAGAAGACGCTAGGTTCTAATCCTGGCTACCTTGTGTGAATTTGAGTGGCCCGGTAGTCCAGTGGTTAGCGCCTCGACCTCACAGTGCAGAGGTATCGGTTTCAATTCCAGCTCTGGCGTGCTATGTGGAGTTTGCATGTTCTCCCCGTGCCTGCGTGGGTTTTCTCCGGGTACTCCGGTTTCCTCCCACATTCCAGAAATATGACAGGCTGATTGAACACTTAAAATTGTTCCTAGGTGTGAGTGTGAGCACGGATGGTTGTTCGTCTCTGTGTGTCCTGCGATTGGCTGGCAATTGCTTCAGGGTGTCCCCCGCCTACTGCTCGGATAGGCTCCAGCACGCCCCACGACCCTTGTGAGGATAAAGCGGATCAGAAAATGAATGGATTGATGAAGTATTTTAAATGTTCTGTAAAGCGCTTTGTTACAGCTGCAGCGGTTGTGAAAGCCGGGATAAGTAAAGCTGTATTTTATTGCATTCCCTTTAGCGCAACTGCAGCCATTACTTTAGCGTCTATTCTATGTGCCTTATAATGCGCTGCACCTCATATATGAAAACAGTTTTAAAATCGGCCATTTATGGAAGGTGCGCCATACACTCCGAAGCGCCTTATAGTGCGAAAGATACGGTACCCTGAAAAACTGAATTTTCATCACTGGGAACAAAGAGCTGGGAATGTGAATGCATAATAATAAAATAATAACCTCTGTTGTTAGGAATTAGTTCTTAAATTAAGATTAGCCACTGAAGTTTATGATGTGATGACATCAGGGAAATATGTACTTTTGACAATGCTCATGTTTTTTTAGTGTTTACAATACAGGTATGCATCTCCTGTCACTGGAGCTTATAAAACAGAAAAACTGCAATGGCTTGAGATGACTAACTTTTTTTTTTTTTGATGAAACATTGTGAGACAATGGATTGGGACCTTCCTGTCCATTGTGAAGGTCCTGAGTCAGTACCGTGTTCTCATTGGTCCACATGGAAGTGTTGCGTGCTTTCACATCAACAATACAGCCTTGTAACTATAGAGACTCCGTGATTGTTGTGACAGATGTTTTATTTGTATATAAGGTCCGCATCGTATTCTTAACAAATAAGCATTTGCCAAAATAGTACTTGCCGGAAAACTTTTCGAGTTTTAGTGTAACTGTTTGTCTTTCTGTCTGATAAATTAGTCGGTTGATGCTCAGAGGACACAGCTGCAATTAGGCAAGACCATTTATTGAACACCACAGTCATTCATCAGAAATGTGTGTGATTTTCTCTCTCTCTCCCGCTATCTTTGTGTGTATGTGTGTGTTTGTGTGTACATGTGATGGGACAATCAGATTGTGTTTAATGACTATTGACGGATGGAAGTGAGGAGCTGCAAGAAGCAGACAGGATTGAGAGAGAGAAATAAGATGAAGAATAATAGAAAGAGGCAAAAATGGTGATGGTCAATAGTGCAGGAAGACATTTTAATTACCACCAGCCAACTCACGTGAAGTTTTATTAGACCACAAGGACATTTATTACTACTCTGGTCGACAGACTCTGACAATTCATTTTGTCTTTTATTTATTTATTTTTTTTGTTCTTTAGCATGATTGTAATGAGGTGAATCACTCATTGTGTTCTTGGAAACCTCCTATTAGGCGAACATAAGTACACTTTTCAAGGAATTGACGAATAGCAGAGAACGATAGAATAAACCTACATGAGATAAAAACCCGATAGTGACAAAGTAATTTACCCACGAAACAAATACATTAAAAAAAAGAGGATTATTCTATGCCAAGTGACCCAGTGGGGTAAACCTAGCGCATTTTTTATTTCAATGAAACTTGCTGTACTTGTTGAGAGTGATGACACAACACAAAATCTCAAATTTTAGGTTAATTGGAGCGGGGGTTTGGGAGCTACGGCGGATTGAATTTTAATGGCCGCCTTTTCCTTTGAAGCCTTGTATTTCACAAACTACTAGTCTAATCAGTCTTTACAAAACATGTATTGTGGTAAAGGTATTTAAACAAGGAATCCAAATCTGCATTTAGAAAAATGGTACACATTTCAATAAGTGTACATTATGTCCAATAATTTCACCTTGGAATTGACCTTGTGGATCACTTGACCTCAACACATTTTTTCATGAGGCGTAATCTCTTTTATTTAGCAGCAATAAGGAGTCAAATTATCCACTTTCAAACTCGCTTTTTGGAGGTGATTTGGCATGGATTGACCGATGAGGTTATGATATGTCCGTTTTCTAGAATCATTTTTGAGCCTACAACAGGTTGCCACTTTTATCAGGCATCCTCTGACAACACTGGTTTTCAGCAGAAATGGGAAGAGATTTGATCGATTTTTTGGACTAGCTCGTTGTCTTATAATAAGTCAACTGTGACATCTTGTGTGGGGGTGAAACGCCTCTGAACATGATGTTGGCCGGGGGGGGGAAGTTCATACAAAACAACACATCACTCATGATTTCTACTGTGTTGTTCACAATTTTCGCGATTTGCAATTAATGTATAATGATAACCAGTTTGGTGTTATGATGTGCAAATATATTCATGGTGTATCGTGTATAATGTGGTTTATTATTCAGTGGTCTTAATTAACTGTTTGATGTCCTGAGGAGTTTTGCATTTCTGCATGATTATTGCCTCAAATTAACAACAAAAAATGGCATTCTGCTATCAATTATCATTCAGTAAAATTCAATCATATATTCGTGTCACCTTAGAAGCAAAAATGTATCTGGAAAAAAGGACTCATGTATGTCATGTGAACCCATGACCACCTGGACGCAGTGGTCAAAATGTCTTCTTTTGTCTGTTTTAAAAGTTGTCTTTTTTTATTGGCTTTCAGTTGAGTGGTTAGAATTTGTGTTGAGAAGACTGCGGTTTTATGGGTCCACGAGAATGACTGCGATGTAAACGCAAACAAGACACAAGAGATCTAAAGAGGAGAAGTGGAGAAGGCACTTTGAAATTGAGACTTAAAACCAAAGGTCACACATTCTGACATGAGAATTTCTAGTTAATTTTATAACCACTGTGGAACCCTAAACCTTCCGTTCAATCCCCGCCTGCTTTACCAGCTGAGGTCGCCCATCCTAACGGCTGAGTTTTTCAACTGAATTTTGGGAGTTGTCAAAAATCGTGACTTGTTCTTTGAAACCTAAAATGCGCTCCTATCTATGTGGTTCAATGGCTTACGCCCCTGGATTTGGCCATCCAGGTTCTAGGATTGAACAATACTAGGAATGAAGTTTATGATGCAATTTTAAAGCAAATATTAAAAATGAGAAAACCGCATGGAAAACAAATTTACCTTTTACACCATACTTTGAAACTCTGACTTAAAACCGAAACATCACACATTGTTACATTTGAATTTCTACTCAATTTTCTAACCAGTTGTAAAAACCAGAAGCCTTCATGGTGTCAAATTTCGCTAGGTGGTAGTTGGAGGACCCCAAAAAGCAAAGAGGGGCAGGGTGGACTGACCAAGATATAGTTAACAAAAACACAAACAGGAGTATACTGGAAAAAACTAACAAACAAAAACTAACTAAAGTACACAAATAAGACAGAAAACAAAACGTGACAGGAGTACACGGACACTCAAACTCAAAATGATCCAACGAAGACTGACAAAACCCAGGGAACTAAATATATGCAAGGTGACGAGACCACGAGAAACACCTGGATAAGACACAAAGGGTTGAGGGAGCTGATTGGTTAAACACAAGGGAAACAGATGACAAGAACTGGTAGAGACAAAAAGGGCACATGATGGAACAAAACAAAGCGAGGTACACCCTGAACTGGGTGCTAGCCAATCGCAGGGCACACATAGACCATACACGCTCACAATCACACAGAGAGACCATTTAGAGTGTTCTATTAAAACCTGCCAAGCATTTTTTGGCAATGTGGGAGGAAACCGGTGTACCGGCAGAAAACCCACGTAGGCACGAGGAGAACTGAACCCTGCACTTCTGAACTGTGAGGCGGACCTGCTAACGAGTCGGCCACCGTGCCGCAAACGTCTGATTTTTTTTTTCCTGAAATTTGGGACAGCAATCAAAAATTACCTTCGAATCGTTTCAGGTACCTTTGAAACCTGAAACGATTCGAAGTCAATTTTACTCGGAGAGTTTTTGAGTAAATTTTACTTTTGGAGTTCATAGTAAGATAGTTTATTTAAGAGGAGTGAGGAACATTACCCACTACCCACTACCTTAAGATTAGATAACAGTCCCTCTCTCACATGAGCCCTCAATTATTCCTATCACCATACATGTCCACTTCATTCTTTGTTTCAAGTGGGATTACATGAAATTCAAATGTGATCGACACTTACTCCGCACAACATTATAGACGCAAAATCAATCGTGAGAGGTCCATCCCAAGAGCATCTCATCTTGCTTAACCATTCGTGCGCAGCACATTGGAGTGACTCGTAAATATGTATTGAGTGTCGATATGTTGCTTGTCTATCACGTTGAATGCAAAAACGATGCAGAACCATCAAAGCGTTTTTATTTTCATCATGTGACCAAACACCATTTGACAAAACAGCAGCCGAACTACTGCAAACCCAAGAAACAGGTGGTTGGTTTATTGTAGCAACCATTAGCCAGTGTAATTGAGTCACTTTAGTATCAATAACTGCCACAAATAGAACAGAAACTCAGCTAAATATGTATCTTCGAACTAAAATTGTCAAGGAATCACGGTGTTAGAGCCATAAAGAAAATTTGGTTAATTTACATATTTAGATATTTTGAATAATTTGAAATGAATAGGTGCAAGCAGTTTGGCTTATATTTGATATTAGTTATTTCATTTAGAACAAATCTATTTAGAATATCCAAGTATCTGGGCTCCATTAGTTGTCCTGTCTACAGTCTGTTAAAAGACCAGCCATAGGTGAGCTTACAAGGAAGACAGTAGGGCATGGAGCTACACCTTTTTTTGAACGTGTTTGAGTATTTCGTGTTAGAGTATTGCGTGTTAAAGCGTATCCCGTGTGAACGTGTTAATTTCGTATTTAGTTTAAGTGTATTGTGGAAGTCCTGTTTTTTCATTTTTGGTAAAGCCTTAATTTGTGTGCAAGATTAAATAAAACTAATCACATTTTTTGGATCAACGATGGCGGCCTCGTTTTTACGTAATTGTCGTCGTCGTTGAAAGGAAAGGCTTGTTGAGGAAAAGCACGAGTCGAAATCCTTCATGCCCTGCTGACGTAGCGACGAAAGGACTAAGTTGCCGCTACACACGGAAAGAGAGGACTGACCATTTCATTTTAAGGTCTGCGTCGGTTACGGTCCTGCTGGTACATGTCCATTTGCCCTTGCCAATTGCATCCGGTATGTTTATAATTATAATCATACTGTATTTGAAAGAGACCTTGGTTGGATGCAAAAAAAAAATCTGAATTGTACTGATCACACTGACTAGCAAAAATCATATCCTGCACATAACACACTGGGCTAAAACAAACAAACAAACAAACAAACAGAATGGACTTGTAGTATGAACATAGCTTGAGACAAATTTGGCAAAGTGCAGAATGGTTTCCATCCATCCATCCATTTTCTGATCAACTTCTCCTCACAAGGGTAGTCGGAGCCTATCCCAGCTGTCTTCGGGCAGTAGGCTGGGGACACCCTGAAATGGTTGCCAGCCAATCGCAGGGCATACATGCAGAATGTTTATTTATTTTTTTTAGTCTTATAATTACTTTCAGTGTTTCAGTATTTGGCATTGAAACATTTTCATTTTGGTGCATTCCAAGTTGCAGGTAGATGCCAACTGTCTGCCATGTTTTTTTTAGCACAATTTCCTTGATGTTACTAATAACACAAACCTCAAGGTTTAAATGATGCTGTATTTTTTTGTGTGTCCAGGTATGAATCTCTTCTACAAGCAGCTGAGCTCATCTCACTCTACGCACTCAAATTACTGCTCTCCATGGCTTAAGACAGCTCACAGATTTGCAAACACAAACATGCTTGATCAATTTACATACAGTATTTTCATACCATGTTAATATGTTTATTTTAAGACTTGAACAAATACACTTCAGGCATGAATGGTGTGTCAAGACAAAGACCTCACAGGTGGATGGTGTCATTTGTCAACCATGTGATGACGACGATGATGACCATCATCATCGTCTGCAAACAGTAGTTTGTGTAATCCTTCACTCCTGCCAACCTGGAAGTTGTTGCCAATGTCACTCAGTTATTTCGGGGCCTTCTTGACAATTCTCGGGACACTCTGTGTCCATCCTAAACTGTTGTTTTCTACTTTGATCTACCCATTCAACATGGTACAACAGAGGTTTCTCTCTTCGTCAGGACATTCCAGTGTAGACATCCACTTGACTGTCTCGTATTCCAAAGCCACATGAGAGATATGTGGGAAGACGATCAGGATGCAGGGACACCAGCAGAAAATAGAAGACACGCGGAAATGTTGTCGATGTAGACAAATGAAGAGGCTGAAGAAAAAGCCGACAAAGTTTGTATGAACAGGTGCACAAACAAATTCTTGGTTCTGAAGAATTGATGTGCACCGGTACGGGTGGCTGCGCTTTGCTGTTTCTGTGTGTGACTTACCGCCTGTCTCAAAATGCTGTGTGCGGCTGGTTGCCTCAAAAATAGACCGGGCTTGTATTTTTAGCAAAATATAGAGTCATTTCTCGGCCACTTCTGAAATGGGCTGTGCTGTACTTGGTGGATTTTCAGTGATTATCCAAAGTAGCCATGATGGGTCTCGTCAAAAAAGTCATACCCAATAAAAGGGCTCACCAGGAAGAAATTTTGCAGCTCATCATCAGTTTTTATCTCAGTTGATAGCATCTATGATTGTGAACATCATAGTGTGTCCTCTCCTTGCTTGTATCCACATATTTATTTTAAGTTCCACCTCTTATCACGAATAGCCCACTCTCATCTCGATCCATCCTTCTTTCCCACTCTGCTCGAGTTTGCTCTCAGTGCTCAATATGCCAAATACTTTTCTTATCAGTAACGGTACTCGCTTTCCTCCCTCATCCAACTCTTCAACCGACTCTCCTCATCAACTCATTCCTTGAGAGTGACGTGAACTTCGCAAATTGGTGTCAGCACTTTCCCCATCGACGTCTGTTTTCCTCTTGCTCGTTTTTGTCAGAAATTATTAACAATATTTAACATTTCCCCCCTTCTCACTTGTTCTCGGTCTCTCGTCAGCTCTAATTTATTAACACGAGACCACGCATCACTCCTTCTCTGTGCCCTCTCTCTGCAACTCTCCCTCCATCTCTATGGTTATACAATCAGAAATTAAATTGCCTGGACCTTGGTTAGATAAGTGTGGCTATGAAGCCAGCCGAGTGGTAATTAGATGGTAAATTGGGGACATTAATGTTAGGAAGGCTGCCTGCTGTTTCTCTCTGCATTATCACAGCCCAGACACACCTTCAAACAATTACATTTACTATGACCTTTAGCCAAAGAACCAATGCTTTGTGTGTGTGTGTGTGTGTGTGTTTAATGCCCTTATCTGCCACATGGCACTGTATCTTGCAATACAACAAAAAAAGAAAAAAAAAAGGCATGCTTGCCAAACTAGGCTGTGAGTCTTATAACTTAACTGGATTTTTACAGTATTCAAATATGATTTCCAAATGTGAGTTACTATTCCATTTTCCTGTGGCAAAAAGCCAGTCAATGTACTATTGAACTGGCTTTCGTTTGCATTGATCTATAGGTGCACTGCATCATATTGAGAGGTGTTTTGGACGATTTTGCCACATGAGAGGGTCAAAATATTCCACACACCTTTTCAGTTAATCAAAAATACCAGTTCATATTATTGGTCCAATAGGGTATAACAGACAATGGTTTTAACTTCAGTTTGATTCCTATCCAGATAGATACATTAGTTTTTTTTCTTCTCAGCTCAGGGACTTGAAGTTTTACGACACCTGGCAAAAAATACGGAATCACCAGTCTTGGAGGTTGTTTAAATTTGTTAAAAAAAAAAAGCAGATGACAGACATGCCACAAAAGTAAGGTCATTTCAACTTTCTGGTTTCAAGAAATCAAGAAAAAAAATGGTAACTAAACTAACATTACATTAGATCTGCTCTTTAGTTTGCACTTCAACATGAGCCATAGTCAGCTGTGTCTAAAATCTGGACCAAGTACAAACAACATGGAACCGTTGTTAATGGCAAGCATACTGATAGCCCAAGGCAGACGTCAAGATAGAAAAGTTAAAGAAATATGTTTTGAGAACAGAAAATGCACAGCAGAACAAATGACTAGCAAAGAGAAGGAAACTTGGGTCAATTTCTGTGACTCAATAAGAAAGCTCAGAAAGGAAAACAGATTTACTTTCAAGAAAAGCTAAATGAAAGCCATCATTGTCCTAAAATGTCACATTTAGCGAGGCGATAGGTAGGATGACCCCAAAAAAGCAGGGAGGCAGGGAGGAGAAGGGTGGACTGATCAAGATGTATTTATTCCAAAAAAAAATACAAACAGGAGTACTCTGAAAAAAACGAACTGAAGTACTGTTGAAATGCTGAAAAAATCACAAGAAACCAAAGTAGCAAAACAAAACGTGACAGGCACACACAACAATCCAACAAAGACTGACAGAACGCAGAGAACTAAATACAAGCAAGGTGACGAGACAACGAGAAACACCTGGACAGGACACAAAGGGTTGAGGGAGCTGATTGGTTCAACACAAGTGACACTGATGAGCAGAACAAAACCAAATGTAACCTAAACCAAAACATAACATAAACAGAAAAAATGACTACAATGGGCTATGGGAAAGTAATCTTGGACTGTGGATGACTGGATAAAAGTCGAATTCAGTGATGAAACACAATCTATTGGGCAAGGTGATGAAGCTTTTGTTTGGTGCTGTTCCAATGAATACTGAAGAAAACATCCACATTTCTACTGTCATTGATGATACAAGCCTGTGTGACAGGTAAAGGCACTGTGGAGGAGAATGACACACGGTCATGGCCTTCAAATCATCTGGATCTCTATCCAATTGACAATCTTAGGTGGAAGTTGAAGAAAAGGTCCATGACAAGGATCCAACCTGCAAAGGTGATCTGACAAAAGGAATCAGAGAAAGTTGGAAATAGACTGATGAAGAATACTGTTGATCACTCAGGTTCATGTCTCTGAGACTGCAGGCTGTTATAAAAAGCATTTTTTCGTTGTTTATTTCATGATTCCATTTTTTTTTTCTTCAAAACTGAGTGATTCTATATATTTTCTCTATGATTGGTCTACACCAATAACTGTTGCTGTGTACCATATTTTTCCCCATTTCATGTTTCTTGAAGCCAGAAAGTTGCCATTCGAAGTGACTTTCGGTGTCATGTCTGTAATATGCTTTTTTTCCCTTCTTTTTTTATACCTACAGAATTAATCAATTAACATCCTCAGAGACTGCTGATTGCATCATTTTTTGCCAGGGGTTGGTCGCATGCATTGCATGATTTTACTTTCAGCAAGTCCATCCATCCATTTTACGATCCGCTATATCCTCACAAGGGTTGCGGGAGGTGCTGGAGCCGATCCCAATTGCAGGGCACACAGAGACGAACAACCATCCACGCCCACACTCACACCTTGAGACAATTTAGAGTGTTCAATCAGCCTGCCATGCATGCTTTTGGAATGTGGGAGGAAACCGGAGTATTTGGAGAAAACCCACGCAGGCCCGGAGAGAACATGCAAACTCCACACAGGGAGGCCAGAGCGGGGATTGAACTGGTACCTCTGCACTGTGAGGTCTACACGCTAACCACTGGACCACCAGGCTGCCCACAAATATTGTTTTTAGACATATCTCAAAGGTCATCTGGAGCCTAACCAAGCTGCTGTGGGGAAAGAGGCCGGATGCACCGGATTGTTCACCCGTCAATTGCAGGGCACATATAGACAAAATAAGCCTTTAATTAGTAAAGCCCTTTGTTTCAGCTGCAGCTTTGGTTGAAAGCGCTGTATAAATAAAGATTTATGTAATGTATGTAATTATGGAACCTAACATGCATGCTAATGTCATGTTGTTCTTGTGTATCTCAAGCAGGTGGCAGAGGAGGGTCTTTCCTCCGGATCGCACACCTGTTGCTCATGTAATCAAGCCAACCATTTTAGGAGTTCCCTGTCTTCACCTCTCTGTCGGAAAATTCACCTTGCTCACAGCTCTGCTTCGAAGACACACATTTTTCTCGACGTCCCAAGCTTTCTTGTTCTCAGTTTTCTGGTTCCACCAAGTTGTCTTCGCTTCCCTCCCTATGTTGTTTTTCGTTGTTATTAGTCAAGCTATTTCCGATTAGATTTTATTCCTTGCCTTTGCAGGCTTTTTTGGTTCACTCATATTCTGGTGTTGTACCAGTGACTTTTGTTATACTTTGTCGATCTTGTCACCTGTTTTTTCTGGAACAAATATATTTATTTCATTTTTTCCAAGTTCACATTTCTGAATGGAAGCAGCAAACACACATGCTCTTTACTTCTCCAGATTGCTACCCTTGTATTGTTTGGCACGGTTAGCTGGTTAGCACGTCCGTCTCACAATGCAGAGGTGCGGGGTTCGGCCATCCAGTGTGGAGTTTGCATGTTCTCACTGTGCCTGCGTGGGTTTTCTCTGTGCACTCCGGTTTCCTCCCACATTTCAAAAACGTGCATGGCAGGCTGATTGAACACTCCAAATTGTCCTTAGGTGCAGGTGTGAGTGCGGATGGCTGTTTGTCTGTGTCTGTGTGCCCTGCGATTGGCTGGCAGCCAGTTCAGGGTGTCTTCCGCCTAGTGTGTGAAGACTGCTCTGATAAGCCCCAGCATGCCCGCGACCTTCGTAAGGATAAACAGATCTGTTCATGGAAGGATGAACAGATCTGGAATGAAAATACTTGAACTTGTTCTCTCGTCCAGCTGTCTTGAATCTGTGATGTAACCAAAAATGGATCCCGGGACAGCTTTTGTCGGCTCGCAATTGTCAGAGGAAATAAAATATTTTTGTAGTACTTTAAATCCTTTCTTAAATGTAGGGATGATTCATAAAATGTGCCAACATCAAAGTATACACAGTCAATTCTATTATTGTTTTGGAAACAATTTTTTGAAAAAAAAATCACATTTATTAAAAATCTAAAATGTTCTAATTTGGAATATATTAGCCACATAATTCTAAGAGGAAACTTCAGGTTTTCGAACAAAATTTGTTAAGGTGTATTCATTTATAATTAGCACTGTAACTTAAGTGTTAGCTCATTTTCTGGAATGAGTTAAGTAATGCACTCCTGAAGCTGGTCGACGAAGCCTCAAGATAAAATACAAGTTTCACGGTATTAAAGCGATACATCCTTATTTCCATGTAGTTGTTCCTTCGTTCCTTTTTGACAAGTTAAATTTCAAATTGTCATAAAGGAACCCACATAAACATTCAGGCACAGACACTTTTGTGTGCATGAGTGTGTGTATACGGGTGGAAACGTTCCAATCACGAAGGAATTGTTCATGTGAAAGTAAATCAACAGTGGCATTGTCATTTTTAATAAAACCAACCATATTTTTTGCTGTCTTTTGTACTTTAGCTTTTGTACTTTTTTGTTGTTGTTAATTTATGAGCAAGTCATTCTTCTTCATTGTTTACATCTTTATTCTGCACGCTGGTGGGTCTGCTAGACTGGAGACAGGGGAAGTGGATTTGGCTATTGAGACGTGACAACATTTAACAGCGCTGAGGAACCACAGATAGGAGACCCAAAAGTACGCGGCACAGATTAATGGCCTTTCCATTCCTTTCAATGAGAAAAGACCAGTTGAGATACAAGGGTTTTGAGTTATGTGCGTGGTTATGGAACAAATTTAACTTGTATCACAAAGCACCACTGAATATAAAATCACGTTTTAATAAATAGCGCAGTGCAGTTCGACATAATTGTAAATGACACCCATAATAACAAACTTTGTTTCTGTGCATGAATACATGTCAGACAGTGTAAATCGGGGGTCCCCAAGTCGGGTCCTTAAGAGCCCCTAGCCGGCTTATTTTAGATGTCTCCCTCCTCCACACACCCGATTCAAATGATCTGATAATCAACAAGCTTTACAGAAGCCTGATAATGTTCCTCGGGCATGTTGGAGGAAGGAGACATCGAAAACAGGCTGGTTAGGGGCTCTCAAGGACCAGACTTGGGTACTCTGGTGTCAGTTGTACTGGATCTCATTACTTTCTTGTGGCTAGTGTACTCTCAATGTCATACTCGATTTTAGTGTAGGTGCCCTCCTTTCTCTCCTACTTGCTCCCTACAACCTTCATACTTGTACTTAATATTTATGTAAAGTAGTCTAAGTAGTAGCAGCCCTTTCGAGGAGTGTCGTAATTGACTGGCATCGCGAGCCATTTTGAGTCGAACAGGTTAATAGAGTGGAAATACGGACCTTGCTATTCGCACTGACGCACAACACCCAGCACTTGTGTGTCACCAACCAAGCACGACGAGGTTTCCAAGTAAGCTATTTATTTTATCTGACCTTTCACGCTTTGGTGCCATGCAGTCTATTTCACCTGTCGACAAAAACACTATCATCTTTTCTTTACGCCAAACCTACGCACAGTCCCAGTATATTCACACACACACATGCACATCCACGTCCTGACTAAATAATCAGTGTTCTGCTTGGCTGCATGCCCTGGTTCCGACTAGCTGATTCAGAATGTTAAACACTTGTATCCAACAGCCCGATTAACTCTTTCTCTGATTGTTTACCTGTCTGAACCGGTCATGTCGGGATTTGTTAGTGCCGGCTGTATAGCTCCTGCTTGGATTGATTTCTATTGCCAGAATCACTCTGATCTGGATTGATTATACCTGTCACTGGTGATCACACCAGCCATGGAGAATGTTGCCTAATTGTATTTGTCCAGATGATGAAGTAGCTCTGCTGCAGACATGAAAGGACTTCGGGGCGCTGGGCGAACTTCTCAATCGGTTGGCTGTTGTGCCGGAGGACACAGAAAAGCATTTGGAGTGGACTAATGTGATTGATATCCACTGTGACTCCGATGTTCAGTTTGCAGCTCACGTTATGAGTCGATGTACTGGTATATTCCGTATGGTACAATGCACATCAATGCACACCCCATAAAATATATTATTGACCTTGAAACTATATTAAGACTTCCTTGGTTTATGAGGGAGATATGTTCCTTCGCCAGCTGTAAACCAAGGACAACCTGTACCCCTAAAGTTACAGTGAAGGTATCCAATCTGCCTCGCTGATCCCTCTGCTCTGGTGTACATTGTCGCGAGACCCTTCAGGGGACACAGAAGATTAGGTGTCCCCAAATAAAATGTTAATGCCCATTCAGTTTTGGTCACTTCAATCATGCCATGCTTCGGCGTGATTACCACATCCAGCACTGGCCTGCATTCAATTTGCATCACACTTCTTGGTGCTTCGGGACGTTTAAATGTGTAATTTGCCTGACTTTGTGGATCTTTGTGGATTCGCTCAGGATATTTCTATTCTGCTTGGTGGCAGTTATTATGACTAACTGGCAGGAGGGAAAAATCACATTGATCACATGGTCCATCATGGCATGCCATGGGAGGAACAGGGCATTTCGTCTGGTCTCAAAGTGCTCTTATAACCCCTCAAACAAGGCTGCAGGCTCCTTGGTGTTTCGATGATGTTTATTGTGTATTGTAGGCCATAATTCTAAACTCTAATTCAAACACACACAGCACCAATTGTTTTATTGGCCAATTTTGTTTCTTCAAAGTTCAAATGTGTGTTTCTCAGCTGTGAAAATTGCAGTCATTGGTTACAATGTTTGTCAAGATTGTCTCTCCTCCATGGCTAATTATCTGTTCAAGATCAAAACAAATTTGCTTTGTCATTTGTTGTTCCTGACAGGCAAGTGGTTTAGGTGCGACTTGATGTAATTGTCTTTCGCCTCAGGCTACTGCACATGATGAGCACCAGCCAGGCTTATCGGGCCATACACAGATCATACTGATGCAGACAGACCCCGCAGGCAGGACTGGTGTATCTCACAGAGGATCAAATCCTGAAATCAGGGCAGGAGAAGAAGTGAATTAGGAGGCACACGACAGAGTCTAAGAACAGAGCATGAGCAGGAAGAGAAGGGCAGGATTAAATGTTTGAGATAGTAGGATGGAGAAGAAAAGCGCATGGCGTTATTTTTCACATTTGATACTGCGTATCGAAATTTCCCTATGTCTCGTACTACGAAGTCGGGCTGGGCAATTAACCAGTTAAAGAGATATAAGTATTGTTTTGTTGTGCCCCCTCCCCCATAGTGGCTTGCATAGCTTACTGACGTGTACTGATTAGTCTAGAGGCAGAGCTGAGAACTGAGAGAAGCTAGTTTTCGAAAACTGCACCGTTTTGTCAGTCATTTGCTTCTGGTTTGCAGAATCAGACAAGTGCACAGCAGCTCAGTTTTGGACATGAAGCCAGAACACCAAGAAGGTAATTAATATATGTTCACAATCATGCCATATAGACGCAAAATGGGACTCTCTCAATTTAAAACTCCAGAATTTTTATCTGAGACTTTTAGAAGCAATGAAAAGTCAAAGTGGGTCAATAAGTCCTCTCTGCTATTCGTCCAACGGCTCCAGTGTCTTACATATGTGACGGTCATGTTGATATCTTGCTTATTACCAATCTGTCCGACTGAAACATTTTTTGCTGTACAAATGGATGCATGTACAGAATGTGCTCAAGACAGGTTTAAGGCTTTTGAAATACAGTACTGTAATAATAATAATAATAATAATAATTGTGACTTTAGGTAAAGCATTATACAAATTTGGCAAGTCTTGATCATTCTTTAGCGTCTTTGTTCTATTAATTACTTCACTAGAGCCATTTCTGTTGATGCCACAAGTACTGGAAGTACAAATACTCAGATTATTATTATCTATACGATTATTATTATCGACTAGTATTGCCTTTGTATATGAAATACAGGATTACAGTACAACCACAAATTACCTACAGTACACAGAATAATACCCTTCTACCACTATCACAATATCCGTACATTATTTCACTCCCAACTGGCCGCATGCATATTAGTTCAACTACGACCACGCTATCTCTTCATAATAAACACCACTGCTACTAAACTACAATGACACAATGATGATAATGACAACAACCATAACAATAATAATTATAATAATAATAATAATAATTTCCCTTCAATTTGCTGGCAACCAGTTGATGGTGTATGACGCCTACTGCCCAAGTCAGCTGGGAAGGACTCTAGCATGCCCATGACCCTCGTGAGGATACATGGTTTGGGTAATAATAATAATAATAATTATGATTATTATTATTATAGTCGCTGATGGTGTAATGGTACACTTGCCTGCCTTCGTGGGATGCCTGCTTCGTGGAATCCTTTCACACTCAGTGAAGGTGTGAATGTGGATTTGAATGGTTGTTTGTCCCTATATGTGCCCTGCGACTGCCCGGCGACCAGTTCAAAGTGTAGTCAGATTTTCGCCCGAAGTCAGCAGGGATAAGCTCCAGCAAGCGACCCTGTTCAGGATAAGTGGTGTTGAAAATGGATGGATCAATCATAATAATAATAATAATAATAATAATAATAAACGGTATATTCAATTTGGAAGAGCCTTTTGAGACCCTAAAAGACACTGTACATCAATAAACAACATTTAAAACAAAATTATACAGAAGAAAATTAGAATTGAAAGGAGGAAGAAGAAAAAAAAAGAAGAAGAGGAATGGTAAAAACAGGGCCATCACAATGAGTAGACAATCTTAAATCGGTGAGTTTTGAGTTTCAATTTGAAGGAGGTCAGTGAGTTGCAGAGGGCAGGTGAGAGAGTTCCAAAGCTGGGGAGAAGAGCGGTTGTTGACTCTGCTCCCTATGGTGCCGAGATGTACAGGTGGAATAGTCAGGTGAAGGGAGGAGGAGGATCTGAGGGCGTGGACTGGAGTGGTGATTTGCAGGAGATCAAACAGGTATGGAATGGCAAGGTTATGAATGGCTTTGAAGCTCAGAAGTAGCAGCTTAAATTGAAGTTGCTGGAGAACAGGGGTAATGGGTTGGGAGGAGGGTGTTCTTGTGATGACACGTGCAGCTGAGTTCTGGACCAGTTGAAGCTTATGGAGGGACTCGAGAGAGAGCCCAAAGAGAAGAGAGTAGTCGTCAAGACGGGAGGTGACAAGGCTATTGACAAGGATAGAAGCTGTTGAGGAGAAAGGGAGGCATAGTCGACTGAGTTTGTGCAAGGGGAAGTAGGCTGACTGGGTTATGTTATTGATATGTCTCTTGCTGTTCAGGATCACACCCAGAGTCTTGACCTGAGGGGAAGGGCAAACTAAGGAGTGGCCAACAGAAATGGAAAAGAATGCCAACTTTGGATAAAATAATGTTCTACAAAACCGAAGAACTTCTGTTTTGTGCCGTCAAGCTTCATGAAGCGATAGGTGAACCAGGAGTTAATTTCAGATAGGTGCGGGAGTGAAATTCTGGGTTTGCTGGAGAAACAGAGATTGGTGTCATCCGCAAAGCAATGAGAGAAGATATTAAATTTTGGGAAAATGGTACCAAAGGGAGGATATAAATAATGAATAATGGGGCCCCAGGACAGAGCTTTGGGGCCCACCTGAATGGACTGGATGGGACTTGGATGAAAAATACTCAAGCTCGATGAACTGAGTGTGGTCTTTGAGGTACGAATGGAAGCAGTAAGCTGGTGTGGATGATGCCATTGGAAGAGAGTCTATTGAGGAGCATGGTGTGTGAGATTGGGTACATTGAACTCAGGTGCAGTGAAGCGATCAAAGGTCATTTTTAGTAGAACTGTTTCAGTACTATGGAAGGGACAGAAACCAGATTGAAAAGGCTTGTGTGTCTACTGTGTTTGTGTGTCTACTGTGTGTGTGTGTGTGTGTGTGTGTGTGTGTGTGTGTGTGTGTGTGTACACAGTCAAACCTCGTTTTTCGTCCATAATCCGTTCCAGAAGGCTGTTCGAAAACTGAAATTGTTCGAAAACCGAAACATTTTAAAATTAAAATGTTTATTGAACACGTCTGCTCGTTTGTTTGTCATCCGAGGCATAAAAAACTCAACATTTTTGGTCGAAAACCGAATTGGACGAGAACCGAGACGTTCGAAAACCGAGGTTTGACTGTGTGTGTGTATATATATATATATATATATATATATATATATATATATATATATATATATATAATATATATATGTATGTGTGTATGTATGTATGTATGTATGTGTGTATGTGTGTGTGTCAGAGATTTTCACTCGGACAGTTAACAAAGGCTCGACGCAGGAACAGATCGACTTTCACTGCCGGCAGGAGGTGCAGTTCTCCATGAAGCCACTCAGTGTGCGCTCCCCACTGTCACCTGACCTCTGCAACCTCGGCCGGCCCTTTTATTGACTGTATATGCAAATTACAAGGAACATATCAGAACAACACTCCCATCTTCATTAACATGTTGCACACCTGGGCGGCCCAATTGGGTCGCCCCTCAGTGGATCCCCAAAGACAAAGCATTCCCATGGAGTCAGCACCAACATCCATAAACTAACAGACACGTAGACATTTTAACGAGCGGTGCCTACCCTGAATTGATATGCCGGAAACCTGGCTCGTGACCGTTTGTCGTTATGGAGCGTTATGGAGCGTACAAGCACTTCCTTTCCAAGTTGTCGGTTAACAGGCGCCAGCGTGCCTACTAGTGAGGGTTAAATATTTCTCTCTGAGATGAGGAGCGCATGGTCAGACACCATGCGCTCGGGTCCCTTGACCTCAAATTGACCCCTGATTCTCTGTGCTTCTAATGTGTGCAAAATGTTCTGAACACAAGTACTTGGAGGTCAATCAAGCATGTAACAAGATGAAACTTTAAAACATGACAACATTGTATTTTCTATTCTAACAGTGTGTGTGTAGGTCCTCCTCCTAATTTAGTCGACCAATCAGTGCAGGGCAGATTAACCTAATTCGTAATTAGTTGATTAGTTTCCGGTGTGGCACCCCCTGCTGCATTTAGTTGGGGTTGGTGTCTTGTGTTTTGATTTGTGTTTAGTCAGTACCTGGGGCTGGCTGTCCCGTGTGTGGTGTCTTGTTGTGCTTGCCAGACCAAATCTTTCGTGTGTCTTTTGGTACCACTGCCTTGTGGTTAATGTAACAAATGAGTTCTTCGCCATGGCCATCATCCATTGCTTCGTTTCTCCATTTCATGCATTCGTGTGTTTGGGAACTTCGCCATGACTAGTTTTGGTTCATTCATTTTGCCACTAATTTATTGGGGCTGCACTAAGGCAGCTGGATTCGAAAGTGTTGACTCCAACTTTGTCTTGATGTGACGTGTGTTCCCCCAGTTCAGCAACCTCTCTGCCTTGCTCTTCCCCCCATCACGGGCCACTTCGTGGCAATTTTGAATGGATATGGAAATCACATCTTTCAACTTTCATCAAGATGCTTTCAGCAGTCTCTTGAAAACCTATGGCTGAATGACAGATTGTTTTTTTGAATCATTGTTTTTTAATTTGGTTCTTATTTAATGCTTGATTGCTTTTTTTGGCTGCTCTTAAACCAATGACCAAAGGCAGCCTGACTAGTCAAGCCCCTTGAGGGTTTTTTTGCGGTTTCCCTGGGAAGATTCTGTATTTTTGTTGTTGTTATATTCAATGTGTTACATGTACAGTTGTTTTTGTTGTGTTCATATGTTTTTTTTTAATATGTTCCTAAAAATAAATGAAAATTTGGCATCTGCCACCCTGGAAACCCGCTCATTCTGCAGTCCTACTGCCACCCGAATCACCACCAACTACTCGAATTCTTTAACCTTCCGTGTGAGATAATTATGTTGCCAGCATAACCATAAGCCAATTGCTTGGTAATTTACATTCCCATCTCGCTATTCTTTCTTTCTGTCCTTATTCTTCTTTGCTATATTATTTGTTTGTTGCTATCCTTGTTATTTCTTCTCCCATTGACCTACGAGCCAATTCTGAAATATGCTCTTCTCAACTCCCATCTTATTTCGTATATTCTTTTTTTGTTTCTCTCCCCACTGCTCCATTTACCCTCACCTCATCCTCAATTTTGCACTCTTCTCTCCCTCCTTTCACCTGGGGTTTACTCTAAATGTGGTGACGGCAAAGAAGAAGGGAGAGAGGAAGTAGGAGGAAAGATGAGGAGAAGGAAGTGTGTATAATTGGCTTTTTAAGGTGTGACAGAGTGAGGGGAGGAGATGGGGGCAAGTGTGAGTGTGAGCATGTGTGTTTGTGTGCTGGAAAGCAATGAAATAGTATTTAAGGTTGAAATAGGAAGGTGCGTATTTATGTGCTTGTGTTGTGTTAGCCAGAGAGGGGATGTGTGTAAAGTGTGGCAGTGGATGCAGGAGCAGCAAGGACAAACCTGCTTTGTGTGTGTGTGTGTGTGTGTGTGTGTGTGTGTGTGTGTGTGTGTGTGTGTGTGTGTTTTTGTAGAGAAGGAGGGAGAGAGTAGATGAGGCTTATAATTGGGCAGATTTGCCTCCGACTGAGATAATACCCCCTGGGGAAGGAAGACAGAGGGACTAAAGGGAGAGGGATGAAGATGTGGAGGAAGAGCAGAGCTGAAAAAAAGATGGGGAAAATATAGAGGGAAGCTCGGCTGAGCTAGGAAAAAGGAAATGGGAGGCAGAGAGGTGAATAGGGAATATACGGAGTAAGGATGTATATAGGAAAGAAGTCAGAGAGAAAAATTTGGAGGTTAAAGTGAGAAACAATAATGGAAGACTGACAGTTTAGGAGAAGCTTCCAAGGCAAACAAACAACCTTCATTTGCCGGGCAAAGTGACTGTCTTTGGAGAAACATTATCAAAGGCAAGACTCGGAATAATGTATTTATTTGCTTATTTAGTTATTTAAAATCATTGACTTGATTTTAGGAGCAATTTATTAATTTTGAGTCACTTTTTGGTTGTTAGTTTAATCCCAGGAACCTGAAACAAGACTTTTATTCAACAATAAAAATATGACCACATACCATTTAGAGTTGCAGCTATTGAATATGTTAGTATTTAATATTTAATCAAAATTCGATGGAATAATTGTGTATTTGAATTGGTTCATAAAAAACAACCAATTGGCTTTTTTTCTACAGTTCTACAGTTTTCATTTGATAAATTCACACTGCATATGCATTTTTTATTCTCTAGCATCATTTTCAGTTGGGCAATTTCAAACAAATATACATTAAACTGAGCATTTATTGCATCAAAACCATAAGACATTAATTTTTAAAAAGCCTTTCCAAATGTAGTTTCTTCATCATGCAACCAACTTTTATTTTGGTGAGCACAGATGCTGCATACATTTATGGAAACTTAAGCATTATCTATCAATTACGATAACTATTAAGATTTTTCTCTCTTTTTATGCAGGGTTCTCAAAAGTCTTAAAAACATGGAATTCATGAATTTTGAAATAATACTTTAAAAAGTCTTGAATTTTGGTATCTAGGCCTTAACGTGTCCGATGTATGTAACTTCTTTGTCTTCTATAGCTCCTCTAAAGTGTCATTTGTCATTTTGATTAAATCACATTGAATCATTGAGAACTCAATACAGCCCCGGGTCACAGTCAGTGGTCAAAAGTTATTATTATTATTATTATTTTTACATCTAGCCTGGGCTTGAAGACCTCTGTCTTGACCGTGACGGGATTCCGTCATTTGGGAAGAAAACAGGCCTGCAAACTTTGACAGTGAAGTTGTTCCTCCACTCATTTTGTATAAAATGTTGGGCACAGTTACATGCACTGTCGTTGTCGCACCCTATCACAATAAAGCTGTCCTGACCGCTGGGATAAAGTAGAGACTTAGATTTTGGAGGTGCCGTAGGAAGTATTAAGTGCATGTGTCTTACAATCATAATGCATATGGAAGGCGGGAGGGGACATGGGACAATTTACTTTTTAGCTAGCGGCTCAAACGAAACTGATTCAGCAATTATGGACACACTTTTTGGAGGAAGCTTCCACATTGGGAAACATCGACTCTGGAGTAAAAAATAGATAGATATGGGCGTGGCTTGATGAGCAAGTAGAAAATGGCCTGCCTTACAAATCATGGTGTAACAAAAAATAAGATAAACAGCAAGGCACGTGCATGTATATGTACATGCATATATATAAAAAAATAATAAAATCAGTATGGTACGTTAAAAATCTCATTTTTGGCCACCAATCAGAAACTACACACAAGGCTGCAGTTCGTTTTCTTGGGCACACCTCATGCCCAGCTACAACAACGAATGCCCAGGCATTAATGGCTGACCATGCCTGCGACCTGAAAGCACGAGTGTGCGTTTGCTTAGCGGAGCCTAACCAGGTCACATCTGTTAATGGCGATAACCCATATTGATAATAATATTGATAAGAATGCTCTGTCAAGACTATCCATACCCAATACCACGTGTCAAATCTTTGCACCCATGGCCTACCTTCAAACTAAAAAGCTGAACTTGCCTCAAAACTGCAAAGTGTACAGTTCTCCTTGCGACTACTATTACTACTAATAACAATCATAATAATAACCAGCAATCTCAAAGTGCGACAGATTAAACTATATGGCATTAATGAGGCAACAAATGTGGACCGCTTTCTGAAAGTCATCTTCAAATTTTCTTGAAACACTTTTTATTACAAGTCACTAATGGTGTCGTGGTACACTCGACAGACTTGTGCGCAATGGATGCATGGGTGCCTTATATCATGGGTAGGCAATCCCAGTCCTGGAGGGCCGCTATCCTGCATGTTTTCCAACTGTCCCTGTTGCAACACACCTGATTAAAATGAAAAGGTTCAATATCCGGCTTCCGCAGAGCTTGATGATGATCTGATCATTAGAATCAGGTGTGTTGCAACAGGGAGAGTAGGAAAACATGCAGGTTAACGGCCCTCCTGCACTGGGATTGTCCCCCCCCCCCCACCCCCTTATGTTATATCAACAAATGCAGATTCTAGTATCAATATTTTTCAGTTCTAGAGAGCCTTGTACCCATTAAAATTCAACAGAATACACCAAATGTTGGCTTTAAAAACAAATTGGAGAAAAGACCCCCTTATTATTTGCACGGTTTACTGCCTCCATTACATAGTTTTTTTTGCCTTGATATTTTGTGCTTGAAAATATCTCCCCGTTTGACAATAGAGGGGTGACTCAAAAGAGAATAAGCCAAAATCATCACTTGATATTTAAAAACAAAAAACCATGGGAAACTTTAGCTTGGACACATGTGTTGTATATATTCCTTCAACTTTTTATTTCACATTTTACAAGTCCTCAATGAGGCCCCCACCGGCAGCATGGACAACATCAAGACAATATGAGGATTCCTTCCCAATACACCTGATATATTGTGGTCCACTGTGTTGATTGCAGCCTTTATGCGATCTTTAATGTAATCAATATTTGCTGCAAGTGGTAAACTTTATGTTAATTGTTTTGTTAAGCGCTTTGTTATAGCTGCGTGTTGTGAAAGCGCTATATAAATCAGGATGTATTGAAATGTATATAAAAAGTTCTCCTTCAAATCTATATAATTTTTGCTTTAACCACTAAGCTAGCCACACATTATATACTTGAGATATGAGGAAATATAAATTCAACAAAGCTTGGTTGAGTAAAAAGTCATTTCACCTTTGGCGAAAAACCAGTGGATCGCAATGTGTTTGAGGCTTTGTGGATCATATGTAAAGAAAATAATTCAGCCTGGTAAAATGGGCATGAAAATGCTATAGAGTCCCATAATGCCGAGTCATTGAAGCACATAACCTTGATGAGTGGTAAGGAACAAACTCCCTCCGTCGCCACTGTTTTTCAATCTGTCTGTTTAAGCTATCCACCTACTCACAAGCCTGAAGAGGCAGCAAGCTACTGAAAACGAAGCGACAGCAGCAAACTAGCTGCTAGTGCTGCTCCATTCCACCCCAGCTTCGATGACTAGTGGATCTCTAGCTAAGGAGCTAACGGTTCGTGTTCTGAATTGTATTTATTCATTGTTGTGTTACAATTTCCATTGTTTATTTTTCAAGAGTCGCCATACTTGTCACGGTTGATTTTTTTGGGACCAACTGATGGCTCTGTAGGGCTCATCCTACAGCGGTACACCTGTTGGTCATTATATCATTAGTAGGTTTTCTGTTAAAAGGACTCCCGGCCCGACCACTCGGTGTCGGGTCGCTGTTGCTGTTGCTGCCGTTTGCTGCTGGTTGCTGTCGTTTGCTGCTGGTTGCTGGTGAGCAACCTCCAACTGGCTCCCAAAGCGGCCCCTAAAGCCGCAGCGACCCGGGTACCTGCAGACCCAGTTGTCGGCTGTAGATCAGGAACTGTTCGTAGCCTGAAGGAACGCCCAACACCGCTTGGAGGTCGTTCCCGAGTTGGGCTGCTGCTGCTGTTGTTGTTGTTGTTAAGTCACCCAGGGCGCCTCAGGATAATCCTGAGTAGCGCTAGACCGATATTCGGGAGGCTTCTGAGGTCACTGGAGTTGTTCACCAGCTGACGATGATGCCGTTCCGTTGAGGACAGGAGTAAAAGTTGGAAGAGTGGGAAATGGCCAGCTTAATTAAGGTGCGGGACATGGTGTGTCCGGCGCTGGTAAGAGGTTGAGTTGGGATAAGATGGGGGTGGTAAGACTGCGCTTTTGGACAGGTTTGTGGAATAAAATTCTCCTATCGTCGGTAGTAGCGAGATGGGCCCAGTCATCTGCCTTTTTTGGTTTTTAAAACGGGAAGTAAGATGGGGGAGATTGGCTTTGAAGAGGACGGCTTCAGTCGGAGTTGAGCGGACCTGCCCTGTAATGGCTCTGGCTGCTTGCAGTTGGCAGCGTTCAAGCTTGTTGGTGTTGGTTGCCGAGAGCCAGGGTGTCCATGCTGGGGCAGCATATTCGGCGACACTCCTCATGGTTGCTATGTACACAGACTCGAGATCGGACGGGTGCCAGCCCCAGGAGGAGCCTGAGAGCTTGTAGAGGAGGTTGGTCTGATGTTGGATAGTCTGTGAGACACAGCGTACATGCGCGTTGAAGGTAAGCTGTCTATCATATTTCAGCCCGTGGAAGGTTGGGGTGGAGTTTGTAGTGAGAAGGATGTCCCCAAGATAAATCTTTGGCTTCCATGAGGATTCTGCTGCATCCATGGTGAAGAAGGCTACCTCCGACTTTAGATGAGTTGAGAGTGAGACGGGCATCATCACTCCAATTTGCCACTTTGTCTACTTCAGACTGCAGTCTCTTCACTGCTTCCTCCTTGTTTCGATCGCTACAAACGAGTGCCAGATCATCTGCATAGGCAGAGACAAGCGTGGTGGGTTCAAATGAGCTCAGGGGATCGTTGATGTAGTGTTAGGTTAATGCTGGTAATCTGACATTAAGAACAGATCAGGAACAGGAAGACTCTGGAGGCAGGCATGGTTGTCTGTCTTGCAAGAGAGAGCGCTCAAACATGTCTCGGTTCACAATCTCGGAGCAGTTCTCCAGCTGGCTCTGCCATGTAAACCATTACAGGTTCCGGGGCAACTCTGAAGAGACCGCGTTTATCTCCTTGCATTTATTGGAAGGATGTCCCTGATACACAATCTTCTAACGGGTGTGGGGAGTATTTTCACATTCCACAACAGTTTCAGTAAAGGAGAGTTTCAATGAGAACACACGGTTCATTCCTGAGGTGATCAGACATCTTCTGCTGGACGTCGGTGGTCCGCGAACACAGCTTGGGATGTCCCTCACAACGTGTCCTGGGGTTGATGTTACCTTCTCACAAGCAACAGTTCATTTCATCAGAAGCCGTCAACTTAACAAAAGGATATTATCTTAAAAGCTAGAACAGGAGCAGCCTGAGCTCTCCCAGTCCGACAAGTCTCCCATTATCAACCTACCCCATTTTCTATGAGGTATTTGTGAGGTTTCACTCTGAAACAGGTTTTAAAGTTACACAGAGAGTAAATATGGGATAACAGAATTACATTTATTCCAACATGTAGATAATGAAGAGGAGCGGGGAAAGGACTGAGTTTTGTGGGAGGCCCTCTTTGAAGGTGCGGGACCGGCCAGTCGTGGAGTTGATCTTGACTTGGCGATTCTATTGGTCAGCCAGGATTTTACGAATTCCACGAACCGCAAGGGGACCCCGAGATCAATCATTCTTTGGAGCAGGCTTGTCCGCCATACGCGGTCATACGCGTTGCTGAAGTCAAAGACGGTAACAATTAAGTGTTGACGTTGCCTGGACTGGAACCCGTCCATAACGAACTGGGAGAGACATAGACATTGATCCGTCGTGCAGCGGCCTTTCCTGAATCCCGCTTGCCAGGGGCTGAGGAGGGCGTTGTCCTCCAGCCAGCATGACAGGCGGTTTGCAATCATTCTTTCTACGGTCTTGCCAAGGGTCGAGGTGAGGGCTATCGGGCAGTAAGAGCCAATCACCTGTGGATCTTTACCCTTTTTGTGGAAGGGGAGGATGACAGCACTCTCCACAGCTGTGGGCACCATGCTTCGAGCCAGCTTATATTAAAGATAGAGAGGAGGGATGCTTGTGCGTCGGGGGGGGGGGGTGTTTGAGCAGCTCGGGTTGTATACCATCTGGGCCTGCCGCCTTGAGTTGCTTCAGCGCCTTTGATAGTTCTCTGCTGTGAACGGAGATTCAAGCGCCAGCCGAGGGGACACACGTAGTCTTCGAACATCCTTGCGGAGCTCTCGTACAGCCTTCCTGCTCAACGGTCACTTTTCCTTCCGCTCACTGCGGCATACTCAGCATTGCAGCTTTGTCACTGCATATTCATGGCCTTTGTGTTTGAGGGTCTTTCCTGACTCTTTGGCGGACTTGCCATTGAGGTTTTTGATCAGGGACCAGGCACGTTTAGTATCCTTTGACTCCTAGGACCAGGGTTCTGCTCTATGTCGCCCGCCCGGAGAAGAAAGGACCGGAGATGTAGGGCAGGCAGTACAGCCTCGGTAGTCTGGGTGGGGTGAGATGGATTTGCAGGTTCCGAAGGACCTCCCGCCGGACACCACGAGAAGGCTCCGTATCGTTGTCCATGCTGCTGCTATTGAGCAACCTCCAACTGGGTCCCATTTGTGTGTGTGTGTGTTTATGAGAGAGAGTGTGTGATGTGTCTCTTTGCAGTAACACAGTAAAAAAATGGCTCTTAGTCTCTGACTGGTTGGCCACCCCTGGATTAGATGGACAACACTATTCAATGAATAACATTCAGAATGTGTTGTTCGGAGTTTGAATCTCATGCCCTCTTGTCTCTCAGTTCTTCCCGGAGCTAGGATTTCACAGACCAACTATTTAGTGGTTGACTGTGGCAGGCCACTGTTTGCTCTTTGTGTTCAGTTGCTCTTCACTTGCTTGATTAATTCATTGTGTGTCAGGTGATTGCACTAATTCTGAAGTGAGTGGTAAGACTTTCTTCAGCTAGCTAGGGATAAAGATATAAGTGACCGGTTAATCGGAAAGCTAATCACAGGGAAGAAAGCGTCAACAACTGTGGTCGCCAAGCAAGTCCTCCACGCACTTTGATGATCATTTTGAACTCATGTGCTTCAGTAAACATTTAGCAGAGAGCATCGGGTGCGCAAGTGTAATTCAACCCAGGCTGAAACCAGTTCCCGTGCCAATGATTTTTTTTTCCTTCGGCAAACGCGACTTCAACCCCCAGCAGCAGCCCAGCTCGGGAACGACCTCCAATACCGATTGCGGTGCTAGGTGTGCCTTCAGGCTACAAACAGTTCCCAATCAACAACCGACAACTGGGTCAGCAGGTGCCCGGGACGCAGAGGCTTTCGACGCAACTATCGGACCCAGTTGGAGATTGCTCAACAGCAGCAGCAGGAATAACTCCAATCGTCACGGTGCATTTGAGAAGCAGCCCAGGCAAGAGGTGAGTAGTTATTTGCATGCACCTACGACACCCAAAAATGGTGATTCTATGAATTGAGCCATTGAAGAAAAAATGCTGTGTTCTAAACAGGCCCTTTTCTTGTTTAGTGCTATCTTTGTTTTTCCCGTGCATATGATAGACCATCCATCCATCCATTTTCTGAGCCGCTTTATCCTCACAAGGGTTGCGGGGGGTGCTGGAGCCTATCCCAGCTGTCTTCGGGCAGTAGGCGGGGGACACCCTGAACCAGTTGCCAGCCAATCGCAGGGCACACAGAGACGAACAGCCATCCGTGCTCACACTCACACCTAGGGACACTGACCAGCTCCAATCACCTGATTGACTCAAACATGACTGAAAACAACTGCTTCTTTCCCCTCTAGTGTGGAAAAATCCTCTTCCTCTAATTCTAAAATATCGCTCTCCGTTGAATGTACTGTGTTGTGTAGAGCATAAAAATTGTACAGTATGTCTTCGTTATAGCATGTTGGCCAGCTACTAAAACTTCCAGTAACCCTAGTTGTGGCTTGAGTAACTGTACCCACCATCCCTCAAGCTTCCAGTAGGTTTTCAAACGCTTGGAATGAGTTTTTTTGGGTTGACAACTGAAGGAAATGATATGTATGTATGACTAAACATATTACCGGTAGCAATGAGGAAATTAACTTTAACAGATTCAGAAAAGTCTTTGGAACTTGACCTTTAAGATTTTCAATATATTCTCAATGAAGAAAAGATTTGGTATCCTTTGGCTTGTCACATAAGCGGATGCCACATAACAACACTTGCATGATTTGTTTGGCACAGTTATTATTGTTTTTATTATTATTATAATTACGCCCTTCCGAATGCAACCCATGATTTTTTTTCCAGGCTTGGAACTGGCATTGGCTGGGTATCAGGGCACTCACTGGTAATCGAACCTGTGTCATCTGAATGAAGGATAGCACTACACCACTAGTGCTATGAATAGTGAAAAGTACTTTGGAATCGCTATATTTAACTTGGGTTATGTCCCAATTCCAAAGTAGGACAGAGTGAAATGTTTTTCATATTTTTTTTAGCTCAATTTATTCTGAGCCCTCAAGTGGTGCATCAGTGTGTGGTCCTTGTAAATGTTTGTGGTTGCATATAACCTATAAGTGAAGAACAACTAGGATACAGCTGAAGGCGCCATGACAGAAACAAAAATTAGACAGAGCCAACCACGGGAGTTCTACTTCTTTGAGCTATTGTACTAAACCATTTTATATATACATACCTACAATACAATAAAATACATCCTGATTTACTGTATATCGCACATTCACAACAGCTGCAGCTGTAACAAAGCACTTTACAAAACAGGTAACATAAGTAAAATAATAAACACAACACATAACTTAAAAACACGGACAGTCATGCAATCTTAACCACTCCCTCATACGCTTCGTTGTTTGAAGCAGTTATAGATGAAAGAGGAGAGAATCACAGTGTCTTTTCACCAGTGGATCAGAGACGTCATGCTCAAAATGTGCACATGCCGGCTACAAGCTAAATTTGAAAGTCAACAAGAAGTTGTAGCGTCCATTGATGGAAAAAAGAGGTTGGTTCACCTCTCCTGTCCCATGTAAATCCGCTTCAATTCCAAGCGGCGACTCTCAGTTCCAAATACGCATCTGCGTACGGGCACAGTCAAAGAAACCACAAAAAGAGGTTTTTGAAAAATTACAGCTGTAATTAAATTGCTTCACTCGGTTCAATTGTCTCAGTTCGGTCCAATTTGGGGAAGACTGCAGACTTGACAACTGTCCAGAAGACCATTATCGATACACTCCATAGGATGTGAAAGTCACAGGAGTTCATAGCTACGGAGGCTGGCTGTTCAGAGTGCTGTGTCCAAAAATATGAATGAAAAGTCAAGCAGAAGGGCAAAATGTAGCAAAAGAAGATGCACTGGTAAAAGAGATGACCATGGGCTTCAGTGGATCATCAAACATAGAAGATTCAAGAATTTGGCAAAAATCCAGAAAGCGATGAATGGGGTGGGCGTCTTTGCTTCAAAAACCGCCACATTTGGACGCATCCGGAAAATGGGCTACAACTGTCAGGTTCCTTGGTTCAAGTCACTTCTGAGCCTGAGCCACCATAGGAAGCGTCTCAACTGGGCTAAGGAGAAAAATGACCGGACTCTAGCAAATTAATGTCCTCATGGAATTAGAATTATTTGAGGAAATTATCTGCAAAACCAAAACACTGTGGATCATTGTGGTGATAAAATAATCATCGGTATTTTCTCTCTCCCTGGAGCACAGATAATAATGAGATGCTCCCTATACATTTTAGAGTTATTTTCAAGATCCTATTATTTGTTTTCAAATCTCTAAATGGCCTTGCGCCACCTTACCTCTCTGAGCTCATCCGGCCCTACACACCTCCGGACCAGACACTATTAGAAGTACCAAGAACTAAACTGAGGCTCAGAGGGGATCGAGCCTTTTCTGTTGCTGGTCCCTCTCTCTGGAATGACCTCCCACTGAACATTCGGCAAGCCTCCTTGCTGCCCATCTTTAAAACTCGCCTCAAGACTCACTTGTATTTTTTGGCATTTGACTCAGCATGACACAGATTTGTTCTTGGTTTTTGCTGTTCGGTGCTTTCTACCATCTTTGTTACCGATTTGTTGCTTTACTGTTGTATATGTTAGTTGCTCCATGTACAGCACTTTGTATGCAGCGATGGCTGTTTGAAAGTGCTCTATAAATACAGTTGAGTTGAGTTGAGTTGAGATGTGGGGCGGCATGATGGTCATCTAGTTAGCACGTCCCCCTCACAGTGCAGAGGTGCAGGTTACGATTCCGGCTCCAGCCTTCCTGTGTGGAGTTTGCATGGTCTCCCTATGCCTGTATGGGTTTTCTCGGGGTCCTCCGGTTTCCTCTTACATTCCAAAAACACGCATGGTAGGTTGATTGAACACTCTTGATTGTCCTTAGGTGTAATTGTGAGAGTGAATGGTTGTTTGTCTATGTGTGCCTTGTGATTGGCTGGCAACTAGTTCAGGATGTCCCCCGCCTACTGCCCGAGGATCGCTGGGAGAGGCTCCAGCACGCACGCAACCCTCGTGTGGATAAGAGGAATAGAAAAAAGTAAGCCATCTTATCTTATTATAGTTCACTTGACTGCTACTACCTGACAAGAGGTCTGAACTCAGACCGGATGAAGTCTGGATCCCACAAACGCAGACTCAGATAAATGGCGATAACAAAAGAGGTTTATTTAAGAAAAGCGAGAAAAGCGACAAAGTACTGCGCTGGTGAAAAAAAGCCAGGAAAACCAAATGAGAACAGAAAGCGCTTGCCAATTGCAAGGAAGGAATGATCACCGAGAAATACACAAAACAAAATTAGGTGAATTCAATCACACGAAATCAAGAACAAGTATAACACATTAACCAGTACTGTACTCACAAACCAAACAATTCTATGATGAGGAGTGTGACTAGTAATAAGACTTTTGCGGAGGACGTGATTGTTCAGCCCTTGGTTCTCCGCAAATAGTCTTTTTGCTAGTCGCACTCCTTATTATAGATTGTGAGGGAGTGCTATGAACTTTAGCCAATGATGATAGCTGAGCGTTTCAGGTACCCTAAGTGTGTACAGAAAAACAGCCAGACAGTTGTAGAATGTTACTGAGCTACGCCAACTCGCTACGAAGTGTGATTTTGAGGACAGGCTGGATGAGGCGCTACTTGATGGCTTTGTCAGCGGGGTCACTTCACATGATGATGATTTCCATGATGTTAACCATTGTGGTTAATCAGTATACAATCTATTTGGACTCGCATACTTTCCGTACCTTGTTATAGCATCTACTGCGCGTGATTGAGAATTGCCAGAAGAGGTACGGTTGCGCAGGAACTACTAATTTGTGCACACCAACTACAGTACTTATTTGTGCACATCAATTACTACTTCGAGAGTTTAAAATACAATTCAATCACACTGTCACTATCCATTATGTAGTTTTCCTTCCACTGTTCAACTTTGAAAGAAGGTAAATTCCATTTTCTTATTCAAGTGACTTCGAAGGAGCCATGGCTACTTCGTACGCACACTTTATTTCATGCGCAAGAATAATTCGTAACGCACACTATTTTACGGAACTATTTTGTGCACAAAATATAGTAGTACATGCGCACAAAGTAGTAGCTCGTGCCCACAAAGTTGTTCTTTGTGTGCACGTAATAGTTACAGCATGTGCACACAGTAGGTTTTTTGTTTCAAATGTCATGTCTGGGGCTCTTTAATAACTTGAGTGAGTGATTTAAGAAGTACATTTCACGTTTACATATTATGTTTCATGAAACGAAGTGAGGCGTATAGTGGCAAACCTACTGATTTGTTTCTATCATTGTTGTAATTTGAGTTTGCACCTATACAGTCTAGTATAAACGTATTTTTTTACCAAACCTGTGAGACAGAATCAGGGTGGGCAAACTGCATGTCAAAATGTTTCGTAAGTTTATACCTGTAACCTGTAAACTATCTTTAATATGAATTAACTCATTCAGTACCAGACAATTCTGGACCAAGTCTAAAAAGACGTTCAAAGCGTCTTTGGGAGTGAATGAGTTAATTTGCCGCAGTATTCTATCACGCATAACATATCTGATACTGTTTGTTGTAAGAAACATTCAGTGTTGAAAAATACTTAAGGAATCAAATTGCAATTTTTAGGGAAAGACAATCACAATTACATTATTTTCCATAATCATTCATCCCTAGGTTCAAGTCAAGCGAGTTTGCTTGCGAATCAGCTATTAATATTCCATAGCTACTAAAACAGGTATCTGTCGTTTGGGCTATGTGGGCAGGTGCCAAATCCTGCTGGAAAATAAAATAATTGTCTCCAAATAGGTCATCGGCAGCAGGAAGCATGAACTGCTCAAAATTTCCGGGTTGCGTTGACTCTGGGCTTGGTAAAAGACAATGGACCCCCACCAGCAAGTGACATTTTTACTCACTGTGGAAAATTCACCCTGGACTTTAAGCAGTTTGACTTTGGTGCTTCTCCAGACTCTGGGACCTTGATTTCCAAATTAACTGCAAATTTTACTTGAATCTGAAAAGAGGACTTAGGACCAGTGAGCAACGGACCAGTACAACTTCTCCTTAGCCCAGCACAGATGCTTCAGATGTGGTTTTTGGTTTAGGAGTGGCTTGAGGCATGGAATTCGCCCATGTCATGCAGACATCTGTATGCGCTGGTTCTCGATGCACCAAGACCAGCCTCGGTCCACTCCCTATGAATCTCACCATATTTCTGAACCGTCTTTGCTTGACAATCTCTTAAGCATGCAGTCATCCCAGTCACTTTGTGCACATTTCCCGGCCACATTTTTCCCTTCCTCTCAACACTCTGTACTTTGAAATAGCGCTCTGTGACCATCCGGCTTCTTTTCCAGTTTCTTTTTGAGACCTTTTCTCCTGATGGAAGATGTCAATGATAATTTTCTGCACAATTGTACGGTCAGCAGTTTTCCTCATGATTCTAAAGACTACGTAACCAGACGGACGAAGCTCATTTAAAGGTTGAGAAAAAAATCTGCAGTTGTTTTGCGTTAACTAGCTGACAAGATTGCGACAGCTGAAGCCTACAGTGTTGAACTTTGTCATGATATTCCAATTTTGTGAAACATTGTGTGTGTGTGTGTGTGTGTGTGTGTGTGTGTGTGTGTGTGTGTGTGTGTGTGTGTGTGTGTGTGTGTGTGTGTGTGTGTCTTTCTGCCATAATCATCAAAATTGAAACTGATAAACTCTTGGAATACAGCATTTCACTTTGTGCGTGGTGAACCAATAAAACAAAAGTTTCATTTTTTGAAAAAATAAAATAAAATACCCGTATTGAACTAAAAAGATTTTCCATCGATATTCTCATTTTTGACATCCACCTGTACATACTGTTTTTCAGTTCATGAAATATATTGAAGCCGATATTTAATTAATTGTAATTGTAAATGTTATCATCCAGCTGTTTTATGACAGTGGTCAGCATTTTAGTGGCTTGTTTCTGAATGGCTGGGAGCAACACTGCGCTGTTCTGCTTTGTCATTCTAGAGTTGGCCTTTATAGTATGTATTGACTCACTCCTATTTACAATTCCACAGACAGAATCACAAAATCACTTCCTCAATTGTGTGTCCTTGTATCCCACAAGGTCGTGTGTGTGTGTGTGTGTGTGTGTGTGTGTGTGTGTGTGTGTGTGTGTGTGTGTGTGTTTGTGTGGCAATTGAGATGTGCACTGGAAGCTTGCAGGTTTAACCAACCGCAATATCGAAGTTGTGGACACAGGGGAAGAAGATGAGGCGATGAGCCCCTTTCTCTACTCTCTCACACAAACATATACACACACCTGCACACACACATGCACGCGTGAGCACACACACACACACACACAAACTCTGAAACACACAAACACACTCACAGGCAGACACAGAGGGGCCTGTCTGGTTCTGTCCCTGCGGCCTCATTATCACCGCTGGCTTTGTCCTCAGCTTGCCTCCCTGCACACATTCTTTCTTGCTCACACACACACACACACACAAGGCCCCATCTCCCCATAGTGTGCACTCCAGCCCAAAACATACATATTAATGCCTGGACAGGGAGGCGGTGGGGCTAAAGGGGAGGTATGGTAGAAGCCTGGGTGGAGGGGAGAATGACAGAAGAGGGAAGGAAGAATTGAGCAAATGAAGGAGGGACTCAAGTGAAATAGATTTGCTGAGATCAATTTTGCTAAAATGCATGTCTCATTAAAAAGAAAACTTTTGCCGAGAACCAATTTACACAGTAACAGGATCTGATAAGGTGACAAGACAACATTAAGCATCTACTGCTACACTGTTGAACAGCAGTGAAGAAAATTCCTCACCTGACTTAATTCGCCACTCTTGGCATGCAGGAGGCCACACTCAGTCTGATGCAAATAGAAAAAAGGGAACACGACAACTTCAAAAGTCAGGAGTCCTAATGTAAAACTGACACAATTGCACGTGAGAAAGAAAACATGCAATTTGTTATATCTCCTCTATTAGTCTATCAGTCGGTGTGGGTTTGCGTCAGTCCGTCAGAATGTGTCTTGGCAGGTCTCTGGATCCATCATTATTGACTGTCAAATCTCTATAAATGATTTAAGTTGCGTGTGTGTGTGTGTGTGTGTGGTGTGTGGGTGTGTGTGTGTGTAGAGCCAGAGGCTATCTTGTCCAACGGCAGAGACGGATGCGGCAGAGAAGATGCTCTTTGCCTTCGGACCCCTGAGCCAGCTCAGCACACACACCTCATTCACATGGTGAGAAGGCCAACACTCACGAAGCTTATTTGTGTGCGTGTAAAGGCTTTGCACGCATGCATTAATGTTTTTTGGCACTTGCGTGCTGTAAGTATGAATGTTTTTGGCACACTACCGTGTGTTTGTATGAATTGTGTCTTAAGACATGAAGTTTGTTCGTTGTCTTGTTGCTTCGAAGTTAAGAGCATCAATTCTATCCAGATTTATTCCTCTCAAATTTTGGGTGTGTTTTTTTATTTATTTATACAGTCAAACCTCGGTTTTCGTCCACAATCCGTTTCCAGAATTGTTCGAAAACCGAAACCACGCTTTTTTTAAAATAAAAATGTTTATTTAACACGTCTGCTAATAATGGAAAGCAACACGAGGAAGCGTCACTTCCTCGTGTCAGGAAGGCGAGAGGACTCAAATGGTGCATTCAAGTGTGCTCGTTTGTTCGAGAACCGAAATTTATTCGTCATCCGAGGAGTAAAAAAACTCACAATTTTTGGTCGAAAACCGAAGAGGTCGAGAACCGAGACGTTCGAAAACCGAGGTTTGACTGTATAATATATATATATATATATATATATATATATATATATATAATATATATACAGGGGCGGCCCGGTAGTCCAGTGGTTAGCACGTCGGCTTCACAGTGCAGAGGTACCGGGTTCGATTCCAGCGCCGGCCTCCCTGTGTGGAGTTTGCATGTTCTCCCCGGGCCTGCGTGGGTTTTCTCCGGGTGCTCCGGTTTCCTCCCACATTCCAAAAACATGCATGGCAGGCTGATTGAAGACTCCAAATTGTCCCTAGGTGTGAGTGTGGGCGTGCATGGTTGTTCGTCTCTGTGTGCCCTGCGATTGGCTGGCAACTGATTCAGGGTGTCCCCCGCCTACTGCCCGAAGACGGCTGGGATAGGCTCCGGCACCCACCGCGACCCTAGTGAGGAACAAGCGGTTCGGAAAATGGATGGATGGATATATATATACATATATATATATAGATAGATATATATATATATATATTTATTTATTTTTTTAAATAACAATGTAGTTTGAAAACTGCAACATGGAGAATGAGTGGATTCCATGTCTGCCTCACAGTTGAGAGTTAAAAGTCCCTGTAAAGTGAAAGTAAGAATGAGAAAAATTTGACACTACAGTGTAAACAAGTCAGCCAAATTTGAATCCATGAAAGAATCGCCAAGCTTCAAAATGGTGAAAAAAACAAAATGCTGTCGCAGCTATAAGACATGCCCCATTTCAAGGAGTACGAAACCTATTTAGCCATTTTCAGCAGAAAAAAAGTTACTATTTTGTCTATAATTAATTGGTAACCTCATGAATTTTCATGTACAATAACACTTTTAAGAATGCATTTTTTGCCACTTGCTGTCGACTGAAAATGTGCTCAGGGCTCAGGTAATAATCACAAGCTGAGCTGTGGTTTTCGATTATATGACTATGCTTTTTGATCCAGTTTTTCCTGTGCGGTTCATTTGAATTGCTGGTATTGACTGCCCTCTCACTGCTGATCGGTTCTCATTAGTGATTTTGATTCACAATCACATCAGAGAACGTGACAGGAGTGCCAAATCTGACCGCCCTTCCTTCCCTTGCACCGCTGTTTCTGGTCTGGTCACCGAGCCTTTCAGAAGCCCCGAGACACCTACTGAGGGAAGAGTCCATGCAACTCGGCAAAACCTGCCTCTCCCTGGAGGAACCTGCAAGGCGAGTTGCACATCATCTGTCCATCTCTTGTGAATGGCCCAGGCACTTCATCAATCAGTGCGCACTTCTACCCAAGAGCCCTTTTGGGACTACAGAATGAAGCATTAGAGTGAGTTACACTAAGACAGGGGTCGGCAACCCAAAATGTTGAAAGAGCCATATAGGACAAAAAAAACCAAAAAACAAATATATCTGGAGCCTCAAAACAATAAAAGCCTTCTGTAAAACTTACAATGAAGGAAACACATGCTGAATGTATGTACGAGACTGGACTTTCTCAGAATTGTTTGTTATTCATTCATTTGTTGTGTGTTCACAAACGCCCCATAGAATTTATTTTGTAATTTCCTCGCTTGATTCTTTTGTTTTGGTGCATTATTTTCGCTTTTCTTTGTGTCAGTGAAGTGATTAATTTCCGTTTTTCTGAGGCTGTCTTTGAACACCTCTCGAGTCGAACGAGGAGAGAAGGCACGGAGTCGGACGCAGTCGTGTCTTTGTTTGTCGAGACTGTTAAAAGCATAAATAAAGTGTACGTTTTAAAAAACCAACACCACACACAGCTCTCCTTTTTCGGAGCTGTAACATGTACTGTATCTATATCTATTTGAGCTATATTAGCCTACTATCAAAATCTTTTTCCATTTTCAAACATATTTTATGAAGCTCCAGGGAGCCACTAGATGTCGCTAAAGAGCCGCATGCGGCTCTGGAGCCGCATGTTGCCGACCCCCGCACTAAGACCTCAAATGAATTTTCACATCGGATTAACTTCTCCCTCAACAACTCCGTCTCCCTTCAAGTGATGGTAGATTCAGGGGCAGATAAAAATTTTATTGATTAGGACTTTGTTGCTAATGCTGAATTCTCCGTGTCCCTTTTAGACTCACCCCAACCAAGTCAGTGCCATTGATGGAAGCCCGCTAGAGACTGTTACACCTAAGACCATTTCTCTCTCTCTCTCTCTCTCTCTCTCGCTCACTATTTGAGGCAACCATCAGGAGCACATTCGATTTTTGGTCATTTTTTCTTCTCCTTCCCCAATTGTTCTTGGACTACCCTGGTTAAGACTTGATTATCCATATATACACGAGATGTCCTCATCCATAGGTAGTTGGAGCACTTTCTGTCATGCGCATTGTTGGAAGTACACAAGAAGCCGTTGCATCCATTGATGAAAAACAGATTGGGTCACTTCTGCTGTCCCATGTTAATCCGTTTCAATTCCAAGCCGCGACTCTCAGGTTCAAAAACGCATCCGCGCTCCACGCTGACGCTCCTCTCTCCTCATCCTCAGCTCCAGCAGCCATCTTTCCAGCAGCACCAACGCAGACTGTCCAACAGTGCTGATATGTCTGCTGAACAAAACAGGGCTGTTTACAATGCTGCCCATTAGGGACGCAAAAAACACGAGCGCCCAGATGCTGTCAAGTGGCGACAGTCAAATAGAGTCGTCATTCCTCTCCATCAAAATCAGTGCTGGTATAAGCGTGCTGCAGAGAAGGCGCAACCATCAAGCACAAATTCTTCTTCGACAAACGTCGTGGCCAATACACTAAAACAGTCCACAATGGGTCCACACGAAGGACAACAAACACCATGTGACAAAACAAAAGACAAAAACAACAAAAAAGCAGATGGTTGCCAACTACGGTGCCATCGTCATCCATCCATCCATTATCAGAGCCATTTATCCCGACGAGGGTCGCAAACATGCTGGAGCCTATCCCAACTGACTTTGGGCAGTAGGCGGGGTACACCCTCAACTGGTTGCCAGCAAATTGCAGGGCACGCATAGACAAACATGCACACTCACAATCACACCTATGGACAATTTTGAGTGGTCAATTAACCTACCATGCATGTTTTTTGGAATGTGGGAATGCCGACATGGGGAGAAAATCCAAACTTCACACAGGAAGGCTAATGCCCAGAATCGAAACCTTGACCACTGCACTGTGAGACGGACATGCAAACCAGTCGACCTCAGTGCCGCCCGCCCTCCACTGTTGCATTAGAAAACTTAACAAATACAGTATCATGAGGGGCAAAGTTGAAGAGTTGTATTATATGTGGAAAAAAAATTCACATATTTTGAATGAGATGACTTTAACTTTAGGAATTAATAATTTAATGGAATCAGCTCTACGATTGGCTGGCAAGCAGTTCAGGGTGTCTCCGGCCTGCTGCCCCGGCCGGGACAGCTGGGGTAGGCTCCAGCACGCCTGCAGATTTTGTGCGGATCTATATTTGTTTATGTTTAAAGGTATGTGTTGCGATTGTTCAGGGTGTCCCCCGCCTATTGCCCGACGGCAGCTGGCATAGGCTCCAGAATAAGCGGTTCAGAAAAAAGATGATTGGATAAATTGTTGTTTAAATATTTTTGTATAGCTGAGAGTTGTTGTGATGGATTGGTTTTTTTATACATTAAAGTTATTGTTTCACCTTTGGAGAAAAAACTAAACAAAAAAGATAACGACGGAAGATGATGAAAGTACATCTTTTTTCATTTCAAATATCTTTCAATTCTGATGGATATGTAACATTTGGATTCAAATAAAGAGCAATGAAGTATCTTGGATAAATAAATCATAACTAAATTAAATGAAAAAAGACTCAGGGCTCTGTTATCAATTTTTTAACAACATTCAACCAATATTAACACAAGACATACACCATACAGACATACAGTATCTGTAGAGGCAGAATTAAATTGTCTTTTATTTCCTTTATTACATCCTTCCTTCCTGAACAATTTATCAGTTTGAAAGTGTGGTAAAAAGTCACTAGAGCTCATCAATTGGTCGTGTCGATTATAGTGTCCCACAACGAAGGTAAAAGTACAGTGAAAAAGGAAAAGGCAGGCTTATTTGTCATCACACTCGGCCGTCCAAGCACTCCAGGGGTTGCCTGAAGCAGTTTCCCCTGAGGCGGGGCCACGACCGTCAGGCCAGGTGGCCGCTGAAGCAGCACCAACTGCAGCTCTCATTCAAGTGAATGGAACCCAGCTAGCGGTGCATCCATCCATCCATCCATTTTCCGCATCTCATGAGCCTAATCTTCGGGCATTTTACTCCAGGGCACACAGAGACTCCACGCCCACACTCAAGGGACAATTTATGCCCAACGAGCCTGCCATGCAAAAATGTCACACAGGGAGGCCGGAGCTGATTCTGTGTTGGGACTACCGGGCCGCCCCTAATGCAGAAATATTTTACTCCAAGTGGTATTATAAAAATGTCATGATTCTGTTTGGGACCAACAGGTGGTGCTGTAGGGCTCCCTGCAGCTGCACACTTGTTGGTCGTTCTGTAATTATTGCTTTAAAAGGACTCCCAGCCCGACCACTCATCGTCGGATCATTGTTTGCTTCTGTCATGTTAGTTGCTGCCACCGTTTCTGTTGGTTTGTGTTTATCACTTTGTTTTTTTTCTTATGCCATGGTTTTGTTTGCTACTTTGGATTTGTTTTGTTTTCCAGACTTCGTGTGTTCTGGATTTCGTTTCCTTAGTATTTTATATAATTTGTCAAGTTCACCCTGCTCCTCCCTCCTGCCTGCTTTTAGGGGTCCACCACCACCTTGCAACGTGACAAAAAATGTTTTTTAGAGTTTAGGAGGCTGTGGCTTGTTGTACACGTCCAATTTACATTATTTTTCAGTCGTCATATTGTGAAATATGGGCGTTTGTGCACCCAAATTTGGTACACCATTTGAGCACTGGCTTACCCTGGCATTGGGGCAAGAGAAACCTGGGGGAAACCCTGTCCCTTATCAAATCTCCAAAAAGACTGCTGGCATTTTTAACACAGGAAATCATCATAATCCACATGTTCAATTCAAATCTATCGATTATTCACTTAAACCACCTCAGTTTATTTGCACACTGTTCCTTAGACATGTGCAATAGATGTTTGCAGTTTCTGTGATTGGCTGGCTACGAGTTCAGGGTGTCCCCCACCTGCTGCCCCATGAAAGCTGGGATAGGCTGCGGCACGCAAGCGACCCTTGTGAGGATAAGAAGATTAAAAAAATGAATGGATAGATTTTTGCAGTTTCTTATTGACCAGCTTGCTACAGCTAAGGCTCTCGTTTCAAACTTCACATTTGACCCCTCAGTCCATGTCTCTTGTTCCACAGTGTTATATTCCTTTGAAACCGGTTCCTGAGCCAGATGAAGCCATCCGGGTCCCCTTATTACTTTGTACCTCCTCAATTTTTTAAGGATGTTCTCTCGAGATTGGTAAATCTGTTTTGGCCATTATCAACGACAGTCTGTCTTTTGATGTAGTCACAGAATAATTTCGGGCAGCAGGCGGGGGACACCCTGAACTGGTTGCCAGCCAATTGCAGGGCACGCATAAACAAACAACTATCTGCGTTCACACTCACACAGAGGGACAATTTAGAGTGTTTAATCAACCTGCCATGCATGTTTTTGGAATGTGGGAGGAAACTGGAGTCACTGGAGAAAACCCACTCAGGCCTGGGGAGAACGTGCAAACGCCACACAGAAAGTTGGGATCAAACCCACGACCTCTGCACTGCGAGGTCAACACGCTAACCACTGGAACACCTACCGGGCCGCCCTAAAGCTTGTCCTGTCAAGAGGAAATAAAAAGTTTAGTTTTGCTGCAATTTTTGTTTGTTCCATCTAACATACATGGATAGCTTTCTGGTGGTGTCATAGAATGTGTGATTGCATATATGTAACTGAAATGAAACTTCAGGTACAATCTGATTTTTCACCTTCCCAAGGTGCCTGACCTACTACAGTCTCTGGACCATGTTGGAGTGCTTAAATTGACAGGTGAATACACGGAAGACAAGATTTGACAGGGAGGGCACTATTACTAGTTTTTTGCTCCAGCCAACGTGCGTATCTGGAAAGAAAGTACAATGACTTAGGTGGATGCAAGAATCTACACAGTAAGAAAAGCACACAACTCCACGTCTTTTCTTACGTCGGCATACGAGGAAATTTGGCCCTTCGTAGTATATTCCAAGTAGTATATTAAGACTCACATAAATATCAGAGTTAATAGTGAACAACAATCTAAAATTGGCTATGCTGGGATTTATGGCCTTGTAAAAAAAAAAAAGACTTGATCACCTTCCCTTCAATATACTATTTTTGAAGATCCCAATCAGTCATGAGCCGTCAACCTTATTAATGTGCCTCAAGCTCCAGCATAACAGAGGGTTATAGTGTGTTATATTGATTCACCTTGAATTACTTTCTATTTTTAGATACAACATTAAGCGAATCTGACTAAAAAGGGTCATGTGGGGCAAAAATGTAAAGTGTATTATGTGCATAATTGAACTGATGTTTGGAGAGGTGAAAAGGGTCGAATATATTTTGCATACAGAAAATTCCAATATTTATGTGGTTTCATACTCTTTTGATGTTTTTAATTATTTAAACATTGCTTGCAATTTATTCATATAATAATCGTAAAGTTCTGTATTCTGATTAGCACCCCTCGAATAATACCCACCTCAAGTTGTATACTCCAATGGACATGGATTATGTCTGATTACTTGACATTTTTGAATATCAAACAGTGAGAAAATTAGAGCTGTCATTATCGAATCTTTTTAGAATTGATTATCCTATCACATAATAGAGTAATCTGATGTATTTGTGTTGACAAATGTTTCCCATAGTCTGGCAATCCACACAGGAACACACCTTTGCATGCCATTGCAAATACCATTTAATATTTGTTAAAGTCAATGTAACGTAACACTGTATTGTATCCTCACTAGGGTCGCGGGGGGTGCTGGAAAAGTCTTCGGGCAAGGCGGGGAGAATTGGTTGCCACATCGCAGGGCACACAGAGACGAACAACCATCCACGCTCACACTCACATATTTAGAGTGATCAATCAGTGTCATGCAAATGTGGGAGGAAACCGGAGCACCCCCACGCAAGCCCGGGGAGAACATGCAAACTTTCGAACCGGTACCTCTGCACTGTGAAGCCGACGTAACCAACCGGGCCGCCTAACACTGTATTGTATTCATTTAAAAAAAGAAACATTTTCACATATCGTAAATTTATTTGTAAAAATAAAACAATAAATAAAAAATTGGGAGGGACCCTGTTGGAGGGAGTGGGTTAGTGAGTGAGGAGTGCATCGGCACTTGCTCAATGCGAGTGTGCTGACATCTCACTGTCGGAATGAGTACGTGCTTGCCTAACAGTGAGTTGTTTTTTTTTGCTTTTAAATGATCTCTTTGTCCATACCTAGTTAAAGTATGCAAAAAATGTCACCTGATCCCTGGATGACCCAGGACAAATTGCCCTGGCGGTTATTTACTGTGGGAGGAGTCTATTCCATGTCTGTCTTTGCTGGTCCAGTTGTATGGAGGAAATTATGGACTGCCTGTTACCTTCCTGTTTGCATTCATTCACCCATGTTCTATGCATGTATTTGTGTAGCAGGTGAATATTATATACAGCAGGGGTCCCCAACTGCCGGTCCGCGGACCGGTACCGGTCCGTGGGTTATTTGGTACCGGGCCACACAATAAGAACTTACATTAATTCCGTTGTATTTATTTTGGAAAACGAAAAATATTTTATTTTGAAAAATTACCCGATTTTCCATTACATCCGTCTGTGTCACTCTTGACGCTCGTCAAACCATGCTTTCCGTCACGTGACTGACTAAAAACAAAACGCAGGAGCTTGCTAAATGAGTAAAATAAACTGCTGGAGATCGCAAATGACGGCGTCCTTAAAAGTACGTTCGAGACAACAACTCTGCCGGTGTTCTGGATTCAAGTTATGGCTGAATACTCTGAGATCGCCACAATAGCACTGTTGCTATTTCCGACATGCTACCTGTGTGAGGCGGGGGTTTTGTGCAGCACGGCGACTATAACAAAATTACGAAGTAGACTCGACATAAAGCACACACTTCAGGTGTCATTGTCTCCTATTACCCCGAGATGGGACCGCCCGGTTGCAGAAAATCAAGCTCGGGGCTCGCACTGATTCAGCATTCTGGTGAGTTGACATTTTCATGCACTTGCGTTGTATCGTATTTTGAAGGCATTAAACATTACCATAGTCATCAGAGTGTTGCGGCCAGATTACACGCTTATCATGTTTATTATTATCTCTCGAAAACACCACAGTGTTCATGCAGCTCTTACCATATTATTTTGTAGTATTTATCCGCCACACCTTAAATGCCGGTCCGTGAAAATATTGTCTAACATAAACCAGTCCGTAGGGCAAAAAAAGTTGGGGACCCCTGATGTACAGTACAACACACACAAGCATGCTCAACAAAAGTAAATGACCAACATCATGTTCATTTGTATCACATGGTCAACAGCACATTTTTACACGAGTCAAACCATGTCTCTGTGTTACAAATGATTTTGCATAAAGGATTTCATGTAAGGTGGTCAAGTGGTTAGCGCGTCAACCTCACAGTGCAGAGGTGCAGATGTGTGGAGTTTGCCTGCGTGGGTTTTCTCCAGGTACTTCGGGTTAGGGTTAGCCCTCCCACATTCCAAAAACATGCATGGCAGGCTGATTGAACACTGGGATCAGAAAATTGATTAATGGGTGGATGGATGGATTACATGTCATCAACATTTGAATAATACAAATTCAGAGGTTTTTTTTTTTTGCTTTCTGCTGTCTATTTAAAACAGTTTTGATAATTTCCCATTGACATCCATCCATTTTCTGATCCGCCTTATCCTCACAAGGGTCGCGGGGCATGCTGGAGCCTATCCCAGCCGTCAACACCCTGAACCGGTTTCCGGCCAATCGCAGGGCATACACAGACTAACAAAACATCCGCGCTCACACTCTCACAGAGTAGGAAACCAGAGTACCCGGAGAAAACCAGCGTTGGCACTTGAAGGCCGAAGCCGGAATCGAACCCTTCACCTCTACACTGTGAGAGCGGCGTGCTCATCAGTCACACACTGGGCTGCCTCACCTTGAAATTCTCAACTTTAATTTATTAAATCCATCCATCCATGCATCATCTGAACTGCTTATACTCGTGATCAAACAATATTTTGTCTTTACTACTTTGTACATATCATTGCATGAAGCAAGCATCATGAAGAGAGATGCTTAGATGATTACAAATTACAATTGCATTCAAGGGTAATGTGAAGAAAATCTGTTCAGAGAGAACGACAATATGCTGCTCAAAGTTAAGAGTCACAACAGCTACGACATACAACTTCATCCGGAGAATGAATCTACAGACGCAGGTAAGCTACGCTAACTTCACACTGAGCTCATTGATGATGAAAACAAATAGGAACTACTCCTCTGGTCATTATGGACTGAATTGAAACTATACTATTAAAAGAGAAGGATTGTGAACAAGTTAGGATGAACGTATTTATAAATGAACCACCTTGAGTGGGTTACCTTGTGGTTCATGACATCAGCGAGTCGGCCATATTTGATACAGCTCATCCGCTCATAAAATAATGCAAGGTTATGTACAAAGTGTAAAAAGTGAATTCCTCTCATTTGGCCGTTTGCAGGCACTAAACATCCATCCATGCATCCATTTTCTGATCCATTTTCTAATTCGCCTTAACCTCACAAGGATCGCGGGGCATGCTGGAGCCTATTCCAGCTGTCTTTGGGCAGTAGGCGGGGGACACCCTGAAGCGGTTGCCAGCCAATCGCAGGGCACACAGAGACGAACAACCATTCATGCTCACAATCACACCTTCGGGACAATTTAGAGTATTCAGTCAGCCTGCCATGTATGTTTTTGGAATGTGGGAGGAAACCAGAGTACCCGGAGAAAACCCGTGCAGGCACGGGAGAAGAGCTAGAATTGTGAGGTCAACGCGCTAATCACTGGACCATCGGGCCGCCGGCACTATACAGACCCAGCGAAACAGATATAGGCTGAATAAATGTGTTGTTTTCCTCACATGACGTGAATGAAGTGATCTGGGGCTCAGCGAATCAGTTGTAATGTGACATCTCACAATAACATTGAAATGTGAACACATTTCTTAAAAAGTGACTGTCACAAAATAAATGTGAATGTGAATGAATGTGTTCATCTTTTTCTGGATTTTTTTCTGGTGAGAAATTGTGACGAATGAATGGAGGTTTACAATCCTTTATAATAGTGGTGTTCCGCAGGTGGCGTATTCCAGCCTCAATGGTTGGAGGCGCTGGTGAGCGATGTCTGTCATCCTGTGGTTAACACTGGTATTACATCTGTCAATTGCTCAGCAACAATCAAACTTTTTTTTTTAATTCCGAATTTAATCAAGGGCCACTCTGCGTGTGGTTTGGGACTGTGTGTGGCCCACAGGCCACCAATTGCCTATCCCTGCTCTAAATCATCCAGCGACTTTGGTCCTCTCCTTTGCACTCAGCTCTTTAGCCCTCTCCACAGGTTTTCAGTGGGGACTGAAATGGCCATGGGCGGAGCTTGAATCTGTGTCTGGTAAACTACAATTTTCAGTCTGAGGGTATTCTTCTGCAATACAAATGGAATTCCATCACATCCAATGCACATTTTCCGTATGTTTAGTCCGCTTTCAATCCTCACTCGTTAGGGCAGCTCGAACCGCTTTATCCTCACTAGGGTCGCGGGGGGTGCTGGAGCCTATCCCAGCTGTCTTCGGGCAGTAGGCGGGGGACACCCTGAATTGGTTGCCAGCCAATCGCAGGGCACACAGAGACGAACAACCATCCACGCTCACACTCATACCTAGGGACAATTTAGAGTGCACAATCAGCAGGCCCGGGGAGAACATGCAAACTCCACACAGGGAGGCCGGAGCTGGATTTGAACCCGGTACCTCAGCACTGTGAAGCCGACGTGCTAACCACTGGACTACCGGGCCGCCTGCAGCTGTAAACACTCCTGCAAATATAAGGGGAAAAAAAACAACGTATTGATTTTTCTCAATAACATACTCGGTGTGTAATGATACATCTATTTCATCAATGTCAGCCCCGCTGTCCAAAAACATGTCGACCATTAGACACTGAACTTGCACACATTAATGCATTGACTAAGATGATAAATGCATCTTCTGAGGAAATGAGCCAGAGAAAATGTTGCATTCATTTTGTAATTGCCTTGTGGCATCAAAGATTTGGAGGGGTTTTGAAAAATATGTGGCAAGCAATGGTCATACCATTGCAATTGTAATGTAAAATATACAATTGCAATTTTGTACATGATGACAAGTCTTGTCCTTTGCAATCAATCTTATGCGGTTATTCGGCAAACATCGAATAAAAATCCCTTACAATATTTCAGGTACTTTTTAGTATTTTAGTCTCCATGTCAGACCTTGAAATTAACAAACAAGAAGTGCTTGTATATTGCAGTTCCTTTTGGAATTTTCCCCCGTGGACCTCATATGAAAGTTACAGTGCCTTGTGGGTTTTTTTCTCTCTCTTTTTGCGTCGCTTATTTCTTCTTATATTGCATTGATATTTTTACACTTTGTTATGCAACAATCGTATACTGTACTTGTCAATGTTTGATCCAAAATCTCAATAAAAATATCAACATCAATCATTCAAAAAAAACAAAAACAAAAAAAAAAACCACATTGGATTTTACAAGAAAGGAAATCATCTTGACAAGACAGTTTCTGGGTGCAGCCTTTGCAAATGCAGAGTGAAATACAACGGGAACACGACTATTTGTCAACGCATCTCGGCAGTCGCCATGGTATGACAAACCGCATCAAGCTCGAATTAATCAACCATGGCACAGATCCAAAAGGTTTATTCTAAAAGTCGATCAAAAATATCCTCATGCTTCTAGAATTACTGTACTAATTATTGCGGAGCAGGCAGAGAAGTGTCTTACTGCCTTGTCTTGTAGACCAGCTAATATTTTTGAAAAATAATATGAAAGCCTTTGGCAGCATTTTTTACTGTTACATACAGTTGTTCCTGAACCCTTTCAGGGACAGCGGTTACTACAGTGCACAGCTTATGTTATCAGGTTACAGGGTGCATGAAAAGGTTAAAGGGAATCACAGGATAATTTAATGTGAAAATATCCAAGTTTAATCGTGGTGTTTATTTTTTGGTTCCCCCAAAACAGAATGTTGAATATTGCTCAGATATATGAAACACTTTATCAAAAAGTTTTGCTTCCATTGCTTTTTTTAATGCATAAAAAGAACCAGCTTATTCCGATCATAAGGTAAATTAAGTTAGTTTATAAAAACAGAACTAGCTTACTCTATTTCACTTTTTTATGCTAGAATATTAAGAGAGCTAGCTTGGTCTCATATCAGTGTTTTTTGTTATTGTTTTTTTTTTTACATATTGGAATCACTAAAGCTGAGTTGGTTTTAAAATCAAATCAAATCAAATGCTCATTAAAGCTCAAAAAAGACTAAGTAGGCAAGCAGAGTGCTTGTGGTGCAAAACCAAAATCCAGGTTCATTATGACATATACAAAGACAGTTTTCAAATCTACAACCAGGAAATTGAAAAATTCATGACGATCATTCTTCTCAGAGGTTGTCAACGGAAACAGTAATAATGCCCGTACATTGTTTTCTATTGTAGATGGACTGACAAACCCGCAGCATCAGACTCTTCTGAACTGCTGTACAACAAGTCATGCAATGACTTTACAGCCTTTTTCACAGATAAAAACAGATAAGAGAAAAAGTAAAAGGGTCCCTCTCAAGAAAAATCACAATGTTACTTTACAGTTTATTCTCTAGTTATTCTTGAACATTTTAACCTACTATAGTACACAACTTTGAAAGAAATAGTTTTAAAGTTTAAAAGATCTACAACATGTTGTACGTATATCAATGGTTCTTAACCTTGTTAGGGGTACCGAACCCAACCAGTTCATATGCACATTCACCGAACCCTTCATTAGTGAAAAATAAAAATATGATTCAAGAAGTGTACCTTCAGTTTTGAGTTGTTCAACTTGGCATGACAAATCATGCAGATGGGACACTGACTCCCATTACTTCCCGTGATTCATGTGAATCCATGTTGTAAATATTCGTCCGACCGCTTTTTTTTTTTTTTTTTTACTTGACATCACATGTATACATAAACTTCTGAGAAAAAAAAAAAAATCACACGACGTACTATCACAACAGTAACTCGTTGACGACTGAGCGAACTAAATTTCCCGCAGCACTGATTGGACAAGAGATGTAATGTGACCATCTGCCGTGGGCGTGTCATAACTAATTGACATGTTGAGTCGGGTGTGTCTTAACCTCCAAGGCAAAGGCTTATATATGCTGCCTTCACAATTTTTCCAAACATGGCTTTGGTTGCATAGCTCCAAATGTATTACTCATAATGAAGAATTCTCCTCAATTAGGGCAGTTTGCCCAGACCTTAAAAACTGCTGTCATAAAACCACTCAGAAAAAGAAAAGCCTAACCTGAATACTTCAACAATAGGTAACTATAGGCCTGCATCAAATTGTCTGTTTTTGAGAAAAATCATTGAACTGGTTTCAACAGATTCAAAGATTTATGATACAAAACAATCACTTTAATGCATTTCAGTCTGGATTTTGACCACACCATAGCACGGAGACTGCTGTTATTAAAATCTGAGATATACATCTGAATAATGATGCCTTCAAAACCACTGTCATGGTTTGCTAGATCTCAGTGCTGCATTTGAAACAGTTGATCATAATAGACTGCTCGACAGACTAGAACAGTTGGTGGAATTTCCTGGCACTGTTAAATTGCTTGAAATTTTATTTACAAGGTAGAGACTACTCTGTCTGAATTGGTACCCATGCTTCGGAGAAAACAAAGATCACATGCGGGATTCCACAAGGGTCCTCTCGTGAACAACTTCTATTTAATATCTACACGTGGCCCCTTGCTGTGATTATAGAGCATCAGATCACTTGTCATACTTATCCAGATGAAACACAACTTTACATTTCAGCATCATCACATCACTATAATCCCTTGCATGCATGAAGTAAATGCATTTGTAAAATCCTGAGTGGATGGACAGGAATTTTCCCGAGCTCAATCCAGAAAAGACAGAAGAGATTGTTTTTGGCTCCAAAAAAGAAAAGTCCAACATGAGCGCTCACCTTGACCCTATGCGAATGGAAGTTACAAATCAAGCCAGAAATCTTGGTGCAATTATTGACTCAGACCTGAATTTTAACAACTACTGGAAAGATATTACGATGAGTAAATCCGCCTAATCCCACCTGAAAAAACATATCTCGAATTAAAGGTTTTCTGGTTCGACAAGAGAAGAAAGATTGTTAATGTTTTTATTTTCAGGAGGGCTAGGTTTCTGTAGTGGTGTCTTTACAAGTCTTAATTAAAATAAATAAATAAATAAAATAAATAACAATCAGGCAACTGCAGCTGATCTAAAATGCTGCCGCTAGAGTCCTTTCAAACACCAGGAAACTGGACCACAAATCACTACACTGGATTCCTGTGAGTCAAAGAACAGATTTGAACCCTTTCATGCAGCAATAATGATAACCTATAACCTGATAACATGATTGCCTGTCCACTGTAGTAACCGCTGTCCCTGAAAGGGTTAACATCTCACTATTGGTCTATAAATCTGTCTTGGACCAAAATACTTTCAAGATGTACTATTACCCTACAAAGCATCCATACTCCTCAGGCTGTCTGGAACAGGTCTATTGTGTGTTCCCAGAACCAGAAGCAAATAAAGTGAAGCAACGTTTAATTACTATCCTCCTCACCTGTGGAACAAACTTCCCGAATACGTGAGGTCTGCTCAACCTGTCAGTTTGTTTAAATCAGGGCTGAAAACTATTTATTGTTGACACTGGCATCCTCATGAATCTATCCTTTATTCTCTTCTTTTAATCCTCATTTGCATGCATCTTCTAATTTATCTAGACGCGGGGTTGGGATCTCTAGTTCCTTGAGAGCCATATACTGCCTGTTTTAGATCTCGCCCGATTCCAACACACGTGATTCAATTGATCATGATCATTTCAGGCTTCTACAGAGCTTGCTGATGAGCTGCTCGTTTGAATCAGATGTGGATGTAGAAATAGACATAGATGTAAAACAGACAAGATATGGCTCTCGGGGAACCAGAGTTTCCTACCCCTGGTCTAGACTGATGCTTGGTTTAAATAATTAAAATCTAATTTCTCATTTTATATCAGGTGTGCCAAAACTTTTTGGACCGAAGATCTAGTCTTCGATCAACCAACCTCCCGCGGTTGACCTGTTACTGCGCACATGCGCAGATGCACGCACTTAACCACGCATGCCCTGATGAGCAACAGCCATAACAGCCCCTAAGATGCACGAAACAGAAAAATAAAGTAGACACAAGAGTTCAGTGCCTACCTTAGTGGGAGACCTGAGGGGGAGGCATGCAACGCACTTTTGCAGCCTGTTAACTCGTCGTAGCTCACGATTACCATTTTAAAATGCTTCGTTTGGCCCTCCAGATTGCAATACTTTGCGCGTGCCATCGATGAATTGCACACAAAACGAACTTTGAATGATAATAATAATAATAATAGTAATAATAATAATAATAATAAAAGCTATATTGCAACAGCTCTGATCGCCAACTGCAATTGCAGACTACTTAGCGCTAACAGCTTTCAGTGAAGCAGGTCACACGCCACTGTAGGTTCAAGGTGACCTGCTTTATTTTACTTTTTGTGAAAGTAACACAATAAATACATATTACTAACATGTACAGAGAAACACAAATGTTTGTTTGTTTGTTTGTTTTTCCTCTACACCCCACGCGATCGACATAGGACCAGTCAATCGCGATCGACGTAATGGACACCTCTGTTTTAGATAGTCATCTAAAACTATTTTTATTTTTGGAATGTCTTATCGGTTTGTCTTTCTGTAATGCCTTTAATGTTTTATGTAACGCGCACTTTGTGTTTTGTCTTGTACTGTACATGAAATGTGCAATACAAATAACTTGCCTTGCCTTTTATTACATGTGTAAGTTGAGGGGTTCGTTGTTCTTCAGTGGATAGCACTACTTTACGAACGGCAAAAGGAGAGAGGGAATCCTTTAAATGCAGCTTTATTAAAAGGACAACAAAAAGACGTCTGCACCGCAGCACGTTCGAGAAGACAAATCCCGTAACTAAAATCACTTCCTGCTTCTCTTACTTTACCAGCCAATCAGAACATATCAACATAAAAACATGTCTAAATAATTTTTAAACAACAGAATATAATTTGAGAATGCTTAACATGAAATAATATGATGCTCAAACATAAAATGATAATTAATAATATAACATAAGCTTACACATGCCACAGGCCGGAAAAAATGGATGGTGAGCTGCAAATGGCCCACCCGTTGGAGTTTGGACACCTCTGCTCGTTTCTCATGGTGTGAATGCTTGTCTCTTCTGTCTTTAACATTACGCAGGTGGTCAAAATGTTGTGAGTTATGTGCCACACAGTGCGCATAACCTCTCCAAATAAATCAGAGGCGAGAGTTTTACCGTTTTAATTATCAATTACAAGTTTTGGAAGAAAAAAAAAATGGATGCATTCCCTTTTGACCAAAGGCTGTGTTTTCTCTAATCTGATTTTCAATCAGTTGGTGGACAATAGACATTCATTATCCGTAACATATGCATGAGCACTGAATTAGTCCCAATGACTCACACACATTGACATTCTCTGTCCAACACACACCTGCACACTCAGAGAAATGATTGCCCTTCAACAAAGACTTTTTAATTATCTTTCATTGATTTCAGGCCTTTGTTAATCTAAATCAAAGATCCTGCTAATGGTTGCAAAAAAAAAAGTGGGGGAGTGTGGAGACAGTTAGATGTGGGGGTGAATCATGTCTGAATCACTGCAATTTCCATCCAAGCCTTTTTGGGGGGTTTTTGGACACAACTTGGAAATGCGTGAAGGGATTACAAATTGAATGAAAAGAAAAGTTGAGAGAAAAACACATTTAATTGGACTAAAAAAAAGTTTGTTCCCTTTTATTCACTCCCTCTGTCTTCTGTCCGTCCAACTGCACACCTCACCACTGTTGTACTATTCTCATACATGTCCTGAACCAACCTAACGTACTTCTCTGCAACCCCTGACTTTCTCATACAGAACCACAATTCCTCTCTTGGCACTCTGTCATAAGCCTTCTCTAAATCTACAAATACACAGTGCGGATCCTTCCTACCTTCCCTGTACTTCTCCATCAGCATCCTCAGGGCAAATATTGCATCTGTGGTGCTCTTCCTCGGCATGAAACCATACTGCTGTTCACAAATCTCAACGTCCTGTCTCAACCTGGCTTCAACTACTCTTTCCCAAACCTTCATCGTATGGCTCATCAACTTTATCCCCCTGTAGTTGCTACAACCCTGTACATCGCCCTTCTTATAAATTGGTACCAGGACACTCTTCCTCCACTCATCAGGGATCTTGTTTGTGTCTAATATTGTATTAAACAACCTGGTCAGAAAATCAACCGACACCTCCCCTAAGCACTTCCATACCTCTACTGGTATGTCATCTGGACCAAACGCCTTACCACTCTTCATCCTTTTTTATGCTTTCCTGACTTCATCCTTTCTAACCTGATCAACCTTCTTCTTAATCCGCTCTGTCTCTTCATTCCTACGTTCCCTATTGTTTTCCTCATTTGACAACTCCTCAAAGTATTCTTTCCATCTCCTCAACACATTTTCCTCACTCGTAATGGCATTTCCCTCTCTGTCTTTAATCAACCTCACCTGCTGTACATCCTTCCCGGCCTGATTTCTCTGTCTCGCCAACCTGTACAATTCTTTTTCACCTTCCTTTGTATCTAACCTCTCGTATAACTCTTCATATGCCTTCTGTTTGGACTTGGCCACTTCTCTCTTCACTTCCCTTGTCATCTTTTTGTACTCTAGCCTGTTCTCTTCTGTTCTCTCACTATCCCATCTCTTCTTTGCTAATTTCTTCCTCTGTACACTTTCCTGAACCTCCACATTCCACCACCAGGTCTCTTTGTCCACCTTTCTCTGTCCTGAGGCCACACCTAGCACCTTCTTGCCTGTCGCCCTAATCACTGCTGCAGTAGTCTCCCAATCATCTGGGAATTCCTCAACGCTGCCCAGAACTGCCCTTACCTCCTTCCTAAATTCTTCACAACAGTCCTCTTTCCTCAATTTCCACCATTTTATTTTCTTCTCTGTCTTCACCCTCTTCCTTTTCCTCACCTCCATTGTCACCTTGCACACTACTATCCTATGCTGTTTGGCTACACTCTCTCCTGGCACCACCTTACAGTCGTTAACCTCCCTCAGATTACCTCTTCTACATAGGATATAATCTATCTGTGTGGACCTGCCTCCACTCTTGTAAGTTATCAGGTGTTCTTCTCTCTTTTTTTGAAATAGGTCTTTACCACGGCCATTTCTATTCTTTTGGCAAAGTCTACCACTGCCTGTCCTTCCAAGTTCCTATCTCTAAGGCCAAACTTGCCCATCACTTCCTCATCACCTCTGTTACCTTCCCCTACATGACCATTTAAGTATGCTCCAATCACTACTCTCTCTCTCCTGGGATGCTCTCTGTCACTCTATCCATCTCATTCCAGTACTTTTCCTTTTCTTCTAACTCACAGCCCACCTGTGGGGCATACCCACTGACTACATTCATCATCACACCTTCTATCTCTACCTTCACGCACATCAACCTGTCTGACTCTCGTTTTACTTCTATGACATGTCTAGCATATTTTTCCTTTATAATCACCCCAACTCCATTCCTATTCCCATCTAAACCATGGTAGAACAGCTTGTAGCCTCCTCCAATGTTTCTAGCCTTGCTGCCCTTCCACCTTGTCTCCTGAACACACAGAATATCTACTCTTCTCCTCTCCATCATGTCAGCTAATTCTCTGCCTTTCCCTGTCATTGTACCTACATTCAGAGTTCCTAACCTCAGACCAATACTTCTAACCTTCCTCTTTTCCCTCTTTCTCTGCACCAATCATCCTCCTCTTCTTTGTCTTCTTCTTTGACCAACAGTAGTCCAATTTCCAACAGTACCCTGTAGGTGAACAGCACCGTTGGTGGTCGTTTTTATCCTGGGCCCCGACCGATCCAGTATGGAAATCGATTTATCAACTCGCATGTTCGTTTTGGCAAAGGTTTTACGCCGGATGCCATTCCTGACGCAACCCTCCCCATTTATCCGGGCTTGGGACCGCCACTAGGGCTGGGACCGGCACTAGGGAACAGAGTACCCCCAGGGGAGGGCACTGCTCCCTAGTGGCTGGGTTAAAGCAATTGTAAAGTAATAATTCTTGTAAAAGCCACAAATAATTTAGACCAGGAGGGAAAAAAAAGTAATGTTTAACGAATGCTGTGAGATGCTTGCATGTCTGTCGAATCTCATCAAATAGGTTAAAAAAATTTTTTTTTTATTGCATCCTTGTAAACCAAGAAAACGGTACTCTGGGTGAGTTGTTCGTTGCTGCGCCACTGCGATTATCTCATCCAGTCGTGTCTTTCTGATACGACAAGAAAACCAACAAGAAGTGACTTGGAATCAACATTAGTAAAACAAAGTCCCAACTAGACAGCTGGCAGTGGGGAGTTTGAAGCTGACACTACAAAGTGCAAAGCCTTTGCGTGTGTACACGCAAAGACTAATTGGACATGCCCCACAAGTTTCCAATCTGGAGCTCCATGTGAAGAAAAAAAATGTTTGTCACGTAAAACAAGTCTCCTGTGAGATTTAATAAGCTCCAGCTCCATTCCCTCCGTGGTCAATGATGGGTCCTGCCGTTTTAGTGTAATCCTGATAACAGGCAACCCAGTTGACAAATGTAACAAGAATCGAAATTAACCCTTTCGGGGAAAGCGGTCACTACAGTGGATAGACTATCATGTTACAGGTTATCATTGTTGTTGCATGAAAGGGTTAATTGTGTGTGCTTTTCTTCGAATTGTCTAATTAGAGATTTCAGGAGATGTGAATATTTTTCTGCCATGGCCTTTGTTATACACTTTGTGGAACTTTTTAAAATGTGTCAAGGTGAGTGGTTATTTCTATGTGGGACAGCATGGTGGTCGATGCCTCACAATGCCTTCCTGTGTGGAGTTTGCATGTTCTCCCTGTGCCTGCGTGTTTTCTCCCACATTCCCATTTTCCTAATTACCCCACGGGGATAAATAAAGTTTCCTGAATCTGAATCTGAATTCCCAAAACATTGATTGAACACTCTAAATTGTGAGTGAGAGCGTGCATGGTTGTTTGTCTCTGTTTGCCCTGCGATTGGCTGGCAACCAGTTCAAGGTGTACCCCGCCTACTGCCGAAAGACAGCCGGGACAGATTCCAGCATGCCCTGCGACCCTCGTGAGGATAAGCGGATCAGATAAAGGATGGATGGATTTTTGTTTCTATGTGTCCTGCGATTGATAAACATGTACCTCACCTCTTTCTCCAAGTCAGCTGAGATAGACTCACCCCTATAATAAGAGGTATAGAAAATGGAAGGATGGTGATAGGGTGACGTTTGATAGGACACGTATAATTGCCAAGTGTCGCTGTCTGTCATTTATCAAATTTTTTTTTCTAATTACCTGAAAAAATTCTTGGTGATTTTGGGATCAAAATTTAACCCAAATTTTCAGTTGCATGCTGTATCATTTACTGTTTATCAGACAGTGACAAAAGACTGTCTGATGATTTCAGATGACTTTTACATTTGTTTCAGTGCGATCAGTGTTAATTCTATGCTGCACATCCTAACCACACACACTGTTTGATTTGCTAAATAATTCTATTGGAAGAAGGCAGTACGTGTGTGTGTGTGTGCGTGTGTGTGTGCGTGGATCTCAGTATTGGTGTAGCTTTTGTATGTTTTTCAAGTGTGTTCCCTCTTTGAGCTTTTTTCGGCCATAGTGACCATGCTGCCTTTGATTTTGAGCCCAGAAACATTTTCACACACACACACACTAAACAAATATATTTATTTATGAGTTATTTCAAGGGGTAGAATTGAATGGGCTGTTAAATGAATGATGTGGTTGATTTTAGCCATCTCAATGGGGAGATATTTCAGAAAAAAAATTACCTCACAAAAAAAACAACCTTTTTCAAATGTGACTTTGGCCATTTATTAATGTTACCAAGAATTCGACTGTTTTGGAAAAATACTTACATTTAAGGTTTTCTTTCTGGTATAAAAAGTGTTTGAATATATTGAAATGTGTGCATGTGGGATGGGTAAAACATATAACTATACATAGTCTCTGTCCCACAGATTTTAATGTATTGGTGTTTCTGGAACGTATCTCCGACAAAAACTGGTTTAAATTGGATTGAAAATCTTTAGATCACCAAATGAGTTGATGGTTTCATATTTGACTAAACACAGGATTTGGGCTTCAAGGCTTTTCTTCAGGATGGAGAACAATGCGGTCCTCCTTCACAATTGGCCAGGCTTGAGCTTTTGAGGGGAAAAGGCATTCCTCAGGTTGCCATGGTAAAGTCTGAATGACATCATTTGCTTGTTTCGTCCAGCTCCACTCATCCCTGAATAGAAAGCTCTTCTCGCTGCTTTTACCTCCCTTTGCGGTTCTCATTTGCCGCCTTTTTTTTTTCTTTCTAAAACCTGTGCCCCACTCCTCCTATGGCAGAAGCAGTCGGAGTGTGCCAGGGTCGGCCCCTTCAAACACTACAGCTGAACTCGGCTTTCATCTTGCCACAGAGGCAATGAGGGGAGAGGAAAGGAAAAATGCATAACAAATGAATAAGAAAGACGCCAGCCAGAAGAGTGATAGGGGGGGTTCTACAAACCCCAATTAAAATGTTACTTTGTAAGATGTCAATTTAAAAAATAATGAAATTATTTGCCAATCTTTTTTTAAATGTATATTCATATAAACACACTACAAAGACATTAAATGTTCAAACTGATCAACAAATTTTCTCTCATTACGAATTTGGTGACAAGATCCAACAAAGCGGGGACAGAGGCGACAAAAGACTGGGACAATTAAGAAATGCTAAAAAAAAAACAACACAGTTTTGGAACATTCCGCAGGTCAACAGGTTAATTTAAAAAGGTGTTTAAAAAAAGCTGATCAGTTTGAACATTTAATGTCTTTGTAGTGTGTTTATTTGAATATACTGTAGATTAAAATAAAGGATTTGCAAATTACTGTATTCCCATTCTTTGACATTATACGGTGTGCCTAATCAGGAAGCCTGTGTGTGTGTGTGTGTGTGTGTGTGTGTGTATGTGTTTGTGTTTTTCCTGAAATAACGACAGGCCAGGGGTGTCAAACTCATTTTTGTTGCAGGCCACATTGGAGTTAGGTTTTCCCTCAGTGGGCCGTTACGACAGTACAGTGAAACCGAATAAATGTTGAATCAATCTCTTTGCATAACTTGTACACAGCCAATTGATGGATTACTAGTTTGGAAATCACTCAAGTCAACTATTTGTTTGTTAAATTAGGTTTAAAGGTTCTTTTTTTCCCAAACAATGGTCTTTTTTGGTGTAGTTTCCCTTCATCTCTTACCTGGCTGACAGTTTCGGCTGTCACGTCAGCCTTCATCGGAGCTGTCACTGCTTCCTTGTGACGTGTCTTAAAAACAGCTATTGGTTTGTTGTTTGCTGTAAACAGAGTAACAACATTTATGCAAAATCTCAACGTCATTTATTACGCATGACACTTTGACATTTCAGTCCAGATTTGAGCAAGGATCATGCAAGTTGACACGCATGATTTTCTTTCGCGGGCCACATAAAATGATGTGGTGGGCCGGATCTGGCCCCCTGGCCTTGCCTTTGGCTTTGACACCTGTGACATAGGCCACTACTTTGGGAGGGTGACGATATTAACCCCCATGCAGTAATTATCCCCAAATTGGACATTTCGGACACTTTGGACGATTTTGGACTGTTGGACAAATGGACACCACAGACAAAACAGTGAAAAATAATTCCACGAAGCTGAAATTTTGCATAGGATGTATATCTATGTCTTGGCCAATTCCCACTGAACATTTTGAGGGGTTGAAAGTGAAAAAAAATTAAAAGTGAAAAAAGTTGTTGCACATTGGAAGAGGGACATTTTTGGGACGTAATACCCTTCATGCAGCCGCTTAAAAATACTGCATGAGGGTTAATATGTCTACAAAATGCCTTTTATCTACTGCTAATCAGTTCGTTTTATTCACAGACTAACTTTTAATCTCAATAGAGACATTTTGTTCCGGTGTTTCAGTTTAACACATGCATAAAAGTGCATTTTTAAAATGAAATTGTCACACTTCAATCATGTATGTACGGTGGCCCTGCAACATGTATGATTAAGTATACAGTAATGCCTTTTTGGGCCATAAAAATGCTTTATTTTGATATGTGTGGAGAAGAAATAGGAGGTTCCATCACAATGCTTCAACAGGTCGTAGAATTTACACCAGAGGTAGGCATTTGCGCCTGTCCGTCAGTACCGACACAAGATCCATCAGTCCGTCACTGATGGACTCCTCTTTTGACCGCTAGACTGATGAATGACAGTAAAGCGATTGTCGACCGTCGCCGGGATCGCCGTGAACCCGAACATAGAAAAAGACGAGGCATTTTTGGGACAAGAAGCAGGAGAAGGGGCAGTAATAGTATAAGAATGAAAATAATATTTTTTGGTGTGCGTGTTAAGTTGCCCAAATGTTTTGTACATGAATAAAATTGTGTTACTCTTGGGAACAGTTTTTACTGATGTGTTTCAAAATAGTTGAGGCTCGAGCTTACTCATGACTGTAATGAAGACAAGCACTAATTATCCATCCATCCATTATCTGATCAGTTTATGCCTACGAGGGTCGCAAACATGCTGGAGCCTTTCCAAACTGATTTTGGCCAGTAGGCGGGGCACACCCTGAACTGGTTGCTAGCCAAACACAAGGCACACGTAGACGGACAACCATCAACGCTCACAGCTACAATAATAATTTGGAATCTTTAGTTAATCTATGGTGCATGTTTTTGGAATGTGGGAGGAAACCGGAGTACCCGGAGAAAACCCACGCAAACTTCACACCGGAAGGCCGGGGCCTGAAATCGAACGCTGCACCTCTGCACGTGCTAACCATTCCAACACTGTGCGGCAGCACTAATTACAAACTAGGGGTGTCAAACTCATTTTTTGTCGCGGGCCACATTATAATTACCGTTTTGTTTGGAGGGCCATGATGACTGGAACTATATAAAGAAGTCAAGAATAACGTTTTATTCAACTATTGTTTAAGTAACTGATGAGGGGTTTGGTAACAAGAAAATGCTTACAATATGTTACTGATTTATTACATGTGAAAAATTGAAATTTTGGGACACATTTTAGCAAGTACCATGGAAGTTGTCATCTTTGATTTGCTTTAGCGGGCCACTTAAAATGATGTGGCGGGCCACATCTGGCCCCCGGCCTTGAGTTTGACACCTGTGTTATAACCATTCAAAATTCTAATTCGAAATGATAATGTTGTTTCTATTACTGTCATTATTATCACGCTGTATTGTTTTCTGTTTAATCTTTTGTCACAACAAAGTTTGCAGGAAAAGTATGGTACTTCATTTTCTGGCATCTGCCGCAGGTTTAATAATGATGCCAAACTCAATTTATCCTAAAACTCTTGTTTCCGAGTACATGGATTTTCAAGGTTTTCTGAAGCCTCTGGGAGCCGTGTTGATTCGGTTGATTATGTAGGTTTTAATTAACTTAGGACGCTGCCGGCATGGCTGTCAGGTTGGCCCTCACAGACAAGGGAAGGGTGTACAGGGGTGGGAAAGAAGCAGATTACAGTCAAAGTAGGTCAGAACAGAACTCCACTATATCAAGAAAGGCCAAGGCTCCGCGATAGTGTGCAGCACTTTGCCTTCCTGGGTGGAACGTCATTTCAGCTCACTCTATGCTAATTTTGTCAAGGATAAAACCAAGATATTCTGTTAAAAGTTACTCAGAGAAACTCATTTTTATGAGCATATAACCATTTGACCCTGCAAACTCTAATCCAGTTGTGTCAAACATACGGCCCACGAGCCGGAACCGGCCCCCAAGGAGGTTCCATCAGGCCCGCGGGATAATTTAAAAGTGAAAAAATACATAAAAGACATGGAATTAATATTTTTAACAAGGTGCAATTCATAGAGTATCCGCCAGGGGACACAATGTTTTGATCAGAGTAGAAGACAACAATGTTTTGATCAGAGAAGACGACAACAGCCGCTTCATCTCTCACTGAGACGGACCCAACACAGCAGACGTTATCAAGGACATGTGAATACTTTAGTCTTTACACATTTAATAGCACTCTCCTTAGTTTGTAAAATGTCGGCACAGATTAAATTTAGTTTTTTAAGCACATGTTTAAATGGTTTAAAAATTCCTTTCTTTAAATCTCGTTTAATTTAAAGTGCATGACTATATTTTTCAAAACCAATTACTTTTTTTACTTTAAAATGTTGTGCCTTTGTACAATCAGTGGGATCAGTTGCAATGCATATATGTAAATGAAAAAAGTAAATTGCACATTTGTCTAAAGAAAATCGAAGGTGTTTCATGAAATGTTTTGTAAAACATATGTTCATTAAATTTCAACATTTTCCTAATGTTCTTGTGCTTCCATAGACCAAAACAAAGGAAATACATATTTTGGTTAATTATAGCAGAGTATGGTATAATTTTAATGGTCCAGCCCACTTGACATCGACCGAGGCCGTATGTGGCCCACAATGTGAAATGAGTTTGACACCATTGCTCTAATCCAACTTCAATACCTGACTGGATAGTCACTGCCATGGACGTGGACGACTTGACTCGTGTCAAGACAAACCCTTTCATAGCTATTTCTAGCTCTCATTAATTAAGCACGTAGACAAATCAGCCTTAACATTAGCAACATGTGCTGAATCAATTGGGAGCCAAATGAAGAAATTAATTAAATCCAATTAAGTGTTTGACGATACAAAGAAGTTTTCATTGAACATTATCTTTTTATCATTGTGGTTATGTAGTTGACAATACTGTACCATACATAGTTGTTTTTAATATTTTGCCCTCATGTAGCGAAATGAGGTTCTTACAACATCCAGCGATGGCCTCCATTTAATCAAAAAAACTCAATTAGGTTCAGCCTTTTCTTAAGATGAAATCCTGCAAGAGATGGCCATGAAAAAATGCTGAACCATTTACCAAGACAGAGGTCAAGAGGCCATGATCATTTTCCTGGAAATTGATGTTTATATATGTATCTTACATTGTAGTTATGTTAATATGCCTTGAAAAGAACATGTGTTCTACGCATTCAATGTTTTTACTGTATTAAAATTTTACCCTAAAATTTTGATTCGATGATTTTGCAACAGTGTCAATTATTTTTGCCATGTTACAACCTATTGATCTGAAAAATAACTGCAGCAGTTACAACAGTGAAACAAAGTCACATATTAATAAGCCAGTTTATATAATCTTACTCTAAATTTTGGCAATTTCAAATGGGATTAATGCATACAGCAGGCGGCCCGGTGGTCGACTGGTTAGCGCATCGGCCTCACGGTGCAGAGGTGCAGGGTTCAATTCCGGCTCCAGCCTTCCTGTGAGGAGTTTGGATGTTCTCCCTTGCCTGCATGGGATTTCTCAAGGCACTCCGGTTTCCTCCCACATTCCAAAAAAATGCATGGCAGGCTAGTGGACCATTCAAATTATGCCCTTGGTATAAGTATGATCGCGGATGGTTGTACGTCTGTGTGTGCCCTGCGATTGGCTGGCAACCAGTTCACGGTGTAACCTGCGTACTGGCTGAAGACAGCTGGGATGGGCTCCAGCACCCCCCGCAACTCCTTGTGAGTATCAGCGGATCAGAAAGTGGATGGATGGATGAATACATACTGTGAGGCCCTTTCCTATGCAAGCCAAGCAAAGGCCCGATTTACATCTCCCTGAAAGACTATCTTCACTGACCGATTATCCAGTGGTGCAGGGTGTGTTAAAAGTTATGCTTTTCCTGTCCAGCCTATTCAGCAACTCGTCCGCACCATCGGGCATTTCTGTGTATTATTTACCGTCACAAACATGAAAGAAAATATGAGAGTCAGGTGACCTGAAGTTTGTGCTGTTGTCTGAAGCAAATAGGGGAGCAACAGCTTGTGTTGAGTGTTGGAGCAAGAGGGTGAATTGTCTCCTGAGTGATCCTCTCCCAAAACAGGATTAAAGCATCAGCCAACTTCTGGAAAGTCTATGGTACAATGCTGCGTTGGTGTCTGGAATGAAACTTAATGCCCCAGATATGCTCAATTCGATACGGGTTTGGGGACAGGCGGGACAGTCCACAGCATCAATTCCATCATCATACAGGAAGTGCTGACACACGAGGTCTGGCATTGTCATGCATCAGAATTTCTTCTGATGCATTCCCCTGTGCCCACTGAACCAACTTATGTTCTCATTTCTGTACTTAACAGTCAGGGTACCTCTGACAAGGACAAAGAGAGCTGTGCAGCATCCCAGAGAAAGGCCTCCTCAAATCGTTACGAACCTTCTGCCCAAGTAGTCAAATCAGCCAGAAAGGTTGAGAGCAGGGAAATTGTCTGCGGACACTACCTGCAGAAGCACTCCTTGATCGAGGTTGTCTTTGTAATTGCCTCTCATTTCCACCTGTTGCCTCTTCCAATTGCACAAAAGTGGCTGAAATGGCAGTCGCAATCAAGCATAACTGGACAGGCTGATTTGTCAAAGTGTACTTCACTTGGAATTCCATTGTGCCCTTTATTTTTTTGAGCAGTGTACAATCCAAGTGACATGTGATTGGTGTTAAAACAATGCTTGAAGGAAAAGGGTGCAGCCAGTTGAAATAATGAGTCCATTTTATTGATTCAGAACACAGCAGGCTACAGCAATGACCTCCTCCAACTAATCTAGCCCCCCACCCCCCTTTAGTAACAGACCAGTAACAGCCCTCCGTCAGCTTGGCCAGCTACACCCCCTTTGGAACAGCAGAGACACCTTGGCATCATCTTTAAAGCAAGAAAATAGCTCGATATTTGGACCATGACTTCCAATGTTTTATACAAAAGCTACACAATGTTACAATGCAAATGATTTACCTTAGCGTTTTGGACACCATTTAAAATGTGGTCATGTACATTACTTGGGTGGAGCATTATCACCAAAAACAAACAAACAAACAAAAAACCACTAGAGACTAAGCAAATAATACAAAGGACTGCAAACAAAACAAATGGAATAATATGGAGAAATGTGAGAGAAAAAAAAAAGCTAAAATCATTTTTGTACCATTACAGACTTAATGGGCAAGATGTAAAAAAAAGAAGAAAAAAAAAGAAGAATAAAAAATGGAAAAGTACATAAAAAGGGTATTTCAAACGCAAACAAATCCAAATCCATGTGTGGCATCAGGATTTCAAGTCAACCGACCATCCTCTGGCGAAAACCAGAAGAAAACTCAAATTTGTCCCAATGGAGCTCCTATAGACAGGATGGGTCATCGTCAGGCACTTTCTAAAACCCCGCCTCCTCCATGTGGGAGAATCAAGATTCAGGTTCATCCGGATCACATAATACAGCTGCAAAGAAAAGCGATTGTGAGAGGAAATATCAGGTAGGAGAAAACACTCCTTAAGCAGCGCACACAGGTTGGTAATTAGGAGTGCAGTGCGAGCATGCAGCAGCCTCAGTGAGTTCAACTAATGCCGTCAGGCAAAGATGGACCCGTGTGGGTCAGGATCCATCTTACCTAGTAGGAAGTGTCGAGTTATGCTGGTCTTGGTATTTACAAGTCTGTGTCAAACCAGGCCAGTTGGTTGGAGTCACCAGGTGGTAGGCCTTCAATCAGTTCCTGGGAGTGACCCAGGTCAGGAAGCCCCTCAACAGGGGGGTAGTCCTGACCGGGGTGATGGCCCCCACCCAGATCATGGTCCATCATGGGCTCCATGCCCATCGAGTCTGTGCCGTAACCTGCCGAGTGGAAGGAACGGTAGCTTGGGTCTGGGAGGTGGTGGGGGGGAGAGTAGAGGGCAGGAGAAGCATAGCGGCTGTTAGAAGCATGTTAACAAACCAAGCGCTCACACAGTATGCTAGCAACACACAGCAAAACACACCACAACTGCACAACACCCCATGGATCAGCTCCCACTGTTCCGTTGACTTGCCACACTATCAAAAAACAGACTACTAGTTTCCACCCAAATTAGTCAGCATGGTGTCAGGGATTGAACCCTCTACAGCAGAACTTCTAGGAGAAAGGATCCTCTTGGGAACCGTGTGACAGTGGAGCAATGGGACTGGGGTCATTTTAACTTACCTTCTTGCCTGTAGGCCAGAGGCTCTCCCTGAGCACCAATGTCCAGACCAAGCTCTGCAGTCTGTAGACAAAGGAGAGTTGCAATAAATCTTTGTATCCACACAAACGTATTGAACAAACGTGACTATGCGCTTCCTACTTCGTTCCAGGCCATTGGTTCCGTCCTGAAGAGCGAGCTTGTGAGTTCTACTGAGAGGCGTTTCTTGTAGTCTTGAGGTTTGTCCTCCGACATACGGAACAGGACTGCTGCTGCATACGTGGCTGAGAAGAGATGTGAGGTGACAGATTAGCTTTCTAGTCTGCACATTTGAGCAATGCGTAGAGAACAACAAACCTGCCTTATGCTCACTTGTGACTAGGGGTGCCACAGAGAGACGCTTGCATGATTTGCTGGGCACTGCTCTTTTACATCATATGCCCTTCCTGACACAGCCCACGCAATATTCTATCCGGGCTTGTACTGTACAGTATCAAATAAGTGCCCAACTGAAATTTTATTAATAAATTCCTTTTTTTGGTTGTCTGTCCTCTTCAAACAACAGCTAAAAATGCTCCCCTTGCCCACGTGCAAGGAAGGACATTACAGTACTTTCATTGCTCCATTTTCTTTTTTCACATCACTTAAGCAGCACTTAATCTACAGCTCGTTTGCCACACAGACACAGCACACCGCAAATATTACCAAGCAACCACTCGTAAATCACGATTCAGTACCTTAGTAATCTAAATAGAAATAATGTGACCATTAACGTTCTTTTTCAGACTGAAAAGCCATCACATGGGCATACCAACTCCTTCGTTGCGGCTGTGCAAGAGCTCTGTGAGCGGGGCGGTGGCTCCCTCGGCCTCGATGGCCTCAGCGGCCTCTTTGTCCTGGGCCAGTTCACACAGGACACCCGCTGCCACACGCTGGATGTTCTCAATGGGAGAATACAACAGCTGTACACAGATGGATGAGATGTTTGTTCAAATCATGCTCGGGTGTTTGACAGCCAAACAGCAACTGAATTAAAGTGACTTCTCATTTTACCTGTACAAAGAGTGGAATTGTGTTAAGTCCTCGAATGACTATTCTGTTGTGGACATCTCTAGCCAGGATGTGAAGGGCTCCTGTGCAACCCTCCACGATCTCCTCCATGCGAACTCCCTCCTAAAACCACAACACACACAAACCTTAACCCCAGTACCTAAGGTAGAGACAACACCACAAGCAGCTCTTGTAGCAGGGTTACTGATGCGCATGTCTGTGTGTTCAAGACATTTGTATGCGCTTACCACAAACTGCTGCTGTGTGCCACCCATGCTTGTGCGTCTCTGTGTGTCCTGGTGTGCTCTGACCAGCAGCTGAACCAGCCTGGGAATGGCTCCTTGTTCCCTCAGAGGAGCGTGGTTTGCAGGGCAAAGTGCCAGGTTCCGGATCAGACCAACTGTAGCCTGTAAGAGGCACATTTGCATGTCAGCCACATTAAAAAAAAAAAAAAAAAAAAATAAAAAAAAACTTCACAAAAACAAAAGCGAATCGCAGTGGAAATCGCAAAACCATGTGTGTACCTTAATGAGGGGCCAATGTGATGGCGGATGCAACAATTTGACCACAACTGGCAGCCCATAATGCAGCCTGACTGCATTCTGGGCCATCTCTGCATCTTGGTGCCGTGATGTGAGGTGACGCAGAGCGCAGATGGCCGGTTCTGTGATGTCTTCCCTGTCTCCGGCCCGAAGCACAGTGCGAACCAGAGCCTCAATGCCACCCACCTACACAGGAATAAAATGATGCAAGAAGCAGTATGAGGAATTGCAACTTTAAATTTCACACTTCGCTCAGTTAACAATAAGCAAGGAAAACTAGAAATACATTTCAATCCAAAACTGTGCAAGTACCAACCTGGCAGACCATCATCTTGTTCTTATAGTTGTTGCAAGTCAGGTTTGAGAGGATGCCGGCAGCACAGGTCACCACATTAATGTCATCACTACCGAGAAGTTGCACCAGGGTCCCCAAGAGACCCTCCATACCCTCCTGTGAGACAAAGGGTGCAAATTAGCACAGCAGGAACAATTCAAGAACAGTAAATCACCATTTAAAACATTTCCTTTACTCGCTTTAACTGCAACCACTACAAAAGTGCAAGTAGTCCGAGTCAAGCTTTGCATGCTCGTGATACGGGCTTCACCTGCTTGGTGGCAGCATCCGATAAGTTCCTGAGAGTCCAGAGACAGTTTTGGACCAGTCTCTGGCTTGGGTCTGTAAGGTGGAGTCCAAGAGCCTGCATGCCTCCTGAGCAAAGAGACAACCATGAAATATAAACTGCAAAGCACAATTCAAAAACTGTCAAATAAATAAGTTTATGGTGCCGGCTAGTGGTGAAAAAGTTGCTCATGACATCGAAAGTCAAACATACCAGCTTCTACAATGGCAGGTTTATTACTGGAGCATACGGACAGGACTTTGAGTACTCTGCTCGTGGTCCACAGCAATTTCTCATAGGTGTATGTCCTCATTATGTTGACCAATGCTTGAGGCCCCCCGCTGGCCAGGATTATTAACTAGAAGACAGACAACATTTTTCCATTTTAATCTCGCCACAATTATGACATTTTTCCAGCACAACTGACCAGGCAATGAACTCACCTTGCTTTCCTGGTTTCCATAGGCCAAGATTTGAAGACAATCTGTGGTGATGGCGAGGAACTTGACATTTGTTTTGTTGAGCAGGGCCACCATTTTCTGAAGACCACCGGCCAAACGAACTGCCATCTTAGCTCCTTCTTGGTGCAGTAGGAGGTTGTGAAGAGTGGTGATGGCATAAAACAGGACAGAGTCCACTGGTGAACTGCAAAGCAGAAAAAGGATTATCGGATTACAATTCATCTGGGAAATAGGAACTGGATTATAAATTGTTTTCCTCTAACCAGTGACTGTTTTCAGCACAAATTGCCAATTAATTTTGCAGCCCCCCCCCTGGCCCCCCCATTGCAACACTTGCAGATACTGTCAAAACATGGTATAAACATTTCAAGAATTCTGAGAATTCTGACAAGCCTCTATGTAGCGCACCATGTTTCCCATGCTGAATTACTAATTATTTCAAAGCCATTACAAATATCACGATAGCCTTTCCAGCACAAATATCGATCAATTTTCACATGTACCCAAGCATTTTGACTAGCGCCGGGATTCCTCCAGACTTGAAGATAGCCAACAGCCCCTCTCTGTGATGGGAGAGGTTGTGGAGAGTCCCTGCAGTGCAGCGGGCCGTCTCTACGTCGTTTGTGTTCTGCATTGTCCTGACGATGGCTGACACCATCTGAGGGGAGCGCATTATGGCGTGACGGGAAGCTTCTTTTTTCGATAGCTGGTGTACCATCACGGCTGCTTTGTTCACAACAACCTACAACAAGGAAGAGATGTAATATTGTTGATCAGTGACGGCAGACCGTTGTACAGCATGATGCGCCATTGATGGCAACTACCTGGTCCTCATCATTGAGTAATTTGGTGAGCTCTGGTATTGCTCTGGTTGCGAGCTCAGCGTCGTCCTGGTAGTTGATCAGATTGACCACGGCATGTTTGAGCATTTGTGAAGGTTCTGCTAGTCTCTGTACATTGGTAGGATTTGCTGCGTCATATTGTGTGGAAGGAATCTGCATGCCCTCCTCAAGAGTCTCTGGGAACATTGCTGCACGCACCCGCTGGGCGCGGGTCATGGCATACTGACCGTCCAAGTCTGAAAGAGATCGAAGGTTTCTCCCCAAATACAATTTGCCAAGATCCGAAATTATTGACCCAATGGCAGACATTGGGACTCACCTTGTACTTGATCCTGGGAGAAATTCTGGTTGAAGTTCTGCTCCCACTCGAACATGACCTGGTTGTTGTCAAGATCCTCGTCTTCAGGATTTCCTTTGCCGCTGAGGGAGGGAGCTGTAGTCGTGGCCCCTGAATGGATGCCTGAATCCAGGTATGACTGTTGTTGCCAGTGGCTGACTGCTGCCTTCCGGTCTGGCTCCATCGCCATGTCCAGCTCCATCAAATCAGCTAAAAGGGGACAAGCGTATATAAAACCAGGCTACGCTGAAACCCCCCCAAAACTTAGCAGAATCAATTTGGCACAGCAGATTTCAAGAGATCAACTAGTACATTTTGGTAATCCATGTAAATCCTCTTCAATGCAACACCAGGATGGAGATATTTGGAGTGCCATTTTAGGATTTGTGAAAAGTGTTTGTTGAGATAGCTGTCGTCAAACCCAAATATGGTAATTAAGGAAATCATTTGAACACTATTTGCTACTAAAACTAAGAGCACATGTAGGCATTTGCAAATGCATGAATGTATTCTTTATATGTAACAGACGCAATATAAAAAGTCCACGCATGTGTTGACGTTTCAACTCACCCTGGGAAGCCATGTTCCTTTCTTTAAACCACGGCCGTCACAGCTTCCTGATCTGAAACAGACAGGAAAGAACTATCAGCCTCATTGACCTCTCGCTTCCTTTCGTTCCAGGCTCATTGTTAATGATTACACCAAAAACAACTGCAACATGCTCACTTCACGCAAATGGAATCTGCGTCCTAGTCCCTGCCGAAACAGATGAGATGGTGGCAAGCCAATTTTCCGTCTTGACCTTTGTTTTTAGTCTTGTGTGAAATCCACCCAAGCAAATTGCAGCTCGCATGCAAGGCCCACATTAAGCATGGCAGCTAGGTAGTACTTATGTGAGAGGAAGGGTGGGAAGTGACTCAACTTGGGGGAAGGAAAATAAGCAGTGGGAGAAAATGGGCGTACATATCCACTGCCTTTGAAGCAGAAATCAACACTGTAGCACAGAGTTTTGGACTGTTTAACCGAATCATTTGTTATACATTTATATTAACTCGGGCTGGACAATTAATCGGCGCTGAATTGTGATTTTAACTTCCAACCATCTATAAAAAACATTTTTTAAATCCAACAAAAGCAACATACATGCATAGAAATGAAAGTGGACTTTCCTGAAAATACAAATGTGTGTGTGTATATATATATATACACACGTACACACACAATTTTAACTGCCTTACTAGGTATGTCGACCTTTCTAATGTAGTTGGACAAAAAAATCTCCGTTCAAATCTTTTTCCTCAAGCCATGACCACTTGAACGTATTCCTAACACTCGCGTCTAATGCACGTACAGTCAAACCTCGGTTTTCGAACGTCTCGGTTCTCGACCAAAAATTGAGTTTTTTATGCCTCGGATGACCAACAAATTTCGGTTCTCGAACTGAGTGCACTTGAATGCACCATTTGACTCCTCTTGCCTTCCTTACACGAGGAAGTGACGCTTCCTCGGGTAGACGAGGAAGTGACGCTTCCTCGTGTTGCTTTCCATTGTGAGCAGACGTGTTCAGTAAACATTTTTATTTTAAAAAGTGCGTGGTTTCGGTTTTCGAACAATTTTGGTTTTCGAACAGCCTTCTGGAACGGATTATGGACGAACACCGAGGTTTGACTGTATGTCAGCTTCCCTGTCTACCTGTTTGAACATTGCGCTGTGACCGTACCTGGCCGATCACGCATGAATTAGTTTACACAAAACGCTATTCAAATACTTGACATTCAATGATTAATCTGCCTTTGGTGTGCACACGTGCACCCTTTGTGGCTTCCGTTCTCGCCAAAATTTCAAAATCTCCGAGATATGGCATGGCCATAAGAATGCGAGGGGAGGGGTGTTACTCTTAAGGGTGTTCGTGCCTCAACATCGTTTTGCTCGTGAAAGCAAAACAATGAACTCAAACGAGTGTTCGTTCAATGTTGTCAACTAATATCCGGAATAATTTTAGGCAATTTTTCCTCAATTTCCCAGAGGAAATTTCATGAAAATTTGTAAATCCCGGGAAAATCCGGAGGACTTTCATCTCTCCATGCAGAACAGCGCAGTGCTTTAACAAGTGCCAGACATGAAAGTACTGTACCCTGAATACACCATGTTACTAGCTCGGGCTCAGCGATACATCTTTATTGTATCGAAATCGAGATACACACATTCAATATCGAAATAAAGACTATATCTGTCGCGTTACCTCGCCATGCTTGTGTTGTGTGTTAATCATCTTATGGGGGGGCGCGCAGCTGCTGTTGCCTTGACAGAAGTCCACTTCTGTCTTCGCTGTCACGTATATACGAACGGCATACTTATATTGTGTTTTATAACATTACCTGATCATATTTATAATTTCAAAATTAGCAGTGTCTTGTAAATATGTTCGAGCAGCCCATGCTGATTCGTTCACTTGAATGGGCCGACGAAACAGGGGCTGCTTCCCATTTCGGTCGCATTCTGCATCTTTGTTCGCTGCCACGATCTTTTTGTGGGTTAATAAAAAGTTATACAATGTAATATATTGTTTGGCCACCCTCAAAACGCGATCCAGGAATAGATCACGTCGCTGGGAGTTGACCAATCACATTGCCATGTAATCATCAATGGATACACAACCATCACCATGCCATGTACAGGGCTGAGTGGTCAGCTCTTTTTCAAGCCACAAATCTATCCACACACTGAATCGTGCTTAAATATATTGGTAGAGACAACACACACGATGCAGTTCACACATGCATGGATGCAGGGAAACAAAACAAATATTTCTGTTGCAGCATAAAATTATTATTGTAGGACAGTTGCAGGACAAATAATTTAATTTATTGCTAACTGTTAATGTTGATGACTGGCAATCAGTTATTTAAAAAAAACAATTTCCACATCCTTTTGGATTTATATTTTTATAATGCTTAGTTTTCAATGGACCGACAATAATATTGTTATCCTATAACTAGATTTATCTGGAAAAAATATTGTGATTACATTTTTAGCACATCACTCAACCCAATTGCTGGCAAAGCAAATATGTAGCGTATGTGATTGTTTAGTTCCGAAGCACCCTTTAAGCTCTTTAATAACACACCGGTTTACTGTAAAACTAAACACACAACAAAAAGAATTCCTCTTATTGTATATTTAAATTTCAAAATTTTAAAAACATCGACGTGATAATGCTCAAGTCAATTTAAAATCCCATTCAAATGCTAATGGTCATTAGCGTCAACTTCAGGAGTGATATTCCTTCCAAAAAAAAAAAATTACCCACAACTCTGAAAACAAATGCACGCAGGTAAGATAACACTGCTGAAATGCATAATTTCTTCCCAATCTGTGGAAAGTTGAGTTAGTTATACTCAGAGTTAAATCGTACCTTTCTTCTGTTCTCATTTTCAGTGTGTATTCCATCCAGACACGGCACCACACTGCCCATAAGAGGCCAAAACGTGCAGTGACAGACTATTTGTATTTTTTTCCCCCAATTGCTATTATTTTAGTATAGTCTTATTTTACGGTCTTACCAATGTATCTTTCCATTGTCCTTACAAGTTATATTTAGAGTTTAAGGAATTGTGGAATTTTCCTTTCCTCAAAATTCAAGGATGGAAAGACCAAAGAACTTTTTTTAGTTATACCAACACACATTTCCACATGACAGGAAATAATCCAAGGTCCCTGGTTAGACCAGCAAGTACCAAGACCAAAGGTTGAATAAAATTGATGGCGAAAAGGGAAATGCTGAGGAATGAAAATGCACGACATTGAATTTCACATATTTACAAGGTCATTTTGTACCTGACAAAAACAATAGTGTGTTCAAGAATCAAGTGTTAAACATGCAGGAATGAATGGGGTTGAGGCTATGATAGTGATTTAGAGAAAGCACCATATAAATAAAGATATTGTATGGTTGAGTTTTAGTCGTTGAATAAATACAATATTTTGTATTATTATTTATTCCAAACGTGATTTCAATCTCAATCAAAATAACTGATATTCACCAACCCCCCCACCCCCACCCCCATAATCTTCCAGCCCTTATATGAACAAATACAAAGAATCAAAGTTGGCACAGCCTCCCGAACTAATTAAACACAGATCAAAGTAACATAGCTCTAGGGTGGTGATGAGTGGTCATCAACTTGGAAAGTTTGTACGATTCCAAGTAGTCACCATGAAGTCTGATTTGCAAGTGGTTCGGTTCTGTAAAATAGCTACAACTCTGTCAGCAAGAGAGAGAAATGGTGGACTACTCGGGTTCTTTACGAGTATTCAGTTGGCAGTGAAACACTTTGAAAGTAACCCATTTCCAGATGACTATGGAAACTGCTGTGGTAATTTGTTCAGTAACGGCTGTAAAAAGAGAATTTGAGATTTTAGCAACTCACGCTTGGATTTAACGTACGCCTTTGTAGAGAGCACACATGCTTGACAATTGCATCTTTCAGCCCAAGAGTCATATCAGTTTGACACAATTTTCCATACCTTGTCCAACTGGGTAATGTACTTACACAACATTTAAACGGGGGCTGCACAATAACGACAAAATGGTAATAATGATTGCTAAATCACAATTCTTCATGACAGGGAAAACCCATCTATTTTTGTTGCAGTACAAAAATGCATTTTCCATGCAGAATGAGATTAGTATAACTGATCATTATTTTAGAATACATTTTTTTAATTGCCCAAGTTTTTATTTAGGCTCCTGCTTCAGGGAATGCTGGCTTGTTATTTAGGCAGCTTGAAGCCTTAGCTCTGGTAGTTGGGCGACTACTAGTTGCGAGTGCTTGATTAGATGTGCGGCAGCGATCACATTTTTAATTTCATCATAGAAGACAATGCCATGATTAAAACTTGATGAATGTTGCAGTCCTAGTTCAAATTGAATAAAGCTACTGTGCCGCTTGATTTTCCCCAAGATAGAATGGCCTTTGGAAGTCATCATACGGAAAGGTAGCATTCAAAATCTGCATGGCCTGCGTGTCTGTCATACATACACACCACTACTGAAAAAACAGCATCTTTCAATTAGACAACTTCATCCCGAGGCCAGGCGATCTGCCAAGAACACCAAACTAGCAAAGTAAGTTATTTAAAAATAAAAAGGGTCAACAGCTCTTTAAATTCACCCTACCTGGGGATGTTTGTTTTAATAGGGAGCGACAGCTTTTTATACAATGCTGTATTGATCAGATTGCTGTGGCTGCATTTTTAGCCGTTTTGTTTTGACACCAACAAACGTACCTCACCCAAAACATTAGTCCAATCAACTCTAATGGCACTGCTGTCATTTAAATTGTGCCAACACGCAAAGAGGAGGCAAAACTCACGCGCAAAATGACTTCCATTTACATACACACAGTTCCAAATTTTAGTTGTAAACTAAAACAATCTCCAATTCGGCTGTTGGTATGTTGTTTCATCCCACAAAGCCCTCTATTTTAATTCACTGTTCACACGCCATCCTCAAGCTTGAGAAGAGAGAACTCACTTAGCACAAACCCCCTTTTTAATGGGAGCCATATGTGCAACACTAGACTTCATACAAATCAAAGCACATCATTCACACAAGTAGAAAAGTGGCTCTTTGCATCCGTCTTTGAAAGATGAGCCAAAAAAAAAAATCCTAGTCTTCAATTGACAGCAAACAAATGGCAACCTTACCCTCAAACTGAACGGACTAAACCATCGACCAAGTCAAGGCAATACAAGCTTCATGTTCCAACAAAAACTGAATGGGGTTTCTTTGAAGCCATATGTGATGTCTACAGTTCACTGCCTGGTCTAGACTAGAAGCCATAAAACACCACTAGTCCTTGGTGTCAAAAGGCAGTTAGGCTGCATCAAAGCATTTCAGTGAGTTGTGTAGTGAGGCCAAAAAAGTAAATAGAAATAGGAACTGACAAGCATGGTGTTCATTTTTTTCACATTTGAATGAAAAAAAAAACGGCCAACAAAAGGTAGAAAAAGAGAAGATTAATCCTACAATTGGGTCAAATCCACAATGCGGTCAACTAGAGCCACTTACATTTTTGGCAGAACCAATAATCTATATATATGATATGATGAAAAGCATTTAGAAAATTAACAGCCAAAAACTGTGCAATAAATTGTGAATACTAACATGGATCTCAATAACACACATGAGGTGCTAGCCCAATGAATGTAATCATAATCATCAGCAGAGTTGAGTGGTCACAGAAAATGTGGGAAGAGCAAGAATGTTCAAACAAAAACAATTCCAGCGCTATATATGCATTCAACAAGCTGCTTTTAAGGAAGGAGCAGGAGGTGGAAGCAGCCACATGGACATTGGTTGACGGTCAGCGAAGCAATTTGCAGGGTCAGCAGCCATCTTACTATACAATGAGCCGAATGGCTGCACCGGAGAAGGTGGCCGTCTCCGGTGCGTGATGAAGGATGGCACAGCAAAACGGCCAACGAGACTCAATCTTTTTTTGCTATGATACTATTAAAATATTCTAATGTAAAAAGCGTAAGCTACATATGTTTGCGTCAAAACCTATTTTCTAACACATTTCTTTGTAGTCCTTTCCGTTAGTAAAGTTTGTCGTTAGAACATTTGATTAACTTCAATCAAAAACGTACAACAAAAATATGCTGGCTTTTACTCCAGTTAATTGGTCCTTCGACAGTAAAATAAATTTCAATGAGGGAGGCGGTTGAATTGGGGTCATTTTGATTACCTCAACCGATTTCGGCTTTTTCCCATTTAAATTCACATCAGATTGCATTAACACTAAATGCGCTTTGAGCTCAGTACGACTATTTTAGACAATTGAGATTGAAATTCATGAGGTACGTCTCGTTCGGACAAGACTCGAAGGCAAGTCAACGACGGAGCGGAGCCGCATTGAGAACTTTGGCTGATACGAAACGCAGTCGCCCTTCTCGCACAGCTGCCGGCTGCCCCGACTTGGTTGTTCCAACACTGCTGACTCGAATTTCACACTCAGGCTCCACCTCATCTTCCTCCCAAAGCAGGCTGGGAGGAATGTGTGGGGCTTTGTTTTAAAAAACGACACGAAAACACACTGCCGTTAATAGAGTAGACATTTCGACATTATCCTCAAAGGGTTTCAATTCTGTCAAAAATGTCTTTATTTTCAAATAAGGAGCGTAGCGGTTAAACACAAATGTTTCGTGAAACTTCTTCTGACGACAGTTGATAACTTCGTTTCGCTGAAAAAAATAAACAAGTCGAAAAACTGCCCACGCATAGATTGAGAAATGCGTGCTATAAAATGGCAGCAAAACTAAAGGGGAAAAAGTCCTAAAACCATATGTCAGTAAAGTGGAATGTGGCGAACAATCTACGTGCTAACGTTGGCTTCAGTTGACTGCTTGTGGGGCACTTATCGTAACATCCGAGACAGACATTGCCGTGTAGGTTATATTCATTGATGTACGCGGAATGCCCTTCGACGGAAGTTAAAATGAAACTAATTCACTTTAACTACGACAACATGCCATCGACAAATAGTCATTATGCCCGCGAAGTGGCGGCTGCTATGTCCCCAACGGAATCCATAAATGCAGCTGCAGAGTCCGACCGGCTTGTGTTGGAAGACCCTCAATTCCGGTAAGGTCTCAGTGAGAGGCGGACACGATCAGTGTAGTTTAATGTTGCTGCCTACCCGTGTAAAACGTAGCAAATCCTCACACTTGGATTCAGATGGAAGAAAATGTAACTCTGTAAAAAGTCGAGGAAAATTTCACGCCGAAAATCAGCGGGAGCCCTCGTCTACTCCCTCCGTCGTCAGTCAATCACGTCTGGTCCAGGAAGGTGTCGACTGGAAAATGTAAGATGGCGGCGGATTTATATAGACCGCAGAACGCCTCACGGTGACCACGTATCCTGCAGTTTGCTTGGATAAACTAGAAACTTTAAATCGGTAAGTCTATTAATCTGACAACTTGACACACAGATAAAAATAATGACACATTATGATGATTGTGTAGATATTTAAATGATGCCGAATTATGACGGAAATAAGCGAAAACTATATTCTCCACAACACGAGCATGAATACACAGTTAAATCAAGTTCCGGCAGATTTGAGGGGAGGAAACGTGCTCCCATTCCCAACTCACCAAACCACTTGAAATGCGCTGGAAAGGAAATTTTCAACTTATAAAAAAATGCAGAAACGCACAGTTTACACGATGGGATCCTGTTAATCTTAACACAACTGCCGAGTCCTTTCTTTTGCGTGCTCACCAAAGTTGTTTTAGATTAAAGTTTTTAAAGTTCTACGCAAAATTACAGTAGTGCATCATGTTTATAGGTAGGACTTTTAACCTTTGTAATATGTTAGAAAACTACCCACACCTTTAGTGTTCGTGAGTCGAATTTGTTCCGTGATTTAAAAGCACTAGTTATAATTCAATGCTGTTTTTCATCACTTAACTATCTTGGTATGTATTCATATCCGCAGAAATACTGATTTATCTTCATTTATTTTTTTGCTCTACAGATCATTTAACTTACAATAAACCACTGGTTTCCGGCTACAAAAACTGGTTAAATTCACTAATTATATTTCCCAGAGAGACAAAATGAGTAATTATAATGTCTGAAAAACTCATACAGTATTGGAGTACACCTCTCTCAAAAAGTATTGCATCATGGTCTTTTTTTTTTAATGATTAAGAATAGTGACATATATGGTGCTATGGGTCAAAACTGATCTACATTAATGGAGGATGAAGACAAAAAGTAATTTCCTTTTCATAAAACCAACTTTATTTTAATCAGAATTGCAAGTGCGAATTTATAATTCAACCACAAAGTAAGTCAATTGTGAAAAACAATGAGTGAGTTTTGGGCTAGTGTGTGTGTGTGTGTGTGTGTGTGTGTGCGCACTTTTGTGTCTGTTCGATTGCGTGAACCATCACCTGAACCACGAAAAACTATATGGTGCCAGGGCTTGTAGTTGTGTATGAAACATGAACTAAACTTTGAATAACAATGCGTTGTTGGAGAACCATAAATTGAACTTTGAGAGACAAAGTGTGCATGGATGTGTGTGTGTGTGTTGTTTACCTGCATGAATCCCTGTATGTGATGGTTATAGTGTGCTCCTTGCAAATATTCATTCATTCATTCATTCATCTTCCGAACCGCTTTATCCTCACTAGGGTCGCGGGGGGTGCTGGAGCCTATCCCAGCTGTCTTCGGGCAGTAGGCGGGGGACACCCCGAATCGGTTGCCAGCCAATCGCAGGGCCCTTGCAAATATATTTCTTGCAATTCTTTTATTTCTGTCAATTTCTCCACCCATTTGTCCCAAACATCCCTGATTGGAGCAAGTTTATCATTCATTCAACAAGCAACACTTTTCTCCCTGTTGTCCACTCTTGTTGACGAGAGATTGTGGCATGAAAAATAGAGCCGCTTAACTCACTCCCATAAACTGGCAGTAGCTTCATTACAGGAGCTTCACATCGCAGTAAGAAGCAACAGTCCCATGTAGGCATTCATTTGCGTTTTATCCATCTCAATCCAGCTATTACCAAACACTCTTCTCACTTGCATGCTGGTCAGATCAAGCAGGATTTTCTGTCTGAGGAAGTTGTGGAAAAAACAGCTCAAACGTTGACTTGACGTCTTCGGCATGCGAAGCAGCATATCTAGTAGGCCCTGCAGTCATTTTGAGGATGTCCTCCATTGGGTGTCAAGAGGCCTTGATGACCATGAAATGTCACCTTTTCTTCGCTTGAAGACCTCTCTTTCAGCATCTGTGACATCTGGGTCCTCCTCATTAGATGTGCACTTCATACTGAACGTCATCCTCAGACACATCCTCCTCAGCTTCACTTTCTTCACTGTCTTAAGGATCACCGTCATGACCGAAGATATGATCCAGAACCTTGTGAACAGTGTACCTCTTGTTGATGCTCCAACAGAACGCAAATGATAATAATTCACCCAAGTCCTTTTATATATACCAATGTTTATTTTTTATTCAAATTTGATGAATATGTAATTGTAATAAATTGTACCAAAGTTTGAGTTCATGTGGGGTGAAGAGGGCCTTCGTGTATATGTGTAGCGATACAGTATTCAACTGAAATGATTTGAATTCACATGGGGGAGGTGTGGTGAGGGGGCCCTGTATGTGTGTGTCTGTGTGTTTGTGTGTGTTGTGGGGCACATTGAGCCATATTTGATGGACATTACTCTCTGCCAGATCATATTTGACCCCAAACATCACAAATGTTACTTTTTTTGTGACCTTTAGAATTTAATAAAATGATGAAAATTAATTTTGTTGCTTTAAAATAGTTGTGTCTGAGGATTAGAGGAAGCCTCATTTCAGTACAAAAAAATAAATATAGTAATCCCTCGTTTATCGCGAGGGTTACGTTCCAAAAGAACCAGTGATAGGCGAAATTCGCGAAGTAGTGAGCTTTATTTTTTTACAGTTATTATACAATACTGAACTATGTATACAATGAAACCAAAGACCAAAACCTGTTTTCAGGCCCAAGCACGAAAGAAAAACAAACATTTTCAACAAATGACTATAATAGTTTTTGGAAATACTGTACTGTAAAATAATATTGCTTTCAGCGCGTCCTCAGGTGCCTTTGCCGGTGCAGAACGTTTCGTCAACATTGTGGGGTATGTATTTACAAAGACGAGGTGCGGAGACTGTTCACGTTGGTCAGTGCCTTAGCCAATCAGGATGCAGAACGCAATTCACTTTTTAAAAGCATTAAAAAAACTGCACTCAAAAAAAACGTGAAACAGCAAAGCCGCGCAAGGTGAACCACGTTAGAGCGAGGGATCGCTGTAGTATGTTTAAAACGGTCAATTTCAATCCGAACACAACACAAGGGTTAAAACATGCTCACAGTGAAAATGTAACACAATAACAGAACAGGCCATTGACAATTTGAATTTGAATTGAATTGAATTGAATACACTTTATTGTCATATGTGCTGTACGTGTGTGTAACATACAGCAAAAATGAAATTTCTTCCCCCTCAACATAAAACAAGAGGAGCCGCTGCGGGTGTCCGCGCCGCCATCAAAAGAAATAGCAATTGAGGTGCTTTCAAGAAGGAATTGGGATTTGAGCTATTCTAGTCAGAAATACAGTACCAACTAGAACACCCACTGACTGGACCTATGTAATCTCTTATTTGAACCCTTTTACTACAATCCCATTACTGTGGATTTTGTGTTGCTTCTGTGTTAGTATGTGTAAAATATAAAGCATATGTCGTACAAAGCGATGTCCTGCACTATGAATAAATTGCCATCAAGGCCTAACCTGCCAGGAGTTGAGGTTGCCATCCATGAGAACATTTGTGCTCATTCAATTGTATATGTATTCATTTTTTTGAGGAAAAATTACCGGAATTATAAATATTTGAAACCTGTGTGACATAAATAATAATAATAATAATAATACATTTTATTTATAAGCGCCTTTCAGAACACTCAAGGACACTGTACAATCAAAAGCAATAAAACCACATATAAAATTATAAATAATAAATAATAAAAGAGGAGATGAGTCTAAACAGAGTATGCAATTTTAAATAGGTGGGTTTTGAGACGAGTTTTGAATACGGGAAGAGAGTCAATATTACGGATGTCGGGTGGTAGTGAGTTCCAGAGTTTGGGGGCAGAGCGGCTGAAAGCTCTGCACCCCATCGTGCTGAGACGGGCAGAGGGAACATAGAGACGGAGGGAGGCTGAGGACCTGAGGGAACGAGAGGGAACGGAAATTTGAAGAAGGTCAGACAGATAGGGGGGGGCAAGGTTATGGATGGCTTTGAATGTGAAGAGGAGTATTTTGAAGGTGATCCTCAGTTTGACAGGGAGCCAGTGGAGCTGCTGGAGGACAGGGGTGATGTGATGGAAGGAGGGGGTTCTAGTGATGATACGAGCTGAAGAATTCTGGACCAGTTGAAGTTTATGGAGGAATTTGTGATGGACACCGAAAAGAAGGGAATTGCAGTAGTCAATACGGGAGGTGACGAGACTGTGGACAAGGATAGCTGTGGTGTGAGGGGTGAGAGAGGGACGAAGACGGTTGATATTGCGTAAGTGGAAATAAGCGGACCGGGTTATGTTATTAATGTGGGAGTTGAAAGATAATGAGCTATCGAGGATGACACCCAGACTCTTGACCTGAGGGGAGGGGGACACAGTGGAGTTATCGATAGTAAGAGAGAAACTGTTGGTTTTGTGAAGTGTGGATTTAGTCCCGACGAGGAGGAGTTCTGTTTTGTCACTGTTCAGTTTGAGGAAGTTATTTGCGAACCAAGATTTAATTTCTGAAAGGCAGTGTGAGAGGGAGGACGGTGGTAGGGAGGCGTCGGGTTTGCTGGAGAGGTAGAGCTGGGTGTCATCCGCGAAGCAATGAAAATGGATGCCAAATTTGCGGAAAATATTGCCAAGGGGGAGAAGGTAAACAATGAAGAGGAGGGGTCCCAGGACAGAGCCTCACACCAGAAGAGACGGGGAGGGACTGTGAGGTGAAGGAATTGAGTTGGATGAACTGAGAGCGCCCAGAGAGATAGGAGTGAAACCAGTGTAAGGGGTGTGAGTGATGCCTATAGTGGAGAGTCTATTTAGGAGAATAGAATGAGAAATTGTGTCAAAAGCTGCACTCAGGTCGAGGAGGATGAGAATGGAGATTAAACCGGCGTCAGCTGCAATAAGAAGGTCGTTGGTGATTTTTAAGAGGGCTGATTCTGTGCTGTGACGGGGACGGAAACCAGATTGGAATTGTTCATATAGATTGTTATGGATAAGGTGGGAGTGAAGTTGAGAGGCAACAATTTTTTCAAGCAGTTTGGAAATGAAAGGAAGATGAGAAATTGGTCGCAGGTTATTGAAGTCATTGGGATCTGAACCAGTTTTTTTCAGGATAGGAGTGACAGCTGCGATCTTGAAAGAGGCGGGAACAATTCCAGTGGACAGTGAGGAGTGGATGATGGCTGCAATGAAAGGAAGTAGAGAGGGTAGGCAGGATTTAACCAGGACTGTGGGGAGGGGATCTAACAGGCAGGAAGAAGTCTTGGATTTCATAATGATCTCTGAAATTATTGAAGGATGGGGGAGTTCAAAAGACGAAAGCAGTTGACAGGGGGTGGGGAGGTAAGGCGAGGGGAGGGGTACAGAGGAGCCCAGGTGCTGGTGGATTTTGTTGATTTTTTCAATAAAAAATAGAAGCAGAGTGTTGCAGGTGTCAGAGGAATAAAAGTGGGGGGGTAGGGAGACAGGGGGTTGGGTGATTTTGTTTAAGAGAGAAAAGAGAGTCCTAGTATTTCCAGTATTAGCGCAGATGAGTCCAGAGTAATATTGCGATTTGGCTTGAGAGATGGATTCCTTGTAATGGGAAAGTTGAGCTGAGTAGATGTCCTTATGAGCAGTGAGTCCAGTTTTCCGATAGAGTCTTTCAAGTTGCCGAGTTTTGGATTTAATGGAGCGGAGATGATGGGTGAACCAGGGGGCAGACCGAGTGAAAAAGACAGGGCGGGACTTGACAGGAGCGAGTGTATTGAGAATGTTGGTGAGGTCCATGTTGTATTGGGAAACCAAAACATCAGGAGAGGAGTCAGTGTCCGGAGTCAGAGTGGCGATCCTTGCAGCGAGAGAGTCAATATTGATATCCTTGATATTACGGTAGGAGATGATGCGGGGTGATTTGGTGGTGGAGAGCCAGAGGGTGATGTTAAATGAAATGAGGAAGTGGTCCGTTATTGGGAGTTCATCAGCAGTACAGTTGGAGGGGGTGAGGCCAGAGCAGCAAATCAGATCCAGAGTGTGTCCTTTAATGTGTGTAGGGAAGTCTGCAAACTGATGGAATCCAAAGCTGTCGAGTGAAGAGGCGAAGTCCATGGTGAGCGGAAGGGCGGTATTGTCCATGTGTATATTGAAATCCCCCAGAATAATTATATTTGGAGAAAGAGAGGAGAGATGGGTGAGGACAACAGACAATTCATTTAAAAAGTCGCAATGAGGTTTGGGGGCACGGTATACTGTGGCAATGATCGTTGGAGTGGGTCCGGAAATTTGACAGGCGAGGCATTCAAATGAGGAGAGAGAAGGGAGAGAGATAGGAAGAACTTTCCACTTCTCGCGGTAAAATATCGCGAGACCTCCTCCGCGGCCCGTGTCGCGGGGTTTGGCTAGGTAAACAAAACCCGGGGGAATGGAGTCGTTGAGTTGGGAAAAATCGCCGGGAGTTTGCCAGGTCTCATTAAGACAAAAAAAGTCAAGCTTACGGTCTTCGATGATATCCTGGATAAGATAACCCTTGCCAGTAAGCGAGCGGATGTTCAGCAGTCCGAAGTTGACGCTGGCATTAGCGTTGTTGCGGGGAGCATTAGCCGACCTAGCCAGGCCGGCTAAAACGCTGTGGTCCGCGGATCGGCCGTTGTTTCTGCGTGGCCGGCGGGAGGATGACCAGAAGGAGGTAATGGCTTTGGAACCATCGAGGATATAAATTGCATGTCCAACTTAATCTGCTCTTGTGAACACAACCACTCACAGGTCTGTTCCACTGATACTGTGTTTTCTGCGTGTACATGGAAGTTTGTTAGTGCTTAATAGATATTTACATTTTGAGGCCACCACTATTCATTCACGACACAATAATGATGTACCGTAAACTGTAAACGGTACAGTCCTCCTCCTCCTGGGCAATCGGCCTCCGTCATGGACTTGCCCCCCCTCCCGGGTCCCACACCCGGTACGACTCTCGCTGGTGCCTCGCGAGGTTCACACCCAGTGCGGGCGAAAGGGCCCTCACCTGATTATTATTTAAGGAGGGTTTTGGGGCGGCTACTCCCACTCTCCTCCGTTCTGGCGGGGCGAGCGCTGGGCGCCTCACCTTCCGGTGGGACCCGAACTCCTTCCCCGCAGGCTGGTGGGCCTTTAGCCGCGTCTGGGGCCCAAGAGTCCCGGTGTTCCCCCCTCGCACCACTCGGAGGCATCCCACCACGCGAAGTAAACGGCACAGTTAGTTGATGATGATGATCATCATCATCATAAAAACAATAATATCTATAAATGTGTTGAATATTAATCTCTTCTGTGGTGTTCCCCAGAGTCCAATTTTGAGAATAGTTTACTTTTATATCCAAACTCTCCCCGTGATATTTTAAAAACATGCAATATATTTTGAATAGTTTCTCTTTATCATGATTATAGTTTCATAAAACTTTACAAGAAACACAACAATAAAAGAAACGCTGTAAGATTTTATTGTCGGAACATAATATTACCAGCAGGTCATTTGCCACTTGTAAACTTCCTTAACAACACTGTTTGATTAGGTATCAATGTAACGCCAGCATACGTCAGCAGCCATTTTTTTCAGAAGCAAGTGGATTCCGGTTCCGGCCCATGGGCCGTATGTTTGACAACCCTGTTCTAGATGTTCTTGACATTTTGCCTCATAAATTCTCAAATGTTTTTCCTCAGTATCATTCCATGTAAATAGATCTTGTTATATTTCGGTTTGTATTCACCCATATTGGATTTCCTAATCCTTTGAGCTTGACAAGCGATTTCTGTTTTTCTCGTTCCTTGCCTTTTGCAAGCGATTTTGTTTTTTCGCTTTTTCCTGGTTCTTTGTTATCAGAGTCCTCCGTTGTACTTTGTCTTTCTTACGTTCTTTTTATATATATATATATATATATGTATATATATATGTGTGTGTGTGTATATATATATATATATATATATATATATAATATATATTAATATATATTAACATATATATATATATATATATATATATTAATATATATTAACATATATATATATATATATATATATATATATATATATATATATATATATCTTGTCTGGGCCTATGTTTTTGCAATCCAATTCTGTACAGGTCATTCAGGACATCTGACAGATTTATGTAATTTGGCAAATGATTTCATTTGTAATTACAGTTTACAGGATTTTAATTCTCACCATAAAAAACTCACCACAAACTCCTGAAAGAGTGAAAAGGCAAACAATATAGTGGAGCGTTTCCTTAGTTGATGAAACAATGACAAGGGGTGGATGATAAACGCTGCAGTGTGAAAACTAACATTTAATGTCACCCCGCCAACCAACTGCTGTTTCTCTCACCCTTCATTTCACAGACATGAGCGAGCAATTCTCTTCCTCCTTCCACTGACCACACCCCCCTGACACCATCCATCCATCCATCTTCTACTGCTTATCCGGGGCCGGGTCGCGGGGGCAGCAGCTTCAGCAGGGAAGCCCAGACTTCCCTCTCCCCAGCCACTTCTTCCAGCTCTCCCCCGGGGGATCCCGAGGCGTTCCCAGGCCAGCTGGGTGACATAGTCTCTCCAGGTCGTCCTCGGGGTCTCCTCCCGGTGGGCCATGCCCGGAACACCTCACCAGGGAGGCGTTCAGGAGGCATCCGAATCAGATGCCCAAGCCACCTCATCTGGCTCCTCTCGATGTGGAGTAGAAGCGGCTCGACTCTGAGCCCCTCCCGGATGACCGAGCTTCTCACCTTATCTCTAAGGAGAAAACTCGTTTTGGCCGCTTGTATCCGGGATCTCGACCCATAGCTCGTGACCATAGATGAGGGTTGGAACGTAGATCGACCGGTAAATTGAGAGCTTCACCCTTTGGCTCAGCTCCTTCATTACCACGACAGACCGATACAAAGTCCGCATCACAGCAGACGCTGCACCGATCCGCCTGTCGATCTCTCGCTCCCTCCTGCTCTCATTCGTGAACAAGACCCCAAGATACTTAAACTCCTCCACTTGGGGCAAGATCTCCTCCCCGACCCGGAGTGGGCACTCCACCCTTTTCCGACTGAGGACCATGGTTTCAGATTTGGAGGTGCTGATTTTCATCCCAACCGCTTCACACTCGGCTGCGAAACGCTCCAGTGAGAGTTGGAGAGCCCTGCTTGAAGGAGCCAACAGTACCACATCATCTGCAAAAAGCAGAGATGCAATACTGAGGCCACCAAAATGGACCCCCCAACGCTTCGGCTGAGCCTAGAAATTCTGTCCATAAAGGTGATGAACAGAATCGGCGACAAAGGGCAGCCTTGGCGGAGTCCAATCCCTCACTGGAAACGATTCCGACTTATTGCCGGCAATGCGAACCAAACTCTGACATCGGCAGTATAGGGACCGATATAACAGCCCATCCCCCCTGACACACTCAACCTAATCACAAATCATATATATGTAACCAGGTGAACCATACTTAGACTTTTGTAGTGAAGGCTGCCTTGTTTAACAAATGTAGCACTGTCACTTTAAGAGCGTGCTTGATAAAAACACGCGGGAACATAGAGCGCGAGCGAGAATTAGACCAGGAAGTGAAGTGAGGGTGACATACACGTGAAGGAGGGTAGTAGCGGAACTGTGCCTACTGCTTGTCCCCATTTGATACACTCATGATCGTTGTTGTAACCCTGGCGATATTCAGAGCAAAATATCGTGGTTTGGAGTTTGGAAGCTGCCGCTAGTGAGCCGTGTGAACAGCTGTATAGCGTAAGTGTTCGCAAAGTTACAAGATGTAAATATGTTTTTTTTTACTATGAAATGATATGAACTGTGTTATCTGTTCTTTAGAGGGGAGATCATTTGTGTTTTTCCACGTGTTTTGTATGCACCCAACACGCCGGAAAGTGTCGAGTAAGATATATTAGATTGTAATGATTAGTCGGTCTGCAATTTTAAGTTCATGGATTGTTGTGGCTTGGAAATAATGTATTTTTATTTCTCTTTGCTTATCAAGCAAGCCACTGCTGTTGTCTATTATGGTGTAATCATCTTTAATCTGTTATATAATTTTATTTGATCTCTTGGATCCCTTTTCGAACTCTCTTAAAATCCAGTTAATATCTCAGTCTTTCTTCTTAATGCTGTACGATTTTTCATTGTTCAGTCGGGAATTCCAGTCTTTCCAAAGACCCGGCTACATATATATATATATATTCTGTTTCTAGTTTTTGACCAGTAAAAATAAAATAAAAACTAGATACACAAACGCTATTACTTTGTAAGTGGATGGTTGAGAGCATGGAGGCAGAAGTTCCGTCTCTCAGCACAAAGGCTTTATGCTCGAAACAAGGCTAAAAATAGATTCGATTTCAGGCTCACATATACACTATGGCAGCATAGAACCACCCCGGAGTGAATGAGGTTGTGTTTGCTGTAAAGGACCACACAAATGATGACTTACAGTTGATCATTGATTTTGCATAAAATGCTAAATATTCTGGTTGATCAGATCGGTTTTAAAGCTAGTGGTAACCACTTGCACCACTGTGTAAAAGAGTATAAAAGGAACTGTCCAGGGAGGATGGCTCATTTTTCATTCAAATACTCTATGACAGGGGTACCCAAACCTTTTTGACTGAAGATCTACTTTTCGATCAACCAACCTCCCGTGATCGACCCGTTACCACACACATGCACGCACATACATGCCATGATGAGGAACAACCTGAGGTGGAGGCATGCGACGCACTTTGGCAGCCTGTTAATTGTAGCTCATGCGTACCGTTTGAAAATGCTTCCCTCCGCCCTCCAGATTCCTATTCTTTGCCCGTGCCCTCGGTGAATTGTACACAAAACAAACTCTGAATGAGAATAATGATAACGATAAAAGATACAGCGCAACATCTCCGATCACAAGCTGCAATTGCAGACTGCTGAGCGCTAAAAACTTCGGTGACGCAGGGCACGTACCACCACAGGTTAAAGATTGACCTGCTTTATTTTATTTTATTTTATTTCAATTTTTAAATACTTTTAGTGAAAATTAGACTGATAGGATGATTAGGGTGCAGTGCACATTAACACAAAAAATATTACTAACACACAAATGGTTGTTTGTTTTTTTTCTCCTCTCAACCCCTCGCGATCATCTTGGGACCAGTCCGCGAGCTACCGGTCGATCGTGATTGACGTAATGGGCACCCTTACTGTATGTATTTCTGATCAGTAATATAATATTGGTTTGTATTTCCAATTTCATGAATTTGTTTTGGAGAAATCTGTAAAAACTAACTACTCTCAAACTGCTATTTCTGCTCAGCGATATAGCCATATCCCCCTACATGGTCTTGGTGAGTGTCAGTGGAGAAATCAGACACAGTTTGTCCATTAAAATCATTATACATACATTGTCAACAATGTCAAAAAAACATCAATCAATCGGCACCCAGCTTTATTTGGACATCTCAAATTATGCTCACTTCAACCTCTGAAAATAGTACATTAATTATCCTCTCCATGGCTCGCTTATGAGTAAAAGGAAATCAGTAGGTTACATGCAGTTTCTTTCATGCTGGATGTATTTTCTTTGATCCAGATTCCTCAAGATACAAACACTAAGCACTCCGAGAGGCTTTTCATAAACTGAATTGTTCATAGGTAGTTATGTTTTAATTTCAATCTATCAGGGTTTGCTTGACTTACTTTTTTTCCAAGTCCACCTATATCAGGCACACCCGCTTACTGCATATTTGAAAATGACCCACCCTAAGCGGCCACCCTTGACTGAGGATGGCCCCCTTGGCTGGAGGTCCAGTGCCTCGAAATGTTCAAAGTCCATCCATCCATCCATCCATCCATCCATCCATCCATCCATCATCATTTTCTGCACAGCATTTCTTCACTAGGGTCATGGGCGTGCTTGATTTTTCAAAGTCCGACTTTGAAATTTTGCCAAGCCAATCTCCAGGGGGGTGTCGTGCAGCTGCCTATCCAATATTGATGCAAGTGGCCACTTCAGCGAGCACATGCTGCACCGCGACATAGAGCTCCAATTTCTGGCAGGAGAGAAGCCAGTGTTCACCCCAGTAACTTCGGCTGCATAAGCGGTGTTCACCTGACTGCTTTCCATAACTTCGAGCTCCATGTCTGGCCAGTATCAAGGCAATTTTGTTCCTTCCACCTTGGTAGCCAAACGCTGAGTGGCAAAGGTTCGCAAGTGTGTGCACCAGTAGCAAAGTTTTTTTTCCCCGTCAGGGTTCATTCAAGGTTGCAACTGGTTGTCGTCCGCTAACAATTGTAATGGTGCCAAACAGTTTTCTTGTCCAAAATATATTTTTGAATCTGTTCAAAATTTGATGGCAACAAGAAACACAGTTTGCGACCAATAATCTTTTCAGGGACAGCGGTTACTACAGTGGACAGCGTATCATGGTATCAGGTCCGAGGGTGCATGACAGGGTTCAAACAGTTTGGCAATGTCTGGTGAATATCTTTGCAACTAATTGCCACCGTTTGCAACATTGAACGAACGCTGGTTAAAAAACAAAAACAACAACAACAACAACAAAACATGCTACCTGAGCACACACTTGGAAACCGTCATGAGTGAGATATGGACTGAGCTGCGCACTTGGTAGATGCAGTGGTGTTAGCCAGTTAGCTATGGAAGCTGGCTGCCTGCCTGTAGAGTTAAAAACAAACAAACCTAAACATCACTAAATGTCTTAAAACTACGACTAATCGTCACCAACGTTGGTTTGCACATCCCTACTAGTGTCCACTTCAACCTGTAAAAGTATAAATAATGATTGGCACAATATTTTGAGTTTTGTGGAGTTGATAATGTCTTTTCCTCAAAGAAGCTCAGATTAATTGTCAATAAAATCCAAAATATTGTGCTGATTTTTTTTGTTTTCACAGGTTGAAGTACACACGAGGAGAGCTGTGCATCAGCATTTTGTTGATTGGTTGCCGTTTTCAGAATAATGGGTGACAATAAACCATGACAAAGAAAGCCAATAAACAATACAGTAAATGTTCCCATCCCCGGAATTCTATGAAAAGGAATATCCTTCACCCGTAATAAAAACCTACGCATTAACATTTTGACTACGATATTACATGTTACCGGAACTTACGTAAGCGGAAATTCCACTAACCGTGACCCGGATGGAGGCGTAAAGCCGCGGGAGCTTAAATACACGAGACACATTTTCAATTCGCGTTTTTTGATCATCAGATTCGAAACGACGACGTGTAAGTGAGTTTTTATTGGTGTGCGTTTTACTGTAATTGCGAAAGATTTTAACTTTATTCACTTACGCCCGGTAGATCGCGGCACTAGCTTAAAAAGCAGCGCCCACTCGACACGACGTAAGAAACGTGTTCGCTCCGCCGTTTTCGTTCATCAGATTCGAAACGACGACGTGTAAGTGACTTTTTATTGGCGTGCGTTTTACTGTAATTGTCGATCATGGCATCGAAACGTAGAAGAACTATAATGACTGTAGCGGAGCGAGTGAAATGCATCCGTTTGAGCGAGACTGGACACAAAGTAAAAAGCATCCGGCAGACACTTGGAGTCGGAAGGACGCAAATCTGCGAAACTTTAAAAAACAAGGCATCGATTCAACTCCTGATGACAAGCCACCATCCAGCAAGGAGTAAATGCAAATGCCAACAAAAATCTTTCAGTATGCACAAGAATCACCAGACATCGGTGATCAATGGGACAGTTACTTGTAATTAGCAAGAAAACTGTATGACACGCAGGCAAACATTGTCATAAACCAAAGAATGCATCCAACAACACAATCCAAAATAGACACATTTTTTCCAAAGACAGAAAAAAAATAAACATTAAAATACTGTACGTATTGTACTGTTGTGATTTTTTTGGATTCACCTGTATTGCAGTTTTTGTTATAGAAACAGTTTTTGGACAATATATTTTTGCATTTTATTGATTGTGTTGTTACACGTGCATTTTGTCAACATATTTGCAGGTTCATAAAGGACATGTACCATGCTCATTTCCCAAATGAGGAATATCTGTTATCAGGACAAATTGGACAGCGCAAACACGAGTCCGTACCAGAGAATATTTACTGTATTGCAATGCTTGCCTCCTTGCTTTAATGACATAGTCAGACTGATATGTGAAAAAAGCAGTGCTCACCCATCCATCCATTTTCCGAACCGCTTCATCCTCACTAGGGTCGCGGGGGTGCTGGAGCCTATTCTTCGGGCAAGGCGGGGGACACCCTGTGTTGCCAACCAGCAGGGCAAAAAAAGCTCACACTCATATTTTAGAGTGCCCAATGCCATGCATGTTTTTGGAATGTGGGAGGAAACCGGAGCACCCGGAGAAAACCACGCAAGCCCGGGGAGAACATGCAAACTCCACACAGGGAGGCCGGAGCTGGGATCGAACCCGGTACCTCTGCACTGTGAAGCCGACGTGCTAACCGCAGTGCTCACCCATCAATAATAAATGCAATTAAGATGTGTTAAAGAAAAAAAAGAAAATTCAATCACAACTGAATTTTTCAGGTGGGTAAATTTTAGTGCTGTAAATGTTTAGCCCAACAAACGATCTCTTTTATGAAGGAAACAATGTCTCATGTAGAAATGTTTATCTATTTTACAGAATGAATTTTACGTGGCAATTTTCATCCATCCATCAATTTTCCGATCTGCTTTGTCCTCATGAGGGTCGTGGGTGTGCTGGAGCCTATCCCAGCCATCTTGGGCAGTAGGCGGGGCACACCCTGAACTGGTTGCCAGCCAATCACAGGGCATATATAGGCAAACAACCTTTCACACACACAATCACATCTAGGGACTATTAGGAGTGATCAATTCACTGACCGTGCATGTTGTTTTTTTTCTTTTTGTTTTTTTGGAACGTGGGACGAAAGCGGAGTACAGTACCCGGAGAAAAGGCTGGAGCTGGAATCAAACCCTGCATCTCTGCACTGTGAGGCAGTGCTAACCAGTCGGTCACCGTGGCACCCAGCAGTTTTCATAGCTAAAAAAAAACAAAAAAACCTTTCAATTGAATCTTTTTTTTTTTTTGCTTGCTGTACTGCCCATACCATGGTTGTCACAAGGCTTTTTTCAAGCATGGGAATGGCAAAAAGAAATCCCCAAATCCCAGGAGAACTGAACGCCACACACATGCACCAAGGCACAGCACTAAGAGGAGCGGTTCTTTTCTCTTGCGGTGAAAAAGAGGGGCTGGACACAGCAATACATTGGGGCAGACACACGCCCACACACTCACACCCCGCCCCCCAAATACAAACACAGCAAACATAGAAGCACATCAGGGTAGTACTTGGAAGGAATGTTTGTTTTGGACAGACATTCCTACAAATAGTTTCAGCTTTTTTGAAAAGCAGGGTAAAACAGAACTTCAATCCCTCTTCCTCTGATATATAAAGATATTTTTTTAAATATGACACAGCTCTCCCAAGTTTATTCAATCAGTTAGAACCCAAATATGTTCTGTTTTGAGGAATCATTTGTTTTGCAAATCAACTGTCTTCTGTTTTGTGTTCTTTTGTTTATGTCCGGATGGATTCCAGTAACACAAATCAGATGTACCGACAGGTACAATAATGTAACCTGAACCTTTGACAATAAACCACGCTGAGCCTTGCTTCCCACGAAAGAACAGTAATCTCCATTTAGGAGTGACTTTTCAAAGAGGTCCAGTTGTAATCCAGCGTTTGAAGGAGTAGGAAACAGATTTTAGGACCCACATTTGACAAGTTCTCAGGGGAGGACATGCAAGAATTCCATTTGACCCTGAGGGATTATGTCGATAGGGTATTATGGGTTGATACAGGAAACAAACAAACAAAAAAAAGGACAACCTAGCTGACTTTGTGAGAAAAAAAAAAGAAAGTGAAGTGGTTCTATAGTGGGTTTTTTTTGAGCTGGAGACTAGACAGATGTAGCAATGGGCAAGCACACTTACACCCTCGATAGAGCCAAGATATGAAATGCACTCCTTGGTGGTGACATCAGCCGCAATGGCATTTCACCTGACTTCAATGCATCCCGTGTTATTGCAGCAGCGGACAAGGCTCAGTCCTTGCATCTATACTGCATTAGTCGTTGCCATGGTAAATGTCCTCCATGCCGGTGGTTCAAGAGAGGCGATATTTTCCTCGGCGGCGTCTGGCAGCACGGGAAACTGCGGGTCTCAGGGACAGAAGCTGTAAACCAGTAAAAATACAATTTGTAAATCCAAGTGACGTGCAAACACCAATCCAAATCAAACCTCGATGAGTTTTCTTTCCTTTTCCATCATCCCGTCGAGAGCACTTTGCAGATTGTTATGTCAAATATGTTTCATGTACCAATGTTTATTCGTAGTCAGGGCCTGCGAAGGAGAGGCTTTACACTGTATTTCTACGACCATGAAATTGTGAGAATGCAGCAGGCCCACTAAACTGTACCAAATATCCCTCTTATGTTTCAGTACACTGTCTTGTTCATGTCGACATGGAGTGATGAAGTTGAGGGGTTTAACGCCTTTAAAAGTCATTCATCTGACAGATTATGGTCAACGGATGCCCATTACAGTCAGTCACAGCTGCATTTTTAGGCCATTTTCATCACTTCCACAGCACACACCCTACTGGGGACTTCTTTATTGTTGCCATTGTTATGACGTCATCTCGTGTTGCACAAAACAGAATCCCACGGATTGAAGGGACGTTGGACACTTTTTACGCAGGTCAAAAAGAAGTGGTTCGGTTTAGACAGTGATAAAGCGCAATAATGTACGGAATTTAAATTTCCTTCATTTGGTATATACAGTACATGAATTAACTGATACCTAAAATTGCAAACGAAAAATCATTTAAATGTGATCATTTTACTTACATTACCCAGCGCCGACTTGCTCCCTAATGTAGTACAGTATCATACACACTCAGAGACGCTTCATTTGGGACCCCGGCTAAATTCCTGAAATTCAATAAAAACAGTGATGGGAATGTTTAGCTTTGATATTAATCATTTCATGTTTATTGTATTTATTCATTAATGTTTTTTTTTTATTCCAAAATGGAAAATTCAGCCATCACTCTGCTGTGTATATCATGTTTAAATTGTTATGGTTGTAATTTTTTGTGTAGATTTGCATGTAATCGGCATAAATGTGACTCTGATATTAGAATCTTTTACTCATGAAGAAATGTATCCCTGCGAACAAAGAGAAAGGCTCAACCATTGTTATGAAATTAATAATTAAGACATGGCAAGCCCGGTCAAATTCAAGCAATATAACTGACGTAAAATACTGCGCATTTCATTTATCTCAAATCATCACTCTGCGGCATAAATCAACGTGCACGGCTGGCTATAGCTCACCTTCAGTTCATTCAATTTAGAATGGATTTTTTTTCTCCAAATACTGAGACGGACACGGGGGCTTATATCAATGTTGCTTCAACTTAAGTCTCGTGAGTAAATCAAGTGCAAGTTTCTATTCACATTTGGATGGGCTGGACCGAGAAGGTATTGCGACCCTCCCTCTTCCCTGCTAAATCTGCTTCTGACACATCAAGCTTGTGGAGCCTTTTCTTGTACAAAATATATTTGGAATTGTCCTTTAAACTTGCTCCAAAGCAGCTTATAGGCAACAATATCGAATTGGCCCACAGACGACCTCTAGCATGACTGATCCTCATAGTGTGTGTGTGTGTGTGTGTGTGTGTGTGAGTGTGTGTGTGTGCGTGTGTGTGTTTGCGCGCGCGCGCGCGCGCTGTAGCTCATGAGAGAGGAGAATGCATGACAGAGAAAAAAAAGAATGTAAAATAGACACAAGACAAGGAGTATTGTGGAGGCTAAACCCATTTAGAAAACACATGCGCATGCCCGTGTGCGTGCACACACACTTACATACGCACGTGCGCACGGGTGCGTGCGCACACACACACGCGCATGCGCGAGCACACATACGCGCACTCACTTATGCGCGCGCGTGCATGCACGCTGACAAGAACACTTTTTTGTTTACATAGGCATTGGACATGAATAGCAACCTAAAGCTTGGGCCTCAATGAGAGCTAACGGGGTTGAATGGGACTGATAGATTCAATGGTGAAGAGAGGAGCCCTCTTTTCAATGTTAAAAGGCCATTTAGGTTAATCCAATGTCTGTGGTCATTGACTATAAAATGACACGCTGTCGTCCAAGCAAAATATTGCAACACAAATAAGAGGATGACAGAAAACCTGGCTTGTTTATGTTCTATAAAATAAAATTAAACAACATGTGAATGTAACACAATTAAAGAAGTTGCGTACACATTCTACACAAAATACTTTGGTACCTAGATTACTTCAAATTGGCAATGTATATCCAGCATTTTTGTCCATGAAGAATAAAACTCCTAAGCCCCAAAAATATGACAAAGCTAAATTTGTAAGAAAAACCCAACATGTCATATTAACCAGGCTGACATGTTAACCTCTTCTTTGCTAAAACTAATTAAACAAGGAAAAAGTGGGAGCAATTTCAGAACAAGGGGCAATGTAAGAAAATAATATAAATCAAGGCCTTTCAAGCAAAGAAAAATAAAGTTGATTCAGTTGAATTATGCTGACCCGTTAGGTCAGTTTATGTGCATACACCGACGTGTTATAAAATCAAGAAATTGCCCTTACAAAGACATGACAGTACATTTACTCTTATTTGAAATAACAACTATGCCGCATGATAATAAATCTAAAAGCTTTTGATTCATCTGTTGTGTTGTTAATTTAGTGCTCTTTAATCGTCTGATCAAAGGCTTGAGGATGTATTTTTCATCAGGAGTCTCATCAATACGAGACGCTTGCTTTTAAAATATCCATATAGATGTACTCGCATGACCCAACGGTGAAGGGATTTTTTAAAATCAGTTTTGTATTCCGGCTCGTTTTTTGTTTTTTTTTAAGAAATAAAAGCAAGCTTGCATTTTTAATAATATTCAAAAGTTGCCTGCACACTTTTCATAGATGATGTTGTGAATTAAACAGAATTTTGGAGTTTCATTGAAAGCTTGGATCAAGCCCGCCGGGCTAATTATTTGGAGGACACTGATTATAACAATCAATTTAATGAATGATGATATACTATATTCAAACGTAATTTGTGGAATTTTAAAGTTACGAAACGATCCTTTTATTGAGCTGTGCAGTATATTTTCACCTGCACTGTAGCATGTGTTTGCAAATACACTGCTCCAGCTATGTCACTCAGACATGCAATTCAGCCCATCTCGCTTGTGGTTTTACATTGCCTCGAGGATTAAAAATTGCAGCACTTTAAAAATGCTGACATGTGCACTGCCAACACTTAAAAACATTTTTTTTATTTTACACAAATCTCTTAAAATGATAAGACAATAAATTCATAGTCTTTAATTCCATGGTCAATCTGTAGTTTTTAGTTGTTGCCTGGAATTTCAAGATTCCTCTGAGATTTTAATTTTTTTAAATGTAAAGGTGATTTTGCATTTCTTTCTTTGATTAAAAATGTTAATCCAATTTGGCTTCATAACGGGCGCACTATACACTCGCACCATTGAACATTAAATATGTAATATATGCTTAAAATATGGCGCTTGATTTTGCCCCCATTCATGCTTTAATAAATGGGATTATGCAACGTTTTGGCAGTAATGCAGTGAGAACATTAAAAAAAAATGCTGTATTGTATGAAAATTGGAAGAGACAGAGGTGACAGAAGCTTGTAAACAACGGTTCTGGTTGCCACTTTGACTGTGTGTCTCACACACTGCACTGTTAATCCACTTAAAAACACAACAGACAACAGGCCGACTGATGTGGGGGCCCCGAGCCTCGCGCAGCATATTCCAACCATTTTTAAAAATGGAAAAAAAGCCTCATTTTGCATTTTTCCTATCACTGTAAAATGATGACGTTCAGGAAATAAATGCTTAAAATTCGGAAATGCAGCGATTAAAGGGGAAAAAAAAAGGACCCAGATGTGGTTTATATAATTTTTCACGGTGCCGTCTCACTCGCGCTTTCTCTCTCCTCAACATTACCTTAACAAAAGCCACATACACACACACACACACACACAGACAGTCTAGCTGTGTGACAGACAGAGAGACAAAATGGCTGAATAGTGATGGAGGGGCGGCGTGTTCTCTTATATGTCGACTAATCAGGCAGCACTAACATGTGTCAACACTGCACTCGCACACTCATCAGCGTAAGGACAATGTGACACAGACTAAGAGTAAAACCAACTCCTTATTTTTCTCCAGACAATGAATCGACTTCAAGGTTCATTACCTGCCATAAAAATCAGTCACAAAATATCAGGAAAATGCATTCAAGGAAACAACACCATGTTCAGTTTTAGATTTTCATGCGCGCCGTATTTTCACGTGAACGGTGAGGGCTTTTGAAAAGACATCTCCACAGTGACGGAGAAAGGCTCGCCGTCGGCTTCCTTTTGAAGCTTGCCGCAGCACCACTGATAGCCTCCATTCAGTCTCATCACCATTCTGCAAAAGTGGCCTGTATCAAACCCTGCTGCATTTGGGTTCAAAAAGAATGCATAAGCCTTAAATGTGCCATCACAGTTGTGTGGATGTGGAGGCAAAACAGGCCATTGGTTACATTACAAAAAAATTAAATGCATTTAATAAGCTATTTAGTTTTATTGTATTCTTCAGTCGCTAGAGCACGAGCGAAACGGATTGACGTGGGGTGATCAGCAATATCCTTGAGAATAGAAATGCATGAAAAGCAAGGAAAAGAGATGCTGGGTGAGCAAGGCAGAGAAGCGACTATAGAATCGGTCGCTAATCCTATAAGAGTGAGCGTGTGTGAGCGTGTGCAGGAAATGTCATGGAATACAAGCTGAAATGAAAGTCTTACTGCATCTGCATTACAGTTATTCCCACTAAAGTGAAAAATGTACTCGCTGAGGCCTACTGCGCGACATATGATCTCTGTGTGGCTTGACGCCTATACACATCAACACTGTGAGATGAATGAGAAAATATAGCAGTTTTTTTAGCATAAGGTTTCCGGGAAATTTGCATCGAGCGGAAGAAGGTGATTGTTATTTGAGATGGGTCCTACTTGACATTTTATTAAAAGCTATAATACTGACTTTTCATTCTTCCTACCAAATAATTGAGAGTGTGACATTTTGGAGACAGCCAAAAGAGTGAAAACTGTAAGAAATGCGACCTGTTTTTGCTCCTGGCCTCCAAATATGTTGGTCATGATGGGCAGAAAAGAGGTCGGAACCCCCTGCCTTCTGTTCTATGACTTAGAATGTATGTGGCAACAAAAACAACAGCTGATTCTGCAGACAGGTGGACAGAAGCTCGCAATTGCTCACTGATGTGTTAACGCGTCACCATGAACCAATCTGGACAGCTTCCATTTGCAAAGCGCAGCACGACTGTTGCAACCGACACCTCCTGTGACACATTCACGCTCGTGTCAAGACACAAAGATGAAGTAGGACCTAATGGTAAAAGCTGAAAGGATGTTGACAGAAAGAAATATTGCCACAATGCTTCGCGCAAACAAAAATGACAAAGCAGCCTCTTCTGTCTCGCAAAGCCACCCGCTCAAATCATCTTTCTCCTCCTCCATCTTAGCGCTGGCAGGTCGACAGGGAGACAAAGAGCCGCTGCTGCAGTGTGAAAATATCCTGACGTAGCTTGCTTCTCCTTGGCTCAAGTGCGCGTGTGAATGTGTGTGTGCGTGTTTCACGGTTTTACAGCTCCTTGATGATACCCCCTGTGTTTACAATAAACAGGTACAGTAGTTCACATTTTCACTGTTGTAAGTTGCTGTAAGTTCCTTTTTCTAAGTGCGCATTCCCACTACTTCGATACCTTCTTACGTGTTTTAAATTTGCGAGCTCCAAAATGCTGATGTGGAGATATTAGCCAAAATAAGATGAATTTGTAGCAAATCGGTTCTCGCTCCTCAACCCACTTCATGCAACCCGCCCCCACCCACTGCTCATCACCCACTCCTCTCCCATCCTCTCATCCTCTACTATTCCGACTCTACAACGCCATACGACACGAAAACAATTGTATACACGATCAGAGGTGGTGAGATTAGATCACGTATGGTCTCAGAAATCACATGAAGGTCTAAAATGTGTGGCAAATACTATACACGGCTGAAAAATGATGGATTTTGCTTCCAAATGTTGCAGGAGACAGATCATTATTGCTCTCACTGCAATATATCGTAGCACATGCACTAGCTGGATCCAGCAGTTTGTGAGACATCAGAGACAAAATGGCTACTATGACATGAGACCTTTTTACACAGTGCTCATCGTGATTTATTTACCCTCCACCTCCATCTGAGCACAACGATAGGATTGAGTAACTCAATCCATGCTCCAGACAATGTATTTAATGCTGACAGAAATACAAGAAAATGCAAATACACTCGGTTTGTAACAACTTGCAATGTTGTGCATACTCTCACCTATTTGAGGATGTTCCTTCCGGGATGACCACAGTCTGTATGAGATTTTGAATTAATAAAAATATTTCAGATAATCCAGTCCCACCCCGTGAGGTAAGGGTTAAAACGAAAAAGAAAAATGTTTGCAAATAATCAACAAACTAGATATTTCAAAAATGGCATTTTCGTATGATTAATCGAAAAAACGATCATGTTGAAAGTGAAGGAGGTGAAATAGGGAGACGTGCTAGCACATCCCTGGTCAACTTCAAACTTTGGGAACAGGAGCAACAGATGAAGTGGTGGTGCATTGTGGAGGGTATTAAATTGAGGGACACCCCAAAATCTCTCCCGCTGTGTGTATGTGTTTGTTTGCGTGTGTGAGTGTGACAGCGGGGAGCAGCTCAGCGCAGGACGCGGCACGCAGCAAGGGGCCATTAGACATGGTGGAGTGACCCACTTAAAAGGCTAAAACATACACACACGCACGCACGCACGCACGCACGCACGCACGCACACACACACACACGAACCATGAAACTTTCTTTTCTTGCAGCCACTGTGCCATGAGAACCATAAAACTGTGATTCTTAAGTATCAGGTTTAGAGTGGCCTTAGTCGCATAGTTTACACAGATATGGTGGGCAACTGTTGCTCCAGTCAATAAACACAATAGTCCAATCATCTTTTCTTGTGATGATGCACATTCTTCTTGATTTTCAGAGAGAAATACTTCTTTCGTACTGGCTTATTGCATTTGAAATAAGGGGGGCCTCTTCTCATGGGAATTTAGTGGCTTTTACACCAAAGTAATTTAAGAAGAAAAATGAGAAAGTTTAGGGCATATATACATATAAATGGATCCATTTTTTGATCCGCTTATCCTCACAAGGGTCGCGGGGGGTGCTGGAGCCTATCCCAGCTGTCTTTGGGCAGTAGGCGGGGGGACACTGTGAACCGGTTGCCAGCCAATCACAGGACACACAGAGACGAACAACCATCCGCGCTCATACTCACCTCGGGACAATTTTAAATATATATATATATATATTACATAGTATATATATATATATATATACAGTATCTGGGCGGCCCGGTGGCCAAGTGGTTAACGCGCCGACCTCACAGTGCAGAGTTACTGGGTTCGATTCCAGCTCTGGCCTTCCTGTGTGGAGTTTGCATGTTCTCCCTGTGCCTGTGTGGGTTTTGTCCGGGTACTCCGGTTTCCTCCCACATTCCAAAAACATGCATGGCAGGCTGATTGAACACTCTAAATTGTCCCTAGATGTGAGTATGAGCGTGGATGGTTGTTCGTCTCTGTGTACCCTGCTATTGGCTGGCAACCGGTTCAGGGTGTCCCCGCCTACTGCCCGAAGACAGCTGGGATAGGCTCCAACACCCCCCGCGACCCTTGTGAGGATAAGCAGATCAAAAATGGAAAATCGGTGTAAAAGCCACTAAATTCCCATGAGAAGATGGATGAAAGAAGTGGATGTGATCATCACAAGGATGATTGGACTATTGTGTTTATTGACTGGAGCAACAGTTGCCCACCATATCTGTGTAAACTATGCGACTAAGGCCACTCTAAACCTGATACTTAAGAATCACAGTTTTATGGTTCTCATGGCACCCTTGTGAGGATAAGCAGATCGGAAAATCGATGGATGGATGGATGGATGGATGGATAGATTTACCACTGTCAGTAATTTGGGAAAGCTGTGGCAGATTGTACATTGGGTGGTACATAATACATTTATTAAGCAATTAAAAACTAATAAAATAAAAAGAAAATAGGAGAAAATATACACTAAAAATCTAATTTATTGTGATATATTTATCTCCAACGAACCAAAAATGGGAATTTTGAAAGTCGCTAGAGCAAGATTAACATGTACAACTTCACTTATGTACACCATCTTCTGAGCTGTTACGTGAAGGAATGATTTAGGATGTTGCTTTGAGTTGCATCAGCTCACAATAAAATACAGGTACTGTCACTGTTGTTGTTGTTTCTTCAACGAAGACTATCATTTACAATTTTACATTATTATTGAGTGGTCCAACTCATGTCCAAACCAGCAAAAAGGCAACACAAATATCAGTCGGTAGTTATTCGATTAACCCCAGACGAATAGAGAAAATGATTGTAAGACCCTTTATTAGTACAAAATGTTCAAAATGTTGGTGCATTGTGCAGTTTATTCCTCAGCTACCAGTTATTAGTGTATTTATTATTCCATCCAAATAAGCTTTTTCATAATTGTAATTATCTCTTCAAATAAGAACATCAGGTTCTCAAGCAACTCCACAACAATGTGGGCTTCCACAATAAATCTTGCGCCACGTCTTTTTTTTCCCCACTGAGATAATTACTATTTGGCTGCGCCGCTCTACTTCCTCACAGCAGACAGATTGTTGAGTTGGTGAGTTGGCCTGCAGTTCTAAAACTCTCCTCCTTTCATTATTCTTATCTGCCCATATCTCCCTCTCCTTCCCCCACCACACACACACACACTCACACACATATATGCATACACCGCCAGAGGGATTTGCAGCAGCAAGGCGGCAAGCCCATGTGTGTATGTGTGTGTGTGGTGTACGCTCACAGCAGGGAGTTGCCAATTACAGCAGTGATTAAAACCCAGCAGTGTGGAAAGAGAGGCTGGGAGAATGGCAGCGAGAGGCTGGTGGAAAGAACAAGGAGCAAAACATATGTACTGACAGATAGAGATACAATGCAACGTGTTTCTCCACATGCAGCCTTCTCCATAATAGCGACAGAATAGCGGTTGTTATGATATTTGTGGACAGCCTGGGGAAAACATGTCAGGAAATGGGCTTTGGCAATTTTGGGTGTGAAGCCTGAGGGCAATCTGTGCAAATGTGAGTGCACTTTTGTCAAAAAAGGCCATCATCATTATAGAATGAAGCATCATACCCATCAATGATACCCAAAGTGCATTTCCTCCGTGAGTAAATAAAAGGCTGACAAAGTTTTGTGACAAAATGAGATGCTTTGTGGTTTTTTTGCACAGCCTGACCAATACAAATATGTGTAATTAGCCTCACTGGCGTTAACTTTATTAAGAGACAGAAATGACTTTTTGGCATTCGTTTCCTTGGTTTATGAAATTCTTGTTCCTCCGAGAAATAATCCACAAAGTCTAAAACCACATCCAACATCTCTTGAAACCCATTTCTGTTGCCTCAATTAAGTGCCACCTATCTTTTAATCTGGTCAATCACGTCTGAACTGTGGCAGCTTCAGGATGTGCTCTTGTTGATGGTTTACTGCAGGGGTGCCCAATACGTCAATCGTGACTGGTAGCTTGCGGACTGCTCCCAAGTCAATCGCGAGGGGTGTAGAGGGGAAACACCCCCAAAACAAAACATTTGTGTGTCTGTGTGCATATTATTAATGTGATATATTTTTGGGTCCGTGCACACCGCACCCTTAGCATCCTATCAGTCTCACTTTCACAACAAGTATTTAAAAAAAAAACCATCTTAATAAAAAAGCAGGTCACCTTTAACCTACGGTGGCACGTGACTTGCATCACATGTTTGTTTCATGTGCAATTCACCAAGGGCACTGGCAAAGAGACTGAGAGAAACATTTAAAAATGGTACACACGAGCTACGATTGTTAACTATGCCTCCACGTCAGGTCACGACGAAGGTAGGCACTGGTTTCCTTTTCACAAACCCACAAACTCTTATGTCTACTTTCTTGTTTCTGTTTTGTTTATTTTAGGGGCCGTTATGGCTGTTGCTCATCATGGCATGCGTGTAAGTGCGTGAGGTGAATCGCGGGAGGTTGGTTGATCGAAAAATAGATCTTTGGTCCAAAAAGATTGGGCACCCCTGGTTTAGTGGCTTGTACGTAGCATGAACAGCATCTTGACCATTGCCGCAGCAACCCGGAAGCACTCATTTTGGTCGTCTACAATCAGGGGTGCACATAGTACAGGTGCGCATTCACACTACAAATGTTAAACGGGTACCAGATTCAAACCAGTTACTTTACATTTGTGCACCAAGCATTCTGCATGCAAAATACTTCGCCTTTCACTGGTGTAACCCAGGGGTTGGCAACCCAAAATGTTGAAAGAGCCATATTGGACCAAAATAAACAAAAAACAAATATGTCTGGAGCCGCAAAAAAAAAAAAAAACATAATGAAGGCAAGTTGTTCGTCTCTGTGTGCCCTGCGATTGGCTGGCAACCAATTCAGGGTGTCCCCCGCCTGCTGTCCGAAGACAGCTGGGATAGCCTCCAGCACCCCCCGCGACCCAAATGAGGATGAAGCGGTTCGGAAAATGGATGGATGGATGGATGGATGGAATGAAGGCAACACATGCTGTATGTATCTATACAGTATGAGTGTAAGTTGAGGGGTTTGTAGGTTTTGAATGGATTGCTCTACAAAAGGAGAGATGGACTTCGTTTGAACACAGCTCTTTTTATTTTTTCAATGTCTGCCTCGTAACTCTCTAACGAACACCCCTCCTTGCGGTAACGACCAACCTTCCTGCGTTTCTTCGCCTATCAGATGTAAGCAACATAAGAATATTTCAGAAAGTATTAAACAGAATATAATTTAGGTAACTGTAACATAAAATAATATAATGCTCAAATATAAAATGATAATAATTAACAATTTAACAAAAGCTTACATGCGCTATATTAGCCTGCTATCAACATGACTAAGTTGGCTACAAATACACAACGAGCATTCATAATTAAACGTTTCCCCCCCTGCAGTTCATCCTGGAGAGGAGAGGTGCCCAAACGTTTTTTGACAAAAGGTCTACTTTTCCAACAACCAACCTCCCGCGCTCGACCGCACACGCGCGCACACGCACACACTTACACACTCATGCCGCAATGAGCAACAGCCAGAACGGCCGCTAAGACGAACGAGGCACGGGACGCACTTTCGCAGCGTGCTAACTATCGTAGCTCATGTGTACCGTTTAAAACTGCTTCTCTTGGCCGCCCAGATTCGCATTCTTAGCAAGTCCCCTGAATTGTAGATGAAAGGAGCTGTTTATAATTTTTTTTTTTTTTTAAACAACAGCCCCCTGACTGACATCCCGCCCTGCTAATAGAAACGTGTGTTGCAGGCTGTGACGCAATATTCGTTGACGAAATGTTGACATTTAATATTGATTACGACACATTTTTACAGCATCGGAAAACGTTAATAATGTTTGTGTCATGTTTGTCCTCTGACAAAAACCATCGTGTAATATCTGTTTCTTGTTATTTGTGTATTTGAGGGCTGGGTTAGTTGAGTAGGGGTGACGTCATAGAGAGGGGGGGGGAGCCAGGTTGAGGAGTCAGTCTTTGTGGAGCGCATGGGCGTGAGTTGAGTTGTGGCCAGCAGCAGCTCCTGTGAATGCGTTTTAATTGGTGCCTCTTTTTGTTGATCAAAAAGTGAACAGACTGCATCAGCAACTGCGTGCATCCTTGACCACTTTGAAGGGCATTACAATATTTAAAAAATATATAGATATTTCCCTCCCATCTTTTTCCAAACATTTTTGAAAAAGCTCTAGGGAGCCACGAGGGGGCGCTAAAGAGCCGCATGCGGCTCGCGAGCCGTGTGTTGCCGATCCCCGCTGTAACCGAAAGACAAAAGTTGTTAAAATTGAATACACTGGTGCTGTAAACATACAGCACAGCCTGTATTTGCTATGACAAAATAATACATTTGTGCACTGCTACAAAAGTAACCTGGCACTTTTCTTTCCATTACTGCATAACACTTTCACACTTGACTTTAGTGCACATTCGTTGTAGGATTTGTCATCAGCTCCACGAGCTGTCTCTTTGTGTGTCCTTCATCTGGACTGATTTTATATGTTAATTGTGTTTTCCACTTACTGGTCAAGGCCGACTGGTGCTGGTTCCTTGTATGTGCAATATGTTCTGCTCCACAGGAAAACATTTCTTTGGCACTAACCGATAAAAAAAAAAAAAAAAAAAAATTATGTGAAATGGTGTTATGTTGGCATGATGACGTTTAAATAATTAGAATTTGCTCCCCCTTGTGGAGTCACCATCTGTAGATGAGATTGTCTGTGTGTGTTGTCATTGTTCGGGAATGTTGTGAAAGGAGGTATTTTTTGTAAGCATGGAGAGGAAGAGGTCCAAAGTCTCAGGTATGCAGCAATTTTGAGTGAAAAGTAAGGAAGAGGAGGATATATGAGCAAATGATGCAGGTATAAGACAGCCTTATTCTTATACCCCTTTCCCACTGAAATTAGAGGGTAGTAGTGATCCATGGCGACACGCAACCAATTGGCATATTGTCCCTTTCCCATTGACCAACAGAAGGTGATTCTGCGCCCCCCTCCCCCCCCTCCCTCCACCACTTTGCGTCTGGTCACGTCACCACGCTGTGATTGTGTAGATGATAGTGCGACAGATTTCTTGGTGGTAAACAAAGCAACATGGAAGCGAGTGTTCTTTTTTTTTTTATCATGCTTTTTACTGTCCTCAAAATGGTCGAAAAGCAGCGGAGGATCAACTCTTTGCTACTAGTGAGACAACAGCTTAAGGGGCGATCTCCGAGATTCATTGTGGGGGCGTGCTATATACAAGGCCGATGGCGCGCGATGTTATGACGCATCACGTACCGCCCCATGTCATCACGTAATTACCGGAAAGTCCTGTGTTAGGCTTTCACACTGCAAGCGGAGGCGATCCGAGGCGATCACAACCCACCTCCGATGGCGTGCTGGTGGACACGGATTGACACTCCTTTCCCACTGCCCAAAACAGCGTGTTTACCCGTGATATTGCGGCAGTGGGAAAGGGGTATTAATGTTTGTAGTGTGCTCTTATGGGGGAGGTGGTTTACAACTCTGTGTGAGGGTCTGGGGGGTTGGCGGGTGGTAGTGGCCAAGAGGGGTAGTTGAGTGGTGATTGGTGGGAGGGATGGCAATACAGTTAATACAGTATGAGTAACTTCACACTCCTCTGAGCCTCAGCACACAGACACGGACATGAAAGGTGAATGTGAGACTAGATGTTGATGCGGTGTAATTATGAGAAAGAAGAGCAGAGAAGATCCCCTACAAAAGCCCTTTTCTCACTGCTCATTCATTGTGTATGTGGTGAGGGGCGGGCACCACAGAATGGAGTCGTGCTGGGTGACGAGGCAGAGTTAGGAGGATTACAAAATGGAAAGGAATTTTAAAATGCTTTATTCGAGACAAGTGACACGGTGACATCAGACAAGCAATTTCAATAGGTGAGGAGCAGGCAGGGTGGTTTAGTGGTATTTTGCTGGCCTTTTACAGGTGGAAAATTAAACATGAGGAAAAATAAAGCTGCCTGAATAAATTTGGTTGTGTCAATGTCTCGAGCTTTTGGACATATTAAAGCTGACATACAGTGATGTGTTTAAGAAGACACTGCTCTATCTTCAGACTTAAGGGGTAAGTCGAGTCAACAATTTTTTTTCCAATAATATGTTCTTGGCGGCCCGGTGATCGAGTGGTTAGCGCATCAACGTCACAGTCCAGAGGTCCGAGGCGGACGTACTTGTGTAGCCAACTACAACATTTGGCCTTCCTCTGTGGAGTTTGTGGAGTTCCCTCCGTTCATGCGTGGGTTTTCTCCAAGTACTCTGGTTTCCTCCCACATTCCAAAAACATGCATGGTAGGTTAATGAAACACTCAATTGGTTGGTAACCAGCTCAGGCTGTATTCTGCTTACTGCCCGAAGACGGCTAGGAAAGGTTCCAACATGCCCGTGAGCCTCGTGTGGATAAGCGGTTTGGATAATGGATGGATGGATGTTCAATGCGGCCTCCACTAACCCATCCATGCATCCATCCATTTTCTAATCAGTTTATCGGAGCTGAAGAAGTCGGTGGAGGACACCATAAACTGGTTGCCAGCAAATCGCAAGGCACATGTAACTGGCGGCAATATCGAGTCATTGTTTGCCATGACAACGAATATATGAATATATATTTTTTTTATGTTGATTTTTAAAGTGCTTTATTTCTATGTGAATTTTTACATTGTTTATTTTCATATGTTATTTGGGATGTTTTGTCAGGAATCACTTCCGGGTCACGTGCCGCGGATAGTGAGGAATTAGAAAGATCGAGAGAGAGACAGAGAGAGAGCGAGAGAGAAAGAAAGAGATTGTGGGAGAAACGAACCTCCACAAATCTGGTCGATTTGTATTTGAAATTATCTACTTTCGGTTTACCAAGGTGCACACGGTATGTCATTGTTTGTGTTTATTTATTAATGTCTTGTAAAAGGTATTATTGTAATGTTGATATTGTTGCTTGAAATGTGTTTTAGTTTTCACGGTGTTCCACCATTAAACGTTTTTGGACATCAGTACGAAGCGTCATCCTTGACCGGGGTAGATACAGTGAAAACGTATCCTCATCCATCCTTCTGGAGGCTTCGGCGCGCAGGTGCTTCCCATCCCGGGGCAAGCTATCGGCTTCGGCGCACATCACGTAGCAAGCTACGAGCTACATCGAGCGTCGTCGCACTCAATCCCGCGTGCCACGCAGCTAGCCACGAGCTACTTCGAAAGTCGTCGCACTCAACCCGCAGCAAGCTACAGGCCTCAGCATGCATCGTCGCTACTCATCCAGCAGTAAGGCGAAGAGTTAAGCGTGTGACGTTGCTTCCCATCCTGTAGCAGCTAAAGGTTTCGGTGGACATTAACCAGAGTTGGCAAAGGCCTATACAGCTTACAGTAGCTCACAAGGTAGATGGATAGAACATAGACAAGATCATCTGACTGAAGAATTAATGAATGTGAGTTCTTGAATGTGTGAAAATATCTATTGAATGTTTGATCAGTGTCATCACAGTTATTATTGCTGATTGCTAATGTAACGGTATTGACAGCATCGATTGAATAGGATTAGGGGCTGTAACTCAAATTACTTGGTTTCTAAAAATCTATAAAGTCAGGTTCTGAAGTTTTGAAGGCTCCAAAATGTATCAAAATAGCGACAGTCAGTGTGGTAAGGTGCAAGAGCATGAAAATGGGGAAAGGACAGCTGAGGCAAAAATAAGAAAATCCTCTCGTGAAAGACGTTTAACACCTAAAATGCAGGAACTAAAAGAGAAAGAGTTCATTCAAAAGAAGACAAGTTGAAGGCAACATATGAGAAATGGAAAAGTCATGTTAGAGAAACCCGAAGAAAGTTAAAACAATGGTGCCCTGAGCAAGACATGTGCGACATGATGGATGAAGTTGAGAAGCTTGAGGGTGAGATAAAAGAAATATATGACATTGTCCGAAGCCAGTCAATTCCAAGTCAAGAATTACGGAGAAAAGTTGATGCATGTGTAGCGGCATCAGCAGACTTACTGCAAGTAATGAGAATCCGTCTAAAAGAAGATAAAGAAGATTTTGATGCTGTGGCAGAAAACGCAAAATTACACATGCCGCTAGATAATAAATACGCCAGGTCCATATATGGTTCCACCGCCTCCCAAGTTACAGCACCCAGTGCCAACCCTTCCGGGCACATGTCCGAATCACCAAGCATTTCAGTTAAGCGGGCTGAAATGGCTGCTCTTCTGGCTGCGAAGGAAGCTGAGATTGACATGGAAGAGGCTATTGAAGCCCAACGTCAGCAGTTGAAAAAACTTGAAAATCGGAGAGACATTGAAGTAATTAAGGCACAGTTGAGTGTGTATGAAGAAGAGGAAATCAAAAAAAAAAAAAAAAAAAAATATATATATATATTCATATATTCGTTGTCATGGCAAACAATGACTCGATATTGCCGCCAGTTACAGCACACGTAGACGGACAACCAGTCATGCTCACACTCACAACTGGGGTCAATTAATATCTTACTTTTCCATTTGACCTTTGAAATTTGAGAAAATAAAGAGACATCTTTTTGCCCCAATCCCTAATCGGCGGAAAATTACGTGATTGACCCCAAGTGCAGATCAAGTGATTGCATTGGGGCATCCATAGTTGTTGAGTGTTTCATCCTATTATTAATGATTATTATTATTATTAGTAGTAATAGTAGTAGTTGTAGTAAGAGTCGTAGTATGACGGCATGGGGGTCAAATACATCTCACAGTGCAGAAGTCATGGGCAGCTGTCTTTGGATGGTAGGCGGGGTATACCCTGAACTGGTTGCCAGCCAATTTCAGCACATACATAGACAAACAAACATCCACGCGCAAAATCATACCTAATGGCAGTTTAGAGTGTTTCATTAAGCTACTGTGAATGTTTTTGCAATGTGGAAGGAAACCGGCAAGGAAACAGTGCAAACCCCCACACAGGAATGCCGCAACCCATAATTCAACCCATGACCTCTGCACAGTGAGGTGGACGTGCTAACCAGTCCACCACCATGTCGCCTAATAAATTATAATTTTTCAGACAAATTAAGTGAAATGACAGCACGCCTGTGACCCTCGTGAGAATAAAGTGTTTCAGATAATGAATGAATGATGGATGATTTCCCAAGGCACTCTTGATCATCCTTCACATTCGAGTGCCAAAGCACTGAGGGCTTGCAGACGGAGGCGCCAAAGGGCCAGAGGCCCCATGAACTCCTGCAAAAATAGATGATGAGCGGGCATACTGCTGTGCAATAAAGGGCATCAACTTTGAAAAACCTCTGTCCGCACCACAACAGCGGCCCCCGGTTGACGGGGAGAAAGATTAAAATTAGCCGCATGTCTGGCGCCGATAGTGCATGAATGCGCTTGTTGAAGGGGCATCCATTTTCGATCCAGGGGGCATGAACTTCAAAAAAAACTTTGTCCGCATGGTGTTCTGATTCCCATTGACGCTTGGATATGTATAGTAAATATGTTATTATCACATGTTATGTTGGTATTTTACCAATTTGTTATCTGCATATGTTCAGAAATCGACTCAAAGGTGGATTTTAAATAGAATCTAGATTGCAAAACAATTATTATTATTTGATTTATCACATCGAAAGCAGGCTGTTACTGTGGATGTTCTTCTGGCAAGTGGCAGGTTAGCGCGCTATCTGCAGTGCTCACAAACTCACCCCCTGCTGTGTTTAATCAATATCATTCTGAATTCAGGCCTTCACGTATGCCAATGCGCACACACTCATACACACACAAAAGCATGCACGCACATATACATGCAGACTTTCCGATATCTTAGTGTACACCAAGGGAATACAGTATGAGTAACTTCACACTCCTCTGGGCCTCAGCACACAGGCACCAACATGAAAGGTGGATGTGTGTGTGTGTGTGTGTGTGTGTGTGTGTGTGTGTGTGTGTGTGTGTGTGTGTGTGTGTGTGTGTGTGTGTGTGTGTGTGGTGTGTGTGTGTGTGTGTGTGTATGCACGTGCACGTCCAACAATGGGTTAGGACGTCCACCTCATAGTGCATAGGGTTTGCTTCCTGTGTGGAGTTTGCATGTACTCCCCGTGCCTGCGTGGTTTTTCTCCGGGTACTCTGGTTTCCTCCCACATTCCAAAAACATGCATGGCAGGCTGATTGTACACTCCAAATTGTCCCTAGGTGTGAGTGTGGGCGTGCATGGTTGTTCGTCTCTGTGTGCCCTGCGATTGGCTGGCAACTGATTCAGGGCGTCTCCCACCTACTGGCCGAAGACACTCCAACGCGCCTGCAACCCTCATGAGGACAAGCGGATCAGATAAAGGATGGATGGTTGGATTTACTTGAGAATACAAATGATACAAAATAATTTTACTGGATTAAATTTAGCTTCAGGCGGCCCAATAGTACAGTGGTTAGCGCGTCGGCTTCACAGTGCGGAGGTACCGGGTTCGATTCCAGCTGCGGCCTCCCTGTGTGGAGTTTGCATGTTCTCCCCGGGCCTGCGTGGGTTTTCTCCGGGTGCTCCGGTTTCCTCCCACATTCCAAAAACATGCATGGCAGGCTGATTGTACACTCCAAATTGTCCCTAGGTGTGAGTGTGGGCGTGCATGGTTGTTCGTCTCTGTGTGCCCTGCGATTGGCTGGCAACTGATTCAGGGTGTCCCCCGCCTAGTGCCCGAAGACGGCTGGGATAGGCTCCAGCACCCCCGCGACCCTAGTGAGGATCAAGCGGTTCGGAAAATGGATGGATGAAATTTAGCTTCATTTTGTTCACTACTTTCATTTTTATCTACAGTATTTATTAATTTGTTGCTTACTCAACGGTGGCCTGGTGGTCCAGTGGTTAGCGCTTCGACCTCACAGTACAGAAGTGCAGGGTTCGATTCTGGCTCTGGCCTCCCTGTGTGGAGTTTGCATGTTCTCCCCATGCTTGCATGGGTTTTCTCCGGGTACTCCAGTTTCCTCCCACATTCCAAAAACATGCATGATAGGCTGATTGAACGCTCTAAATTGTCCTTAGGTGTATGAACGCGGACGATTGTTCGTCTATGTGTGCCCTGCGATTGACTGGCAACCGGTTCAGGGTGTCCCCCGCCTCCTGCCCGAAGATAGCTTCGAATAGGCTCGATCAACCCATGTAGCCATGTGGAAAAGATTCAAATTCCACACAGGAAGGCCGTAATTGAACCCTGGACCTTTATACTGTAATGCGGACCAGTCGTCCATCGTGCCATTTATTTTTATTACCGGTATCAGGATTAATATTAATCCCAAAATGACCCAAATTATCAGGAAGGGCCCCAAAATGAACATGATGTTATCCAGATCAACAAGAAGTTGAATTTCCAAATCAACAGGACATAACCCAGAGGTGTCTCCAGATCAACAGGAAGTGACCCAGAAGTGCCCTAAAATTAACAGTAAGTGACCAAATGTCAACAGGAAGTGGCCTGCAAGTTTCCCAATATCAACAGGAAATACCACTAAATCAACAGGAAGTGACATTAAAAGAATAGGAAGTGGCCTGCAAGTGCCCCAATATCAACAGAAAGTTTCCCCTTGCTGAAGAGGTAGTGGCCCCTTACTTCCCAAAAATCAAAAGCAAATGAAACACAAGTGCCCTTAAAATCAACAAGAAGTGCCCCAAAACCAACAGAAAGTCTCCCAAAGATGGGTAAATACATTGTGCCAAATGGAGAACTAGTAAGCCCTCCTTCTCAGGATTTATGACTGACTTTAAAATGTTTTTCTTATGCCTTAAGAAAATGGAAACAAGCGATCATGTGAGGGAAAATATGTACAGACATTGCAAAATATTAATTGTTTGGATTTTTTCCCTTAATTATGTTCCGATATGTTTGTATTGTCCTCTGTGAGTGTTTGTATTTTCAATGTTCCAAAAGTTAATTGAAAAAAAAAAAGTACCCCAAAATCAACAGGAAGTGACCCCCAAATAAAGAGAAAGCGACCTGAAAGTTCCCCCAAATCAACCAAAATTGACCAAAAAATTTCTCAAATTCAAGAAGAAGGGCCTCAAAATCTACAGGAAGTCAGAGTCAATACACCAGTGCAGAAGTGTAGCTTGTCATTTTGGGGCCCAAGGCAAACCCAGTCATGGAGCCCTCCACATCCACATGTAGTACATGCCTTTCCGACAGTATTAGTTACATTATGACAAAAGGTGAGTATGTAATTTGGGACACTACCCTGGTTTTGAAATCTATTACAATGTTTTAACAGCCTAAGTTGCTAGTTCCATAACCGTTTTTCCATGTTCATCCTGTCCATGGAATAATGTTTACTACAATTTTTCAATATTAATGATTGTAATCACCTGAAAAGTGTGAATTTGGGAAAATCCTTCCAGCGCTACATTAATGTCTTATAATTCATCCTCCGGATGATTATCAAACAAAGGAATCAGCCTCAGTGCTTTTAATGTCAGTGCTAAGAACATGAATCAACATTCAACATAGTTAACCATTTCAGCTGCTTTAATAGTATTATTCACATCTTTGTGATTAACAGGGGTCACTCGTGTCAGTTGTCAGTCTCCATTTTCTTCTCTATTACATCCTCGTAAACTGAAATATGGCTCCTTTTTTTCCCCAATGACATGTTTCCTCTTACATTTGCATGGCACAACATCCAGGTGATAAACACTGAATGGCTGCCACTGAAGCACTCTGCCTTGCACGCTTCAAAATGCTTTACAGTCAATATTTGCTCAAAATGAGATTAAAAAAGCTGACTTTCAATTAGAAAGCTGTGGGAGGTAGTTAATTATTTTTCCTGTGAAAAAATCCTGGGGGATACACAGGGCAGAGGTGTGAGGCTTCGTGAGCATAAATGTAAGTCGCACACTTATTTACGAGATGCTTCTGGGCCTCTCATTCCCATCCCGGTTGCCTATTTCCAGCGGGTGAAAAAGAACTCGGAAATATGAAAATTGGAGGCTGCATGATGGAGGATAATGAAGTATAAAACAGAGCTGGCCCTCTCCTTTCCCCTGTCCTGCTCTGTTTTCAGGATGTTTTCTGTCCCTCCTGACACGTCTCTGCCTCGGCTGACACACCCACCTACAACACACTCACACACACGCCATCATGCAGATCCCCTGCTGTGACAGCAAACATTCATCGCGCATGATCACCATGACGATATGAAAATATGAATTATGCATCGAGGCAGCCTCGCCTCGACTGTGGGTACAAAGCCATGTGGGTGATATTCTCATTTCAAATCATATGGGAAATATCTCCTTAGTATTAATAATATAATAATCGACACCACTACATTACGTTGTGCTCTTGCCTTGCAAATATGTGCGCTACGGAAGGTTTAACACACACACACACACACACACACACACCCCTATACATGATGAATATCAAATTCCAACACATTCGTGTGCTTAATAGCAAATTTTATATTCCTTATCACTGGCATTTCCCACTTGACCTTTTATTAAACTCTTGAAGCTGCCGGCGGTGAATGTAATTATATTTTGCTGATGTCGCTTTTAAGATTCTTGAGTGTCATTTCAAGGTCACCATCGAGTTCAATAGCCCAACAAAGAGCGTGCGTCACAGTCATATGACCATGTTCTACAGTACTGTGCAGTGATAAGAATAACAGTATAATCCCAAATATATTGTGCACGAGCAGTCCATCAGTAAAAATGTAATGTTAAGGAATAGTTTGGTGTTATTTTAAAACCCTGCCTCGTAGGACCTGTCCAACATGTCGGCTATTATTAGATATTTGTCTAAAACCAATCTGGCGCTGAGATTACTGAAGTAGCAACGGTTCCCATGTTGACAGGCAGACAAAAGACACGTCTGGCTATATTTGCCACGGGAAAAGACTGGCCGGTTCTGAACGGGAGAAAAAGAAAACAAAAAAATGGGGAAACAGCAGCAAAAGGCCCAAAGAGACAAAAACATGGGACATTTGCACCGCCTGAGCGATACGTAGAATACATCTTATTGGAAGTTTTGAACACAATAAGGTACTATGAAGCAGGCAATGCCATTAGGATGATAAACAAGATTTTAGATGGGTGAAAATGAGCAATCTTTGGACTAAGATGTATTGTGAATTAACATCACGTCAGCACACTATTGTGTGGTTCCTCATTTAGGCCTTCGCAGGAGGAAAATCCTTCTGTCACCTCCTTTCTGGTGCGCTGTTAGAATCTGTAAAATGCTCACATCAAAGAAAGAAGCTAATAGACAAAACCTGTCCGGCAAATTGGCAGCATCCCACCAGTCTTATAAAAAGCATGTCATTAAATCTTGTCCATTTTGGTTGATGTTATTATTTGTCTTTCAGACACCCTCTGCATGCAAAGCAAAAATAGCCATTTTACTAGTAGGGATCGTATCAAATAAAACATTAGATGAATACTAAATATGTCAAAACTCAAAGGAAAATAGTTTGCTGTCTGATGACATTTACGATAAATGAAAAACTGCCTCGGTGGCAATGACAATACGCAAAGTGTTCAAAGTATCAACATCTTTACATTTACAGACTGCATCTAGGTTGAACCCATCATATTTTCAAGCATTCAACGAAAATAATAAAACTGCCTTGTATTCACGCTTTATTTAAATTACAGCTCTACCGCAATACTCTACATCAATATATTACCATTGTGTTTGTAATGAAACTGTCTCCCATGAAAAAAAATAGAAATAATATACTCAATTGAAGTTACTTAATATTCTTTAAACAGATGTAAACTTTTTTCCCCCTCTAAAGTAGCTCAATCACAACACTGTAATCATAACAACTTGCCATTCTTCCTGTAAACTTTTAGAGTCACCATAAATTAACAGCAATGACCAACTTTTTAAATTAATTGGCTTTCCTCCCTGGCATTAATTCTTTTTTTAATGCTTGTACAGCAATATGCTAACAGCCTACGTCGATCTAATTACCTCCAGAGCGTGGCAAAGTTTTGACATAATTGTGCCCGATGAGGAGAGATGACAGGCGGCTGTGCAGATGCGGATGTGAATGTGTCATTCGGGTGGGTGTGATGATGCCGCCGTTCCCACAACTGTCTGCTGACACCTCCTCAGAACGCAAGAACCCTCTCTCACCCTGCATAATTTAAACATGGAGATGGGGGCGTGGGGGACTCAGGTATTCTACCCCGATGTCAGGCTGGAAAACCACCGCAAAGCCAAACTAATTACTAACACTCTCTATACTCGCGTTCCTCATCTATCTGTCTCACTTTCGCTTTGCGGTTTCTTTCTTTGGGCTTCAGTAACGAGAAGAAACAGAAGAGGTTCTGTTCCTGCTCCTACCCCATCCCCATCTCCCCTCTCATGCTTGCCAGAAGGAATATGATTAGCGCAGTGGAGAGCTGAGAACCATAGTTTTCCACATGCGCACACACACACACACACACACACACACACACACACACACACACACACACACACACACACACACACACACACACACACACACACACACACACACACATATACACACACACACATTATTCCCCTCAGTGCTGCAGCAAGAGGAGATGGAGGAGAGGTGAGACAGGGTGGGGCTGTTAATGAGGCCAGAAAACACAGAAGCCCAGTGGTAGTTCAGTTCGTTAGTTCCTGTGTTGAGCGTGCATGATCCCCCTTGTTTGTCAGGGTTTCCTCCCACAGCTCAAACGCACACACACACACACACACACATGCACAATCGGGGGCTCGGTGCATTGAAATTGCCCCAAAGTGGGACTGTTTGTCAGTCTCAATGTGCATGAGGCGACCTGCATGCAGTTTCGCTATGGCTTCTGCACAACACTCTCTGCATGCTTCTCCTATGGCTGTGAGCCTGCTCTGGGATAATTAGCAAGGTCCAAAAGGGTTGATAGTCCTCATGGCAGGAGAGAATTTTGCGGGATATATTCAGAACTGTCACAGTTGACATTACTACATATTAAAACAAGACCACTGAATGCGGCATCCATAGTTCATCAGAATCCATACTAGAGGTCAGTTTGAAGGCCATGCTCACACATGATAATGCTTTTGAATGAGCTGTTGCGGTTTTTATTTTTGCTTTGTTCAGTTTGCTTGCTGTCACTTTGACATGACTTTGTACTCTCAATGGCTCCTCCTTAATTAAACATTGAATGGATAATGATGGACTGTATGAATGTTAGGAAGAAGGAAAGGGCACCTTTATTGTCATAGCAACAGACTGTTACGTGTACATGTAAAAAAAAAAAAATGAGGCTAGCATCATGGTTTGATGCATACCAAATACAAAAAATACAAAATAAAAATAAAAAATAAAATAAAACTGTACAAACAAAACTGCAGAAATACACACAAGGTAGGTTGACAGTGACGTACAGTCAGCTTCTTGGATGGTGAGGCACTGACAAAAGAGTCAGATTTAGAAATGTATAAGTCAAACAAGGTGGCGTGACAGTCTGACAATAAAAGATTGTTTTGTTTTTTTTAAACCATTTCTAAAGGGCGGTAGTCCAGTTTTGAAGAATGTTCAATGTCAGACATGATATCTTCCCTTTTTGGTGTTTTCTTTCCTTTTTTAAAGGAAAATTTGTAGCTACCGGGATATGCAAGTTCTCTGACAAGACCCTTCATCGATGCGGGCAGAGTCATATTGACCTCACCTTACACTTTTTTTTTTTTGTCCTCGGTTTTATGTAATCAGCAAAACTAATCTCTAATAATACACAAGCCTGATAATGGAAAATTAGAGTGCATATTAAAATCGTTTGAAACCATAATGCTGGAGACATGCCAAGAAACTGAAAAAGGGACTGGCCAATTACAATCATTCTCAAGCCAATTAATGTGCAAGGTGAGCTGAGCTGAGATGCTCGCTGCCGCACTGGGCGTCCAAGCTTCGCTTACATCAACTATCAAAACATGTTATACTGAGTGTCCACAAACTCCGTTTATTCCTTACAATGACTTCAATGCAATAAAAGTCTAAAACTAAACAAGAAGAGGTGGGGGTGAGTGAGAGATTTTGTGCTTCGGCGGGACATTGAAGGAATGCAGCAGTGGATGAGAAGGGAGGAAGAGGTGTGGTCAGGGGGCTGAATGGCTGATGTGAAAGCCAGGAGGTCACAGAGGTTCCCTTTAAATTTACAACAAACCACAGACACTGAATGTCTCCTCCAAAAGGCTGAATGACTGATTATAATGGCTGCCTGTTTCAATCTCATCCCCTCAGCCTCACAGGGTCTTTTTCTTTAGGCGCAAGGCGACCAGAGCATTAAACGTGCCGGCAGCCCTGCAATTTCCAATTACAATTTAGGCATTTAGTTGACGCCCTTATCCGAAAAGAGGGACAATACCACTACAAAAGGGCTGGTGTGTGTGTGTGTGTGTGTGTGTGTGTGTGTGTGTGTGTGTGAATCCTGTGATCCTGATTGGGAGTAGGAGGGACAAGAGGACTTAAGAGCAGGTGCAGCCGAAACAAGTTCAAAGAGGATCCGGAAAGGCAATAAGAGAACAGGACAATACAAGCCCGCAACAACATGTGTGACGAATAGAAGAACGTAGCAGAAGCTCAAAGAAGCATCAACAATATTAGATTTTTTTTTAGACTTTTGTTTTTCTTTGAATGAATACACCTTTCCAGACACATCAAATTTCAGCATTCCTTTCTCTTCACACGGATAATAAAGCACACTTTTGATTGTCAGCCTCCATGATGGTGACTGCTGTTTCCAGCCACGTCAACTGCACAGCATCATACCGTGGTGTGAATAGTTTTTGGTTACGTCATTCAGCTCCATGAGAGAGGCCGCCTCTTAGGCATATTGCAGCAAAGCTGCCCCGTAGCAAACGCACAGTGGAAATCTATATGATATGATGGTTTTGAGATATCTTGCCAACGATACAGTGATATATTGGAAGAAACACAGCTACAATACATATATTTATGACTGAATGAAAAATATGCAGAAGAACATACAATGTCATTTTTTTTTCTTTTTAGAATTTCTTTAATGGGGATGTTTTTGGTTTTTTTTCAACATCCCAACAAAGAAAAAAGTCAGCAAATTGGTTTTGATGCAGAGCATTATCGAAAAATAATAATAAAACATTCTAAAATCAAGTACCAAGACAGATTTCGCAAACACATATTAAACTATGCAAATATTATATGTAGGCAGTAGGGAACTACAAGTGCATCACTGTAGGTGGTAAATTCCTAATGTTTTGGACAACATTGTCGCACTGAATGCACGCTTTTATTTTTCCATACTATCTTCGATTCATATACTGTGCATGCACTTATTGTGTAACTATGTTTATTACATTAAGAGAATACTGAGTGAGGCAAGAATACATTTTTCAGATTTAAAAATACAGCATTTTTACATGATAGATTTTGCAGTCGTAAGTAAAGCAAAGACGAGCATCTTTTCACCGTCATTGTTTTGTGTTTGCTGTTGGTGCTTTAAAATGTTTGAACAGACTTATAGGAATGGCTGGCACCAGGCACAATTTTCTCAGTCCTTTACGCTCGATAGCAAACTAGCATGCCAAATTGACACAATGCAAACTATGAGATCACCAAATGATTGCATTCATGCATTTCCGTTGATAAATAAAGGTTATAGATTAGTGATTCATTTCAATGGTATCAATGAAGTAACAGCGATCGTTTCCATTCTTGAAGGCCGATCGCATGAAAATGGCATGTCATCAGATAAGCTGTAACCAACAAATACAATCTAGAATCTCTTTAGATTGTGAAGGTTTACCTTGTGTGGCCTTCTAGACAAATTGTGGGTAGATGTGAGGATGACGGATTGTAATTTTAAAGATGGTTTGGCTGTCTGTTAAAATACATCAACCAAAAAGCAATTGACACACAGTGGTCACCGGGAGGTTGTAATAGTGCAGCACAGGCAACTAGCCACATTTAACAGCTGATGCCAAAATATGCTTGCTTGTGTAAAGGTCCACAATAGCCCCCCCTCTTTCTCTCTCTCTCACACACACACACACACACACACACACACACACACACACACACACACACACACACACACACACAAAACAAACTAAATAAAATCCATATTAGTTCCTGCCCACTCAGATATGATTGTTTGTGGTCATTTTCTTTGCCAAGGAAGGACTGATCGCGAAGATATTTCTTTACAAATGGGAAAACAAAGGTTTTTAGAGAATAACCTTTGAAAAAAAAATGTGAGAAGCATTCTATCCAAGTGAATAATTGATGAAATTGCTTTTGATAGAGAAGGGTCATTTTAAACAAGTGCATAGTTGTGAATTTTCTCAATAGCTTCCCACTTCTTTCATGTTGATGAGTTATGATCAGCATTTAATAATATTCTCTATAATTGCCATGAAGTATTTATTCGGTGTTTGCATTTCCATTGACATGTTCGCAAATGTGACCCTTAGATATATTCTCATTTTAAAATCAGTCACATGCGAATATGCTTCATAACGGGAATATCATGTCAAGATTTGCATACTCTATGTCAAAAATGCCATTTGTCTTGTGCAATGATTGGCTTGAGAGGGCTCGTGTCTCCTCCCTGTTTTCTCCACACTTTCTGCACAAACCAGTTGTTGCCTCCTTAAGTAGCTAAGAATGCAAGGAGACTTAAAGTCAGAAGAGAAATGTTACAACACGCTGATCAATGCCACGTGACTATTCGTTAAAAAAAAAAAAACATTCTTACAACTACGTAGCGTTAGGCTGTATTTAAGTCACACATTTTATTTCGCAAGACTGTTTTCCAATCCAAAGGCCATCATTAAAATAAAGTTTGAGTCTCATCAAACCAGCACACCCCAAAGCTGAATGCTTGCACTTATTTCACGCAAATAAACTAAGCAAAAGGATAGTATGTGCTGTGGAAACAAAAAAGTCCCCTGGAAACTGTGCAGGGAATGACTTGAACGCAGCTAACATTTAACAAAATAAAAGCAAAAGGGGTACTCACCCAGGAAAAACGTAGCAGTAGCTTCCAACCACAGAATGTCGACTATCCTGTCAGGGTGCAAGCTAGCTGCCGTAGCTTCAGCTCAGCGTTATTTGTCAGCCAAATCCTTGAAGAACAAGAAGCCTTCTCTGTGCCTAAACCTGCCGACAGAGAAGGCAGCTTTGAAGGCCCCCAACTGAGCTCGGCACACGGCTTTGAAGCCAATGGAAAACTCGGCTCTATGGGGCCAAATGAAAATGAGCAAGGGCAAACTTGTATGTCTCAGAAGATTGCCAGTAGTATTATTTTACTGGTCATGCTCATGGGTAGCCAACACTAGGCAAACAAAAAGGCTTGTTATATTATAGGTGGGAATTCCCATCTGTTATCTATTTTTGATAAATGTTAAGGAAGTATAGCTAGGTTGAAAAAAAAAGGATGGTCTAGCTAATCAAAGATCATCATACAGCGACACAGCCTTTCAAGGGATACCTTTTGGCAGACATTTCACACAGTATTTGAGTTTCAAAGCTAGATGTGGTCGAACCATTCACTGTTGGATGTTATTTTTCTGTGTGATTGTTTGTCACAATAAAATACATTTTGAAGTTGTATCATGAATATAAAGTCAAGCTACTCGAATTCTAAACATTGCGATCATTTTTTCCCCCCTTTTTTAAGGCCGAGTGTGACTAACAAACGTGTTTTCATTGATATATTTTTAAGTGATTTAGTTTGGAAAAAAAAGCCAAAACGCTTTGGTCGTGTTGATTGAACTACAATATGTGATGCTTTACGTCAGACCACCTAATCGTTGTTGAATATAAAACAAACCACACTTGATGTATGTGTATTTTTAGGAGGCTGTGGGTGACTTTTTGCGCACACATGTAATCAGATCACTTGGCCTAGACTCCATTTGTCACTCTCTCCTGCTCTGCCTTCTTTGCAGAGTCCTTTACAAACACACAAACCATCTCCAGCAAACAAAACAGGGGACACGTTTCTGTGATGTCCTGACTCATTCTGCTCCTTTCCTCTCCAAAACCAACATGCACATAATAGGGCTTTGTTGGGACCGCCTTAATGTTTCTAATGTTATGTAAATGAGGGAGGACCAGGGCAAGAAAGGAGACGAGAGGAACCGAGTGGAGGAGGAGGAGGCCGAGTGTTTGTATGTCCGAGGAGGCCGCTAAGCTGCCATTACCAAGGGATTAGGCAAATGCTGCTGTTGTATCGATGCTGGTTCGACAGCGAACCACCAACCCTAATCCCCTCCTTCTTCTCTTTTCGACAACGCCTTGGCGACGCCTCTTCTCCTCCTCCTCTCCTCCTCTTTACATCACTCCCTTCTTTACACAGCAGTTTGTAAAAAAAATCACAAAAAAAATCACAGAACCTCCAGTTTTCCCATGCATACACACGCATGAACCCCAAAAGAAAAATCATCACCCATACAAGAGTTTACTTGGGCCACAGCCAGTGTAAATGTGCGCTTGTGGTTGCGTGTGTTTATTGATTTGCCTGGCATACGATGTGTGTTTGTGAATGTGTAAGAAGCAATCGATACTAAAAGCCAGAAAGTGAATTCCTGGTTCATCTCTGCTGTGTTTGCTTTCAGCTTCCCAATAAAATCCATGACCTTGTGGCTTCTCAACGCTTCGATTCTTCAGCTCATATTTGCTGCGGTGAGTCTGAGCCAGACTGCTACAAGTGACTCCTCATATGGGGGATTCATACAATCAGCTATGTGTGTGTTTGTCTTCTGAGTAGGCATGAAACGTTTATAATTTACCGATAAACCATGATCAAATGTTGACTATTTATCATTTTATATTGCAGCTATAGTCAATACGATGTTTAGCTCATTTTAGAGTCTCTCCAGCCAGCCCTCTTTGATTCTACTTGGATTCAGTTAATGCAACAGCACAGCGATCGCATCAGCACCCAATATAACAAAGGGAAGTGTTATTGATATGTTCTCACCATGCTCGAAACTCATTACTGTGACATTTTTCATTCTTGTTTTAAAGTCCACTTGGCTACTCATCAACAAGCAGCACTTTTTGTTCTGTTTCATATTTATTTGTGATGCATTATTTGCACACTGCCAGTTCGTGTAGCAAACCTGTTTCTTTTGAATAAGAGAACATGTGCCATGATTTCTTATGATGCATTCTGATTCTTGGAATTTGAAATAACTACAAATAGCAGTTTAAAATCTATCATGCAGGGATGGCTCCAGGATTTTTTTCTCTCCTGGGACTAAAGGCAGCCTTGACTGATACAGTACATCGAGGGTCTGAGAAAATAATGTACACACATATTTTAGAATATCAAATAAAACGCTGGAGGGGCTGAATTGTGGCTACGCAAATTTCTGACGGTGCTACAGCACCGATGTAGAACCTGCTATCTAGTGATTGAAACCAGAAAAAAACTGCACGTCTGAACTATTTGGGGTTGCTGATTATGTATACAGTCAAAACCTCGGTTTTCGTCCATAATCCGTTCCAGAAGGCTGTTCGAAAACCGAAATTGTTCGAAAACCGAAACCACGCTCTTTTTAAAATAACATTTTTTACTGAACATGTCTGCTCACAATGGAAAGCAACATGAGGAAGCGTCACTTCCTCGTGTAAGGAAGGCGAGAGGAGTCAAATGGTGCATTCAAGTGTGCTCAGTTTGTTCGAGAACCGAAATTTGTTCGTCATCTGAGGCATAAAAAACGTTTTGGTCGAAAACTGAATTGGTCGAGAACCGAGACTTTCGAAAACCGAGGTTTGACTGTATTTTTTAGCATAAAACATCTGTAATGTTGCAATGCTGTGCGTATGCTATACAGTATTGCTATATATATATATATATATATATATATATGATGAAAGAGGTGAAAGCGATAGAGAGAGATTAGACAAGATTGTCCCCCGTCCCCCATCAGTGGTGTACCATCAGGGCCTTCAAGGCCTTGTCTCCCTCTCTGCAGGCCAACATCTTATCAAAAACACTGACCTGCATTTAAAAATTGGTCTAACTTTGTCAAGTATTTTCTAAATTTATTTCCATCAATCTTTTGTCTTTATTCAATATTGTGTGTCTTTGCATCGCAGCTTAAAGTCCTGATTGTTCTTATTTCCTTTTTTGCCCAATCAGATTTCAGCTTCTAATTCTTGATATATTGGCATTAACTTCCCAAGGCCTTCAGACGCAGGATTGCAGGCCCCGTACAAATGAAACCATATATTCATTTTTTTTCAAGAATCTGAACCAATCAGATTTCTGATTCAGTATAGGAAGGCCGACATGAATTTTTTCGAGTAGGTCAGTACTTTTCGGTCCTCTCATTGTTTCAAAATTACTGTGGGAGTCATTGCATGAAGCTGGGAGCGGAATACTGTACATAATGGAAAATTAATTTTCATGGTGCACTTAAAAAAAAAAAAAAAAGAAAACCTGGACAATGTGAGGATAAGTCAGAGAACGCTTGTAGCTGCTTGACTTGGTGGTAAAGCATGCATAGTAGTTTAAGTGAATACTGAAAAGTGTCCTAAGCTGTAATTGCGAGTGTGAATGGTTGCTTATCTCTGTGTGCCCTGCGATTGGCTGGCAAGCAGTTCAGGAGTGTAGCCCACTCTACTGGATGGAAGTTTGCAAAAACTTCAAAAGGAAGGAACAATAAAATAGAAGGGCCATTTAAATACACATTGTCTCTGTTTATTGTTAAACTTTTAGTAGACTTACACACCACCACAACATTTTTCAAACAACACTAACTTACATTGATGTCAATGTATATTAATTTGAGCCCCCAAAAAGCAGACAGCGTTGCAATTTACAATCATCAACTGTCAAGCAATAACATCCCCGTCGCTGGTTGGCTTGCATTTATACATACATTGAATAATACCCTTATCTCTTTATCATATTTATTTTTAACTTATGTTACATTCACAAGTCTTGGGCTTACTGGGATGGCCTCGGTTTTTGGGGATTTCATGCCATGTCATGTGAAAATGGGTGTTGGTTTGACCAAAAAAAAAAAAGTATTGGATCTTCGTATCCTTGAATTTTGAGGAAGGCAACATTCCTTGAATCTTTGAAAACTCAATTTTAAATATAACTATGAAGATAAATAAGCAATAAAAGCAAATACCAGCTGTTCCTGCTTGTTTTGGCCCCTTTGGGGCCAACAGAGGATGTTGCGATTCAACTCAATTAAGAGACCTTGTTTTATTCAGATTGGGAATAATGTGTGCTTTTGAGTAGTGTTATCTTGTGTGTTTCCACAGCTTTTGTAAGTCAATACTTGTTACTTGAACTACGATCACTTCCGAAGCCGATGATAATTTAACGTTAGCATTTGAACGAAGCGTGTTTTGTATTTAAATACACAATGTGTTCTTTTTTGTGTGTGTTTAGTATACAGTAAACTCCAGCTGTGGTTTCATTAAACAACTGAAAGGACGCTTTGGGAAAGCAGAATCATCTAGACCAGTGTTTTTCAACCCCTGTGCCGTGGCACACTGCTGTGCCGCGGTAAAATATCCAATTTGTATGCCTGTGCGGTCTATGGCCCAGAAAGTAATCATGTAGTACCCTCCCATACTGCTAGGGAGCAGCAACAGCTAGCCAATTGCCTTGTGTTTCGACCACTAGAGACAAGCGAATTTGTGCCGCATGAATGCAGGACGACAGTGAAACAATAAATATGAAAGATTATAAAATACCTTTTTCTTTGTGCTCATTTGATTCCAATTCAAGCTGTTATAGCGTCAGTCTTCAATGTTAAAAACGGTTATAGTAACAATATAACACGTTAATTGTTAAAATAAGTGTTTTTTTTTTCTTTTTTTACATTTTCAGTTAGTGGTGTGCTGCGAGATTTTTTCAATGAAAGAAGTGTGCCTTGGCTGAAAAAAGTTTGAAAAACACTGATCTAGACACCACAACATGGGGCATTTAGGGCAGGGGTCCCCAACCGCCGAGCCGCGGACCGGTAACGGTCATTTGGTGCCGGGCTGCACAGAAAGAATAAATAACTTACATTCCTTCCATTTTATTCTTTTCGGAATCTGAACGATGTTTTATTTTGAGAAATTACCGGATTCTCGGTTGCATCAGTCTACAGCAGGGGTGTCAAACTCCGGTCCTGGAAGGCCGCTGTCCTGCATGTTTTCCAAGTCTCCCTGTTGCAACACACCTGATTCAAATGAACAGCTTCAATGTCAGGCTTCCGCAGAGCTTGCTGATGATCTGATCATTTCAATCAGGTGTGTTGCAACAGGGAGACTTGGAAAACATGCAGGACAGCGGCCCTCCAGGACCGGAGTTTGATACCCCTGGTCTACAGTATGTCACTCTTAGCGCAGGTGTGTGCGCTTCTCGGTCACGCGTTAGGTTACCGCATAAAAAACAAACGTCTTGGAAATGTTTTTTCGGGAAGGGGAAAAAGCCCAGCCAGGAGACAGAAGAGAAGCCTTCGACTTTCAAGAAAGAGAAGGCTACATTTCATAGACAGTATCAGAAGTCCTATTTCAAATACGGCTTTATCTCAACGGGAGATTCACACGCACCAATCCTACTCTGCATAATAAGCGGTGATGGTGAGTCGTATTTTTCATGCACTTTTTATTTGCGATGTTTCTTATTTTTAAGGCACGTTTAAACGCTGCCATAGCAATGTTGCGGCCAGATAGGACGTTCCTCGTGTCATGATTCGTGTTTATTATTATGTTTCGAAAATACCACACTTTTCATGCACGTCATATCATATTATATTGTTGTATCTATCCGGCCTTAAAGGCCGGTCCCTGAAAATATTGTCTGACATGAAACAGGTCCGTGGGGCAAAAAAGGATGGGGACCTCTGATTTAGGGTACTTTCACAGCGTAAAGAACACGTTGATGGTTATTCATGCTGATTTAAAGATCGGGAGATGCCAAAATCAAAAGTGTGATCTCATTTTTGATTAAACATACAGCACTAATGGATAGCAGGGCCACTTCGCGGTGCAGAGGTGCAGGGTTCGATTCCAGGCCCCGGCATGTTGTTTGCATGTTTGACCCGTGCCTGCTTGGGTTTGCCCCAGCTGCTCTGGTTTCCTCCTACATTCCAAAATAATGCACTGTATGTTAATGGAACACGCTAAATTGTCCCTAAATGTGATTTTGAGCGTGAATGTTTATTTGTCGATGTTTGCTCTGCGATTGGCTGGCAACCGGTTCAGGGTGTCCTCCACCTACCGCTTGAAGACCGCTAGGATAGGCTACAGCACAGCTGTGACCCTCTTGAGGATAAGCAGATTTTAAAAAAATGGAGGAATTCAAATTTTATCGTGGACCTTCTCATGCCTGTCGCGAGACAATTCTTAAAATTCTTAAAATCTAAATATTCTGGAAATTAATTCGTCTAATGATGTCTATGGAACCAGAAAAAGAACTCGTTGAAACAATAAAAAGCAGTCTGTATATCTTTGTCCTGGCCAAATCAACCACAGTTCAGCAACAACAGGTACAGATGGATACCAGTCAGGACAGCATAAAATGAGGCTCCCAAATGCACTTGCCACCCAGAGTCACCGCTCATGGTGAATACCCACTTTATTTGATGATGGTTTCCACAAAGTTGGAAGTGTAGAATTGTCCAAAATGTCTCGGAGTTTAAAAAAAAAATTAGCTTGAAGAGAATTCAATCAAGTATAAAATTTGAAACTGGTGACACATAGTTCATTGTGTGCTCTTACAGTAAAACATGCTGTTCCAACAGCACAGGAAACTGTTCATTTCTCATTTACAAGACAGCAGAGAAAATATAAGCAATGCATACGGATGGGATGTGTTGAAAGTATGACCAAATAATTTCTATGTGGGCCATGACCAATGAGTCAGTACAGCTCAGTCTAAAGAACACCTACAAGATATGCGAAAGCTATTCCGAGCCAAGTTAGCTGCAAGGGTGCGTGTGGAGTAAGTGTTTGTGTGCATGGTGGCATCGTTGCAGGCAGAACCCGAAATACTCAATTATCACATTAACACATCCTGGAAGTAGCCGAGAGGCTAAACACACATCACGTAGGCCGCCACATACTCACGGGCACACACACTCTCCTTGCATATCTCTGGAAGTGCAGCCCCCTGCTGAGAAGCTCAAACACACGGAAGGTGGGGGTGGTTGTGCTGATGGCTGGAGGAATATGAGGCTGGTTAGTGACATTGAGCCCAAGGTTGAACACAAGCCATGCATTCTGCTATGCTATGGGCTATCATGTACAGATTGACAGCAAAGTTGTCTTCCAAAAAAACAGTCATCTCATTATTTTTGATGAGATGGCACATGTGGCCATAGGGGGAATCCTGACTCCAGCAGTCGTCATCATACAAGGCAGCATGCCACTTCTAAGTATTGGTTGCTGCGTGACATTCAGTTGGATGTCAACCTTGCAGACAGGCAACTCTCCAATCCAAGAAGCTTTAGCAGAGCAGCTTTGGCTGGCTCGATACACAAAACTACATTGGATTTGTCAAGGACGAGAAAATGCAGCTTTGTGGCCACAAAGTCGCCCACACACATTTTGCATAACTGTTGGCTGGTCAGTTGAGTCCGATTAATCTTGTCACAAGATCCATCCATTGATCCAGCCATCCATTATCCAAACTGCTTATTCTCACAAGGGTCGCGGGTTTGCTGGAGCCAATGAACCCTAAACCCTGAAAAGGTTGCCAGCCAATCGCAGGGCACTCATGGACAAACATCCAGTCACACTTGCAATCACACCTTGGAGATATTTAGATGTTCCATTCAGCTACCATGCATGTTTTTGTAATGTGGAAGGAAACTGGAGCACCCAGAGAAAACCCACACAGGCATTAGGAGAATGTACAAACTCCACATAGGAAGGCCAGAGCCTGGATTCCAACCCTGGACCTCTGTACTGCGAGGTGGATGTGCTAACCAGTGACTACCCTCACATCATCTAAAACAGGGATGCCCAAACTTTTTTGACGGAAGATCTACGTTTCGATCAACTTTTATCTGTGGTTTTATTGCTCTTTTTTGATTGTAAACTTTTGAAAGGGGTGTTTTGAAAGGCGCTTATAAATAAAATGTATTATTATTATTATTATTATTATTCTTACCTTCGTGGGAGACAAGACGTGGAGGCATGAGATGCACTTTTGCAGCCTGTTAACTATCGTAGCTCATGTGTACTGTTTTAAAATGTTTCTCTTGGCCGTCCAGATTGCCATTCTTTGCAAGTACCATCAGTGAATTGTACACGAAATGCACTTTGTCTAATAATAATAAGAGTCAAGTCTACATTGCAAGAGCTCTGATCGCAAGCTGCAATTGGAAACCTCTGAGCGCGAACAACTTCAAGTGACGCAGGTCACACGCCACTACTGTATACATTAAAGGTGACCTGCTTTCTTTTATTTGTTTTAAAAAATATTTTTGGGGCGGCCCGGTAGTCCAGTGGTTAGCACGTCGGCTTCACAGTGCTGACGTACCGGGTTCAAATCCAGCTCCGGCCTCCCTGTGTGGAGTTTGCATGTTCTCCCCTGGCCTGCGTGGGTTTTCTCCGGGTGCTCCGGTTTCCTCCCACGTTCCAAAAACATGCATGGCAGGCTGATTGTGCACTCTAAATTGTCCCTAGGTGTGAGTGTGGGCGTGGATGGTTGTTCGTCTCTGTGTGCCCTGCGATTGGCTGGCAACCAATTCAGGGTGTCCCCCGCCTACCGCCCGAAGACAGCTGGGATAGGCTCTGGCACCCCCCGCGACCCTAGTGAGGATAAAGCGGTTCGGAAAATGGATGGATGGATGGAATATTTTTGGGGTGCAGTGTGAATTATCAAAAAAAGTATATTACTAACATGCACAGTCACACACAAATGTTTGTCTTTGTTGGGGTTTTTTGTTTTGTTTTGTTTTTTCCTCTACACCCCTCGCGGTCGACTTGGGACCAGTCCGTGAGCTACCGGTCGATCGCGATCGACGTAATGGGCAGCCCTGATCTAAAACAACAAAATCATCTTCGAGTGTTGCACACGGATGGATGGATGATAAAAATATATTATTGATTTTCATGAGATGGGCGGGCCGGTAGTCCAGTGGTTAGCATGTCGACTTCACAGCTCCGGCCTCCCTGTGCGTAGTTTGCATTGGTGCGTGGGTTTTCTCCGGGTACTCTGGTTTCCTCCCACATTCCAAAAACATGCAAGGCAGGCTGATTGAACACTCAAAATTGCCCCTTGGTGTGAGTGTGGGCGTGGATGGTTGTTCGTCTCTGTGTGCCCTGTGATTGGCTGGCAACCAATTCAGGGTGTCCCCCGCCTACTGCCTGAAGACACCTGGAATAGGCTCCAGCACCCCCCGCCACCCTAGTGAGGATGAAGCGGTTCGGAAAATGAATGAATTTTCATGAGATCTAAAGTTTTTATATCCCTGAACTCTTGACATCGATCACATTTGCACGAATGTGAACAGCTGTATGCTGTAATAGATTATGTACTCTGGTATTCTATTCTGTTGTATTCTGTAAATTAGTCATTATATTTTAACGAGATTTTCTCATAATCTGTGATTCCATCCAGTCAGTGGGTGTGTTTCTCCTCTGTCTTTCACTAACCGTCTCTAATAAAATGTTCCTTTCCTGCATTGACTGTCTTTTCATTTCACCCTTTCAGGTACAGCGGTTACTACAGTGGACAGATTATCATGATATCAGGTTACAGGTTGCATGAAAGGGTTAAATAGACATCAGTGGTTCTTGCATAACTACTCACTAGTTGTGATATCCCTCAGCAGGGCCGCTTCTCCCTAAATGCAGAATACACACTGTGTGTCAAGTCTCATCCTTCGCAGTGGGCCACATTTTGCACGAGGGGACGCCATTACGGAAATGTGCAATGGAGTGCGATATGTGCCACCCATTGCGCATAAGTGCTCGCGTGTTGTGCCAGAATGAAGGCAATTTGCTTTAGGAAAGAGAGAGGCAATTGTTGTGGCAATGATGAAACTTAGCATCTGACCAATCAGAGGGAACGATCTGACCCGCACTTGCCGAGTAGTAATTGGGGCCCTATTTTGGTGCCCAGTACAATTCTAGCACATAGCGCAGTCTACTTGTGCACGTGGGTGGAGTTTCCTTTCTTCTGGCATTTTCCTAGACTGGCGCAGGTAGAAGAGGGTGTTTTCGCAATTGCGAGAGGGAACGCAGCTGCCATCAATCAATGAACTGTGCTGAATTTCATTTGAAATAGAGAGGAAATACTTTCAAGAGATGTAATGCTTAAGTTACATCATGAATATGATTTGTGTCGAGCTTTTATTGAATTGCTTAATAAATGTCCTACATGTTTATTTAATTGGATACGCGACGGTTTCATTAAAAAAAAAACAGAGGACAATGAATTTATTTTACATTTTAAACGATGCAATTTCTTTGATATTATCTTGTGTTCTTCTTTGCTAACATACAGTAGGTGCAGCTGATTTTCTTCCGTCAATAATAACATAACCACTGTACACATTGTCATTTTCATTAACAAAACATCAAACCAATATCATATCCCAAATTAATCTGCATATCATTGTGATAACTTTCAGTTATTAACACTTGCTTCATGGCCCTGGTGATGTCACTTAGGCAAATGCTGCGGTTTTCCCCTTGAGTGAAATTTGGACATTTAGGTAAAGAACACCCAGGCTTGGTGGTCCAGTGCAGAGGTTGTGGTTCGATCCCGACTCCGGCCTTCCTGTGTGGAGTTTGCATGTTCTCCCCATGCCTATGTGGGTTTTCTCCGGGTACTCCGGTTTCCCCCCCACATTCTAAAAACATGCATGGCAGGCTGATTGAACACTCTAAATTGTCCCATGGGTGTGTGTGTGAACGGGGATGGTTGTTCATCTCTATGTGCCCTGCGATTGACTGGCCACCGGTTCAGAGTGTCCCCCGAATCGGAAAATGGATGGATGGTAGAGAACCTGAACTAAAGCAACAGACGACTTTGAGATTATCACCACGATCCTTTTCTTGTTTCATTTCATTTGTGCTGTATGTTACACATACGTACAGCACATTTGACAATAAAGTTGTATTCAATTCAATTCAATTGTTTACCTCCATTCCAAAAGGCATATATTAATTCCCAAAAATAAATACCGTTTATTATTCATTCTTTCCCTATCGACGTTTTTCATGCCCACCTGTCACAACTGCAGAGACGGGGTGATTTAATTGGATACAGGGGCCCAGCCATGCCAAAAAGCTGAAGTGAGAGGAGCCAAGACAGGTTGCAATAAACTAAATAAATCATTGCTCTGCATAATTATAACCAGTGCCTTTAATCCCTTTATTAGTGCAGTTCATAACTGTTTGCTGTATTTTAACAACTATCGTAGGCCTACTATTAAATTGTATTTTTAAATATTTTTTTAGATCCATGTTAAACATTGATTTAGTTAGACATATTGGAATTTTGAGAGTTGTATTACCAAGGTCATCAATGCTGAAGGTATTGTAGTATATTAGCCACAACATTAATTATGTCATCACACCTAATAAAGCTCTATCAACAAAAAAAAATGTCTAAGATGGTAAGAGTTGCTCTCTCTCTCTCTCTCTCTCTCTCTTCTCTCTCTCAGTCTTTTCATAAACTATATAAATACATGCAGAAATAAAAGAACAAAAACTTTTCAATAATTCCCTCGCGATGAGAGTGTCGATCAAAAGGGAGCTTTATTTCTTTATGGCCACAACTCTATTGGATGCCATTAGATTGTGAAGGTATACCTAACGTGACGGCTGGGTGTATCTTATTGAGTTGTTTTTCACTCAGCTACCTCATTTATTATTCCGCCTCTAGTCAGTCTGTTCTGGCTCATACCCATCACACATTTGGCCTCCACAACTAACAGCTGATCCAATTAACTCTCCACAGATTCCTTTGGCCAACCGAGACTTTCACCGGGGCACCTGAGTGTGTGTGGGTCAGGTGTGGTAGACTCATTAATTGTCACATTGTGACTGAATATGTGCTGGAGATGTGTGTGTGTGTGTGTGTGTGTGTGTGTGTGTGTGTGTGTGTGTGTGTGTGTGTGTGTGTGTGTGTGTGTGTGTGTGTGTGTGTGTGTGTCTGTATGCATGTGCCTCAATAGGTAACCTCAAGTGTTGGAGAGGGGTCAGGTGTGCTCCATCCCCCCAAGCTAACTGACCCATCTAAATGTGTGTGTTTGGTCAACTGTGGTGTAGTCGGTTTGAGAATTTGGGGATTAACTTGAGCTCACCTGGAACACCTACTGCTTCAAGTTTAACAGATGATGACAAAACGGTTGAAAAATCACAGTTGTCATTCTCTCATACTGTTTTGGGTTGCTTGGAGCTCAGCAGATGAATGGGGCTTGCACAGAAGGCCGAATACATGGCCGCTGTGTGATGCTGTGCATGGCCCACTAGAGTTTCGTCAACAACGTGGTGATTGAACAAAAGTGGAGCCTGGAGTTACACTGTGCACATGTCAATGTGCTCTTTTGACAGAGCAGATAACAGTCATTTGATTCCCCTTCCTGCTTAGCTGCCCAGTTTGTATACAACCTGCAGCTCTGTGTTTCTGCCTCTTCTGTCACTCGTGCACATACAAACATCTTTTAATCTTTTTGCCTTTCATCTCAACTGAACTGACATCCACTATGAATTATTATTCAAACCCAGCCTTAGTTTATAATATCAGAGGAAAAATTGAAACAGTCTCACAATTTGGTTTTTCAGTTTTGTGCACACATGGCAGTGTGATGCTGTTGATGCACAGTGTGTCAGTTTGTCTCAACTATTATTCAGGCAAGGCATATAATTGGCCATCCACCGAACAAAAATTGTCTCAAAATGATATATGTACCGAAAAAAATCTTCACAATTTACTCAGCGATTCTAGTGGGCCTCTTCAAGGTCAACTGCAATGTAATTTTAGAAAATCCCAAATGAAATATTTCTTATTACAGACGCAAACTACATTAAAAAAATTAAACAAAATACATTAATTAAAGCATGAGAAAATAATTTATTTTTTCTAAATTTGACAATGTAAAACAAGTGAGATCCTGATGAGCATCAAACGAGGAAATGTGACAAGAAAAGAATAGCGGGGCTCACTCATGAAAGTGTACAAAGCCATTCAGAAATTGATTCGGAAAGCGATGTTTCAAACTTATCTGAGGGGATCCAGGTGTTTGAAGAGTTGCGCAAAATGTTGTGCCTGAATGGCTGGACATGGCGTGAGGACGAGACCCATCAGGATTGGAAGAACGGTAAGCTATTTCAGCTGCGGTTATTAGCCTAGCGTTCTTGTTTGCAATTTGATGCTGTGCCCTGCTGTAAATTGCGCACAATGAGATTACCTATTTGGTCCACGTATTGCAGCGAGCACAAGTCATAGTGGGTTGGTGTCCTTCATTGTCATTGCTGAGGTAGCTCTGTTTGCCTTGTCGGTGCGCTTCCCTTTAATATTTTTGGTTTCACTTTGTTTGAGCCTGCCATTCTGGAATCAAAAACATTATTAGGTTTGGTTCAGAACCTTACACTCCGCACATTACAGTATATCTGCAGCATTGTTCGTTGCGAACCATAACAGAGGATTCCATCCATGCACTCTTGTAGTTTGAATGTTTTTGTTGAAGATTACATTCATGTACACGTATAATGCTTTGAATTGAATGTTTTCATAAAGAACAACCATTGATTAGCACACCTACATTTTTTGCAAATCCGGTTGAGTAAACAAGGCTTTGAAGTGCCTGAAACAAAGAATGCTCATTGATTCCAGTGTGAAATTCATTCGTTTTGCAAGAATGAAACTGTATAATTCCCATTTTCATTGTTTAGTGCGTTGCTGTGGGGCTAGCTATGAACTTGGGTGGGTTGCGTAAAAAAAATAAATAAATAAAAAATACCATAACTACTGTTTGCATGAACTGGTCTAGCCCTAGGTCAGTGGTTCTTAAGATGGGTTCAATCGAACCCTAGGGGTTCAACGGAGCCTCTGCCATGGTGATTGAGACACACCTGACTCAAGATGTCAATTAGTTATTACACACCCGCTTGGCCATCGCTGGCTGCAGATGATCACATTATATTGCTTGTCTAATCAGTGCTGCGGGAAATTTAGTTCGCTCGGTTGTGCCCGTGTGACTGTCATGATAGTATGTCATACAATTTTCAAAACTGTAATTTTATTTACTTTTTTCTGTTTTTAAAAACGTGTTTTTTTAATGTCTTGGAGTTGTAAAAAATAACATTTTAATTTTTCACTAATGAAGGGTTTGGTGAACATGCATATGAACTGGTTGGGTTTGGTACCTCTAACAAGGTTAAGAACCACTGTCCGAGATATACTGTAACTCAAAAACTGGTCGGCCAAGTTCAATTCAGACCTGACCTTTAAGTTCAACATAAAGCTATCCTGTTGAATGCTAATAGGTGGATACACAGTTAAATGGTAACTTCTGCCATCTCCTGGAAGACGTTTCATTGTTCCGTCAGTCATAATACGTCGATGGCATAGATAAATGATAAATGACTGTATGATAAATAAATAAACAATTTCAGAAAAAAACCAATCCTTTTGGACAAATTAAATGAAACTGGATAATTTCCCAACGCAGAATTGATCATATCTCACAGCACACTAATGTGCCACGGTACGGTAGTTGGGAATCACTGCCCTATATACAGTATGTTGTGCTACTAGCACTGTATGACAACAACAATTCAAGGCTGCTTGTTTAAAAAATACAGAAGTAATTATTACTTAGCCTCCCCCACCCCTCCATCCCCCAAATGTTCTTTAGAATGAAATCAAATGCCAGTATTTCACTCAATAAAACATTCAATGTATAGTTAGTTTTTATCAACAAGAGGTGTGCTTGCACAAGAAGAAGTTGTATGCTGTGGCTCAAATGTAGCACCGCATGTGAGCATACAGAGTTTTTGTTCAAAAGTATTTCAGTGTTTTATTTATTAATCCTAGTTGTCTAGTTGTGATAAATTCCTAGATGTTTGGTAATTTATCATTAGATTATCTACTGTGAGCAAGCGGCTGCAGTGGGAGAGGGGAGCGGCACAGGTGGCATGGAGCCGCAGTAGTGCCGAGGGCATCAGATTGGCATGTGGCACACAGCCAACCAAACATAACATATGCCAACCGGGGGAGGTGGGGAGGGTGGGGGGGGGGGGGGGTAGAGAGAGAGAGAGAGAGAGAGAGAGGCAAAGCAGCAGAATGGAGACGGATGAATAACTGTTTTTCTACCGTGAACATGGGCCCACGGGTCTCTTGTTTTGCACCATGCATCATCATCATGCATCAGCATGTCTGTCTACCTGTCTGTGTGTCTCACCATCTTTCCGTTGTGGAACAAAGTGCTGTCAGTGGTCAACTGTCAGTACCAAGACGATGGACGTCCTTGGCCCCTAAACATCCAGCTCACACAGCCGTCCTATACCCAAGTGTGCAAACAAATACCCACATCGGGCCAGCGCCAGATTGTGTCATTATCATACTCATCAATTATGTAAACAATTATGTATACAATGTAACGACAGACACACAAATGAATTACACAAGGAGCACATAGACATTCACAGGCATTTACAAATCTGATTTTGTAGCGCATGTGATGACAATCAAGCCAATTCAATTCTATTCTGCTCTAATTATATCCGTTTATTGTAAGGATCTGTTGTGAGGGCAGGCATGGTCTTCACATTTAAGTTATTCATTAGCAATGTTGTATGGAAGAGTCGGATATTTACTTTGGGATTCAGGGTATAGTGGGGAACAATGAAGGGAAAACAAAAATCAATCATAGCCCAAACAATATTCATGTAGCCACCAAAGGCCTGATTTTATTAAAATGTCTCAAAAATAATTATGCTCTCACCAGGCATATTTTGTATCCACTAACAGTACAGTATAATCTAATAGCCCTGTATAATCTACTAAAATGTGATACAGTATCGAAAGAACACATTACTAAGATTTTGTTACCTTACGTTCGAAAACATCATTCTATGCCAGTCAATAAACATACCTATATTTTTTGTGAAGACAAGATTTATGAGACAGTTATTTATTGTATAATTGGACCCAATATTGTGGCCGGTTGGTACACACTTATTCGTCTATCTTCACTGTAGAGTCTTTCAGTGGAAACACATCGGCATGAGGAGAATATGAAACAAATGCAACGCATGCATATTTAATTTGTTTGTCAGCTCGAGTCCAGAGTAAGTGGGGCTGCTTTTCAGCGGATTTGCCATTTTCATTAAAACGAACACACGCTTACATATAGGCCTACACATGCACGCACTACGCACACCTTGCTGAGTGTGCCTTTCTGAACGGTGCAAAGGCGATTTCGCTGAAATTTAGATTGAGCCAAGGGGGAGGAAAGCAGGATAGCAGAGCCAAAAGATGGTGGTTACGAAAGATAATGAGAACAGACAATTTATGATAACGTTAGCATTACAATTTATTTCAGAGTGATGCTGAAACAGCAAATATGACGAGGGGAACGCATACAGTTTTCGAAAGCACGTTCCATAGCCAGGAAGCTTTTAGGTCACACACTAATGCAGCAATTTTCACTAAATAACCGCTGTCGTACATTATATAGACAAAAGTATCCATGCACACTTCTTCATGAATTATGATATCATTAATCAGTCATGACTTGGCTTACACCCATTACTTGCACCATAAATCCTATACTCTGGAATTTTTGGACAAGTGGATGCTTCCAACTTGGTGGAAAGTTGGGAACAATTTGGGCAAGCCTATTTTCTGTTCAAGCATGACTGTGTTCCAGTGCACAGCGGTCCATAAAAGTCAACTTGAATGAGTCAAGTGTGAACAAAGTTGCGCAAAAGCCTACAGAATACTGTCTTCCTAAATTACAGTGGAATCTGTAGATTGCTGGAACAGACAGCTGTTGTGACGGATGGCTGGTGCGAATTTCACCGCTTTACTGCAATGATATACAGATGAGACCGTCAGGAAATTTGAATGACTTACAGGACAAATCTACAGTCATGTCATGTCAAAATCTTCACGTGAGATGATTTTTTGTGTGAAAACATACAGAAAATGATCTAATGTCCGTACGATTTCTTTTGCTCTTCAGCAGATTTGTGTCGTCTTTGAATGGGAATTTTCCCGTAAGAGAGCCCTTTGCAGAGAGGCGAAATAAAAACTCACAGGATGTGGTTATTTTGGGTTTGCTTCAAAGCCTTTGCAGTTGAGGTGTGGAGCATCGAGCATTTCGGCATTGCATTTGAGCATTAAAATCTTTTAATGAATCTTCTGTAAATTGGTTCCATAAAAAACAGAGATATGTACATATTTTGTCATTATTTAAAATGGCTTGCAAATGTACAGTGTATGCGCAGCACCCACCAGTAGCACTGATGAGAACGTATGACCCCTTCCATCGTTGAAATCAGGGGTCCAACTTGCACCCCGTGAGCCATTTACAGGCAATACTTGACAAGTTTATTAGCATGCCCCCCCGTCGTTTCTGCCATCTTCTTGCCTTGGGCGCTTTGTGTTTTTTTTTTTTTTTTTCGTCTGTATGTGCCCTGCGATGGCTGGCAACCCGTTCAGGGTGTTCCCAGCCTACTGCCTGAAGATAGCTGGGATAGGCTTCAGCACACCTCCATGACCCTTGTGAGGACAGGCGGATCAGAAAATGGATGGATGGATGGATGGTTTAAATTGATCATCTCTGGTCTTGAGTATCAGTTTCAAACTTAGTACAACTTCTTGTAAATCAAGCTGCCTGACAAGGTTGACTGTACCATAGTAAGAACTTGAACATGGACCTGCATACCACTGCATATTTGAAAAGTGACAGACTGCAAAAAAGACAAAGAGGTTGGCTGCTTTCAATTAACATCACTTTCAATGGCCTCTCCCATTTGCTGACAAGTGAGTGTATAATTGAGTGCCGTCTATTGGAGTCAGGCAGGGCCCTGAAAAGACAAAAAGACAGCAGTCAGGTCTTTCTCTTTGTTTTATCATTCTATCTGTGCTATCCCCTCCAATGTCCTCTGCAGAGATACTTATCACACCAGCTTATAAATTGGATACTTATACAATTAGACATACAGTGGAACTCATTGCTGAAACAATATGTGGTTTAATCAGACAATATGCACTGAACAATTGAGCCAGAGGACGGTGACAATGTTTTTTCTGTTGTTGTTTTTTGGATTTTCTTTTTTTTTTAGCAACGCAAAGCAATGAGGCACAAAAGAGCTATGCCAACCACAACAGTAGATCCTGGCTCACAGATTTGGATTTAAAATGAATTTTGAAGCCTCTTTGGACAAGCAACTAAATCCTCAGAGGTTAGGGTGTCCTACAAGAAGTAAATGAAGTGTTTCTTTTTCAATTTGTATTGAATAAGACAATAGTTGGAGCGGGGAGAAGAGTTGCAAGCAAGAGCTCTCTACAGCCCATCTCCAGAGAACTCAGACAGAAAAGTAAGACAAAATGAGCTGATACATGAATGTCACATAACAAAAATTGTTTGTTCTTTTGACTATGAATGGAGATCAACATAATTGCTCACCTTGACTTTTCTGGGCAATTGAGGAACCACTCGGGGCTCAATAAAAACAGCCCCACAGGCCAATGGAAAAAGTTCGCATATGCCAAGTATGCCCGCTAGGCTGTTTGAATGATAAATTAGGGGCTCTGGCGCTGTGCCCCTAAGCGGAGAACTGGCAGAAACAGGCAGTCAGACTGACATACTTCTTCGTCCCAAATCAACAACATAAAGATTTTGCTATGTGTTTACTTTAGTCAACCGTAGCATTGTCATTGTTTTCCACTTTTTTCAGCGTTTGATGATTTGTACTAAAATTAGCTGAACCCAGAGATCATATATATATATATATATATATATATATATATATATATATATATAGATCTCTGGTATATATGATCTCTGGTTTCAGTATATATATATATATATATATATATATATATATGTGGGCATGCAATATATATATATATATTGGGGGGGGGCCTCCATTTTGGAAGCCTTTAGATAATAAAGGCATTTCGAGAGCCCTAACCTTATATACTTTCAAATAAGCTAAGCTGTGGGGTTGCAGTGACCTTGCTTCGAAAGTCTTGGCACTGTTCTCTTGTGAATTGTCGATTAAAGTCCATATCCCACTGAGGGCAGAATGTTAGCGATTCTTTGCGAATGTTCAACATTGTTCGGATGTTCAAAATTTCCTTGGGGCAAGAAAAACCTTTAAAAGTGTTGGCAAACGTCAAGAGAACGTTTGCGAGCTTGAACGAACCCTGACGAGGACTCAACATATGCAAACTTCGCCAACACTCACAAACGTTCGGCTCTCCGTGGGATACGGGCTGAAGGAGAGAAAGTGGAGTCAATTCTGTTCCAGTAGCGGTGGTGATCTGGCATGAATAACTCCCTAAGCTGGCAGGCACACTGCCTCCTCTAAAGGTCCTAGCAGCAATTTAGACAAGGCATTTAAGATGTATGCCTCATCTTACATCCAGGGATATGAAGGTATAATATGTTCCTCCTACCATTGTGCTTTTGCATTGACTAAAGATAGTCAAGATGCTCAAAAAGAATTTCAATTATGGCGGTGAGTGACAGAATATGTGTATGGTATGGCAGTAACCTAAGTATGAACATTTCCAGTTGTTTTAGCAAATTGTGTCGCATGGCTAAGAGTGACTGACTGTCTTTGTTTTGTAATGTGTTGTGTTATATTATTTTGTTATTTTATGTTAACTGTTTATGTTAAGAAACCTGCTTTGGGACTATGGCTGTACTAGCATTTATGCTAAATCTGGTACATTTACACTGTTGTGTTGATTAATGTGCACTGTCCCAATGAAAGTAATTAATTAAATAAATAAATTAATTAATGTATATTGGAGGATTTTTTTTCCAAATCTCTTTTTGGTTTTATTATGTCTGTCAAACAAAGTTACACAGACATGGTAAGTGTCCAGCCTATCAGCTTTATGTCCGTAAAGAAGCACAAAAATTACTCTGAGTGTGAATGAAGGGCGACCTCACAACAACATAAGGGGGTAGGCTTACCAACATCTTAGCTGACATAGAGCCGTCAGTGGATCTGCACACTAGTGAATTGTTGTGATTCAAATATAGGACTCGATATGTGTCGACAGCATAGCTGCGCTCCAGTATAAAAACATGCGTATCCTGATTTTTGTGCCAATGCAGGCCTCGATGCACTTGTTTGGCGATTTGGTTCATCTCTCTGCACCATAGAGGGCATTCTGGCATTCCGAGGGCAATTCTTTTGACATGCGCCTGTCAACTTGATGGCTGAAAGTAGGAAAAGCTTTACACGTGCTAGAACTACTTATAAGGATTGGTGCAAGGCAGTGTAACATGATTTTGATTAATTTGACCGAGGTGCGGACAAAGATATTTTGAACTTTGCAGACATGTGTGGTGGATGTCATCACATTTCATTCATGCCTGCATCAAACCATCTGAATCAGCACAGAAATCAATTTATTGAATGTCCATCCATCCATCCATCCATCTTCCGAACCGCTTTATCCTCACTAGGGTCGCGGGGGGTGCTGGAGCCAATCCATGCTGTCTTTGGGCAGTAGGCGGGTGACACCCCGAATTGGTCACCAGCCAATCGCAGGGCACACAGAGACAAACAACCATGCACGCCCACACTCACACCTAGGGACAATTTAGAGTGATCAATCAGCCTGCCATGCATGTTTTTGGAATGTGGGAGGAAACCGGAGCACCCGGAGAAAACCCACGCAGGCCCGGGGAGAACATGCAAACTCCACACAGGGAGGCCGGAGCTGGAATTTAACCCAGTACCTCTGCACTGTGAAGTCAACGTGCTAACCACTGGACTACCGGGCCGCCCTTCATTGAATGTGTTATTTTTATTACTATTGTTATTATCTTCACGATATTTTTAAAATCATCCCTCTAGTCACGGCACAGCCACGTAGGGCATCTGGGAATGTACAAACCAAGTTGACAGGGGTCACCAAGTGCCCACTTTACAGGTCTTTCTTTTTGGCCAAATTCAACTGCATGCGCGACACTACACGGCTTGCATGGGTCTGCAAAAATACCAAAACTGCATCTAGCCTGCCTTAGATTGGCTCTTACCAAGAGTCAAGAGTCAAGTCATATCTTTTTCACTCACATTCTAACGTGGCAATTCAATCCAAACTGTTTAAACTAAATTCTGAAGCGAGAATGATACAATAGCAGTGGCTTGAATGAAGTACTTTTTATCTTCGAAAGAAAAATGTATGAATCAAATGTGCAGTACACCGCATCATCTACATAACTCAGGATGCAACTTGAAACACAACGAAGCGCTTGCAAAAATATTGGCAACACAACACACTGATGTACAAGGAGAGGCAGCCCCGTATCCTTGTTGAATACTGTTTATTTTTCTGGCTCTAAGGAGGTGTAATCGTATCTCGAGCTTGCGTGTGTGTGTGTGTGTGTGTGTGTTGTGTGTGCATGCAATGGTCTGCTCAGTGTTTCATGGTGGCAAAGTAGTCTCATCTCACACCCTGGTGGACTGCACAGCCTGTACCCCCCTGATAACACACACACACACACACACACAAACACACACATTGGCACGCAGTTACACGGTAAATTGAGTGCTATTGTAGTTTGTAGTGTTATTTGGACCTGGTGAAGTACTTTGCCTGGTAGCCATATCTGCAGATTGTAAACTGACCATCCAGTGGACACCACTCAGCCGCTCAGCGTTTCACAACATCGCCTTTTGCCATGCATTTTCCCACGTCACTCAGTTTTGCTGTTTAAAAAAAAAGGAAAACTTAAAATAGCACTACTTTAATTGAAAAGTTTTTTGGAAAAAAAAGGTTTGGAAACCATTTAAATGTACAATTCTTTGAAAAAGTATTTGCTCCTTTCCTGATTTCTGTGTAATGTGCATATTTATCACACACAAAGGTTTCAGTTCATCAAAACCAATTCTAATATCACACAGAGAGTATGAAAAGCAGTTTCTAAATGTCAATTGAATTTATTAAGCCATAAAAAAATAACAAAAAAAATACCTGGCCCTGTGTGAAAAAGTAATTGCCCGCCCCCTTGTTAAATCACAAAGTAACTGTGACTAACGACAATTTTGAGAAAACTGAGTTCACTTTCACAGGCAACACCTAAGCACTGCATTTGTTGAACCAAGAAATCACATAAACAGAATCTGTTAGACAAAACGAAGTTGGCTCTACAAGATCTCAAAAATCAAACGCATCGTGCCACGATCTAAAGAAATTGAAGAAGTTATTGAAATGAATCAGTCTGGAAAAGTTTACAAAGCCATTTCCAAGACTCTGTGGCACCAGCGAAATACTGTCAGAGCCATTTTCCACAAATGGAGAAAATTGGGAACAGTCACACACATTCCCAGAGATGGTCGACCAACTAAAATTACGACAGGAGTGCGACGACCGAAGTCGCAACCTAGAACAATATTAAAAGAACTCCAGACCTTGCGGCCTCAGTTCAAGTCAGTGTTCCTGATTCTACCATAAGAAAGACACGGGTAAAACCCAGGTAAAAACTACTGCTGTCCAACAACAACGCAAAAGCTCTTCACACATTTGCCCAAAGACATCTTGATGATCCTCAAGACTTTTGGAAAAAACATTCTGTGGACTGATGAGTCAAAATTGACGTTTTTAGGAAATGTGTGGCCCAATTTGTCTAGGGCAGCGGTTCTTAACCTGGGTTCGATTGAACCCTAGGCGTTTGGTTAATCAGTCTCAGAGTTTTGACGGAGCCTCTGCCATGGAGGGTAAGACACACCCGACTCAACATGTCAATTAATTATGACATGCCAACTTGGCCATCACTGGCTCCAGATGATCACATTACATTGCTTGTCCAATCAGTGCTGTGAGAAATTTGGTTCGCTTAGTAGTCAACGTGTGACTGCCGTGAAAAAAAAAAGTATACTTATCCATCCATCCATTTTCCAATCCACTTTATCCTCACTAGGGTCGCGGGGGGTGCCGTGGAGCCTATCCCAGCCGTCTTCGGGCAGTAGGCGTGGGACACCCTGAACTGGTTGCCAGCCAATCGCAGGGCACACAGAGACGAACACCCATCCGCACTCACACTCACACTTAGGGTCAAATTTGAGTGTTCAAACATGCCGTGCATGTTTTTGGAATGTGGGAGGAAACCAGAGTACCCGGAGAAAAGTCACGCAGGCCCAGGGAGAACATGCAAACTCCACACAGGAAGAGCCTTGATCGAACTCACGACCTCTGCACTGTGAGGTCAACACGCTAACCACTGGCGCACCGGACCGCCTATCTTTATCTCTTGAAATTTTATTTACCGGTCTGTTTTTCTGTATTCAATGCAGTTTGTTTTTTTTTTATCTTGAATTTGTAAAAAAGTATCTATATTTATTTTGCACTAATGAAGGGTTCGATGAGTGTGCGTATTGACTTGGTTGGGTTCGGTCCCTCTCAGAATGTTAATAACCACTGGTCTAGGGTAAAAATGGCACAGTATTTGATCAAAAGAACATCATGCTGACAGTGAAGCATGATGGTGGCAGTGTGATGGTCTGTGGCTGCTTCGCTAGCTCAGGACCAGGACAATTTGCTGTGATTGATGGGACAATGAGTTCTGCTGCCTCCCAGAAAATCCTGAAGGAGAACATCCGACAATCAGTTTGCGCCCTCAAACTCAAGCGCTCTTGGATCACACAGCAAGACAACTATCCAAAACACACCAACAATTCCACCCCTGAATGGCTAAAAAAAAACAAAATTAAGGTTTTCGAGTGGCCAAGTCAAAGTCTGCATATGAACCTAATTGATATACGGGCAGTTCAAGCTAGAAAACCCTCCAATGTGGCAGTGTTGAAGCAATTCTGTGAAAAAGAGTGGGCCAAAGTTCCTCCACAGCAATGTAAAAGACTCATCACCAATTATTACAAACACTTGATTTCAGTTCTTGCTGCCAAGGATGGAACAACCCATTATTAGGTTGACGGTAGGTTTAATCAATTAAATTGGCATTTAGAAACTGCATTTTTTATTTCCTTGGGTTGTCTCTGTGTGATATTAAAATTGGTTTGATGAATTGAAACCTTTGTATGTGATAGAAATGCAAAGAACACAGAAATCAGAAATCAAAATGCTTTTTCACGGCACTGTAGTTAGTGGCTTGCACGAGTATTTGAATGCTGCTTGAGCGCTGCATTGCAATTGCATCTCCCTCCCCTTTTTGTGCCACTTTAATGAGAAGGGTGCGTTTTCATTTTGCATGGTGCGCACATGTCATTAACTATAAATCAGGGAGCTGCAGTGCAGAACACAAACGTGAATTATCTGAATTACGTTAATTGAAGATGACTTGTGACCTGCTAGTGTAGCGCCTGCAAATGAGACAGCAAATTAGAATAACTAGGATTAAGGTTCATTGTATTCAAATTGTTATTTTTTTTAAGTACTAGTCTCAATTCACTTTTATTTTAAAAGGAATGATTCAAACATGGCGATAATTTGTCAGCCAGCTGCAGAGGCCTTGGCACACACATGGATGGAAAAAATAAACAAATATAATTAATGAGGCTGCATGTGTACAGTTTATCTAGGTTGCAGGCTATTTGTCTATTTATTTTGGCACCGTCAGCAAAATATCCAGAGACACCCAAAACATAAACCAAGTAGGGTATTGCAGCCACCGGGTGTAAGTATATTCATGGGTTGGAAACTTCCGACATGATTGCTTTTTGTCTTCTTGTTGAACAACTTTGTTTTTGCTTGAACGTTTATGTTTCCACAAGTATGTGTTTTTGCATACTTTCTGAAACACATCTCAAGGACAGAACAAAGCAAACAGTTCTAAAATGGCACACATGATCATCGTTTTTGATGACAAACTCTTGGCAACCCAAGAGTATTGTTTATTTTGGCTGTATTGCACTAAAAATGTGAGCTCGATTCAGAGATGAAGCCAGCATCGTATTTAGATGATTTTCACCATCTCCAGTGACTTGTTAAAAACAACAAAAACAACTCGAGCAACTTATGCGGATGCGTTCTAGACAAACATACATGAATGCTTTATTTTTAATATTTTTTGCAATCAAAAAGACAAAACAAGTTGACATCACACATCTCCCACAGGCAATAGCGCACCTTTGGTGCATACTCGGCATTCAAATGCGGTACCGTGTAGAGCTATGAATTTATGACAACCTGACTTCTGCATTGGCAGCAGACACAGACACACACACACACACACATACACACCAACACTGCAGATCCAAATCGACGATTGGAAACATCGCAGCTGACGACTTGGCAAATTATTGGAAGAAATAGCAGACATAAATATTTGGGTTTTGTGAAAAGTTGTCGTTTGCTAATATTTGGTTTGTTCTTTTCTTTTTGTGTGTGTGTGTTTTTTTTTTTTTGTCGAACAACCACAGGCCAATTGATCACAGTGCCGAGTAACAACTCTGCTCCTGACACACATTTCAATTCACACTTCATTTTGGGATACGCCTTTCTAGATTTCAGTCCAAGCAGGCGAGCAGGTCTCTTTCTCTCCGTTATCTCCCTATGCCCCCTCCCAAAACCCCCCACCCAGACCCCCACGACATGGCCCATTGCTATCACACCATTCATTATCACTGTGCACTCAAGAGAGCAGAGGAAGCAGAGAAACTGAGGTGAGGGGAGTTTGATAAGGGAGGGAAGTGGAAGATGGAAAAGGTGAGAGAGAGAGAGAGAGAGAGAGAGAGAGAGAGAGAGAGAGAGAGAGAGAGAGAGAGAGAGAGGAGGGAGAGAGAGAGGTACAGAGAGTTTTTGCTATCTGCTGAAATATTCATGTTGGTGCCAGCAGCGTTTCCATTCCCCACTCGGCAGGGGGCTTGTGTTTGATACATCTCTCTCTCTCTCTCTCTCTCTCTCTCTCTCTCTCTCTCTCTCTCTTAATGCTTGGCCTGAACTCCCCCCCCCCCACCCCAGCCACGCCAAACCACCCCGCAACACAATCCCCCCCATCCTCTCTTAACTAGTCAGGGTAGTTGACTGTATATGCTCATCTAGAGATGGAGGCGGTCTCTTTCTCCAACACAAGCCTGTCAAAGCAGCTATGACTCTTAATTTGACTTTTCTGCATTGAATGAAACTGACAGTACTCTTAGGATATAAGCTATTGTTTATACATGACCATTTTATTGCCAATAACTTGTAAAACTTTGTTATCTCTCTCATGAAATGTTAAAGTAATTGAGAAAATTGATGAAAATGACTGTTTACTATCAGGCACTCAAGTGATGTTGAGTTGAGGTGAGTGAGCCTCCAACTTATCCATTTTATCAATCAATTTATTTATTGGTCTATTAGACGATTCTACAAAGCAAAACCTTGTAAGACATATTTTAGTGAACAAGAAAATATGGATGATGTTAAAACATATTGCTGTTGCACACAGGGCCGCGCAGACACATTTTGAGGGGCGTGGATTATTCACACAAAATGCTCATTTTGGCCCAGAAATTCAAATTTATGGCTCCTCACTGGCCATTTGGGGAAGCAAATTGAGGATACAGTAGTAAGATAGAATTTTCTTTTAGGCTGGGAATAAGATCCAAAGACATTCAGAAAAATGTCTTTTAAATTGTCAAATGTGTTTTAAAAGACACTTAGCACTTGCCGTAAGGGCAATGGGCATCGCACTTTCTGACAAAGTGGGTGCCATTTGTTTACCCAGGTGTCAGATTGTTCATAGAAATGATATTAAACCCACAATTTAGCAGAGATGGTCATTCCATTCCTACGACGGACACCCATTTTGGGGATGGAGGATCACATCCCACATTTTTATTTTTATTTTTTAAAGGATGGACAAAGCAAAGACGTCCCTTTAATTGTCCCTAACCGGGTTAAGTGCCTTCGGTCGCTCAATTCACTGACTAACAAAAACACGCCCAGCCTGTCTTGCGTGTGTAATCTGCCAATACACTACTTCAGACCGAATGTGAAATATGCGGCGCATGTCTCGTGTATGTTCACCGTGTTTGTATGCAGGAGGGAGTGATTTCACTTTGCTTCAAGCCGACAAGAGGAGCACTCGTCCTCCGTCCTCCGTCCCAAAAAGTTGAGTCTGGTGATGGCAGCCAAGTGCTAACAATTTAATCCATTTTTTTGGTGGTTTTTTTCCATTTGCTGTATCTTCTTATTCATCGTTTTCGACACCGATGCAAGGAGGCCAAAAGTTCATTTCAAGCTACGAGGGCGAAATGCGCAATGGACAAAAAATGTGTTGGAATGCTTCAAACACATCACTGGTCACTCAACCATGTGAACTGCATTGGGAACGCACCGGCAAAGCACAGGGAGGTGTATGTGGACTTTTTTTTATTAAAGACAACACCCGACTCCCTTGCTTCGCTGCTGAGGTGAGGGTTGTTTCAACACCCGGCAACATCCTCCAACCAAAGAGCAACGCCCTTGCCAGTGCCAGCTTTGACAAGCTGGTCTTCCTCAAGGGGAACGTGTCCCTATTGGGGTAACCAATAGGGATTCATAGGACAATGCTGGGTTATTTATACCCAGTGCACTGGGTTAAGGATTCGACCACTCAGCACGAGTTTGATGCAACAAGGGGTAAAATGACTTTTTTCTTTTCCTCCTGATAAGTTAAAAGCTACCAAGGAATTCGTTACAAAGTTACCAATATCCATCCATCCATCCGTTTTCTGATCCGCTTATCCGCATAAGGGTCGCGGGGCATGCTGGTTCCCATCCCAGCTGTCTTCGGGCAGTAGGCAGGGGACACCCTGAACCATTTGCCAGCCAATCGCAGGGCACACAGAGACGAACAACCATCCACGCTCACACTCACACCTCGGGACAATTTGGAGTGTTACATTTAGTCTGTCATGCATGTTTTTGGAATGTGGGAGGAAACCGGAGTACCCGGAGAAAACGCACGCAGGCATGGGGAGAACATGCAAACTTGACAGTGATTAAAAATAATTTTCAAATTCTTACCAAATTTTCCCTGTCAGGGGATGCCAAGTCATTCACATGATGGTGTATTTGGAACAGTTTTAATACTGGACAATTCTCTTTAAAACCGAGTGTTGTCCATGGTTGGACCACCCACCCTGACTGGAATTTGATCATTGACTCCATTGTCCAAAGTCATGATATTACCCACTGAGCCATGCAGCTGTTCCCAAAAAAAATGGCAACCAGATTCATCTTTTCAGAATGCCCCAATCCAGCCTAATCTGCTGGGTCAAAAATAATTAGCTCAACATTTTTTAATGTGTGCATATTCACTAACCATCTCATCTTTTTTTCCTGGGTCATGGTAAGAGTTAAAATAATCATCAAAATTCAATTTGATTCCTTTTATTATTTTTTGATGAAGATAGAGGTGCTCAAAGAGTAAATTTCTAATTTATTCATACTTCATTCATGAAATACTGGAGTATTGACTTGGTAGAGGTCATTTATGTATTTCAAGGTGAAAATTGTGTCCATCGTGATGCTTTTAGTTAATAATGAAGGATGTATCTAATCATATGGCTACCTTGTTCGCAAATTGAGAAAGCCAAAATAAAATACAGTACTGGAAAAGTAGCCAGTAAGATGAAGTGCAGTTTTGTACCACTCTAAACTCCAGTCAAATCAACACCTCTTGGACATTGTCAATAAAAATGATTAAGCAGCCCCCTTTGTGAAGGCAACAACAACAATAATCATAAACATAGTTACATCACATTCCATCCAATGTTGCAACCAACGAATTGATGAAAATATGAAGCGTTCAGCAACTGAACCAGTGGCCTCTCCACACTGCCAAGAGGAGCTTCCAAGGCAAGCACTGCACTGGCGGTCTCAGTGGACGCACTTGTGCTGTTTTCAAATTGATGGCAGGCCTGGTGGTTAAACAGGGAGGGGCTGCCTGGATAGCGATTGTAGGTTTGCATATACTCTGTGTGCCCGCATACAGCATGTGTGTTGCCAGCGTGGATTTGTCTGCTGTGGGATGTGGCAGATGTTTTAGAGGCAAGGCTTAACGTGTGTGTGTGTGTGTGTGTGTGTGTGTGTGTGTGTGTGTGTGTGTGTGTGTGTGTGTGTGTGTGTGTGTGCGTGCGTGCGTGCGTGCGTGCGTGCGTGCGTGTGTGCGTGCGTGCGTGCGTGTCTTTAAGTGAGTGCATTAAAATATCTTCATCAGAGCAGGATGCCACATTGGCCAATTACAGTGCTGCATCTGGCCTCGTACACATTAATGGGGGGTGTGTGTGTGTGTTTTGAGGGGATGTGGGTTCATGCAGAGTTTAGGTTATTTACAGGATTTGAATAAAAGGAGCAGTGTGTGTATGTGTCAGTGACTATGATACAAGACTGTGTGAATCTAATCACACTTGCAAACTGAAGAGGAAGCAGAGAACAGAAGAAGGGGGCAAGAGCGAATGGGGAAGAGGAGTTTATAAGTGAAGGAGACAATGGTGGGAAAGCTGGCAGAAGGGAGGGGGGGGGTGGAGAGAGGCCCTCAAGTAAAGCTTTGTCATTTTGAGAAAATACAGTATGGAACTGCCTGTCTCTTTATAGTCAGTGTGTAACTTAAATAATGTGCAGTCATTTTTGTTTCGCAAATCTAGTTTTGCAAAGGTTTGCCTGCGATAATCTTAATTGCTGTTATTAGAATCACAAAATTAGGAACATTCAACCAATGGTCAGCATTGGGTTAAAGGATAATCATATTTCTTGGAATTAAATATGGGGTTCACAAAAATGAGTATATGTCAGTCTAAAATAATTGATCGACTAAAGAAGGCTTGCCAGGTGTCAAGGAAACCAAGAAAACATCTAAAAGGGAAGGTTATTTTGTTTGCATAATCTTAAGAACAAATCCCTCATTTTGTGTGCCATTTGAGTGTTGTGATTCATACAACTGGATTTTTGTCATCTCGTTACTTTTAATCTCTCGTTGAGCGGCATGCGTCTGGTACAGTATTGCTGCCTGCCATCGCTTGAAGCCAAGCAACATTTAATTCCTCTGATTAAATGCAAATACAAATAAAATGCTAACATTGATTTTAAGATTTTGGGTAACATGATTGGTAGACTTGAAGATCACTAATCAGTGTACTCTACTTTTAAATGCATTTCTTTATGCCCACTATGTGCAATTTGAAATGTATGTCCAATAAATCTGTTTGGAATTTTTGAAATACAAAATATGAGGAATAATTTGCCCTGAACAATTGCATGGACAGTGTTCCTAAAATCCCCAAGCACACCAAAGTCATGATGGGATTCTTTTGTCCTTCCTCACTCTGCCCCAACCAGACCTGCGGCCTATTGGCGGATACTGTGTTTAACTATTGCCCTCCAGCGGATTGGACTAGTCACTACCACTAACCCATGTATTGCGAGACAGTAAATTATTAATATTTTTTAAATAATTAAATATTCCTGTCAGCTCGGCACTCCAAATTTGTGTTTCTGGAATAAATGCTCGGAAAGTTAAAATCAACTGAAATTTGAGTGTACATGTGAGACCATCGAATCAATTTTAGTTTTACTAAAAGTAACTTTTCTTCGCCGCGACCCTCGTGAGGATAAGAGGATTCGAAATATGGATGGAACTCTTGACCTTTTAACTCATCTGAAAGTCATGTGGAATTTTAAAAGGCACTCCCGCAGACAGCAACTTAAGAACACTCACTTTTTGTTACATTTATTGGAAATTCTGTATTAGTGTAATAGTAACAAAAAAATAGCACAACAAAAACACAAATAATTTTAATGCCTTATTTCACTCATCAAGACAGCACTTTCATAATTTGGAATAGGCACGTCGCCAGGATTTTTTTTCTCTCCCAGGGTTTAAGGCTTGACTGATTTGTGGGGGTGGTGAGAAAAAAAGTCCATTTTCATTACTTCACTTGAGAGGTTCTGGGGTTTTTTTTCCCCAATAAACTTATGGATGCACCACAAGCATGCGTACGCAATTGAAAATGTGGAGTAAAGGTTTTTGACAGGTGTCAGAGTTGTTCACTCGGACAGTTGAACAGACTCAGGAAGAGATTGTCTTTTCTGCCGGCAGGAGGCGCAGTTTTCTACGAAGCCACTCCGTGTGCGCTTCCCACTGACACCTGACCCCTGATACCTCTGCCGGCCTTTTTATTGGTTGTGTATGCAAATTACAAGTGCAAAGTACAAGCTTTCTTCAGCTCAAGTTGGACCTTCTTTCTGTGTGCTCCATTGTGTACAAGTTGTGAGAACATACCGTTCGAGGTCACTCAAGCATATACTGAAATGAAACTTTAAAACATGATAATATTAAGTTCGTCTTTCTCCATCAACAGGCAAACCTGTTCGAAAGTATTTGCAAAGTACATTCGCACGTATGGATAACATGTAGGCTAAATGGTAAAAACTAACATATTTGCGAATATGTATGAAGTAAGCATTGATTACAAGTCATTTTGATAGTTTTATTATGCCTGCAAATGCATGATTTTTTTCCTCATAATGCCATGGGGCATTGACAAAATTGCAATGTTCTCAGCATTCAGCCTACATTTTTTTTATCAATACATTTCAACTTTGCAAATACATTCGGGCATGTTTCCCAATACGTTTGAGCGTGTACTAATCAAGCATTAAGGCGCAAGTCACTGAAACACTCACACTCGCCCTCCCAACGCTCACAAATACACACGGGCTACAGCTTGCAGCACGAACACGGGAACAGGAAATTTATTAGGCTACTTGTCAACTTTTTCATGATTTTAAACTTAAATAAATGAATAAATAAGTTGGTTGGGGGGACTGAACGGGGCATAGACATTTTTCAAATGGGGACATAGCACCCCTAGCGTTTATATATCTCAGTGCATCGTTTGGAACGTGGAAAAATACAGTACACTGTAGTTGTAGATTTGTTGAAATATAAATGTTCCTGATGACGCAGGATCTCCTTTACGCATCACTCTGTTTTGGGATGCTGATTGGGTTTTTGACTGTCGTTGAACTGTCTTGAACCTCCATCTGTGTTGTTCTGAATGTTCTAGAAATGTTCCTGAAAACAGAAGGATTTATAGAAAAAAAGGACGATGTGGAAACGGTGAGTTTCACCAGCTGATTGGACTTGCCAAAATGTTCTCCCTCTGAACTACATCTTATGACTAAAACATCCCACTTCTCTCTGTGCTCATACATTTATTTTAGGATTGCTTTATGATGTTTATTTACACAACTTGAGAGCACATCATTGTTTTTATTGAACCCTGTACTTCATTATCAGCTCACAGGGGGGTTCGGCGCACAGTTGCTACCCGGGGCCGAATCAGGTCAAAAAACGTCCATCACCACGGGTGGAGCGGTTCTAGCTGACAATTTATTATTTTTATATTATATTTATTATATAATTTCTTTTGATGGCGGCGCGGACACCCGCAGCGGCTGTTTTATGAGTTTCCTGTGCTGTATGTTACACATACGTACAGCACATTTGACAATTTCCATTCCATTCCATTATGTGTGGAGTTTCCTGAATTTATTTCGCTATTGGCTAAAATGCACATCAAACTTCTTTTGGATGCTCAGGCCCATCATTTGATCTGCCCCCCTTTTTTTGCATGAAGCACGATGAAGCTGATTGCTTCATCATATTTTTCTTGTTTTGCATAACAGTATCCACGAACAGAAGTGAAGGGCAGACAATTTCAACCGTCAGCCCAGAAGTGCCCCACCTGTCGATCATGGTCGACTCATGGACTGCAGACCTTTAAGTAGACTTAAACATCCATCCATCCATTTTCTGATCCGCTTTATCCTCACACAGGTCGCGGGCATGCTGGAGCCAATCCCAACTATCTTCGGGCCATCCGTCCTCACACTCACACCTTGGGATGATTTAGAGTGATCCGTGAACCTGCCCTGCATGTTTTTTTAATGTGGGAGGAAACCGGAGTATCTGGAAAAAACCCACACAGGCACGAGGAGAACATACAAACTCCATACAGGAAGGCCGGAGCCGGGATTGAAACCTACACCTCTGCACAGTGACGCCGACATGCTAAGCAGTCGCCCACCGGGCCGATATTTAAACATTTACCGTATTGGCCCGAATATGTTTTTTTGCATTGAAATAAGACTGAAAAAGTGGGGGTTGTCTTATATTCGGGGTATAGACCTTATACCCATTCACAACGGTAGATAGCGTCAGATATCATTGAAGCGAATGCTGAACTTGACTCCCCAGGCTAAAGTGAACCCCTGCCATGAAGAATAAAAATAACAATAGTGGTAAACGAAGCAGAAAAATAAAAAATAGCGGTGAGAAGGGGAAGAGAAGAAAATAATAGAAGAGATTACAGAAAATGGAGTGACAATTTGGAAAAATGTGGGTCGAAGATCGGCCAGGATAACCGGCAGCTGAGGAGAAGTTATGATGTAATTTGCATTTCAAAAACCAGAAGCCATTCATTTATGAATGTGAATGCACTTTAGATTTGAATGAGGCAAAATAACATGCTTTTTCTCTCAAATATATTGTTATAATCATTGGTTTCAGATGTACTGTAATTATTTTCTGTATAAAAATTAATTTGGTGTTCAAAAAGTCTTTTTTCAAACGAGTCTTGAAAAAGAGGGGGGCGTCTTATAATCAGGGCCGTTTATATTCGGGCCAATACGGTACTTATAAAAAAAAAAATGAAAATCCAGATTATTTTATTTTGTGCAACCATTTGATGAAATAAAATACAGTAAGAGTAATTTCAATGCACCTTTTTTTTGTGCAGCGTAGTTTAATTCGTGATATCTCTGTTGAGTTATTCTAACACTATGTGATCAACCCCGTGAAAGCACCGAGTCTCAATACAATTTAATTCTGACAATGTTAAAATTGAGAGCTAAATTCAAATCCCATCACTCCATTGTTTTGTTGTGCATGTATCATCAGCAAAAACCACACATGCATGGAAGCACACGACACTGGGAATTTGTCGATATTGATGACAACAACACTGTCTTGTATTTATGCATTTAATCCACCACATGACCAAATGTTATATTCACGCCTGCCGATTTAGTTTTTTTGGGGGGGTTGGAGGGTCCTTTGTTTTGCTTCTCAATTGAATGAAGCATGTTGTAGTGCCGTGCGTGAGCACGTCTGACTCACAATCTTTGTTTCTGGGTGCGAAAATCAAATCAGGCCTTTCATTGTGGAGTTTGCATGTGCTTTTGTTGGTTTTCCTGAGCTAAATAGCTTCCCACAGTCCAAAAACATCCATGTTAGGTTAATTGAAGATGCTGAATTGGATCAATGACTGCTTCTTGCCTAAATCCAGCTGGGCTCGACTCCAGCTAACCCCCAACCTTAAACAGGATAAGCGGTGGAAAACAGATGCATAGATAAATGCCAATTGGGAACTATAGTGAAATGTTTATGAAGTGTGTCCTGTCCATGAGAAAGTACAGTACCGTATTTATCAGATTCCAAAAGGGAGTGGCCTTCTTGGGTTCCGGCACAACGTCTCGCTGAGGGGAAAAAGACAATCTGCATCAGGGCATCATGGAGGTGTTGGACCAAACGCCTTCCACTCGACCGGAGTGCAGCATCTCACCATCCACCTGGGCCTTCAACAAGCGATTCACCTCAAAGGCTCAGGGGATTGTCCTCATGGCAGAAGTAGGAAGTTCAAACATGTACTGAAAGAAAATGTTGCATCATTGACAAACATTTTGAAAGCTGGTGAAGGATTTAAACTCAGAGACGTGTTAGGAAACTGATGGATTAGAAAAGTCAAAAATAAATATGTGAGTGATTTACTTTCACTGCGATTGATGCTTCTGATTTGAAATTCAAGGCGAGGGCCTGACTAGTTTTGCTTTTCATCTGTGTGTCTCTGTTTTACTTTGCTAGTCTCTGGGTTTCAACAGTAGTGCTATAGCTCTGAATCTGCTGATAGCAGTGCTACAAGTCCTCTAGCTGCAGACTACTCACGGTGCAGTGGTCGTGGGTTCGATCCCAGCTCCAGTCTCCTGTCTGGAGTTTGCATGTTCTCCCCCTGCCTGCGTGGGTTTTCTCCGGGTACTCCAGTTTCCTCCCACATTCCAAAAAACATGAATTGCAGGCTGATTGAACACGCCAAATTGTCCCTAGGTGAGAGTGTTAGTGTGGATGGTTGTTGGTCTCTGTGTGCCCTGCGATTGGCTGGCAACCGGTTCAGGGTGTCCCCCGCAGACTGCCCGAAGACAGCTGGGATAGGCTTCGGCACACCCTGCAACCCTTGTGAAGATAAGTGGATCAGAAAATGGATGGAGGGATGGGTCTGTCTCTGAGCAGCTTAGAACTCAAGCCGCGTAATACATAAATGTATAAATGTAATTATTACATGTTTAATTACAACAAATTGTACAAACATCTTGGGAGTTAACACAAGGTGATACAATTACCACCTGTTCAGGACTGCCTACAATATCTAATTTATTCCACTTCCCATGTCTTGTGTTTTTATGTCCTGTTTTTATTTAATATTTCTCTTATTTATTTTTTATACTGCATTTCCTCTTTGTCTGTACAGTGTCCTTGGGTGACATGAAAGGCGCTTTTAAATAAAATGAATTATTATTATTTTTATAATTAAAGTGGAGTTTACAAGGCACCAACTAGCAAAAAAATAAATAAATAAAAAGTAACAGAACGCCCGGCCCACCCCCAACACACACACATTATTCATCACATTTTTACTTTCAGTCTTCAGATCGCCCCCAAATACAATGTTGTGCTATTCCAAAATGTTTTGAAGCTGGCTTCTTGACGACAGCCAGTCCCAAAGGTCATCCCAGAATGTCTTTGTGTAGATGCAATGGTAAAACAGATGCTCAGTAGCAGTGATGTAGTGGGGATTTTTTTTAAGTGGGTGCACGCAATTCTGGGATGTTCTATTTATACATACAGAACATCAATCATAGGCTACAACAACAGTTGAACTAACGTTAAATTTAATGTTTTACTACTCCACAATGATCACAGGCCAACGTTATTAAGCATAACTCGCATTAGAACAATGATCAACAAACATTTCAATAACCCGCAGACAGTGCAGGGCTAAAACCGAAATAAAAATTGAATGTGGCGTCGGGAGAAGTGGGTGGACGGCGTACCCCCGCGTACCACGCCCACTACACCCCTGCTCTGTAGTCCTCACAAAGAATACAGATGTTTTGTTCAGCCTTAAACCTTTTCCAAAGCAGTTCACCGGACGGATAAATTTCATTTCGAATTTCAAAGTGTATTTCTTTTGTTTTAGGACGATTTTTTCCAATATTCAGTTCAATTTTTTTTAACTTGAATTCCCCCCCAAATTTGGGGTGGTTAAGTTTTTATTTAGTTTTATAGGAAATAAGGGGCGGCCCGTTAGTCCAGTGGTTAGCACGTCGGCTTCACAGTGCAGAGGTACCGGGTTCGATCCCAGAAATAAGTGATTGTTTAGAGTCTAAACGATGTCTAAACTCTAGACGTTTTCTGAGAGTTTTGTTCGGAATGTTTTTTTTTTCTAAGACGTTTTGATGAAGTATTAAAATATTCGTGTAGCTCCGTGTTCTAAATCTGGTGCTAATTGCTTTAAAAATCGTAGAAAATTCAGATCTTTGACATGTGGTTTGGCGAAGAGCACAAAATGTGCAAATGAAATCCAGTTTCCCTGACAATCCACTAGATGGCAGAATGACCACACACCTTAATCCATCCAGGTCAGCAAAAAGATTGATTTTCTCATGTAAAGAATATATCTGCTGTTCCATCTTGGTGTTTGATGTAGTGTAAAATTGTGGTTGTACATAAGTTGCCAGCTTAGGAGGACTTGTTTATGAAAGGAGGAAGAACTGTCAGTTTATCAACAATAAGATCACACCGAGGGACAAATTTACTACCTCCTATTTTCTTGTAGACACCTTTGGAGACACGGAACCAGATGCTATTATTTTCAACCAGGAAAGGCTTGAACTATTTAAATTTTTGTACGGCATTTAAACCTACCAAATCAATTGCATGGAATCCACATTGTTTATATTCTTTTTACAATTTCTGATTTTTTGATGTTGTGGACTTTTGTTTTTCCAGATAAAATTGCATTTTGTTGCTTTATTTATTTTATTGATTTTGGTATAGCCATAGAATAACTACAGGGCGTCCATAAAGTTTCTTTACCATTTCAAAAATGTATTAAAAATGCAATTGATTAGATATTTTATTCAGTTTTGTTTCTATTGTATTCAGTGGTATTAATGGGATTTTTTTTTTTTTTTACCTCTTTTAATACATTTCTACATGAGCACCATTAGTTGCACGAAGCACATCAAGACGGTACTCGATTACTTGCCATGTTTGCTGTGGCATAGCCTCATCAATTGTGGCAATGGCATCAGTCATCCTTTGCTTTAGATCAGTAATGTCCCTTATCTTTGTTTGACGCACCATATCTTTAACATCGCCCCATAGAAAGAAGTCCAGGGGAGTGATATTTAGTGAACGTGGCGGCCAAGGAATTGGCCCATCCTTTCCAATCCACTGGTCTGGAAATGTTTGATTGAGGAACCCACGAGCATGTAGCCCCCAATGTGGTGGTGCATCATCTTGCAGAAAAATGATGGTTGGTTGAATGTCGTTCAGTTGTGGTGCCACATATTCAGTTAAAAGGTCAAGGTAAACATTTGCAGAAATTTAGTAGGGGTTCATTCAACATCACCTCTTTCACAAACAGGATCCCTGAAACACACAAATGGGTTGCAGGGTTTGCTGAAGCCTATCCCAGCTGTCTTCGGGCAGTAGGCGGGGGACACTCTGAACTGGTTGCCAGCCAATCACATTCACGATCACACCTGGGTACAATTTAGAGTATTCCATTAACCTGCCATGCATGTCTTTGGAATGTATTTATGTTATTCATTTATTCATCTATGTATTTCATTGGGACAGTGCATATTAATCAACACAAGAATGAACAGTGTAAATGCGCCGGACTGAGCAAAAATGTGAATTTTCAGTCGTAGTCGCGAGGCAGGTTTCTAAAATAGCACAGTGGAACACATAAAACTTTAAGACCAAAATGGCAGATATAAAAAAAAAAACACATAGGTAAGACATCATGAAAAAAACTATACAAAAAGTTGCAGTCCTCAATTATGAGACAAAAGGACAGGACGGACAAATCGCAGCTTCAAATTTGCAAGCCAGAAACCCACTGGAACGGACTGGAGTCTGGAAACAGTGTTTAACAGGTGCATGTTTGATGTATTTTTAGACAATGTGTTTAAGAGGTTTTTTTTAAAGTTTATCACAGTTATTGGTTTTTCACAGTGCAGAGGTACCGGGTTCGAGTCCGGCCTCCCTGTGTGGATTTGCACTCCCCGGGCCTGCGTGGGTTTTCTCCGGGTACTCCGTTTCCTCCCACAAAAAACATGCATGGCAGGCTATTGAACACTCCAGATTGTCCCTAAGTGTGAGAGCGAATGTATTGGCCAGGTTCAGTGTGCTTTCTCTCTTCGGACACAGGAGGTGAGCACATGCTTGACCAGAGTTTGCATGTTCTCCCCGGGCCTGCGTCTCCCGGTTCCTCCCATTTTGTGATTGTGCACTCTAAATTGTAAAAGCCGCATATTCAAGTTTAAATGGGATAGGCTAATTTCGGTTCGGAAAATCACAGTTTCAAATGTGTATTGGCAACTTATTCCATTAATTTGACCGAATTTTGTTCTCCATTTTGTTATATTTAAAACCGCATATTCAGTTTAAATTAATTTCTCATTTTATTATTTATAATTTTATCTGTGGTTTTATTGTTCTTGTTTTGATTGTAAAGTGTCCTTGAGTGTTTTGAAAGGCGCTTGTAAATGAAATGTATTATTATTATTATTATATTGCAATCACATCTGGTCAAGGCCCTTGTTCTCAGTTCTTCACCTCTGAATGAATTTATCCAAAGGTGCAAGAGCATTTAAAACTTTGTAAATGAGACAGGCATCCACAAAGACCTGGTAGCTATCCAGTTCGAGAATGTGATTTTTTTTTTTAGAATGATACAATGAATGAACTCCCTTCACCGCTTCCAACTTCAGGGGAGAAAGAGTAGAAGTCCTGGACAGCTGCAGGGTGATACAATCTAGGTGTTAAACTACTATTGCTTCGTGGCCAAGCATAAATAAGTACACGCATGGACAAAATTGTTGGTCCCCTCTCTAAATAAAAGAAAAAAGACAAAAATGATGGTACCCTTACAAAAGATCGAAACTAAGTCAGTCTATTTCAAAGGGTGACAAGGAGTCAGGGCGGCCCGGTGGTGAGTGTATCGACTTCACAGTGCAGAGGTACCGGGTTCGATTCCAGCTCCAGCTTTCTTGTGTGGAGTTTGCATGTTCTCCCCGGGCCTGCGTGGGTTTTCCCCGGGTGCTCCGGTTTCGTCCCACATTCCAAAAACATGCATGGCAGGCTGATTGAACACTCCAAATTGTCCCTAGGTGTGAGTGGGAGCGTGGATGGTTGTTGTCTCTGAGTGACTTGTGATTGGCTGGCAACCGGTTCAGGATGTACCCCACCTACTGCCTGAAGTCAGCTGGGATAGGCTCCAGCACCCCCAGCGAAAAAAAACAAATGCATACTTTGCATACATAGAAATGCTCATGTATCACAATAAGATGTCTTTCCCCAGAATTAGTCTGGTTCCTATATGTTTTGTGTTCCGAATCCAATTCATTCCTTTTTTTTTCTGTGGCTTAATGTTGCAGCTCCGAAAACAAAGAGAGATCCAGCGTTGTTGTTTTTTTAAACGTACACTTGATTAATTCATTTAAAACTCTCAAACAAATACAGACACGTCTCTCTCCGACAACGTGCCTTCTCTTCTATGTTCCGCTCGAGAGGCGTAATAAATTATATGGTATTTGTGAACACACAGCAAAGGAATACATAACATAGTCAATTCAGAAACAGTCCGGTCTCCTACATTAAGATTTAAATAGCTTCTATTAGATTTGATGGTTTAGTCTCAGACCAAAAAATGTGATGCTTCTATTTCATAAATGTGGCTGTTACGCTAAAATGTACAACTCGGTGGAATTTATCTTGCCTGACTCTGAGCCCAACACCCCTAAACCTGAAAGCCTCGGAGCCCCCGGGAACAAGAGGTGCCTCCTGACGAATACATTTTTGTTGTTGTTTTAGCATTAAAAAAAAGACACAAAAAAGACGTTGGACTGTGTTGGGGGAAGAGCGGCCTCCTCTCCCCAGCGTGTTCGTTGAATTTCGGACGAGGAGAATGTTGGTAATCCAAATAAAGGCTGGAGTCAATGAACAGTTCCTTCGAAGGTTTAATTTATTTTTCTGCAGTTTACCAATTGATTCGGGCTCCTGAGGGGTCCAGATTTCAATCAGGACGCGTAGAAGAAACACATTCATGAGATTATACAGAGACAATATGATAATGAGAAGCGGGAAGGTAAGCCTCTCATGCGAATCCCGGAAACAAAGAAAGTAACATGTCATCTGACAGCCGGTGTGGCTGGAAGAAGTTGGGAGTGGTGAGGTGAGACCAGACCACCAGTACCCACCATTTGGTGTGATGGCGAGTTCCAGAACCCCTGCTGTGCATACGTCCTGAGATAAGAGGTCTTCCCAGGGGGGCTTAACAGCAATCAGGGACTTACCCAAGGTGCGGGGGGACAACAGTAGACACTTGGAGGACCGTTAATCAACCGAGGAAGAAGATACAATCTATCACTACATACGTTGTTTTAAGTGTGCAAACAGATGTTCAGGAGAGAGACTGGGATGAATAGCACTCATAGTAAGGCGTAGTCCCTCAATAGCTGCAACACAGATACTTGAGATAACAGTTCCTCTTTTGATGTTGACATATCCTATGGAGGGGTCCTAAAAAGGGTGGGGGGGGAGGGACACTCAGGGACGTGCGGTCAGGGGAGGTAGGTGAGGCAGAGCCGCACCTCTGAATGCGCATTGCATTGCGCAATCATCACAAACTGGGTTGATACATGCAACTGGCCTGTGCTGCTTGCCGTATATCTGCATGTTGCCAATATAATGTTTGCAGATACAGTCAAACCTCGGTTTTCGGACGTCTCGGTTCTCGTACAATTCGGTTTTCGAACTAAAATTTCGAGTTTTTTATGCCTCGGATGACGAACAAATTTCGGTTCTCGAACGAACTGAGCGCACTTGAATGCGTCACTTCACTCCTCTCGGCTTCGCTACCTCGTGTAGCTTCGCGAGGTAGCGAAGCCGAGAGGAGGTAGCAAAGCCGAGAGGAGTGAAGTGACGCTCCCTCCTGTCGCCGCGCTCCCTCCTGTCGCCGCGCTCCCTCCTGTCGCCGCGCTACACAGGAAGCGACCATTGTGAGCAGACGTTTTTGTATTGTTCAATAAAAAAAAGCAGACGTGTTTGGTGAGACGCTTCTGTTAGCGCGAGTGAAATCCCATTCTTTTCATAATGGTTTGCCCTGGCAGCACGGAGGAGGGGGGGGGGGGGGGGCGTGCGTTTGTTTACGGCCGCCATTTTTCAATGCAGCGGCACATAATGAACACTCTGGTGTCCGGTGTCTCATTATTATGCAATAATCGTACAGAAACAGCTTGTGAGCAGACGAGTTTGTATTGTTCGATTAAGATTTTTTTTTTTTTAAAAAGCAGACGTGTTTGGTGAGAACTACGTAATATTGGACTGTTATTTTTGCATCGTGTATCAGCCCCTAATCATGGCACCAAAGAAAGCAAGTGGAAGTGGTGAACCTGGTGGAGAAAATAGGAAAATAGTGTGCAAAACTATAGAATTTAAGAAAGATTTAATCGCAAAATATGAGTCAGGTGTACGTGTGTCTGTGTTGGCGAAGGAGTTCGGGATGCCGAAATGCCCCGATTACTGCCTGCTGACAGCTGGGTGAGGCGCACGCACCACGACAGATAGAGAGAGAGATGTTCCTTCAATTTTTATGTTACTATGTTAATGTTAAAATTGGTAATCTCCCATTACATTTGTACAGTTTATGGTGTGAACTTGTAAAAAAAAGTGGTTTAAAAAAGTTGTTTTCTTGACTTGGAACGGATTAAAACATTTTACATTGATTTCAATGGGAAACATGGTTTCGGTTTCCGAACAATTCGGTTTCCGAACAGTCTTCTGGAACGGATTAAGTACAAAAACCGAGGTTTGACTGTACGTTTATTTGACCTGCTTTTCCACAATCCGGCTAATGTTTTTATCCATTAAAGTTTAATGTTTTTATTAGTGACATATTTAGATTTGCTGATGGGAAATAAAACCGCAGTGAAAAGGCACAGGTTGCAGCAGATAGTTCTCTGCCGCAATTAAGAAGGCGTACGTGAGCAAACACGTACTTTGCGCTGTTCTTCTGCGCAGAGGCGCCAGGCGAGTCAAGTACGATCCTTTTTTAAAAATTTGCTACGTCGGACTGCCAAAATGGAAGAAGAGGATTATATAGCAAAGCTTAAAAACTTCTCAAAACTGGACTTCCAGTCAAAAGTGGACGTGATTTCCACAGATCGACCAACGGCCCGGACAGAAGATAACGCGCTCTTTTCATACGGAGTGGTACACCCGAAAAGAATGGCTATGTGGTTGTCCTTCGAAAAACCGTCTTGACTGCTTTTCCTGCCTTTTGTTCTCAACTTATACAATCACATCACTGACGACTCACGAAAGCGATCAGAGAGAATTGTGCAACTAGAGTTTTTAATTCACTTTTCCACCAGATGGCGTTAGAGCCTAACATATATTTCTCCTGTCAGCCATTGTGTCACAGGCAAATACCATTTTGAATCAAATAAACGGCCTAGTTTGCTGAGAGATCTGCCATTTTGTGCCCATTTGAATGTATGGTCGTACGCATCTGGAAGGAGCTACAAGTCGGTCGGACAGGCTCAGCTCATTCGTGCAACCACATTAGAAGTCCCACACCTTTGCATGGAAGCTGGAGGTGTATGTCTGGAAGCTTCCAGGAGGAGAGCGCACTAAAAACATTGACATGCAGACAGTCCTCAGACTGTGTGACTCTTTGGAGGGGCACGCAATCACCATGGACAACTTTTTTTGTTCGGTCCCGCTGGCTCTTGAACTGCTGAAACAAAAAATAACACTGGTTGGGACCATCAGGACAAAAACAAGCCAGAGCTTCCTCCTCAGCTCCTCCGGCTTCATAATATAAAGGTGAAGTCCAGTGTTTTTGCATTCACCAAAAGCATGGCCTTGGTGTCCTACTTGGACGAAACACCGTGAACCATAGCTGGAGGAGGGTCCAAAATAAAAGCCACAAATTATTTTGGCTTACAACAAATGCAAGGGTGCAGTGGATCACCTGGACCAAGTAAGCACAAGTTTTGTCTGGGATTGTCTCCAGCACGTGTTCTATAAAGCTGTCTTGTCATCTGATGTTTTGTTTTGTTTTGCAGGCCTGCGTCTCCTACACCAGTGTTTTTCAAGCCCTGTGCCGCGGCACACCGCTGTGCCACGAGGCATTGTCAGGTGTTCCTCGGTAAAATATCCAATTTGTATGCCTGTGCGGTCTATGGCCCAGAAAGTAATCGTGTAGTACCCTCCCATACCGCTAGGGAGCAGCAACAGCTAGCCAATTGCCTTGTGTTTCAACCATTAGAGACAAGCGAATTTGTGCCGCATTAACGCAGGACGACAGTGAAACAATAAATATGAAAGATTATCACATATTTTTTTCTTTGTGCTCATTTGATTCCAATTCAAGCTGTTATAGTGTCATTCTTCAATGTTAAAAACGGTTATAGTAACAATATAACACGTTAATTGTTAAAATAAGCTTTTTTTGTTTTTTTTACATTTTCAGCTAGTGGTGTGCCGCGAGATTTTTTTCAATGAAAGAAGTGTGCCTTGGCTCAAAAAAGTTTGAAAAACACTGTCCTACACAACCCGGAGGCGAACACAAAGGTGGCCCATGTGCCTTTGCACATGATTGACATTTCTTTGTTCAATGCTTTTGTTTATTTCCATCAATCCCAGATGGAATGAGAAAATTTTTTACAAAAGGAGGCTATTTCAGTGAGGTAGGAATGGCCCTCACTGAGCCCGAATGTACTAAGAGTGCAAAGAGGGCTCCAGGTGTAGCTGCACAGCAGGCTGGAGCAGCAGCGGTACGAAGAGGACCTGCAAAGCCATTTCGAGCTTCAAATTTTTGTGGCAGATGTGAGAAGGCAATCTGCCACAAACACACTATGCCTATTTGTTTAGATTGTTAAAAAAAAAAAAAAGTTAAGTACGTTTGTTCTTCGTTCTTGTTATCAAGTTTGTAGAGTAGTTGCTGGTTGTTGCGGGGGAGCACGCTGCTGCATTGCATGAAGGGGCTTGCTAGTAGCTTCGGTATCTCAAAGCCTACAATATATTGACAACTTTTTGGACCTAAGATCGGCTTTTCGATCAACCAATCTCCTGCGAGCGACCCGTTACCGCGCTCGCGCATGCATATACACGCACCATGATGAGCAACAGGTTGACACGGAGGCATGCGACGCACTTTTGCAGCCTGTTAACTATCGTAGCTCACGCGTACCGTTTTAAAGTGCTTCCCTCGGCCCTCTAGATTCCTATTCTTTGCCCATGCCCTCTAAATTGTACACGAAACAAACTAAATCAGAATAATGATAACGATAAAATATAAAGCACAACAGATCTGATCACAAGCTGCAATTGCAGACTGCTGAGCGCTAACCACTTTCGATGACGCGGTTCACGCGCCACCGTAGATTAAAGATTTACCTGCTTTATTTTTTTTTTTAATACTTTCTGTGAAAATGAGACTGATAGGATAATTATTAGGGTGCAGTGTACATTGACACACAAAAATATTACTAACATGCACAAAGACACACAAATGGTTGTTTTTTTTCCCCCTCTACACCCCTCACAATCCACTTGGGACCCGTCCGCAATCTACCGGTCGATCGCGATCGACGTAATGGGCACCTCTGATGTATTCCATATGCAATTCTCAAAAAGGCCTCCTAAAAGTGGGGCACATGGAGCAGTGACTATAAATCAAATATGTTTAGTTATTGTTCAGTTACTGAGTTTCATTCTTGTGATTATGTTAATGCATGATCCATTTTAATCATTTTGACGTATTTAAGTGGCTTGTAAAAGTTCTTCAAGTGGCAGGACTTAACATGATACACAGTTATCGTGGGGTTATGTTCCAAAAAGAACCAGTGATAAATGAAATCCATGAAGTAGGATTTATTTTTAAAAAAGCAAAAAAAATGTGAGAGGGACGAAATTTCAAGTGAGCTGTATGTGAAACATACAGCACATAATACACATTTGACAATAATGTACTTGGTAGTCAAATAGTACTTGGTAGCTTTATTTTTAAGTTATTATACAATACTGAACTATGTATACAATGCAGAGGTGATTGCTCTAAGACTGCCAGGGAAGCTCAGCTTCCCCTAAAATGTCAAAAAGTAAGTGATCAAATATATATGTGTACATACAATTATGTGGACATTTTTTTTTTCAAAAGGAACAGAGAGTAGAATTCATGTATAAATAAACGGACACATTTTATGATGTGGGCCGAAATTGAGCTTCCCCTCCTTGCATCCGCCACTGATACAATGAAACCAAAGACCAAAAATTTGCAAAGGCAAATTTGGCAGGCTGTACAGAGACGAGGTGCGGAGATTGTTCACGTCGGTCAGTGTATTAGCAGGGTTATTTCACAGCGCGTGTCGACTGGCATCCTTCTGCCTAACATCCCAAGAATGACCTGATGAGTTGTTTTCTTCAGCCATACATACAACCTGACCGACCGAGAATTTCTACGTCGAAAAAAAACTTTACGGTCGGCATTTTTTTCAAACAACCCTCTACATTTTTGTAGAGCGCGTTGAGCGCATGCGTCGTTTGCCCTCTTGTCTGTCGACAACATTGAATCATGGCGGCGGCGGCGGCGTTCTCCGACGACAGTTTAAACTTCGTTCACTGTTTAAAAAGCATTTAAAAAACTGCACTAAAAAAATTTGTTGGGTTTGTCTCAGTGACAGACTGAGACTGCTGTTGTCTTCTCTAATCAACAGACTGAGACTGATGTCTTCTTCTCTGATCAAAACAATGTTGTCTTCTACTCTGATCAAAGTAGTGTGGCCCCTAGCGGATACTCCATGAATTGCACCTTATTAAAAATATTAGTTTCGTGTCATTTATGCATATTCACTTTGAAATGATCCTGCGAGCCTGATCGAACCTCCTTGGGGGCCGGTTCCGGCCCGCGTGTCGTATGTTTGACACCACTGAAGTAGCGGATATTACCTGTGCAATGTTCCCTCTAAGCTGCGCACGTGAGCAATTGCGCACTTCTTTCACCCTCTCGGCGCACACCGTGACAGCTGGCGCGCACCGTGCACAAACATTTCGACGCTCCTTCCTTCATTTCCGCCGCACTATTGCCGCTTCCATTCCAGTTTCAGTAGTGCGAGCGAGGTTGCACACTCAGTTGATCTACGGTAGTTTCATGCGTACATTGACACACATTCACTCTCACCCAACCACAGGCGAGAGGCTGCAGGCGACTCGCGGACTGCTCAGGACAATCAGGAAGTCCAAATATGGACATAATTGACGAGCCCGTATAATGAGGCTCTTTTGCGCTTTTGTCAGCTGACTAGGACTTTTTGTGTGTGTTTTATTAAACGACTTGTTTTCCATTATTTCTGAGTGGATAATGTGTGACCGTAGTTATAGAGAGTAGCTTCATTAATTGTGCTTAAAATGACGTGTGTGGTAAAATAAAAGTACAGTAACTAACTTGGGCCGATGTTATTCCTGTCATAAATCTCTATTCAATGATGTGTTCTATTTTTAGATAAAGGTGATTAGAATTTTTTCATCACATACCACATCACGTAGCTTGTTATGACCGCAGGTTTAGGACGGGTGTGATATGGGTTTGGCCACCGTGTGCAAGTCTGATGTTGCTCACCGTGGTCCAAGGAATGCTCAGAGAGTTGATGTGAATGCTCAGATGGATGGAAATTTCGAGGGAACATTGCCTGTGAGATTAATCTGCCATTGGATATTCCATTTTGCTGATATAAATTCACTACAGCCTGCTGTCACCAATTACATTTTTAGAAAGTTTGGAGTTATGCATCCGTAAGAGCCCTTTTGAATAGCTGTTTTAGGGAATATTTAGAAGAAAAATGGTTGACATTTTGATCACAAAATCTCCTATCTGTTTTAGCAATTTGTTTGATATATCAGGCTTACTGTAAGACTGCTTATGATACAAGCTGTAACAGTGGTGTATGATGAAGAAGAAACAACCCATGTATCTTTATTGTGTGTCATTCGTATCACAGGGGGGGCTCGGTGGTCAGCTGGTTTGCACGCCGGCCTCACAGTGCAGAGGTCCAGAGTTCGACTGCAGCTCCGGCCTTCCTGTGTGGAGTTTGCATGTTCTCCCCGAGTCTGTGTGGGTTTTCTCCGGGTACTCCAGTTTCCTCCCACATTACAAAATGTGCTTTTCAATATTTGGCATACAACCATGTAATACAAATATAAACAAAACACACACTGTACTTCATTTAAAAAATCCTACAAGTATTACAGGTCCCAAGCTGTTGGGCGACTGTCGTGGTAATTTGTGAACCCTGAACGGTCTATGAAGATATTTATCTGAAAATATATACACAGAAGGGAGACAATGAGGCCAGGACTTCTGCTGTTCACATCCAGTTTGCATTTGAGGCAATACAGGAAGTCCGCCACGCAAACCACTGGATGACAACAACTCACAAAAAATCCCGTGGCAGGCCATGTTTCCTCAGCAGCCTCAGGAAGTACATGCTCTGCTGGGCCTTTTTCAGGATGGAGTTCCTCCCACTTCATGTCTTGGGAGACTGTGATTCCCAGGAACTTGAAGGTCGCGTGCGCGTGAGGATGGGATGCCCATGTGTATGTGGCTCTTTGCAGTAACACATAAAAAAAACAAAAACCTCTTTGTCTCTGACTGGTTGGCCACCCCTGGTTTGAAGCATACATCGGCCCTTAAACATTCATTCACTACTGATGCAGATGACACGCGGGCCGCCACCTGGGTGGCATAGAGGGCAACTGGTTAGCATGTCCGCCTTGCAGTGCAGAGGTGCAGGGTTCGATTCCTGCTCTGGCCTTCTTCTCCTTCTGGCATTCTGCCTATGCTTGTGTGGGATTTCTCAGAGTAGCCCGGTTTCCTCCCACATTCCCATAACATGCATGGAAGGTTAATGGAACACTAAAAATTGCCCCTAGGTATTATTGTGAGCACAAATGTTTGTTCTTCTATGCGATTGGCTCGCAACCAATTCAATGTGTCCCCTGCCTACTGCCTGAAGACAGCCGGGATAAGCTTCAGCACTTCCGCGCGACACTTGAGGATAAACGGATTACAAAAAGGATGGATGGATGGATTAAATGTTTTCCATTATCTATGAATGGGCAACGTGGGACTGTATTGTGACAGATTTCATTGAGACTTACTTAATTGTACTGAAAATCAACTGAATGCTAAAATGAAAGTAACAAACTAGGTCTGATATTATTTGTGTCACACATTTCTATTCAATGATTTGTTCAGTGTAGGTGGTTTGAATTTTGTTGTTACTTACCTACATCGAGTAACGTTTTTTTAATCTCAGGTTTTGGACAGGTGTGAAGACTGCTATGACCACAATGTGCACATCTGATGTTGCTCACTGTGGTCCAAGGGATGCTCACCGTGTGGAAAATTATAGGGAACATTGGTCATAATACTCATAGTCAAAGTCAGGATTATTTGTATCGAAGTGGTCATCTGGTTCAAGATTATTTTCAGGATCAAAGATTTTATGTTCAACATAAAGGTTTTTAAATGTATTATTTCAACATGTCCATTAGCAGTTTCTTTGGTGTTTCTAAGCATTCCTGCGCTGGTATGGCATTAAATTAGTCTCTCAATATGCTGCTTAGTGATCCTGGAGATGCTGCTGCCGTTTTGGCTTGCTAGTACAGGGATGAATTACAGTCAAACCTCGGTTTTCGTCCCTAATCCGTTCCAGAAGGCTGTTCGAAAACGGAAATTGTTTGAAAACCGAAACCACACTCTTTTTAAAATATAAATGTTTATTTAACATGTCTGCTCACAATGGAAAGCAACACGAGGAAGCGTCACTTCCTCGTGTAAGGAAGGCAAGAGGAGTCAAATGGTGCATTCAAGTGCGCTCAGTTTGTTCGAGAACCGAAATTTGTTCGTCATCCGAGGCATAAAAAAATCTACATTTTTGGTCAAAAACCGAATTGGTCGAGAACCGAGACGTTCGAAAATCGAGGTTTGACTGTGTTAGTTTATCATAACATAATCAGGCAATTTCTCTGTAATTTGTCACGTTCAAATTTGGCATCAGTTCTTTTTTGTCTGATGGCTGCTGCGAAATCCTCATTTGTTTATACATTTGATGCCTTTGCTTTTTGGTGAAACCCTTGTATTATCTTTTTTTTTTTTCAAATCTGACAACAGACCTGGGGCTGATCCTCTCAGGTTCAGGTTTCCCTGTGTGCTCGCTGTAACGTGTGGTGGTGTGAGTTGAGGAGGTAATTAGCCATGGACATGTGTTGTTGGATAGCCGATACATTTTCTCCAAAATGGACGTGATGCCGAATAATGTGGGGCGAATTGCGTACGCACCAAATCCCAAAATCTGTGAATGTTGTGTGACTTTGATAAGCTCTCTGCTTGACTGACTGATGAAGCCGTGAGAGAATTTAAGATCAAGGAATTCATGGTTCACACTCCACCTTTTCCAACTGAGGACTTTGAAGGGGATGCTTTTTACCCCATTTGCTTCACACTCAGTTGCGATCTGCTCAAGTAAGAGTTGAACATCATGGCTTGAAGGAGCCAACAGTACCACATCATTTGCAAGAAGAAAAGAAATACTGAGACCATAGAACCGCACACCGTCAACACAGTGGCAACAGTTATAAATTCTTTCCATAAAACTTTTGAACAGAATCAGTGATAAAGAGCAACCTTGGTGGAGTCCAACCCTCACTGGAAATGAATCCGACTTACTGCCTGTAGCGGCAACTTAGTCCTTTTGTCGCTACGTCAGCAGGGCATGTAGGTTTTCGACTCGTGTTTTTCCTCAACAAGCGTTTCCTTTCAACAGCAACGCCGACACCGAAAACATGAGGCCGCCATCGTTGATCCCAAAAAATGGGATTCGTTTTATTTTCTCTTTTACACAAATTAAGGCTTTACCAAAAATGAAAAAAACAGGACTTCTACAATAATACACTTAAACGAAATACGAAGTTAACACGAAATACATTCACATGAAATACGAAATACGCTTTAACACGGGATACGGTCAAAAAAAGGTGTTGCTCCATGCCCTACTGTCTTCCTAATGAAGCTCACATAAACCTGGTCTTTTAACAGACTGTAGACAGGACAACTAATGGAGCCCAGATACTTTGATATTCTTAATAAATTTGTTCTAAAGGAAATAGCAATAATATCAAATATCTAAATATGTAAATTAACCAAATTTTCTTTACGGCTCTAACACTGCCGGCAATGCATACAGCATCCATATAAGGATCGAACTGCCCCTATTAGGTCGTCTGATAACCCATACTCCTGGAGCACCCTCCACAAGATCCACCGGGGTCCACGGTCGAATGCCTTCTCCAAGTCTACAAAGCACACGTAGACTGGTTGAGCGAAATCCCATGCACCCTTATCGAACTGCAGCCAAGGGTGTCATGGTGTCAAGTCCACATAGTGACACCCTATATTTGAACATGGTGTTCGTTATGGACAATCCTTAATGAGCACAGACGTCCAGTAAAAGAACACAACTCGGGTTCTGATCAGGGGGGGCCATTCCTCCCATTCACGCCCCTCCAGGTCTCATTGCCATTGCCTACGTGAGCATTGAAGTCACCCAGCAAAACATCGGAGTCTCCAGATTTTCCTTCCCAGGACTCTAAAAAGGATCGGGACTCTGAACTGCTATTTGGTGCATAAGCACCAACAGTCAGGACCTGTCCGCTCACCTGAAAGCGTCCCTTGTCTGGAAGCGGGTTACCGGAGCCTCCCTCTGCAGACAGGCCTGGAGGTGGGGTGAAAGCCGAGTGTCAGGTAGCCAGGCTGGCACCCATGGGGCCCGGCCGTTCTCAGTCCGAAAGGACAATGTGGGTCCCCTTCCCATGGGCTCACCAACTGCAGGAGGGTCCACAGGGTTCAGGTGCGTAGTGAGCTGGACGACGGCCAAAGGTGAGGACTTGGCGGTCAGGTCCCCAGCTACAAAAGCTGGCTCCAGGGAATTGGATTGTCACCTCTCTGGCAGGGAAAGAGTTTGAGCTACTGTGCGAGGAAGAGAAGTTTTGACTAGATATAGTCGGACTAGGCTCCACACACAGCTTAGACTTGGGTACCAGTCCTCTCAAGAGGGGTTGGACTCTTTTCCACTCAGGAGTTGCCCACGGTGAGAAACGCAAAGCAGCTATGGGCATTTTTATTGCCCCCCGGTTTGGTGCCCGTACATTGAACGAGAGGGTAGCCTTCCTCCTGGATTCATTTTTTTTTAATTCATCATGAGGACTCTCTGAGCTGTCCTTGGTCTGTCTTGGTACGACCTATTTGCCATTGGTGACCCTGCCAGGGGTATAAAACCGCAGACAATTAAGCTCCTCGGATCATTGGGACACTCAAACCCCTCCACCACGATAAGGTGACGACTCCTGGACGGGTTTTTCATTTGTTCAGAATATTGAAAAAAAATCTTACAAATTCAGAATTGTTTCCATTTTGAAAATAGTGCAACATGATGGAGAGTCAAGGGTCACATTTCAATGTTTATTCAATGACTTATTGCTGGAAAAATAAAACTGACTGTACACGCAGTAGTTTCAATAACTTGTAGCTTGCTGTCTGGGACGTGACTGAAAAATAACCTGTCATTAAATATGCGATAAACTGGGGTTGTGTGATAGATTCAGGGCTGGACTGGCATATAAGTATTACATATCAGTCAATGTCAATATATATTGACACATTTTTTTCTTCTTTCCTCTTCAAAATAAAGAGCCAGAGGAAAAAGGCTGAATTTAGGTAGTTTTATTTTAAAATGTAATTTTTAACCTCAAATTAACTGGTTAATTTAAAGATAAAGGAACTACTTTATAAAGATAACGTGCTTTGTAGGGCTGGGTAAGTCACAATGTGCATTTTATATTATTCAGGATTTGTTTTACACATTTAAAATAAGAACAAGAATTGAATTGATTTAGAATAAAAAATAAATCACAACTAAAGAGGAAAAGTACCATTCATAGTATTTGGTGGTAAAAGCCGCTTTTGTGATCCACATTAAGTTGTAAATGTGGCACAAATCCAAAGACATACTGTAGCCTCTGCCGACAGCACTCAGAATGACGGGGTCGGTGTTTGCTTCATGAGTTTTTTAATCGATATTAGCTTGAGTGCAATTTCTACTGATATTGATCAGGTATCTATCGCGATAGTTTGTGATATTGAACCATTGCCCAGCCTTAGTAACCCATATCCATAAACTTGCTCAATTCACTCATAACACAAATAGGATCAAGTCTAAATAAAAAAGAAACGTTTTGCTGACTTTAATTTACTAGATAATGCTATTTTATTTGCCATTGCTTTGCTTATAGTTTACTTCTACCTCATGCATTTGCTGGCTAACAGCTATTTAGCATCAATGCCACTTTGCATACAGTGATTGATGGCTCATTCATTCAAATCATATCTCAATGACACAAAAATCTCTTGGTTCTTCACAATTCTAAAAGCTGCTTTTTGCTTTTAAGATTTGTATTCAAAAGTGACTCAGGACCAATACTGGCTACAATGTAGCTCTGCTACTAATGTTGATTGGTTCAGTTTTCTGTCTGTATTGTAAAAGGATTAATGGGCTACTACCTCCAAGATGTGGGACGGTCTCTGCGGGTAAGATAGAGGAAAATCATAACTGGCCCTAAAAGACCTGGCATCTGCACTGTATGCCCGATAGCCAATCCGACTCTGGGTATTAATATTCAATAGTACTGTTTTATTTCCAGGTCGAAATGTTTTTTTTTTTTTGTTTTTTTTTTACTTGTTAAAGACAAGGAGATAGCTCTGTCAGCTTAGACATTGATGTGGCGCTATGTTCCAATGTTGTCAATATGAATTTCCCTGCCAACTGGAAGTTAACATGACACCTTGCACCAAATGCACCATTGATCTAACTTGCAAATGGCAAAACTACAGCAAACTTGTTAGAAGTTAAAACAGTTTGGTGCTGTACAATAAGTTCCAAAGGTAATATTATCATTGTGGATTGCCACAGAGCTCCCTGCAGATAAAGAGTGACCTTGAGGACCTGGGACCTATTTGATATTAACTTTGAGGCAAGACAAGCTAAACTAAGATAAGATAACCTTTATTAGTCTCACAATAGGGAAAAAGCATAATTTCAGCATCGATAGTGGACACAGGGAAAAAAATAGCACATAAGGCACAGGATATGTGCCCATCGTATATGCTACAGGTGTCAAAGTCAAGGCCTGGGGGCCAGATCTGGCCCGCAACATCATTTTATGTGGCCCGCGAAAGCAAATCAAGCATGTCAAGTTCCATGATGTTTGCTAAAGTCTGAACCAAAATTTCAAATTGTCATATGTAATCCACAATAACAGTCATTATTCTTGACCTGATTTTAAAACTAGTTATTCATCATTTTGTTTGCGCTTTAGGGGTTTAATTATTTATACGGTTTCCCAAAATTCACAACGGCCCTCCAAGGGAAACCATAACTACAATGTGGCCCGCGGCAGAAATGAGTTTGACACCCCTGGTATATGCTTAAGCATATATTGAGTATTAGTTTAGTTTTTGCAAAGGCAACGATAGGGAAGCTAGCTATCAGCGGCAGAAGTTGATAAGTTTCAGCAAGAAAAGGAACAAGACAACAATGTCCAGGTAGAGGCTGAGAGCAGCAAACACATACTCCTCAGGAGAGACCTCATATTTTCTGTGTTTCCCACCCACGATGAGCTGGGTATCAAACACCAGGTACTGCAGAGAGAGAGAGAGAGAATATGCTTCAACAGCAGCAGTGAAGACAGCTCGTTTGTGTGATTAAAGAGATGTTGTGCCGGCAAGGGGAAACAGTTGGAAAGAAACAAACAGAGCAGTAGTTTGAGCGGAGGTCTAATAGTCATAAGTAATTCCATAGATGATGTTGCACAGGGGCGGCTGGGTGGTCCAGTGGTTAGCGTGTCGACCTCACAGTGCAGAGGTACCGGGTTAAATTCCAGCTCTCCGGCGTCCCTGTGTGGAGTTTGAATGTTCTCCCCATGCCTGTGTGGGTTTTCTCTGGGTACTCCGGTTTCCCACATTCCAAAAACATGCACACTCAAAAAAATGTCCCCATGTGTGAGTATGAGCGTGGATGGTTGTTCGTCTCTGTGTGCGCTGCGATTGGCTGGCAAACGATTCAGGGTGTCTCCTGCCTACTGCCCCGAAGACGGCTGGGATAGGCTCCAGTACGCCACCCAGCGCGACCCTTGTGAGGATAAAGCGCACCGGAAAAATGGATGTTGCACAGCTGAAAGTAAGCCTGTTCGGTTCTGTCCGCAGTGCAATTGAAATTAAACCCCCCATTGTTAAGAGGTGTATGACTGAATTAAAAGGACACAAGGAAATCAGAGTCCGTCTATTTGCACTCACTACTCAAACTGGAAATGGAGGTATGCAACTTGGCCCTTGGATCAAATTTTGCATCTCATTCACACTGGTGACATTAATCTCTATCTGATGGTTATTTAGTTCAGTTGGAAAGGTCAGTGTTGGGGAGCTTATTTCATTCCTGACAGGTGCAGGGTACTCACCAAGGAAAACAGCAAGGTGCCCAGGCAGGCATAGGCAATGGAAGCAAACTGTTCAAAGACAAAATTGTCAGAGGAATTTTTAATTGCAAGAATAAAAATATTGCAAAAAAATGTTCTACAGCTGTGTCTCAGTACAATTCCTTCTATCTGGAGGGCAGTGTTGAGTTTTGGCTCCAGATCATTTGCATGATGAAAAATGGCTATCAATCCCAATTGTAATTATAAATAGCTGGCCTGATGCAAAGGAATGTGCTGTTGCTGTTGAGTAAACTGCTACGTGTCCTATAGGATGTTTGTGAGAGATCAATGCAGCGTTTGTTGTTTTGTCTGTTTATTCCAGAAGTGTCTCACTGCTAACATGGATGCAAACATGCATGCATCATTTACCTGCGATCGAAAGATTGCACAGAGCAGTCCAAAGGAAAAGAGAGTCCAGCCAAACACCCACAGGCTTCCACTTGCCATGGTGAAGTCATACTAGTTGCACAGAGAGTGAGAGCGAGAGAGAGAGAGAGAGACAGAGAGAGAGAGAGAGTCACCAGCCTTGAAAAATTCACAGCACTGTTGGCAGAACATCTTTCATTTATGCTCATTACCACAATAAAGGCCACTCAAGGTCATCGAACATTACAGCCAGACTGCAAGGCATCCCAGATTACTGAGTGATGAGGACACATTGCAGTTCAACACGTGAAACTACTCACAATTATGGGTATAATGATCCCGGATAATTAATCAACCAGATGCAACACTGACACGGAGGAAGGGAGGCAGCAATTTAGCCTGCCTGCCCTATTCAGAGAGACAGAAAGAGATGGCAGCGACCTCAGGAGAATCACTATCACTGATTACCCGACCTGCAAGTGCGAGATGAATAGAAAATGTAAAACAAAACTCACAAAAAAGTAAAATCTATAATAGTTAATCTGTTACATGCCTATTAAACTTGATTTGGTGCCTATTAATGTGTGGAATCTCTTTAAATGAATAGTGAGTCGATTAATGAGAATGTAGCCTATTCAAGTCATTATCAGACATGCATTCCACCTTTAAACCCAGTTTAAGTAGACGGAATAAAATCAATATACTTGTTCACTTTAGTAGCAAGGATCCTTTCAATTTCAAACCGCATCTAAATAAAAGGCAACTCTCACCGAATTTCCATTCGTCTATTTCATTATTTCTACTCATAACATACTGTAATACAACATGCACCCTAACTAGAAGTCATTTAAGAGACGTATTCCCAGTCATCATTCGTCAAACTCTCAAAACAGCAATGGCTTCTGATACAATACCACACTTTGTAATCAGACTTGGAAACATCACCCAAACCTTAGCTGTGGGGCAATTGAAAAGTCTGAATTGAAAGTCAAACGGAGCATGATTTCAGCAGCAGAATCTTGGTGTTTGCTGCTCTACATGAAATAGACCATGTTTAAACTGAGCTGTGTGGTTTCTTTCAGTTTGCTATGGTGCAATTTGGAATTGGATCTAAATTGTAGAGGGGACCAAAAGTCTTGATAACAGGACATCTTTAGTTGGGCAAATCTCCTTTGATCTACCAATCAAATTTAACCAAAGGTTTCAGACACACAGTGACGAGATTGATGAAAAGACAATTGCCACTTTGGTTCAACAACAGAAATAGAATGGCTGGAAAAACACTGTCACAACAGAGAGAGGATTCAAGCATTACGTATACATGGTTAATGTCAGCACTGTTCTAACATGCCTAATTTTAATTTATTGGCAGGTCACGCTGCATCTTACAGATATTATGTCACTACTTGCACACATAATACAGTACTGCAGGGGTGCCTGTTACGTCGGCCGTAATCGACCGGTAGCTCTCGGACTGTTCCCAAGTCAATCGCGACTCAAACATTTGTGCGTCTCGATGCATGTTAGTAATATTGATTTTTTGTGTTAATGCACACTCACCTTAATCATCCTATCCGTCTCACTTTCACAAAAAGTATTTAAATAAAAAAAAAATAAAGCAGGTCATCTTTAACGGCGCGTGACCTGCGTCACCGGAAGCTCTTAGCGCTCAGCAGTCTGCAATTGCTGCTTGTGAACAGAGCTGTTGCGCTGTATCTTTTATCATTATAATTATTCTCATTCAGAGTTTGTTTCATGTACAATTCACCGATGGCATGGGCAAAGAATGGGAATCTGGAGGGCCAAGAGAAGCATATTAAAACGGAACGCATGAGCTACGATAGTTAACAGACTGTTGCTGTCATGATGCGAGGTGGAGGTGGACCCCAAAAAGTAGGCAGGAGGGAGGAGCAGGTTGTACTTGACGAATTGTATTGATAAAACCACAGAAAACTAAATCCAAAACAAAGTCATGAAAACAAAACAAATCCAAAGTATCAAACAAACCCCAGGCTGTAGCTAAAAACTAACAGTCTCCAAAACATGATCGAGAACATGACAGACAAACATTACAGCTACAACAAACAAACAATGACACGACATTGTCGTGCCTTTTAACGCAATAATTACAGTACGACCAGCTGTAGCTGCAGGGAGAGCCTTACACAGTGCCACCTGTTGGTCACAAACAGAATCATGACAGTTGCTCATCATGGCCTGCGTATGTATGTGCGTGCGTGTGCAGGGTAACGGGTCAATCGCGGTGGTTGGGTGATCAAAAAGTTTGGGCACTCCTGCATCACTGTATATCTATCACCATGTCACACTTACACCTCGCAATCCAGATCAGGATTTCCACCTTAAACCCTAAGGTGGCTTACTGAGCTGAACTTTACCACTTAGTGGAAGAGTAGCTTTCGTAACATGAACCCACCAATCAATAAATACAGTTAAACCTCGGATTTCGAACGTCTCGGTTCTCGACCAATTCGGTTTTTGACCAAAAATTTCAATTTTTTTATGCCTCGGATGGTTCTCGAACAAACTGAACGCACTTGAATGCACCATTTGACTCCTCTCGCCTTCCTCACACGAGGAGGTGACTCTTCCTCGGGTAGACGAGGAAGTGACGCTTCCTCGTGTTGCTTTCCATTGTGAGCAGACGTGTTCAGTAAACATTTTTATTTTAAAAAGAGCGTGGTTTCGGTTTTCGAACAATTTCGGTTTTTGAACAGCCTTCTGGGACGGATTATGGATGAAAACCGAGGTTTGGCTGTACATAAATAAATAAGGGGTGGGGATGCAGCAGGTATTGTATATTAGCCTGTTTCAGGGTCACTGGGAGATTGTGTTATGCCTGGAACAAGGATGACACCTGATTGACGAATGCACTGGTTTTAACAGTCATAATTCTATTGCCAGGGGAGAGAGCTCATTGATGTTTGAAGCTTTGCTGATGACTGCATGCTCAGTTTATCACCTTTAACTGCCATATCTTATCCCACTTATCCCGGAGCCAAGTCACTGCGGTTTTATGATGACAGACCTTCTGCTGCCAAGTGAAAGTGAGTGTGTGACGCACCTCACCTTTGACTGCATTGCAAATACACTCAGTGAGAAGGACACAAACGCTGTCGCACCCACGGCCCACATAACAGCTTCAGCTGAGAAGAACCTGCAGACACCCAAATGAAACAAAAGGCGAATATAGTTTGAGGGACGCCCCACCCCATAGTTTCAGAACTGAGAAGCATTGATAGAAGGCCTCAGTCCTGCATGGTTGTCGCATAAAAATGTGATATTATTTCCTTTGTGTCGCAGCTAGAGATGGCACCCATAAGACATGTAACGTGATGTAATGCTCAGCCTCATTTTATATTAGTTTCCCTTACGACAGACTTCCGTGAATATGATGATTGCAATGCATTATTCACACAAAGCCTTCAACTGAAACTGTGCATCAAATCACTCATACATCACATTCTGTCTTTGAACCATGCGTTTCTTTATTCTGAAAGTACTTTCCCTGGCATTTTTACATGCTTTGTGTATTAAGCAAGTAGGTAGGTAAGAAAATGAATGGAGGGTAGGACAGGCGGCCGAGTATGGTTTTTTTTTTTTTTTTTCTAAATTAGTAGGTTTTTGTACGGTATTTCTTTATAGAGGTAAGCCTCAGGTCGATATCCCGGTTTGGTAGGTGTGAAGTAGACAGATCACATTAGTGCAGTACCGAAAAGAATTGCAGAAAGATCAGCATGAGGCTGGGGAACAAATACAGGTACTCACACTGTGACTGATCCCAGCATCAAGCCCTCTGCAATAGTCTGTCACAAATATGGAGGTAGAGAAAGAGGAAAAAAAATGTAAATAAGAGGAAAAAACAGAAAAGCTAGTAAAAGAGAGGAGGTGAGGTGAGGCTTTGATTTAATGGCTGCCTGTGTGCCACTCACAAACAAACCCAGGGTGATGAAATTGAGGGGGACCCGACGGCAAATGTTGTCACAGCAGGACAAGACCACAATGAGTACGGTCACCGTCGCCCTATTTCAAACACAATATTGGGACTATTGTAAACAGCAAATGAAGCGAGTTCAAAGAGCCAAAAAATACAAATGAAATTGCACTAATGTTCAGCATGACTTTACACAAGGTGTGATTTATTCACAGCGGAGCCAGCATTTTCATCTACTGGATCTCAGTGCTGTGACATTCTGATTTACTTGTGTGTTTTTTATGAGCAACATTTTCATTTATTTGACGTAGTACTCACAAGAGAAATGTCGGTATCTAACGTGTTCAAACAATCTGAATAAATGTTTTTTTGATGGCTTACATCATGGCAAAGGAGAACCAGTTGTTGGTCCACGTCCATTGCTTTAGAGAATCCCTGTTATTTGGAGAAGAAAAATGGGAGATGAAAGCTGCGTTTAATAGAGTTGCTATTTCTTTGACAGAGACGCTAGAATCATCGCATTAAATATTAACAGAGGACAGAGCATCATGCACATGGGAGCTGAATGCAATTTATGAAAAGAAATTACTATTGCAGCATTCCACTGTATCCATTATGCAGCACATAAAGCTCGATAACAACTGCAAGCAATCATATAGGGAGACTTTCTATTTTGCACTCTACCAACTGGCTTCATCTGTTTACTTCAAAAAGCTTCTTAACCAATATCCCTGTGGAAGGTTGTGACATGGGTCAAGAAAAAAAAAAACATTCAATTATGATGCACAAGCAAAAGGCGCAGATCCAAGATTATTTTGTAATTAATCAAAGCAATACAAGATTTCCCCCCCAAATTTGCAACCGTCAACTTGTTTCCCACTCTGGTTCTATTTCGTGCCATATTACCGGTACATGAAACGCGAGGAGACAGATAAGGAAATGACGTGAACTTACTTAAAAGTGTACAACTATTTTGCTTTTTGGTAGGCTTAATGATATCCCAGTTTAAGTGGAATTAAATAGTCAGATAAAAGTAGAAAAAGGTAATAATGGTAACACCGTAATTTTAACTGGAATTGTTATTGAACCTAATTGCACTGCTGAAAAACCTATATTACAGTGAAACTGGGGGTAACTTGTCGGTTTCTTTGACCTTAGATTTCTATTTATTTTTTAAATTATATACTGCACAATATGTGTTATTCTGATTTGGAGGGCTCCCTCAAGGGAAACAACCAGCGGATATATCACTTGCTAAAATATCAATAATCAATAAAAACCATGAAAAATTATCAACATGAAAGAGCTCTAGACTTAAAGAATTTCTTCTAAATAGATAAATAAATAATAATAATACGTTTTATTTATAAGCTCCTTTCAAAACACTCAAGGACACATGACAGATTAAAATATAAGAACAATGTAAAAATACATACTAATGAAAGACTGACAGTACTAAAAATAAGTAAAAGTAAGTAAATTAATATTAGTTAGAAACTTTAAAAAAAGTTAAGAAAGAAGATAGATAAATATTAGTTCAAAGCCAGATCAAAAAGGCGGATCTTGAGCCTCATTTTAAAAACATGAACATTCCCTTTAGGTTCTCTGACACGCTGTTCCTAAACAGAGGCCGTAAAACTGAGAAGATGCCTCACTGCATGTGCATGACGAGAGGACCGCAGAGCTTGCGAGGGTTCATCAGGCAACGGTACCTCACCAGTACAGAAAAGCACAGATGATCCCAACAGTCACCAGCAGCTGAATCATCAAGGTCAGGTAGACTTTCCTTATGAAAGCTGGTGAGAAAGAGAGTGCGAGGATACCGTAAGCAGAAACTTGAATGAAATGTGCAAATCAGTGTGAGTAAGAAGGTTGGCATGTGTTTATAGAATTAATGTAGAATTGTTACTCAGCATAATACATAACTTTGTTCTGCATCTGACCAACTAGTGTTATATTTCAAAAATTTGTGTGTGTGGGAGGTGAAGAGCTGAGATAGATGCAGCAATGATCGGTGAAGCATTTCTACTTTTAACTTACGTAATTTAGGAGGACTTTATGCTCTGCATGTGCTTGCGTGGGTATTGTTTGGGTATTCTGGCTTCCTCTCACCTTCCAAAAGCGTTGCATGTTTGGTGACAAGTCGTGATCAAATCTAAGGCGTGGATGATAAAAGATGTATAAATTATGTAACAGGAGCGCCATGTCAGATGAGGTGATGATGATGTGATGGACTTAATGCGAAATAAATAAATGTGTTCACGGATTGACTCCCAGGAAAATGTTTTTCTTTTTACATGTGTTCTCTAATCTTTTGTCATCCATGGCTTACCTAAGCCCTTGTACTTCCTGCTGACTTTAGAAAATGGAATACACTTATCATTCAAGGAGATCATAGTAGACTGGACTGCATCGTATGCAATATTTGGGTCTTTGTTTGGAATGACCTCGGACCAGTTTTGATTTTCTCGCTGGAAGGAGCGTTGTGGTCTTAAGTCTTATTTTTGAAATGCGAGTTGTTGACTTTATTTTTAATCAAAATAATTATGAAAAACTGCAAAGTATTTCATGGTCAATATTATTTATAACATAATTGTGAATTAATGTGGCTGTGTCAACTGTTATTCTACTTAGTTACTGGGAAAAGACTGTTGCTATACATTATATTTATAAAGTCCGTTTTTTTTATATATGTCCATTTGGATTTAACAAGTCAATGTTAAAATCACCACATTTTTTAAAAAATCATTTGGGTAGCCAACATATCATTTTTTTATTTTTTTTTATTGAATGTGTCGAGACATGATCCTGATGTTCTATAAACGCAACTTATGATGGCATGTGATGCTTTTTTAATATGTATTTCAATAGTTAAACATTCCATCATGTTCTCCATCGAGTTTGTCGAGCGATCGATTTTACTAAATCTAAGAGTCGCAAATTGCACCTCCCACCCTTTCTACTTTCCCTATTTGTTGCAAACAAATCATATCGTTTCAGTTTCATGTTCACTTGTTTTTGTCACATTGCAAGGTGGTGGTGGACCCCAAAAAGCGGGGAGGCAGGGAGGAGCAGGGTGGCTGACCAAAATGTATTTAACAAAAATGCAAACAGGAATACATTGGCGAAAGTAACTCAAAAACTCATTCAAATAAAGTCCAACAAATCACAGGAAAAAAAGTAGCAAACAAAACCTAAGACTGAAAACAAAACATGACACGTGCGCACAGCAACAATAACAGCGATAAACAAACAAACACAAACAATGACCCGACAATGGGTGGTTGGACGGGAGTCCTTTTATCCAACTAATTACATAATGACCAACAGGTGTGCAGCTGCAGAGTTAGCCCTACAGTGCCGCCTGTTGGTCACAAACAGAATCATGACAGTTTTTTTTTTCAATATAAATGCTGTGATTATTTTGGAAAAAAATGATTGTCCGTCTCCAACTTAGTCTCGGGATCGAATGTCTCGTGGTCAGCATATTCAATGGTTTTGAAATCCATTTTTTTAGGATGTGGATTTACTATTGCAGTCGAGTATAAGAGTTTTGTTGGTCAGGTGGTTGATTTACAGTTCTCAGCATGCAGCAGGATGGTGTTGAACTTGAACCTGTTGTGTACATTAAGTACTGGTGTGAGGGTAAAATATTAGTTTGTCATGCCACAAGTAGGCATTGTCCTCTCTGTCACGGGCAGCTTTTAATGATGGAGGTAGTTATTCTTTTTATTTGAATCACGGCACCTGTTAAATCCTCATTTTTAGAGATGTTGGAGCCTTTTTAGTATTTTGATCTCTGCAGGATCCTTATTCTGTCTTTGTATTTTTCAAGTTTCACCACAACTGGCCAAGGTCTAATTCTGCCGAATCTCGCAGTGCGGTGAGCTCTCTCCATCTCGATTTTCCCTTATAACTGCGACTTGAAGACTGCTTAATTGAAGACTCCAAATTGTCCATCGCTGTGAATGTTATGTGAATGGTTGTTAATTTGTGCCGTATGATTGGCCGGCAACCAGTTCAGGGTGTACCCTGCCTCTCGCCCAAAGACTGCTGGTGAGGATAAGGGGTTCGGTGAATGAATGAATGTACAATTAAGTGATAAAAACATCTTATCATGAACAAAGAAGTTGGTTTGTTTCTAGTAATGAAATACTGCTGTTTGGAAACAAGCTAGATAATGTAGGTAACAATCAGTGGCGGATGCTAGTCTGTCAAGGAGGGGAAGCTCAATTTCGGCCTACATCATAAAATATGTCCGTTTATGTATACGTGAATTCTACTCTCCGTTCCTTTTCCAATAAATGAAAAGGATGCCCTCACCATAAGATCGGTGATTGGCTCATTTCGCTGTCAATCAAAAAGAGATTCAGCCTCAGACAGGTAATCCAATCATCATGCAGAGAAGCTGAGCTTCCTGGCCAGCCTATAAACGCCCACTGTCCATAGACTCCCAGAGACGCTGAGCGTCCAATGGGCGGGACAAAACCAGCATTTATCCAATGACTCGTCTCGTTTCAATGCATTGGGACAACCTACACTGAACTCTCTAGATGCCCAGCGTCCACGCGGTCGACGCTCAGCGTCCACACAGTTTAAAGCACAGTGAAGCTGTGGGAATGAATAAGAAGAGAGTTGCGTCGTAACTAGTAATAAGAAGCTGATTCGGAACAAAGGTTGAGCGCGTTGTAGCGCATATTTAGTCAATGACATGTCCACACAATTGGACGTACACACATATATTTGATCACTTACTTTTTGACATTTTAGGGGAAGCTGAGCTTCCCTTGCAGTCTTAGAGCAATCGCCTCTGGTAACAATACTGTCTTAATCTTAGCCTCAGCCACCAGGGCTGTGATTCACAAGACACCAAAGTGTGACAGATTACACATTCACAGACTTCTCACTATATGACACATGTAGCGTATTATAAAGCTCAACCTTTGATCTGAAAGGTTGTCTGCACAGTGATGTATTCAAATGCAGCTTTGACCATGTGTGATGGCATGTTAAAATTTAAATAAAATGTTTTAATGGCTGCAAAATAGACTCCAGCTCACCTAATGAGGATAAGCGGTGTAGAAAATGGATAGATGGATGGCGTTCCAAAGCCAATGAGATCATAAATATCAGCATAGTCCTGATTTCAGCTCATGAAGGTACAGTTGGTACAGTCAAACTAAAACAACGGTGCTTCTTTTTACATGTTGCTCATGCTTACCTCTTCGTATAGCAGAATCTGCAAAAACACTGTCCTGAAAGCCGGTAGAGTAGACCGGTGGCGCTTGGTCAAACTGCTGCTCGTCCTCAGCAGCTGCTTGTCTTTCTGAGTAGACCGTGTTTTCATAGCTACAGGGTGGAGTCACCACCGCAATGCCTCCATTCCCCACCTAGTACACAGAAACATTTCAGCGCATGCAAAGAGAGAGTCAATGTTTGGGGTAACCGAGGTCAGTTAGCTCATTGTCAGTTTCATTTAAAATCATTTCTTTTGTGTGCTACCAGTAAATTTCAACTGATTGTACTTGAATTTCAAAAGATATTGTCCTATTTCACAGAGAAACTCAGTTGATTCTAAAACGTATCTGTCATGTTTCGGTTTGTGACCGACAGGTTGCACTGTAGGGCTCTCCCTGCAGCTGCACACCTGTTAGTCATTATGTCGGCCACTCGGTGTCAAGTCATTGTTTGTTTCTTGCTGTTGTGTGTTGCTGTGTGCACGTGTCATGTTTTGTTTGCTACTGTGATTTCCGGACTTTATTTGAGTGCGTTTTTGGAGTTTGTCTCTCCTATGTACTGCAGTTTGTGTTTTTGTTAAATACATCTTGGTCACTCCACCCTGCTCCTCCCTGCTTTTTGGGGTCCTCCTCTGCACTACCATCACGCAAAACATGACAGTATCCGACCTAAGATTTGTGCTAGTCATCAATTATTACCCAAAACCATATAGTCCTGTAATATTTTATCCTCCCAGACTAAAGTTGTGCTCCTTTAGCACAACGGTTTCAATATATGTGATGTTTTTATTGAAGACCATGGATGGATGGAAGGGGATGGATGACTGACCATAAACATATGCCTCCCATATGTTTTTGGGAGGCACGGAGGGCGACTGGTTAGCACTTCTCACAGTACAGTGTTCCTGGGTTCGAGCCCGGGCTCCAGCCTTCCTGTCTGGAGTTTGCATGTTCTCACCTTGCCTGCGTGAGTCCCCCCCCCCCATTCCAAAAAAATGCATGCCAGGCTGATTGAACACTCCAAATTGTCCCCAGGTGTGATTGTGAGTGCAAATGGTTGTTCGTCTCTGTGTGACCTGCGATTGGCTGGCAACCGGTTCAGGGTGTCCCCCTGCCGACTGGCCAAAGACAGCTGGGATAGGCTCCAGCACACCATCAATGCTCTAGCAGTTATATGCCATTGTGTAACATTTTGGGATTTGTTGTGATTCCCATTTTAAATGGTCAAACACAGGATAGCCAATTCCCTGTTCAAAACGCTGTCTGTCACCCGTTTGTCGACATTTTGTCATAATCACCAGCAAAAGTACTAGCCCTCTTTTCCGCCCATTTGCCATGTCATGTAATTTCAGCATGACTTAGTCTGTACAGGGTTGGAGTTGCAGGAGGGTATCCCAGCTGACTTTGGCCGATAGGCAGACCGCACACTGAACGTGTCGCCAGCCAGTCAGAGGGCACACATTGAGTCCCACGCTGTCCGCACACAAGTCAGGCGAGTGTCCCATTACACCATCAGCGATGGTGTAATAATGAAACTATTAATCTTTACTATGGGAGGCCATACATAAAAGACTGATAGAAATTTGTCTTAAATGTGCAACAAGATAAATTAAAAAATTACCCCACCTGATACGTCTGTCCTGTGTACGATTTCTCCTCACAGTCAGGATTGTAGGGTGGAGGTGAAGGTCCATCGTAATCATTTCGCGACTATTAACCTCATCCATTTTTCTCAAAGTCGAGTGGCTTTTGGACAACAGAAGCACACAATCGTGGTAGTGAACTTGTGACATAAACTCATAGTTTGGAATAGTGTCAATGCTTTCATTGGTGATTTTACTATGGCAATCGGGCCAATGTCAGAGAAAAATTAAAGATTCATTTAAAAAAAAGGCATTATTATGCAACCGCAACGAGCCATATAAGTACCGTAATTTCCGGACTATAAGCCGCGACTTTTGTCACACGCTTTCAACTCTGCGGCTTATTTAATGAAGCGGCCTATATAAAGACTTTTTTAACGGCCGCCTGTGTACCGTCTTTCTTTGTAAATATCTCATGTAACAATATGGGCACCTGCGGCTTATAGACAGATGCGGCTTATGTGTGTACAAAATGTTTTTTTCCTTTAAAAATGTAGTGGTGCGGTTTATAATCAGGTGCGGTCTATAGTCCAGAAATTACGGTACTCACCTTCCTGGTTATGGCTCTCAGGATGCGTTTTAAAATGCCCAATATGTACAGAATGTTCACTAACCACATCGGTGGGCCATTGATCTCAGACAGAGTACAGAGACACAATAACTAGGATTTCCTTTTTACATCCAGTCAAGAGGGGGGAGTAGTCATCATAAAATATTTGACACAAAAGAGAGTAATTAATTACAAACATGGGTTTATTTTGTCATTTAGACAAATTAAACCCATTTTAAACTCCATAGGTACATTATAATACTGAACATTGAGATCCACTATCAAAGCTGCATTGAACTGGTCTTGGAAGTAATAATTCAATGATATAAGTATTTCTACTTGCTAGTACTGCACTGCATTACACAGAGAAGTATATTCATTCATTGTTGGGGAAAACAGAAACACATTCACGTTTCTGTAATGAAACTGCAGCTCTCCACTACTGCAGTACATAACCAGAATCCTAAACATGTGACCAAAACGGAACATTTTTGGTATCACTGGAAGGCTTACCAAGTGAATTGTCAAGACTCAAAAAAAGTGCGAGTGTTGCATAGCATTTATGATAATGTCACCATCGTAAAGGATCAAACTACATTAAACTTCCTGAAGTGATCTATTGTGAACATCTTAATATGGGAAGTACATGTATCCTTGTTCCCGAAAGGCCACTTGCATACATTGGACAAAATGTTACAACTGCTCAAAATATCTGTTCTGATTTTCAAGCCCCCGCGCCACACATACACACACCTCCCCTGAAAAAAACAGTTGACTTTGTTTTTTTCACTCAAATCATCGAAAGGCAGTCGAAACGAGTCTTACCTCGGTTTGTGGAAGCCGCAATTTTAGTCTCCTCTGCTCTTCCTGTGTTGTCAGCAAGCCTGAGGGCAAAGTCTACCTGCACATTTCCATAGAGCGAGGACAGCGCTTTTGCTGCAGGCGGAAAGGATGTAGACCTCATTAGGCTCAATGGAATATTCAAACCGAGTTCTTAATTAAAATGCCATTAAACTCACTCGTTTGGCATTTTCTCAGTGCACAGTGCCTATTCCTTCCGTAATTCTTACCTGCAGGCTGTCAAAGTAAGATGCGTAACCTACTCCGCTTCTAAAAAATCTTTCTGAAATGTTGATTTCCTGCCATGCTCAATCAATTGTTGATGATAGCTGAATCGGAAAATGCAGTATGAATCTCAGTAAATCAGTTTATTTGTATTATGTATGTATTTATTTATTTACTTATTAATTGGTGCTTATTGGGGAGGGGGCAGCATTTTTGTAGCCATCCAGGGACAGTCTAAATGATCTCGCGCCACCTTACCTCTCCGAGCTCATCCGCCCCTACACACCTGCGCCTCAGGTCTGCAGACAAGACATTATTAGAGGTACCAAGAACTAAACTGAGGCTCAGAGGGGATCGAGCCTTTTCTGTTGCTGGTCCCTCTCTCGGGAATGACCTCCCACTGAACATTCGGCAAACCTCCTCGCTGCCCATCTTTAAAACCCGCCTCAAAACTCACTTGTATTCTTTGGCATTTGACTCAGCATGACTCTGATTTGTTCTTGGTTTTGCTGTTCGGTGCTTTCTACCACCTTTGTTACCGATTTGTTGCTCACTGTTGTATATGTTAGTTGCTCCATGTACAGCACTTTGTATGCAGCGATGGCTGTTTGTAAGTGCTCTATAAATACAGTTGAGTTGAGTTGAGTCCATTCCTAATCGTATGTAACGGGATGACAGTACATCACCTTCTCAACAGTGAGGTAGAGTCAGCAAAGGCTCAATGAATGCTGAAAATACATGAAGCAACGTAGGTCAACCCAGACTTAATGCTTCTCCATGGGGAATTTTAACTGAAGGGGATACAGTGAGAACCACAAGAGAATTGAGAAAAGTTAAGTTCACGCAAATATATGTATCCACACCTTAAATATACACTATGTAAAATCAAACAAACGACTTAATGACAAGCAACCAAATCTAACGAAGGGTTTTCTGCAGAGGACAAAAGCGAAAGTAACGTTTCATGTTACGCTAGTGTGAAAAATCAAATCCTGAAGGCATTGAATTGGTTGCTATTGTCATGATTTCTCTTTTTGTTTAGATTACATTTGGTTTTGTTTCCCCAAGTGCTTTTTGTCTTCCTCGATTGGTTTTGTTTCCACTTGTTGTCATCCGGATGCCTTGTGTTAACCAATCAGCTCCCTCAACCCATTGTGTCTTGTGCAGGTGTTCCTTGTTGTCTCGTCAGTTTGCTTGTATTTACTTCCCTGGATTTTGCCAGTCTTGGTCGGATCATTGTTTGTGTCACTGTCATGTGTGGGGATTTTTTTTTTCTTTTTGTGTGTGTTGCTGTCACGTCTTTTTGTGCTTCCGTCATGGGTTTTTGGTTGTTTGTTACTTTGGTTTATTGCCATTTTCAGTTGTGAATTTAGTTTTTCCAGTGCAAGTGTGTGTTTGTGTGTGTGCATGTTCTTTTTTTTGTTTTTTTTTAATATGGCGACAAAAGGCGATTTATTCAAAATAATTTTTAAGTCAGACTAAGACATGTGACATGCTGCACAATATTTCATTTTTAAACCAAGGGCAACCAAAACAGCTTGCCTAAGTTGAAGATTTTATAATCCTCCAAAACAAATACACACAATCGGTGCTTCTCAACCTTCATTGACCCTGGGCGCATATTTTACAGCTGAAAAATCTTGCCACCAAAATACCAGAAAGTTTAGGCCTATTCATACTGATAATGATGACCTCCTCTCCATTCATTTACATTGTTTTTCTTCTTTTTCTCTTTAACTCTGTTCAGTTGAACATAAAATGTACCATTCTGTTGTATAAATCGCTGTGGTTTACTGTCACTGGACCTTCTGCCATTGAGTGGAAGAGGATTTAATTGTTCCGTATGGCATATGTAGCTGGCATTGATTGAATAAAGATACATATTTGGAGTAAATAATAAATGTCAAACCAATTAGATGACATTGGGTATTTTCGCGCAGCACGCCGAATGATCTCGCACTCGCTCTATAATGTGCTGCTGAACAGTGGGAAGGAGTCTGTGCTTTCATTCTGTGAAAATTGTATCCGTTTGGAGAACAGATCCTGCCTCACGGTCTCCCGTGTAGTTTGTCGCAATGTTGTTTGATCGGGAGGAGGTCAGGGCTGTTGAAGGTTTTTCTTAACCAACCTCACCCAACCCTACTTTTTAGGACCTTGGTTTGTGCTGCGATGCAAAATCGCATTCTGCTTAATTTTTTGAAAATGTTGCGGAATGAAAACCTGAGATTCGGAGAGAGCCAATAGAAAAAGGATTTGCCCACGTTATTTCAAATGATTTAGTTGGCTTTGTGGTGAAATCTCAAATCATCATCTCCGCACTCAAGTGAAGAGACATCTATTTACACAATGTTTCGACTCAGAATTTTTCTTTCACTTCATTCATCCGAGCACCATGGCGGAGACACATACAGTACAGTACATCATGCTACCACTGGGGGGCACTACACCCCTGTGCTTTTGCGACTAATTGCACTGATTGGGTAGAAGGGTCCTCAGTTCCTTCAGAAGACATAGGCATGTGGCACCAGCAATATGGAATTAGAATTTCTAACTGCCAGGTCAAGTATTTTTTTTTCTTCACATCCCCGTCTGACACGATGAGCTTTTTTTCACGGAATGTTGAAAGTGTGAAAGGAGTTCTTGCCTTGTTTCCACTTAAGCGTGAGCACAATGCCTTCGAGGGCAGGCAGTTAAACATATTCCCGCTCGGCTCCCTGCTGATTGGCGTGTCAATCAACCCAGGCTAGATTTGCACTGCTTGCTCAAATGTGATGCGATTGCGCTCGCCTATTCATGAGATCTCAGTCGGATTTGAAGCGCTTGGCATAACATTTACAATTGAACAGGCTGTCGAAAGCAAGCCTGTGTTGACAAACCAAACAGCGTGGAGTCCGGTTTGGGCTGGCATTCACCACGGAGCTGATAGTCTTGATGCGCTTCAAATAGCAGTGACACATGAGGCCGAGCCACGTGGAGTCGGACGTGAAGAGCACAGGCCTGTGTCCAGACCATCGTACAAAACTTGAGTTATAAATGGGAGTGGAAAATACTGTAGAGAGACAGATTAGCCACCTACACAGAGATTCAGTCAAATGCCCATGAGGTAATTCATAATTCGACCAAAACCTGAGAAAAATCCACCTCAATTAAAGCAAAATATAAAAAAATAACCAGGCCACAGGTGTCATCTATCAAGGGATCAACGCAAAAAGATGTATGATGTCAAGCAAAACATCAAACAAAGTTTGAGTGTTTGATGTAAGATGTTAAAATGTGAGATACATTGATGCTGATTGACTGACCTTCATACACTATGCCTTAGTTATTTGTCATTAAAAGTGACAGTTATGGCTTTTTATAAGAGAGCTTCCATTTTCATTTGTCTTATATCACAATATGAGTAGGTGGTTACATTTTTGGCTCCATGCAGTTTTTTTTCTATTCCTGTGCGTCCTGTTTAATTTAAAGATTCAACACCTACACACTCCTTTACCTTTGTCATTGTTGTGCCTTCCTGAATATATCACAGCGCGTCTGATCGGTTAAACTTATGTGTGTTCATCTGTTGTTTTGGCATCTGCTTTAAAGCCTGCTCAAGATTTAATTTTTTTTTTTTTTCGTGGTGGAAACGAGACATTTAGTGAAAGCAAAACATAAATGCACATGGTCGAACACGTGTTATACAAAGCAACACAAGTGTATGACTATTTTTATCGTCAGGACTGGGCTTCCATAGTTAACAAATCCCCTTTGCTTGAAAAATTCCCTGATGGTAAGCTTTGATTTATACATTAAAATAAAATCAACACCAATGTGTTTTTTGTCATCTTGTTGCCTTATGTACACTTATGTGCAGTAGTTATGTATATATGGATGGGTGTATGCATGCATATATTTGTGTGTGCGTGTGTGTGTGTGTGTGTGTGTGCGTGTGTGTGTGTGTGTACGTGTGTGTTTGATGAAGCCCCTCTGGCACAGCACCTTCATTGCAATCAAAGGACTTTAAAAGGACTTCAAAGCTGGAAGTCACCTGTCAGATTATTCATGCTTGCTCACGATCCTAGTGCCAAGTGTTCGACACTTTCTAGGCCAGGGGTCGGCAACCCAAAATGTTGAAAGAGCCATAGAGGACAAAAAAACAAAAAACAAATATGTCTGGAGCCACAAAAAAATAAAAGGCTTCTATAAAACGTTCAGTGAAGGAAACACATGCTGTATGTATGTTGGAGACTGGACTGTCTCAGAATTGTTTCTGTTATTCATTCCTTTGTTGTGTGTTCACAAACGCCCCCATATAATTTATTTTGTGATTTCCTCGCTTGATTTTCTGTTTTGGTGCATTATTTTCTCTTTTCTTAGTGTCATTGAAGTGAACTTTAATGTTCGTTTTTCGGAGGCTGTCTTTGAACGCCTCTCCAGTCGAACGAGAGGAGAGAAGTAGAGTCGGGCAGACGTGTTTTTCGAGACTTTTTAAAGCATAAATGAAGTGTACGTTTTAAAAAAACAACACCACAGCTCTCCTTTTTTGGGAGCTGCAACATGTATCTATATCTATATAAGCTATATTAGCCTACTATCAAAATGACTAAGTTTGCTACAATTACACGATGAGCCTTCATGATTAAATGGTGGGTTTTTTTTCGTGCAGTGCATTCTGTAGAGCAGGGGTGCCCAACGTTCTACCGTACTTTTCGTTCAACCAACCTACCATCCTGGATACGATATGACGATTAAAAAACATATTTTCTTCAGGCAGAAGGTTTCGCTACCACTACAATAAAATACGTTGGTAGATGTCTTCAGGCCTAGACTTATCAAATATTAACAAGACATGATCATGTGGGTTACAGCAGTTTTTGTCGTCAAGACAATTCCAAATTTTAAAGTAAATTAAAAATGGCGGCCTTTTTGTTTAACATATGGCACCAAGAGATTTTTTGAAGGTCTTGGCCTGTTAAATATACCACCAGATTTTCATTGATCTAGGTGAAACATACCACTCGGGGTGCTTTGTTAAACACTTCTAGAAGGCGCTGATGAGCCTTTTATTTTTTAAATTGCACAATCAACCAATAAAATATTGATGCTTTTGCCAGGCCTGATATGTGTGCAGTTTCACAAATGTTTGCATGTTTAAACACTCAAAGCTTTGCTTTAATGGCAGACTGCACATTGTCACGGCAACAGCGTTTTGCAAAAATTCACACACTGTGTGGCGAAATCATGAAGGCCAAAACACTCTTCTGAGAAAATATGAGGTAAATCTTGTTAACCATCTGGAAGAAAAACATCAAAGAATAAAACATATTTCCTTTAGCCAGTAGATGGCACGGCCACTACAATGAAAAATAAGTTCGTAAATGTCTTCATACCTGGACTATCACCAAATGTAAATGGTAAACGGGCTGTTGCTTGTCTAGTACTTTTCTAGCCCGTGTACTCAAAGTGTTTCACACTGTTAACCTCATTACAGTAACAATACAGCAATACAGCCTCCCAATTGGGGACACCAAAGGAATCCAGGGTGTACTTTATATTTTGGCCCGTTAGGCCACCCCATTAGGGACGCCTCGGAACATGAATATGGTCAAAATATTGGTGACAACTCGGAATGAGAATCTTTCGGAATGAGAAAATGTATCTAATATTTTGATCAAGACTGCCACACCATTGGTGAAGTCTACACTAGTTATTCCCAACCTTTATCGAACCAAAAGTGGATACACATGTCAATTATATATACTTTGTGTTGCTGTGGCCCTTTTATGCTTTGAGCCTTCATTCTGTCAGGCTTGATGTCTCACAGTATATAAACTCTGATTACTCAGTGACACGTTGCCACTATGTCGAGCTTTCTCTCAATTTGAGTGCCAGCTCTTCTCCGTACGTGTCTTCTACATCCAGCCCTGCTCTCTCGAGTTAATTTGTATTTTCATAGACAAAGACTTTTACTTTTCCAATTATGTGTCATCTCAGCCTCTGGGTCCAAATTCTGCTTCTCATGAGACACTTTGTGCTTCTAATAGAACCTCATTTTGTTCTCTCTGTCACAATAACTTGCTAACATAGACGGATGAACAAAGAGGTTATTTTTTAGTTTTTTATCAATTAATTGAAATGTGATCATTTCCGCGCACATTTGAAGCGCTCTCAAGGCATACCATTTAGCCCTGGCCCACTGGTGGAGGATTACTGGTGTACACGCTAGCTAGAATGGCTAGGCTACTGGCGGCACCCATGGACCAGAATTTGGTTTTGGCCAATATGGCTGCCCCATTTCAGAAACCAACACACAACAAAATCTGGGTGTACCTAATATTTTGGCCAATATGGCTGCCCCATTGGGTATGCCTTTGGACAAGGATCTTGTATCTAATATTTTTGCCAATATGGCTGCCACATTGGGGATACCGAGGGATGAGAATCTGGTGTCCCCCTAATTTTTGGGCCAATATCGCCGCCGCATTAGGGACGTCTAGAGACCATTAACTGGGGTGTACTTGATATTTTGTCCAAACAAAAAAAACAACATGAAATAAACACAAGGTGAAACACTCACGGCAGTCTCAATTGGAAACAGAAAGCTAGAGAACAACTGGAGAGCAGAATCACATGTGGAGCAGATTCATTCATTCACTCATTCATTTTCCGAACCGCTTTATCCTCACTCGGGTCACGGGGGTGCTGGAGCCCCTCCCAGCTATCTTCGGGCAGTAGGCGGGGGACACCCTGAACCGGTTGTCAGCCAATCGCAGGGCACACAGAAACGAACAACCATTCGTGCTCACACTCACACCTAGGTACAATTTGGAGTGTTCAATCAGCCTGCCATGCATGTTTTTGGAATGTGGTAGATAACCGGAGGACCCGGAGAAAACCCATGCAAGCACAGGGAGAGCATGCAAACTCCACACAGGGAGGCCGGAGCTGGATTTGAACCCGGTACGTCAGCACTGTGAAGCCGACGTGCTAACCACTCAACTACCGGGCCGCCCTTCTGGAGCAGATGTGTCGGCAAAATCATCTGGCACAGGGAGAGAGTTTGGAACTGGCTTTAGAAGCCATCTGATTGCCTGCAGGTGTGGTTTAATGAGCCCTGCTCTCCAGCAGCTCTGCCCCGCCTTCCTGCACTGCCCTGACTGAGACTGAGAAGGAATGTTGTTTTTTTGAGAACACTCAAGACAAGAAAAGAATACAAATCACAACCATAACACTCAGCCTTCACACAATAAAGTACTGAATAGGAATAACCTATGCGGGAAGGCCTTAACCTTCGCACAAATACAGCCAACTTAGCGGATAAACTGCTGGTTCTTCTCTGGTTGTGCAGGACATTCAAAATTAGGTGCTCGTATAGACATGCAGCTTGTCTTGCATTGACTGAATCGGATACGCTGGACTCTGATTGGCTTTGCCTACACAGCCGTCAAGCGATTTTGTCGCGTTGCTTCTATTATGTGCAGTTTTGGTACACAAAGCCCCGGGCTCGTCCCATCTCAAGTCCGGCACATAGTCATGTCTATTCCTATGTTTGCAATTGTATTAAAATTAGACTCAGTATTATTTTGAGTATGACTGTAGTATACAATGCTTTGTCTTAACACTGACATGTGTATGTCACGCTTTTTTTAATTTTTTTTTTTTTTTAGCATGACAATATGTAATCATGTTGTGTGTTTGGCTTTTTTCTGCTTCATGTCGCATGACACCTGTCATTCTTGTCGCCTGTTGCTGCTTTGCACCACCTCATGCCAAAGCAATGCTCTGCATTGCTTTTTAAAAATATTTTCATCAAAAAGTTCTCTCACCTTAAAAAAAAAAGAACATCAATAAATGGTCATTTAAATCCACAATTACTAAACTGTTGCTTTAAACAAATTAAAGTCAGGGTGGCACCGTCATATTTTCAAAATAAGCTTCCACTTTCAAGACTGACCAATGTTGTCTTAGGCACGCAAAAAAATATGCATGGTGGGAATACAATCACTGACTCATCAATTGTTTTAATAGGTGGCAAATGTGTTAAAATCATTACTGTTCAAAAGAATTATTGGTACAGTATGTTGTTGCCGGCAACCGTGTGTGGAGGGTCCCTTGGACAGTGGTAATATCAATCCCGAACTGAGCAGTGGCCAGCAAAAGGAAAACTCATAAAAATCAAGAAAGATGGGCAACTGCAGCAACATTTAGTTCTCTCTCAGCGCTTACATTCTAATGAGTGTAGCAAAGTAGCGAGCTTCATTATTCACACAATGATGTTTGTAATGAGAAAGGAAAAGAGCAACGCTGAACGTGATTTTATATTTTATATATAAATTAAGGGTATGTACATTGCTGCTCAAGAAAAAAAATATACAAAACATTTTATAATCATGTATGACATTTACATGTGAATTTTACACATTTTCAATAACTTACAAATGCATTATTTGAATAAAAAATATATTTCTTTACAAAACATCTGTGTATGTACATATTCATTTATAATATTTCAGAAGAGTATAGCGATGTTTGACGGTTATTTCTGATCTGAACTTACTCTGCTTTCACCAGATGCATCTTTTAAATCCTCCTCCATAAGAAATATGCGCCTTGTAAACTATATTACATATTGAGAACACAAGACATCTCACCAAAGAATTCCATCAAGTCTGAAAAGTGTGTAAATGTACAAAATGTAACAGCAATGACAGAGGTACAAAGTACAACAAAGCCCACATGCAGTTGAACCATGAAACTATGAGCACATACGCTCACGTGCACTTTTGCTCAGCATCGTATTACATACAGCACACAGTATGTGGATGAATGCAGTAAATGTTATGCCTCCCTTGAAAACATGCCCAAACATTATTAAAGGCACTACTATGTTGTCGAAAGGATCAAACAGATGGAAAATCTCATACTGATGGTGGTTCATGTTTGTGCGATTCTTCTTTGTTCATGTGTGTTGTACATTTATTGGCAGCAGCTGATGACTCACTATCAGTGGGCATCAATGAACAAGATCAAGGGCTTGTACTCATCAAGCGTTTTAAAATGTGCACGTCGATCGAGAACACAAAATGACAAAAAAATAAGTGCTCATTTAAATTTGCTAGGTAAAGGTACTGAGTGGGATAGGAAATGTGGGGGGGGGGGGGGGGACCCAAAACAGCCAATTAAGCTGCAGCAATGGTGTGTGTGTGTGTGTGTGTGTGTGTGCTGTGTTTGCTCCTGGAATAGGGTAAATAAAATAAGCAAAAAACAAAATCAACAAAAATATGTAAAGGTTTGGGGTTACTGGACATTCCCATCCATGGACACTCGGGACCAGCAGGGTAGAGTGTGACTTATAAGAATTGGCTGCATACAATGGGCAGATCTCAAATCTCTGAATTGCAACGTTCCTAGCTCCTTTCTTCTTGATTACTAGGAAATTGTTCTCATGCCACCATATTCAGGACCATCTCAGTTGTCTTAAGTGTGCATCAAGTTATGTGTATAGAGATGAATACAGGTAGAGGTGTGACCCGCTGTTTTGGGGCTGGGTGCCTACAATGACGCTAAGCTAGTAGGGTCGGGTCGGGCCTAAAATGTCAATCATTGCCTTGGGTCGGGTTGGGCCGGGCTTCTCTCTCGCTGACTTTTTAAAATAAATATATGTTTATAAAAATGTATACTAAAACGATGTGTGGATATTAAACTAAGGAATACTTGTTTTAAAATGAATAATTTGGATAAAACAGAGAAGGCGCTGTCATGTAATTGCTATTTAACTACTAAACAGGAGCCGCAGAGCCAGAGCATGCTCTGCGCAAGTGAACGCCGCATCTTTTTTGACCTGGTATCCCCAATATGGAGGAGCAAGAAGTTAAGGATAAACTAAAGACAGGAGAACTGAAAAGACAATCACGCACCGGTAAGAGTGAGGTGTGGAAAAGCTTCAAATTGATTGTTGAAAATGCTACAAAATCCTGTGTTGGCTTCACTGAATGTAGTCAATGTGTCTTTGCTTTCATACGAGAGCAAAAAGACTGGCTCCTCGACGCTGAGCAGCCATTTAAACAGCTGTACTGGCAACATTGATGATCGTCAAACATCTATATTATCATTTGTTTCAAAAAACGCCCCTCTTCGCGCTAAGCAGGCCATCACACCTTAGACCATTTTCAGTAGTTCGTGGCAAAGGTTTCAAAAGTCTGGCCTAAGAACTGATCAATGTTGGGTCAACTTGCTTATTTATATATTATGTTAAATTACTATTTACAGCAGACCTGTTCTTACGCTATGGGCCTATTGTGTGATTTTTTTTATTCCAAAACCATGTTCTTGAAAATGTTCCTATTTATTTTGTTTCAATGCTTCTTAAAGCTGGTTGTTTTTCGTGTGTTCTGATGCAAATCATTAAAATAAAGAATGTGATTATTTATTTTTTTATCTAGCTTATTTATGCAGATTTATTGTATTTCTGTGTTCTTGCTCTTTGATCATTTCATTAGATTTTCCATTTTCAGACCAAATTACAGATAACAAAAATTTAAACTCTTATGTTAAATTTCGTTCCAACAAAACTATAGAAATAAATATTTCATATATCTTTTCCCATTTATTTGATTTGGATGATTCTATTTAAAGCCTAGTGGGCTGCAGTATTTCTCCGCTTAATTAGGCAAATGCGCATCAAGATATCTCTTTGTCCGGCCTCTGATTCTGTGTTTCAGCGTTATTTCGTTGTGCAAATGCATTTATCATGTTCATAAAAATATGTAGATTATTTTAACCTTAAGAAATCTGCCAAAAATACCATGGGATAAATTGAACTAAAAATTGCAGGCCATGACATTTTCATAAAGAAAAGTGTTGAAACTTGTACGTAGATGTCTGGATGAGTGTGTAATGACATGTCAGTGTCAGAGCTAGTAGTGTGGGCCATGATGTGCAAGAAACACCCTGATTAAATCAGTATCTTATCACAACTCACTGTGATGTTGCTACCCAAACATCACAGTGCGCTGAGGCGTTTCCAGGCCGTGAATAGTTTTGGCCACAAGAGACCGTGGTTCGCAAAAAAACAGAAGTCGCCTCATCACAACACGTACTGTACTAAACTCTTGCAATGACAATTCAAAGACCTCCTTCCTGTCTCTGTCTATTATCCACCCATCATTGTTCTTCTTTGTCTCTCTGCTTCTCTCTCTTAAAGTGCCGCGCTAGATTCTTAAGGACGTACTGCTGCTGTGGTTTATGGCCCAATTTTCAACCCGTCAAAATGACGGACGGCCTTAAATCTTTCCCGTCAACTCTTAAAAAAATCCATCAATGATGGAAAATTGTCGGCTAATGTACCCTCTGCAGAAACAGAAATATAAAAGATGTAAATGTTTATACAGTCTTGTTTAACTTAGATTTTGTGACAAAAGACAGGCTTTAATTTATTATCATAAATCACACCTCCTCCTCCCGAGTCCTCACAAATAAAATATGAAATTTCGGGTTTTCTTCTAGCTCGGGCTTTTATACCCGCGGGCCGGGTCGGGTCGGGCTGGATTATTTTGGCCCGATCTTACCTCTACTGCATACGGTTGCGCACAATGCTCTACAATTACGACAAGGGAACTGGAAATAAGCTTTCAAATGCAAAATTATTTTGGGGTTTTATTTTCAAATGTTCTGTCTTGATAGCACATGTTTTGGGATTGACAAAAGATTAAACCTTATGAAATGAGCAATGAGCAAAATAAGACTTAATTTCAATAATTTCAATGACCATGTCACGCAGGCTACAGCGTGCTGGCCTATCTACATATCTGTGAGTAGGAGGATCGATCATCAAGGAGGCTCCATGGGCTAGTTCAAATTGAGGGATCACTGATGTATCAAATGTAGAAGGTTATGGTGCCTCGACAATGACATATGAAAATATGTGTGTGTGTGTGTGAGTGTGTGTGTCTACATGTGGCAACACAAATGGAAGAAATACTTAAAATTGGTAATCTTCCATTTAATTCAATTCTTGATTATTTTAGTTCGAGTATAAATATCTTGCTGAGTGTCTGTTCTATTCTGGACAGTTTTTAATACTAAAATGATTAAAGGACATGGGCTCATGGTAACCACACGTAACTGACTACCTATTTCTAAGGTACGTAGGAATCAATTTTGCAACAATGAACTCGAGTCATATAACTTGACTTGAGTTGACTTGAATCGCTCATTTCATGACTTGCGACATGCTTGGCATAAACTTCTTAAATCGCGACTTGACTTTAACTTGAACTCATTCTGTTTACATTTAAAAATCAGTTTTATTTAATTTAAAAAAAATATTGTGCACCTTTTGTTTTTGAGGGCTGAGGCTACCCTCATAAAGCAAGTGATATATGGAGGATGCTCCAAAGAAGAATAGTTTTTTTTTTTTTTTTTTTTTTTTTTTTGGGTTAAACTGGGAAAAAGACATTAGCAACGTTCAAGATTTGCAACTCAAGGATTAGAAAACAATATATACGACTTTTCCCTCCACCTTGTGCGATCTATATATTTCTTATCATGATAATATTGTGACTGAGCAAGATTGTATGACTTGACTGAAGACTTGTGAAAGCTACATAATGACGAGACTCAATTTGCTTGAAATTTGGAGGCGACTCAACTCGACTTGCTTCATTTTTTTTCCACTGTAGCTTGAGACTTGCAGTTTTTGATTTCAGGCTTGCTTGTGACTTGCACATATGCGACATACTTCCATCTCTGAGTTGCAGTGTTGATTTTATTTTAATTTACTGTAATCCCACTTGCGTCTTAGGGCATTAAGTGGACATTTGTCGTGAAAGTAATAATGGGCCACAGTGACTGATGACTTATGATTTGATGAGACATCTAATAGTGTTGCCTCCATAAATTGACAGAGGAATTTGTCCCTCCTCCTGATGTGCTTCTCTGTCACTCTCCTCATCACTTTGATACTAACATGGTTCCCCATGTTAGAGGACCTAGGAAGTTGCAAATGGAGAAGTAACATGAGCCCATAATGTGTGCACTATAAGGCACAGCTTCCCTCAACACAACAAGCACAATAACTTGTGGAATTTGCATCTTGGAGTGATATAAGAAATCAAGAAAGCGTAAGAGCTAATCTTAACTAAATTTAAAATGACAGATTGATATTTGGCATATTTGGCTTGTGATCATGAATGAATTATATAATAACCTGGTCAACACTGCTGCACGAATGCTTAAACATGACGTTAAATAGACCCTGTAAAAATGATGCAAAAATGTTTCACTTTGAGATCATGGATGCCTGAGAGGCGGCGGAGGAGGAGGAGGAGAGGGGCTTCATTCACTTTTAGAGTGGGTTACATACCATGATCCAAATACAGCCCATGAAAATAAATTATTTTGGATCATTTCAATAATACATTAATATATATTATATTAGAATTTGAAACTTTCCCCCAATATGACCAACACACTCAAAAGTCTAGACTTATGCAGAGTACTTTCAACACTCACATTTAAACATATTTTTGTGGATGAACAAATTAATAGCACACAAACATAGTGGTAAACATAAAATACATAATCTGACAATAATGTACCTTAAAAGTGAAATATTTCCCATTCGAACTCGAAAAGTGGCACTGCACTTCAGTAATTAAAATGAGGCCCATATAATTTATAAACAACTTTAAAAAGATGAGAGCCCCAACCATAGTCGAAGAGAGGAAACTTCTAATTTTCCCGCCACTTGGAAAATAATACACCTCAATGTTGAGACTTTTAAAACAAACAGAATGTGTGAGACTCATACATTGACAAAAAAATGTCTTGAAGTTTATATCCATTTTCTGATCCATTTATCCTCACAAGGGTCGCTGGGAGTGCTGGGACCCATCCCAGCTGTCTTCAGGCAGTAGGTGGGGTACATCTTGAAGTGGCTGCCAACCCATCGCAGGGCACACAGAGACGGACAACCAACCGCGCTCACACTCACACCCAGGGACATTTTAGAGTGTTCCATTAACCTGTCACGCATGTTTTTGGAATGTGGGAGGAAACCGGAGTACCCGGAAAAAACCCACGCAGGCACTGGGAGAACATGCAAACTCCACGCAGGAAGGCCAGAGCCGGAATCCAACCCTGCACCTCTGCACTGTGAGGCCAACACAGTAACCAGTCAACCACCGGGCTGCCCTGATGTGGACATGAACATCAAATTTAAAATTTCTCACTTGGGATTGTGACATATTACCCGAAAATGCATACAACTATTTGACCAGAGGCTATTATCTCAACACTCACAGAGTGTAGCAAGCCCCTCATCTTCTTCGCCAACTTATAAGAAGGCGATGAGGCATTCTTCTTCCTCATTTCCATTTCTTACCTTTTGTGTGTACACCGCAAATGGTGAGGGACCCCTCATTGTTGGTGAAAGTGTGCTTTGTATTTCTGAGCAGCTCTCTGACATTGTTTGGCATCAACCAGAAAAAAGTCGAAATAAGTCCATATATATTCATGTTAAGAAGTCTTTCTTGCAGATGCTGCAGGCATCAAACCATGGTGCAGATGGTGTTGAGACTGGGGTCAAAGCGGACGACTTTCCCCTCGGCAGTTTTTGTGTTGGTGTTGTACATGGGATTCTCAAATGTAGCCTGTCCGTTGTTGTTCTCGTGCACAGAACATCCTGTGTACTGCGCTTTGTCCGTTTTCCTGCGGATTAAGGAAAGTCTTGCAAATTAGTTGAAGGAAAGCATCCCAATTATCCTCCCTCTTTCTGAACCAATAAACATGTGTCCATTAGCCCGTGTGTCCATTCACCTACTGCAGCTGTGGACAGCTGCAGTAGGTAAATGAGGCCCAATGGCGATTATTTTTGAAAAGAACAGTGCATCTCACAATGCTAACTAACATAATGAGTTGAAAAGTAACCTACATAACACAAAGATACAGTGCGGCAACATTTTACAATGCAAACTATAGTGGTACCTGTACTTACAAAATTATTACGTTCTGGAAGAAATTTCTTCATGAGAAAACTTAAGTAGAGACGTTTTTTTCCGTGTAAATGCCCTTATCCGTTCCAAGCCCTCCAAAATTCAGACATAAATGCTTTATGAATCATAAAAATGCATCAAAATATGTAACAAATACATGTTACAATTAGATTATTGCACAATAAATGAGAGTTGTGCATAATGTAAAAAACAAAGAATAAAGAATAACAATGATGGCCATTTAACTTTTAACTGCGTCCTCATCGTTTTTCGCCCTGTTTAGTTCATGTTCCCTCCCAGAAGTGATTTTTGCCTGGCGTTTTGTAAAGAAATGATGTAAGGACATTTGCGTTTGTCGGCTTTTAACAATCCTTCGAAAATGTCCAAGGCAAACATCAGCATCGTGAGCGATCGCTCGAATGGTGAAATTTTTTTCTGGGTGATTCATCCATCCATCCATTTTCCGAACCGCTTGATCCTCACGAGGGTCGCGGGGTTACACACACACACACACCAGCCAATCGCAGGGCACACAGAGACGAACAACCATCCACGGGGATAGAGTGACCAATGCCTGCTTAACCAACCCGGAGAAAACCCACGCAGGCCGGGGAGAACATGGGATGCGAACCCGGTACCTCTGGATGCTATGGACTGCCGGGCCGCCCTGGGTGAGTAATATCCAGTGACGAGGACGCTGCATAAACACATTTCTATCTACACACACACACACACACACACACACGCACACACACGCACGCACGCACGCACGCACGCACACACACGCACGCACGCACGCACGCACGCACGCACGTGCGCACACACACACACACACACACACACACATTCGGTAGAGGTGCCTCTTAACCAATGGGATGCCAGGATGATGCTCAGTAATATCCAGTGGCAAAGCATCCCATACTGTATTTTTACCTTTTGTATGATGAAATTTCTTTTGGAACAAGAGGCGATATTTTCCTGTTGAGGTGTATCGTAACTTGAAAATTTTGTATCAAGAGACGTTCGTAAGTAGAGGTACCACTGTATATTATAAAGCATGGCATAAGCTTCTGTTTAGAAGTGAATTGGATGATAACAAGTTGACCATTATTGCATCGTTGATTTAAATCTTGCAAAAAAAAATTATCCAGTGAAGAAATGGCATGGTTGTGGAAATGGACAGATCACTTACCTCTGTTTGTAGAGATAAAAACCAAGTCCAGCCAAGATGAGGGAAAAGAAAGGCACAAGGATCGCAACAGCAACAGAACTGCTGTTGGTGGATGTATTGGTTTCAGGGTCACTGAGCGTAAAATTCTCTCTCACACTCAAACCTGGACAAAAAGAGAATAAAATAATTAAAATGGGTGTCAATAGTAAATGTTAGGAGGGTCCTCACCAAAAAGAAAAACATATTATGCAAATATAGTTGACATTACCCCTCCCTGAGCTTTCATCTTATTGTGTCGGATGTGTTTGTGTTTCCCAGTGATCCTAGGAGGTAAGCTGTGTTCAATTACATGCTCATGGTGGGGTCAAAATGTCCCACGTGAGGTACCAGACAAAACACGACTGAAAATAATTTCAATGATGGTTCCTTTTAATGGATCCAAGGCCAGAGGTGGGGCGTCAGGGCATGGAACCGGTGGCCTGCGAGCTCCTAAGGGTTTGTCCAGACCAAGCCCCAAAAGGTAATGTGGGTCTCCCTCCCCATGGGTTCAGCACCTGTGGCAGGGGCCAAGGGGCTCGGATGACAAGTGAGCTGACATGGGGGCACTGCTGACCTCTATTAGCGATGTTGTGAGTAGGGTGGGAGAACGCTTCAAAGACCTCCTCAATTGCACCGACACACCTTCCTATGAGTGAAGATCAGTCTGGGGACTCTGTGGTGGGCTCTCCTATCTCTGCCGTTTATGTTGCCCAAGTGGTTAAGAAACACCTCTGTGGTAGGGCCTTTGGGATTGTTCCAGCCTGTGTTCCTAAATGCTCTGGAAGTGGTGGGGCAGTCCTGGTTGACACACCCCTTAACATCGCATGGACATTCGGGACAGTATCTTTGGATAGCAAACCCTCTTTTGCAGTCCCCCTTTTTAAGAAGGTGGACTCTAGGGTGCGTTCCACTTACAGAGGGATCGAGCTCCTCAGCCTTTTTGGTAAGGTCTATTCAGGTGTGCTGGAGAGGAGAATCTGTCGGGAAGTTTAATGTCAGATTCTGGAGAAGCATTATGTTTTTCGTCCTGACCCGTGGTGCATGTGGACCAGCGCTACTCTCTCAGCAGGTACCTGGAGTGTATATGAGAATTTGCCCAGCGAGTCTTCGTGTGCTTTCTGGACTTGGAGAAGGCAAGTCCACCAAAGTACAACCAGTATCAACAGTTTTGTCCACATATTGATTTCCAGTGAGGGTTGGACTCCTCCAAATGACTTTTCTCAGCAGTTTTGTTCATAACATCTATGAACAAAATTGCGCAACCGCGGCATTGAGGGGATCCACGTTGGTGACCTCAGTATTATCCATCCATTCATTTTCCAATCCGCTGTATCCTCACAAGGGTCGCGGGGCGTGTTGGAGCCTATCCCAGCTGACTTCGGGCAGTAGGCGGGGGACACCCTGAACCGGTTGCCAGCCAATCGCAGGGCACACAGAGATGAACAACCATCCGCGCTCACACTCACACCTAGGGACAATTTTGAGTGTTCAATCAGCCCGAAACCCGAGTACCCGGAGAAAACCCACGCAGGCCCGGGGAGAACATGAAAACTCCACACAGGAAGGCTGGAGCAGGGATCGAACCCACGACCTCTGCATTATGAGGTCGACGCGTGAACCATTGGACCACCAGGCCGACCTCCCAGTATTATGTCTCTGCTTTTTACAGAAGATGTGGTTCTGTTGGCTTCATCAAGCCACAATCTCTGAGTCTCGCTAAAAGCACTTAGCAGCTAAGTGTGGAGCAGTTGGGATGAAAAACACCACCTCCAACTCTGATTCATTGTCCTTATTTGCAATAGGGTGGAATGTCCTTTCACAGTCAAGATCTTTCTCCAAGTGGAAGAGTAGTATCCTGGGGTCTTGTTCACAAGCGAAGGAAGAATGGTGCACAAGATTGACAGGCACATCTTTGCAACATCTGAAGCAATGCTGAGTCTGCATTGATCAATTGTGGTAAGAATGTGAAGACGAAAGGAAAAGCGTTTACTTTATGGGTTGATCTAGTTTCTTATCAACCAAAGAACAAGGTTGCAGATACAAGCGGCCGGAATTACTTCCCTATGCAGGTTGTCTGGGTTCTTTGAGACAGGGTGATCTGGAAGGGGCATAGAGTTGAGCCGCTGCTCCCTCACATTGAGAGTAGACAGAAGAGGAAGTTCTGGTGAAGTGTCCTACTTGGAGGAAATCCTGGAGGCTACCCAGGACACTCTGGAGGGACTATGAACCCTATTTTTTTAGATTGCTTCCTGTGCGCCCAGTGTAAAAACGGTCGCAAATTAAGTTTATATTGTTTGGGAATTTGACAGCATTTACAACAAAACATTTTAGGGCCAAAGTATCATCTTCAATTTAAGTTGCTCCCCATTTGTAAATGTGTCAGGAATGCTGGTACGAGCGACAAAGTTTAATCAAAGTTGAATGTTATATCATCTTAATTGTCTCTTACATTAACTTGTATATACCTCAAAGAATTCAAGCTGTAAGATAATGATAGTTATAAAAGAGAAGCTGCTTGCTGGATTACATATGATCCGATTACTTGAGTAATCACTAGTACTGTTGGTGATTCACAAAATAATCGCTTGTGGCAGCCCGATTAGCGGACGATGTAAAGTTTGCCGCTGTGGAGTGGGCACGTGCAAATTGATTCCACCTAATAGAAAAAATAGCCTTGCCATGGCACGAAAATGAAGATGCGCCCATTTTTACGCTGAGTGCACGGGTACCTGACAACTTAATTAGAACCCTTCATCCACAAATGTTAAAACTATACTATGCAACCCATATATCAGCAACACCCAGAAATGCTGCTTCTCTGGGCCCAAGCTTATCTGAGATGGACAACGCAAAGTGGAAAATGTGTTGTGGTCTGAAAGTCGGGCGGCCCGGTAGCCCAGTGGTTAGCACGTCGGCTTCACAGTGCTGAGGTACCGGGTTCAAATCCAGCTCCGGCCTCCCTGTGTGGAGTTTGCATGTTCTCCCCGGGCCTGCGTGGGTTTTCTCCGGGTGCTCCGGTTTCCTCCCACATTCGAAAAATCATGCATGGCAGGCTGATTGTGCACTCTAAATTGTCCCTAGGTATGAGTGTGAGCGTGGATGGTTGTTCGTCTCTGTGTGCCCTGCGATTGGCTGGCAACCGATTCAGGGTGTCCCCTGCCTACTGCCCGAAGACGGCTGGGATAGGCTCCGGCACCCCCCGCGACCCTAGTGAGGATCAAGCGGTTCGGAAAATGGATGGATGGATGGATGGGTCTGAAAGTCAATATGTAAAATTGTTCTTGGAAAGTTTGAACATCGTGTCCTCCAGGCCAAAGAAGAAAAGAACCATCCAGATTGCAAAGTTTAAAAGTTATTGAGTCTAAACTATAGTCTTCAATTATAGTCTAATAAAGTAAAATTCCTTGAAAAAAAGTCACAATTTTCCACTCAACATGGAAGCCAGACTGATGCTCATGCAAATCAGCAACCGTAAATATTTAACAAAGGTAAGAAGAAATATTGTTCAGAAGTGTGTCACTTTTATACATCTCTGTTCTCTGTCTTATAGCAAAGATACCATGACTTTAAAATGACCTGTACAATATTCTATTCATGTACATGAAATGCCTATGGTAACATCTACTGTTGCTCCAATGTGTTTTTGCTGTGCTGTAGTCATTTCTGGTTATTTGTTTCCTGTTTAATCCTTGCATTTTGCAAGCGCTTTTTGTGTGGCATACTGTTCGTGCATTTTTTGCCAAATAAATCAATTTGGTAACTTTCCTGGAGCTTATATATTTTGTATGTATGCACTCTGGCTGGTGAGCGTATGCATACAAACAATTTAAGAAATATTATTTAGAACATATACTTACACTAGACATTGATTTTTAACCGGGTCAGTAGCAGTCTCAGTCCGTCACTGACGGACTCCTGTTTCCCTGACAACTGACGGAAACACACACCATGTATGGGGCATGTTTGTATGCGGGGGTGAATATACACCGGGGTTGCTTTTAGCAGATTGCATTGACGATGGGTTGATCTCATTCCTCTAATTAAGGGTTGTCAAAATTATCTTTTGTCGTGGGCCACATTGTAGTTACGGTTTGCCTTGAAGGGCCGTTATGAATTTTAGGAAACCATATAAATGTTCAATCACCTCCACATATTACATACACAGTGACCAACAAATGGATGGATAACTAGTTTTAAAATCAGAAGTCAAGAATAATGATGTTATTATGGATTTCATATGACAATTTGAAATTTTGGTTCAGACTTTAACAAGCATCATTTAACATGCTTGATTTGCTTTCGCGGGCCACATAAAATGATGTGGCGGGCCAGATCTGGCCCCCAGGCCTTGACTTTGACACCTGCGCTCTAATTACTTGTTCCTGGGTCCTAGCTCCTCTAGCATTTAGCATTTAGCATTTAGATGCTAGCACATTTCACCAGGAATTCCAAGGCATTTAGCATTTAGATGCTAAATGCAGGAATTCCATGGAGGAGTGAGGAGGTAGAAGTGTTTTGGGGTAATGAGGCAATGAATCCTTGATATCATCATTTGATCGCAACGTCGGCTAAAGATGACGAATGCCACAAATGCACTGTCTGTGTGTCAGAATTATGACTATCACCACAAATGTCCCCTTTCTGTTTTATGTTTCAAGTGGGATTAAATGAAAGTCAAATATCAACACTGTTCCACTGCAGATGCACTGGACTGGCTGTTGAGAACACAGAAATCTATTATCTTTGTTTGAGTGTAATGTTTGATGTATGTGTAGATAATTGCATATAAACCTTTATGGTTATGGTTTTCTGTTATATTTGGGTGAAATGATTTATCTCAAAAATATTTTATAAACAATGACTTCCAGTTTGGGTCAGGAATGCCTGATGAAGAGTCAGTGAGTGATTGTTCACTGGAGATAAAAACGAGAGCATCATGTTGGATCATGAAATTTTATTATCTTTGATTTATATACTATTGGTTTAGAGGATGCTCAGAGTGTGTTATATTTTGTCCACTAATTGAATGTATCAGTCAAAGACATTCTTGTAAATATTAAGTGATGATCTTATTTAGTTTTCATGGTGTCCTATAACGGACGAGCAAAAAAACAATTGTGGACATCAGAACGAGGCCTGGTTCTTGACCGGAGTAGATACACTGCTTATGCTGCAAATGCACGTGGTGTAGTAAGTTGTATGTTCTCTACACCTGACATGCCGACGCCGAAGAAGAGGATCTGACAGTCCTAAAATAGTGGTGATGAACTGTAATTTTGTTAAAATAATGATGAAAGATTGACAGACTGGCTGACAGTCATAAAATAGTAGTGAACTGTAATTTAGTGAAGACATGGAAGCGCGTTTAAAATACCAATGATGGAGTGACGGACTGACATGACCGTTTTTGTTCGACTTGGAATCATGACAGACTGATGATGACGGACAGATGGCCCTGGTCGCTGTCGAATGACGGACGGGCAAAATTTACTGACGTGCCCACTTCTGCATTCATCTATCTGTCTTCTCAACATAGTCATTGTAGTTCTTAGGTAAAATGCCTCCATTGTGTCATGAAAATGTAAATTGCACAATCGAAAGAAGCTATTGCAAGACATGCAAATTGGACTTTTCACACATACTGGCGAAGACATACCTAGTCTCTGTAGTCCAAACGGTCCATAGTCTTTAGCCTTTATAAAGCCTTGGTACACAAAGTTGCTGCCTTCAGGCTCAGCTGAAACCTGGAAAAGTGGGGGGGGGGGGGGAAAGCAGACCTAAAGAGAGTGTTTTGTTTCAGCTGCATGTGTAGAATTGTGATTTTTATTGGTGGCTCGAGCCAATTTTGTGTCCGCGGCACACAACACATCAAATACTGAGGGCTCTATTTTCGTGCTAGGTGCAAGTCAAGAACAAAAAGCAGTGTGTGCGCATAGGTAGTTTGCTTTATTTGGGTATTTTGCTGGACTTTGCTCTGGTACATTTGGGCATAACGGAAGTTTTTGCTTTTGTGCACCACTCTGGGATGGAAGTGGACTTTTCTCGGCCAATCCTCGCAGCATCTCTCATTTGCACCACATTCATGGCGGTTGTAGAGCACACCAAGGTCCGCCGTGCGTGACTGAACCACCCAACTTGGGGATCGAACCCAGCACACAGCACTAACCGCTGAGCTCAAAGTCCAGGCTTCCGGCTCGTCGAAATCGATATACGTTCATGTTAGACATAACCCGAATCAGTTTCAGATTTGGGATGTGGAAGGGACCTTTCTCGAAGTTGAAGCCTCCTCTATCCCAGCACGACTTCCCTTCAACATGCACATTAATCTACTGATCCTCCGATAAACATGCATGTAATTTATTTAGGTTTCATTTTGGGTAGGGGTCATTTGTGGGCGATGTGGATGCCCCCTGCCAGGTGGAAACCCGGGGCCACTGCCCTTTTGGCCCCGCTCTCTGCACCACCTCGCAATAGTGATGGGGGTGCCATTAAAATATATATTTTTAAGATGATCATTATAATCTGTTCAATTCGTTTCTATTCTATTTCAATTTCAGAGCGATTGTCCCACACTGGTGTGACATTTATGAATGAAATACCACACAGATACGCACGGATCGCCAAGTCTTTCTGCTTGCTCTTCAAAGAAATACGTACACCAAAATCGGAATAGACCACCTGCACTGTATAATAGACCTTTTACCTGGTCAAAAATCTGGGCAACGTTTTGTAACTAAATTTGCAGATGAGCAAGGCAGAAACGTCCAGTGGGGAGTAGCATGTCTATCAAATTCACAATTACTAGACCATGGTACCTGCACAAAAATGGCCATGAGCCCATTTCTACGCCGAGCGCAGGCTACTTATTTGACCAAATTGTTGGATGAGTCGATGGCGAGGCAACTCCGTGACAAAACACCAAAATGGTTCAAAACATGCTAGATTAGACTTGCGCTGGCACCAAAATGAAGTTATGCCCGTTTTTACACTGAGCGCATGAGCACCAAACGACTAAACTCGGGCCTTAAATGTCTTGTATTTAGTAGAACACATTCATTTCATTATGCATTTGAAATGTATTTTTTATGGTGTTTGAGTCAAAACAACTGAATATAAATATATCTGTACTGCGTGCTAATAGTTGACACCAAGTAAAACAAGATGTCTAGTCTAGAAAACAAAATAAACACCAACAACAAAAAACTCAGTACAGGCTTCATCAAAAATTTGGGACCGTCTGATGGGCGTGTCTAGCCAATTACGGGGGGTACTTGAGCACCCCTAAAATTTGAGAACTCTTCATAGTTTATTTTACCATGTCAGAATCATAATCAGAATCACATTTACTGTCATTGTATAGCATACAACGAAATTTGGGTGCCACTCCTTAGTGAATTTCGTCAAAAAAATAAAATAACGGTTTAATAATGTCCTTTTTCAACAAGCTAAGAAAAGTGTTAGAACCAAACAGTCCAGTAGTTGGTGAAACACTGCAATGCCTGGAACTTTCCGCTACTGTTGCAAGGCCCTCCTCCCCTTCTCAAATTTGTGTTGTGGTGATCACCCTATTCACTGGAGCTTTGAGTTGCAAATTGCATTGGCCCCTACATGGCGCCGTCACAGTCAGTTCCACCAAAGACAAGCATGATTTACTCATTCATATGTAAATGCCGCATGGTGCTTTCGGGTAATAATTCGCAAATTCAACAAATAAGACAAAAACAAATGACTTCTGTCAAAATAAAATTTCACACAGAAAAATATGAAAAACTGCCATGCTTAAGACCTTGCGAGCACTGGCAACAACTTGTAAGTACAGTACTTTTTTTATGCATGAATTGAGAGCATTTTCTCTACAGTATTTCAGACAGGTGTATTTGTGACTAACGGCTGTGATTTTTGTTGCAACTCTTACGGACTAGGGTTATTTTCCCTTGAGAAACCCTTCTCATTTCACAAAGTGCATCCTTCTCTCTTTCCTGTGCGAGTTCCTGCACGTGTCTATTTCTCGGTTCAATGACAAATTTATGCTGGAACTATCGCCTTAACTGCTTTGATCCTGTACATGCCTGGTACATTTCGTTTTCGCTGCCAATCTTCTTCACACTCTACTTCTGCAGCATGCTAAGAATACATGGATTTTTCTTCTTTTTAGCTGCATGAACAGCTAGGGCACTGGCTGAAGTGGACTCCTGTGGTGAAAATTGCTCATGTTCTGTGGTGTTTTTCACCTGCTCTGGAACGTTCTGACTAATTTTGTTTATTGTGCCGAGCAGAATTGTGTTTTAGAAGCCTGTTTGCCAGAGACAATGAGGTAAAAAAATGTCCTTTGTGACAGTCTTACCTTGGTCCAAAAAAAGGGCTCCATCGGCTTTGTCACAAGTCGCTCAACTATGGCACAGCTGGAGCCTTTTCCTCAGTAAGGCAATGGCATTGCAAATCTACGTCGTGTCCTAAGTCTTCTGCATTCCAAAACTTGATTCCAAATGTGTCCGTTTTTGATGCAATGTATTGCAGAAAAGGACATCGGACCTTTGTTGAAAATAACTGTTCGTCATCCGTTATGTGTTCCCACGGATTGTACGACAGCACACAGTTCTGCACAAAGTGCCCCAAACTGTCTGAAATAGCAGCAAATATATATGTCTGATATAAAGCATAAATAGTGAATCAACTCTAGATATAGGTCTCAAGACATTGTGGACATGATTTCAGGAGTGCTGAAGCATTTTGACCAGCAGTCATGCATGGCGTCAGTTTTTCCAATCACTCCTCTGAAGAGTAAAACAGCGATGGATGCCATCAGCTTGCAAACACGTGTGCTCCGTCATGGTTTGTTCTGCAGGCCTTGTGTCCTGTGCAGTCTCTGATGGTCATCAGCATGCTGATGTCAAATCGACAGAGGAAGTTTTGCAGGCGACTCGTCACCTTGAGTCTCGCAAACAAGCATGCGGCATTTACTAATGTGTTGGTCAAGTGATGATGAGGGCTTGTGTTGATCACCCTATTGAGTGGGCCTTTGACCTGTAAATTCCAGTCAGTTCTCAAACTGTTGATCCAATGGAGTGATGATGGGATCTTGAAATGGGGTTTCCCTGCACAGATTTTTTTGAACTTTTGTCATGAAATGCCACTACTAATGAAAGAAGGAGTATATTCTGTCGAAGATGATTGCATCTCAAAATCTCGTCATCTCATCTTGAATCTGCTCTTCCTACACTGCCCCACTGTCCCAAGGTGTCCCCCGGGGTTCTGTGCATGGTCCTCTAATCTTCATTCTCTACCTTCTACCCATCGGCCAAATTATTCGCCATCATGGTCTCCAGTTCCACTGCTATGCTGATGACATCCAATTGTACATATCCACCAAATCATTTACCCCAACAACCCACTCCAGCCTGTCTAATTGTCTTTCAGACATCAAATCCTGGATGCAAACAAACTTTCTCACTCTTAACTGCACTAAATCTCAACTGCTAATAATCGGTCCTCGGTCCCTCACCCAAACAGCCTCCAACTTTAACCTCACTATTGACAACTGCACCCTGTTCCCCTCCTCTCACTGTCACAACCTTGGTGTACTTTTTGATAATAACCTCTCTTTCGACCAACACATCACCCAAATCACCTAAACTGCTTTCTTCCACCTCAAAAACATTTCTCGTCTCCACCCCTCTCTTTCTTTCAACGCTGCTCAAACCCTCATCCACGCCTTCATCACCTCCCGCCTTGACTACTGCAATAGCATCCTCTACGGTACAACCTCCAAACTCCTCAATAAACTACAGTACATCCAGAATGCCGCCGCCCGCCTACTCACCCACACCCGCACTCGCGATCACATCACCCCCGTCCTTAAAAACCTCCACTGGCTCCCCGTTCCCCAGCGTATTCAATTTAAACTCCTCCTACTCACCTATAAAGCCCTTCACAAGCAGGCCCCCTCCTACCTTTCCGATCTTCTTTACCAATACACTCCTTCCCGCAACCTCCGCTCCTCAAACACAAACCTCCTCGCCATCCCCGTGACCAAGCTCAAAACCTGGGGAAACCGAGCCTTCTCTGTCGCCGCCCCCACCTCTGGAACGCTCTACCACAACACATCCGCAACTGTACTGACCTCCAATCCTTCAAATCATCTCTTAAAACTCATCTGTTCCGCAATGCTTTTAACACCTTTTAATCTCTTTTACCCATTTTTGCCTTTTGTTCATCTAAATGTGTTTTTGTAAATTATGTATGGTTGTTTTTAAATGCACATTTTTATCTTGTGTTTTAAGCTCTTGTAAAGCGTCTTTGAGTATGATGAAAAGCGCTTTCAAATAAAATTTATTATTATTATTATTATTAAGAGGTATCCGATGCAAATTTATTAGGTTAATTGTTGTGTGGCCGTATCTCGAATCTTTCCTTTTAACTTCCTCCCTTGCTATCTTTTGTGTACATTATGTGGCTTTGTCTTCTGTTTGATTCATTTTCCATTTGCAATGATGTTCAAAGTGACCTATGTGGTGGAATAGAGGTCAACCAAATCTGACTTAATATATTATTTCATGAATTACCACCCTTGTATCACATCATGGAAGTATTCTTTGTTGGAAAAACAGTAGAAAAAAAAGAAAGAAAAAAGTGACATTTTAACAAAAAACAGAACCATTCTCCTTCTGCCTCAAGAATGGTTTGATCCACCCCATGCTTCCCACCTTTTCTAGACTGTCTTCTGAGGGATTAGCATGATTTGTCCAGAGCTAAACCTTCCAGTCATACCTAAAGTCTGGTGGTGAAAGTATGGCTATTTTGTTTGTCACTTCTTAAGTACTGTACACCAAATGGTGATTGTGTGCGCCACGCCCAGTCTCTTGTCATAAGTCGGAGGGCACTGTCTTCTGATTGGTCAATGCTGAAGAACCGCTCAAAGGACGATGTAGGACATGCCCCACTATGCAGCAAGATAAACAAAAATTCTGACATGCCAGACTTTCGTCCCTGAGGTCGTGAAGCATGTGTGTTTCTGTGTGTGTGTGTGTGTGTATCTACAGTCAGATAGCCTCATCATGGATATTAGATGAAGTGCCAGGTTCCTTTAAGAGTGTTAATGGTCTATCTAGAATCTATCTAGAATGATGGATCAATATATCATGTTATATCTCTTATTAAATCTGAAGCACATTTTTGGTTATCTAATTACCCATTTCAATTAATACATTGTAAAAAAAAAAAAGGCCTGACTGGCGTTTAAGGGGCATAAGTGAAAAATGCACAAGCGAATGGAAGGCCACCATTGCATTTACCAACTGCTCCCACGCCTCCGCAATGCTACATCGGCCATCTGTTTAATTTAATCCATGCCCGCCGTGGCATACAGTGGCTGTTTTATAACATTTAATGTGTTTGTGTGTGTGTGTGTGTGTGTGTGTGTGTGTGTGTGTGTGTGTGTGTGTGTATGTGTATGTGTGTGTGTGTGTGTGTGGTTGTCATGGCATATTGGTCTCTTTAAGCAGAAAAATTGGAAGGACCCCCATGCTGAACTGAATGTCCCTCTACTGGATGTGCTTTGGCGCAGAAATGTTCAGCACCCCTAAAATTCTGATCCTCGAATAAACCCTGGATCCTTGTCTGGTAATTCACTGCTCTTACACAGAAATTGTCAGCGGGGAACACTGACCAAAAGACAATGTAAATGTATGCAAAAAAAATAAACGATTCACTCCTTTGTGGTCATTGTTTCTACACATGCATCTGTTCTCCTGGTGCTGTAAGAATGTAATAGGATAGGAAAAAGCGCTTGTGTTTTTCAACTGTGTAAATCTAGCCATATAGTCCAGAGTGATCCACATGATAAATAAGCACACATTTTCTTTTTACAGCACACTAAATTTGACCGATGCATTTTCATAGTGGGCACAAACTACTCAGACCACAGTGGGTTTGGGGGCATCTTCCCAACACACATGGCAAGGGTGCCTTGCTCAAAGGTACGTCAGGCATGTGTTGCACATTCAGTCTCGATGTTCCAATCATACTGGGGACATTTTAGTGTTCCAAACTATTAGAATGACAATGGTTAGCTTCTCCTGATTTGTGTGTGATCTTACAAATCCTTCCATTGACCAGGTCTCCACCATAATCCGACTCAGGGAGCTGTGGGCCAGCGCTTTCCTGTGGTCTAGCAGAAGTGTCAACCTCGCCTCCTGGTGCTTGTACACCCCTTTGGAAGAAAATACCAGAGTGAACAAGGGCGATACAATCATCATATCTATCAAGTTACACATTTAAAATGTTAGCATACCGTAATCAACTTTTTAATTCAATAGCAAGGCCAAGAGGAGTTCTGAGGTCAACATGAACCTTGATATATAAAATCAAATCACTTCATCCACAAGTCTAAAAAGAAATTTCTCCTGAGGCGTTCCTCAGGGCCACATGCCAACAGAATGACCAACATGAAAGCCTTAATGCTGCTGGCCAGAGAGACATTTGCATGCCTCTGTGAACAAGGCAGGAAAAGGCAAGGAAAAATGAGAAAACAGTCGAGGAGATGGGTGAACACTTCAGTGAGCAGCTTGTCAGTCATTCCATGCGAACTAATACATCCGTCTTTAGCGCCAATAAGTAATTTCCACTCTCATGCATGAGATCGTTTTGTGATTGACTGATTGATACCGGGCCCCCTGAAATAAATAGAAATGACACACAGATGCAGTGATGAGAGGAAAGGGGATGATGGTGGAAACAGATGATTTATAGATGGCTCACCAGAGAGTAGAAATTCCATGCTACTGTCGTTTAAAGTTACATTCACTTTTCCTGTTGTAGTATTAAAGCGTGTGACTGTCATCGTTATTGGCTGCTTCTGTCCCTTGTAATCATAGGAGCCTTTCCACAGGAAATCAGGGGCAAAGACGTCCTCAGGAACTTGTGGAAAAGAGATGCATTATTTTTGACAGAAATAAGGAAACAAAATATTCACACAATTGAAATTTAAATGATTCAAATGACATTGTACATTATAACAACAACAATAAAAATATTGACTCAAGCCAAGTTGAATGATGATTATATACGCAGTTGAGGCAGCATATCAAACTGTTCAATCAGGCAATTATGAGATTACTTCCCCAAAAGAAAAATTGAGGTTTCACTAAAAGGTGTAAGCCTGGAGTGTCCAACTCTGGTCCTCGGGGGCCACTATCCAGCATGTTTTAGTTGTCTATTTAAATGGTCAGTTCATCAGCAAGCTCTGAGAAGCCTGATAGCCAACCTGATCATTTGAATCAGATGTGATGGAGGAGGTATGCATCGAAAACATGCTAGATAGGGGCCCTTGAGGACCAGAGTTGGACACCCCGATGTAAACCATTGATCAGCCTCAAAAACAGGTCAGATTAGAGTTTGCCATGAAACATCTAAAAGAGCCTGGCACATATTATGGACACATGAGACAAAGAGCTATTTTCCCCTGGATGAAAAATAGACTGTTACCCTCAATCCCTGGTACAAGACAGGTATGCCAGGGATGTCTCAATGCAGACCATAAACTTGCCCATGTTGCTGCGGACTGGGCATGCATACACATTCATGATAATCACACGCACACAACGCTGTCATCATCGCCTTCGTTGGATTACTACGCCCCCCCATGATTAAACTTCAGCTGTGGAGTGCTCAAGGACTGAGCTTCTCATCCAACTGGTTGCGTTACCACCATCCATTCTCCCCATTCACTACATGTAAAGTCTTGAGATCGGTCTTACGCGTCTTTTGAATGTATGCTGCATTGTTGAGGTTTTCTTTTTCTCAGGCTCAAGCCATGCTTCCTTTCCTCTCTTCCCCTCTTATTTTTTCTGTTCACATTTAAGATCTTGGGGCACTAAACAGCGAACTGCTAAGCTTCTCATTTTGTCTCCCTCTGTTGGTCATAATTTTGTTTGTTTCTCTGGACGGGTTGTAATTGGGAAGGCACATTCTTTGTGTGTTTTACAAACTCAGCAATGAAATCTTATTCAGATTCAGATTCAACCAAAATGATGGAAAGAGAAAAGTATGGAGAAGGGAAAGAACTGGAGGTCTTATGTTTATTGATCATGTGACTGCTGGCAAAAGCAACAGAATTTATTCTGAAATGTTTCAGACAATATTATCTGCTCATATCCAATCAAATCCTTCAAAACTCAAAAGACGCTTCACTGTGCAGATGAACAATGGCACAAAGCATACTATGAACGCAACCAGAGGTTTTCAAGGCATAGAAGTGGAATGTTCTGCCATGGCCCAGCCAATCGCCTTACCTGAATCTGATTGAACATGGATTTCACTTGCAGAAGACAAAAATAAAAGGACAATGCCCAAAGAACAAGCAGGAACTAAAGACCTGACATCAGCAGAGATGAACCCAGCATTTGGTTTCAGGCTGACAGATTTCAGGCTGTCCTTGATTGCAAATGATTTGCAACAAAGTAATCAAGACTTCAGACTGTCCTTGAATGCACTGTTAGTTATTTTACTGACTGTACTTTTGGTCCCTTGAAAATATGGAGGGCATATGAAATCTGTTGTAATTCCTACACCCTTCAACTGTTTTGGTTGCAAATACCCTAATATTATAGTTACACTTAAAACACATCTTGAGTGTTCCATTTCAAATCCATTGTGGTGTGGAGCAGGAATGCAGAAACTTGCGTCAATGCCCAAATATGCTTGCTATCCGTCTGTCCGTCCATCTATTTAAGAAAAAAACCCCACCTCATCTTAAAATCGCATCTGAATGAAAACGTGCCTCAGTGGAGGAATTTTCATATCTGCTTGATGTTGTCTGTGCTGCTGGTGGTAACCGTATTGGGCACTTAAAACATGAAACGTGTGGATATCTACAACATCTGTGTCCAAGCTCAAGTGTGATATTGTTTTTCGTTTTTGAAATATGATGTGATGATTTTAGCTTTTTGGTCACGCTAGTTTTTTCACCGGACTTTTATTTACCCTTATTCCTGGGGATCATGTTTGACTTCCCTAGCAATACTCCTACTTGAGTACTATTTTTAGCAACTCTACTCACCTCTGGTAATAACCCACACAAATGTGCTAAAGCATGAATCAGTACGGAGCAGCGCAAGTAAGGACCGTCAGTGGAAAGAAGAGGGAGGCTTAATCGCCCAGCACATACAACTGGCCCTGAGAGAGCTCATTGTTGTTTTAGAATTCCCTATGTAAATAGTAAGTTTTGTATCGCACATACTCCTTGAATTCAAATTAATTGACATTTTCTCTTCGTTTTCCTCTCAATTACCAAACCATTGAATCCTGGATCCCAGAGTACAATCATTTTGAACATAATACAAGAGCCTGTTCTCATGAGAATTTAGCAGGATGGACTGTAATTGGTAGAAAACAGTTTTGAGTAAGTAATTCATATATCAATTTATGAAAAACAGAGGCTCAAATATGCAAACTGCTATGAAAAAAGATTTTTGCACCTTATCTCCATTGTGTTAATGGAGGAAGAATACTCCATATATTTTTATTTGTACATGCAAGTGGCGTTCATTCAAGTGCAGTGAAACATCGCTGGAAAATCAGTCCAGATGTTGTGCTTGCTTTCCGACTAAATTATCATCGACATATTATTATTTTTCTCCTTTATTAGACTATTTGAGTTTGAGAAGAAGTATTGACAAATTAATAATACATGTAGCATGATACGCTGGCCTTCTGCTCTGACCAGAAACAGCAAAGAGTTGACTTTTGGATGACAATGTCCACAGACATAGGGCCTCATTTTTCAAGCCTGTGTAGTAGGCACACAAATGTGCATAATTCATTCATATAAATATTTCCACGTGAAGCAAGAAAAGAGATATCTTGACAAAAGGGTTGCCCTGTATAGAGTAAAATACAACGTGAACACGACAATTCGACCAGCGCAATGCAATACAAACGGCAACAAACGTGAAGAATCAACAGCGTCGTTTGCGGTGGAAATGAACCCTTTCATGCACTCTGTAACCTGATAACATGATAAGTTGTCCACTGTAGTTACCGCTGCTCCTGAAAGGGTTATTGAGGACAGACCAAAAAAGGGCTGCTGCCTGATTTATTCCAAAAATAGATCATAAATCTCCTTATGTTCAAAGAATGACTGATCATTGTGGAGCATTATGAAAAATATCATGTAAACCTTTGGCAAAATTGTTTATTGTTAAAGATGTTAAATGAAGTTGTCCTTCATACAGAACAATCAGATCTGCATGTTCATTTAATGTGAAAATATATTCCCGCATTCATTTTCTCATCTGCTTATCCTGACAAAAGTTGCAGATGCTTTGGAGCCTATCCCAGCTATCTTTGGCAGTAGGTGGGGATACCCTAAACTGGTTGCCAGCCAATCGCAGGTCACACAGAGACGAACAACCCTCCGCGATTTCACTCACACCGAGGGACAATTTAGAGTGTTCCATTAACCTGCCATTCATATTTTTGGAATGTGGGAGGAAACCGGAATACCCAAGAAAACTCACTCAGGAAGGCTGGAGCCGGAATTGAACCCTGCACCTCAGCACTGTGAAGCTGACGTGCAAACTAGTCCACCACCGTGCCGCCCAACATAAGTTTAATGCTTGTATATATTGTACCCAAATACTGTAACTTGCTTGCACTCCTCCAGTTAATTCAAGAGATAATTCATTGAAATATAAATAAATAAATAATAACAACATTTGTCATGTGAAGAACAGGGGACATTGAGTCTGAGTGGACCATGTTCTGCGCCTTTATTGTTGAGGTGTCTAATCAGTGTTGTTGGTGGACACCGGCAGTAAGGGATGCTGCCAAGCTGAACAAGGAGTCCTATTAGGCCTTTATGTCCTGTGGGACCCCAGAGGCAGCTGATGGGTATGGGCTGCCTAAGTGGAATGTGGCTTCAGCGGTCGCTGATGGCAAAAACTTGGGCGTGGGAAGAGGTCGGTGAGGCCACGGAAGCTGACTTCTCAGTAGGGGGGAGCAGTGCACCATTAACACTGTGTACAGTGGGGATGGAGGACTGCTGACCTTGACGCAGGACGTTTTGAGTCGGTGGGCAGAATACTTAAAATACCTCCTCAACTCCACCAACACTCCTTCCTTAGAGGAAGTAGAGTCTGGGGACTCTGAGGTGGGCTCTCCTATCTCTGAGCTTTAAGTGACCGAGGTGGTTAAGAAGCTCCTCAGTGGTATAACCCTGGGGATGTAGAAGATCCGACCGGAGTTCCTCAAGGCTCTGGATGTTGTGGGGCTGTCCTGGTTGACACACCTCTGGAACATCGCATGGTCATCAGGGAGAGTGCCTCTAGATTGGCAGAATGGAACCCCTTTTTAAGAATGGGACCAGAGGATGTGTTCCGACTACAGAGGGATCACACTCCTCAGCTTCCTTGGTAAGGTCTATTCAAGGGTGCTGGAGAGGAGAGTCCATCGGGAAGTCGATTCTCAGATTCAGGAGGAGCAGTGTGGTTTTTGTTCCGGCTGTGGAACAGTGGACCAGCTCTACACCCTTAGCAGGGTCCTCAAAGGTACATGGGAGCTTGCCCAACCACCCTGCTTGTGCTTGTGGACTTGGAAAAGGCATGCAACTGCGTCCCTCTGGGAATTCTGTGGGGGTGCTTTGGTAGTATGGGGTACCGAACCCCCTGATACGGGCTGTTCGGTTCCTATACCACCGGTGTCAGAATTTGGTTCGCATTGCTGGCAGTAAGTCAGAATCGTTTCCAGTGAGTGTTGGACTCCACCAAGGCTGCCCTTTGTCACCGATTCTGTTCATAACCTTTATGGACGGAATTTCTAGGCGCGGCTGAAGTGTTGAGGGGATCTTGTTTGGTGGCTTCAGCATTGCATGTCTGCCTTTTGCAGATGATGTAGTACTGTTGGCGCCTTCAAGCAGGGCTCTCCAACTCTCACTGGAGCATTTTGCACCGAACGTGAAGTGGTTGGGATGAGAATCAGCACCTCCAAATCTGAAACAATGGTCCTCATTCGAAAAAGGGTGAAGTGCCCTCTCCAGGTCGGGATGATATCTTGCCCCAAGTCGAGGAGTTTTAGTATCTTAGGGTTTTGTCACGAGTGAGGGCAGGAGGGAGCGAGAGATTGACAGGCAGTTCAGAGCAGTGTCTGCTGTGATGCGGACTTTGTATCAGTTGGTGGTGGTGAGGAAGGAGCTGAGCCAATAGGCGAAGCTCTCGATTTACCGGTTGCTCTATGTTCCGACCCCCACCTGTGGTTATGAGCTATGGGTCATGACCAAAAGAAGAAGCTCACAGATACAAGCGGCTGAAATTAGTTTTCTCCGCAGGGTGTCAGGACTCTCCCTTAGAGATAAAATAAGAAGCTCGGTCATCCGGGAGGGGCTGAGAGTCGAGCCGATTCTCCTCCATGTCAAGAGGAGCCAGATGAGGTGGCTAGGGCATGTGATTAGGATGCTTCCTGGACACCTCTCTGGTGAGGTGTTCCGGGCATGTCCCACCGGCAGGAGACCACCCAGGACATGCTGGAGAGACTCTGTCTCCCAGCTGGCCTGGAAATGCCTCGGGATCCCCCTGGACAAGCTGCTACATGTGGCTGGGGAGAGGGAAGTCTGGGCTTCCCTGCCTCAAGTTGTTGCCCCCGCGACCCAACCCCAGATAAGTGGAAGAAAATGGATCAATTGATGGGTGGTTGGAGTCTGTCGTGTTTTTCCCTTCCTATTGTTTTCTTTTAATATCTAAGATAACGGGGTGCTAAACCGCGAACCGCTAGGCTTCCTGTTCTGTTGTTCATTGTTTTGTTTATGTTCCTCTGGACAGTTTGTAACTGGTAAATTTCTTGTGTGTTTTTTTTTACATACTTGGACAATAAATTGGATTGTGATTATCTCGAAAAAAAATAATTTACATCTCTGAAATGAAATGAAACATGATTTATCATATTCTCTGCAATTAGATTATTCATAATGTATGTTATTTTTTCATACATTTATATGAGTGGTAGACTGTTAATAATCTAACCAATTAACATGCTTTATATGTGGAAAGTTTATATTTATTCCTTCATTGGTTGAACACATTGGTGTGGTTTTATCTCCTGGAGACAAGATTTCACAAAAAATGTATAAGGAGCTAAACTTACAGTTGCAGAGAAGAGATGACCCAAATTGAAAAAGGTGGTAGAATTCATGACTCACCATTTATTTTTGGGCTTGGTGTCCCTGGTATTAATTTGACAGTTTTTTCCTGTGACTTGGATCCAGCTGCAGAAGAAGACAAACATGTCACAAAGATGGAGTGATTCATTGCATCCAGGCGTCATAGCCAGAGAAGACAAGAAAAGTAAACACACTGCCCATCTGAAACTTCTCTTTGTTATTTCTTTTTGGAATTTGGCTTTGTTGTGACACAGTATTTGTCAAACAAGACTACTATATTTTGCCAATCAACATTAATATTTCTTTCATACTAGTACAGTATTTCACACACCAGCCGAGGCGATTTAGTACTATGTTTCATGATTTATTTTATTGTATTTTTGTATTAATGTTACTTTATTTGGAAAATCAACTAAATAGAACACAGTGGCACCTCTACTTACGAACATCTCTTCATACGAAATTTTCAAGTCACGAAACACCTCAACAGGAAAATATTGCCTCTTGTTACAAAAGAAATTTCAAGATACGAAAGGTAAAAATATAGTATGGGCTGCTACTCGCAGCTCTCAGTTTCCTAAATGCAACATATTTATGGCTGCTCTGCCATTGGCTATTACCGAGCATCATCCTGGCATCCCATTGGCTAAGAGGGACCTCTTGTATGTGTCTATGTGTGGAGATAGATATGTATCTATGCAGCGTCCTAGTCATTCGCCCCTCGGGCGATGAGACGTTCCGATAGTTTTACGTAAATGTGAAAAGTGAAAAAAAAGTGTTCACAAGTCCGGCGATCGCCGGACTTGAGCTCTGGTATCAATCTTTTTGAAAGGGACTGGACTCACTACCACTCTTTCCATGGTGAGAGACGCCTAGCATATATGGCCGTACTTATTGCCCCCCAGCAAAGTGCCTGTATAGCCACCCTCCCTCAGCCTTCGGGTTTGGGGGTTTGGGGGGGGGGGTGGACCTGACTGTTGTTTGTGTCTATGTATCAAAGAGCAGTACAGAGTACCCACCCTCTTGGAGTCCTTGGGTGCTGGAGAACACATGTGGGCAATGGCAGACCTGGAAGGGTGTGCTAAGGAGCAATAACCTACCAGATTTTAAACTGAGAGATGATTTGTTATTGCACTTTTGTGTTTGTCACGGATTGTTCATAACAAACACTATGTTTAAGCGAAAGGTTGTTCAGGTGGGCACTTCGTACCCGGACGGCCTCGGCTACAAATGATCAAACTTGTGGATATCTCATCCAACGTGGGACTGTATGTCTTACACACTCGGGTGATGAGAAATGTGGAGCTCTGCACTGATTACCACCTGGTGGTGTTTTTCTCAGATAGTGAGGGAAGTTACCACATTGGCCTAGCAGACCCAAACATTTTGTGAGGGTCTGCTGGGAACATCTGGTCGAAGAACTTTCAACTCCAACCTCCAGCAGGACTTTGAAAACATCTGGGGACATTGAGTCAGAGTGGACCGGTTTCTGCATTTTTGTGGCAACCGACTGGTGTGGGTAAAGTGGTCATTGCCTGTTATGGCAGCAATCCCACGAACCTGTTGGTGGATATCAGCGGTAAGGGATTTCATCAGGCTTAAGAATGAGTCCGATCAGGCCTTTTTGAATAGTGCATCCGGAGCCAAATCTGATGTTTATCGACAGGCCAAGCGGGATACAGCTTTAGTGATAGCCGAGACCAAAACTCAGTCATGAGAGGAGTTTGCTGAGGTCAGGGAGAACCAATTCCAGTTGGCATTGTTCTTGTGTATGAAGACTTCACACTTCTCTTTTGACACTTAGGCATAACAAGAATATCATGAAAAAACTGATACTGAATGTAAACACTCATCGCTGATAAATGTAAATTTGCTCTGGATGGCTTTCTCTACTTCCATCTACTTAGTGGCATTAACTCAATCATCTGGCATTGGACATCTCTGCAGGCAACTTACCTCTGCACACGGGCACCTTGCCAGTCCAGCTGCCGTCAGAGCGGCAGAAGCGGTGCTCTGAACCCCCAGAAAGAAAGTATCCTGGCTGACAGGTGTATACTAGGGTGTAACCATAGGAGGCCAGGTCCAGGCCCACCACATCAGAGTTGGCTGGGCTTCGGGGCTGTTTGCATGCGTGAGCTGGAGAGTGGGTAGAGGAAAACAAAATCAGGGCACACACACAGACCCAGTGATACAGTATATACAAATGGAGCTGAGTACACACATAAACTGGTGGATAATTAGGAGATCATTAGGCGAGAAAGGGTGGGGTAGGCGTATGTGAAACTTGCTTGAAAGATAATTCCAAACATTTTGGCATTTAACTGAGCCCAGTGAGCTATTTTGAAAATGGCATGTTAATAATTTAAAACTCAAGATTGTAATCACTGGACAAATTGCGTATGAAGGCTGAGAAGCTGAATTAAAATTTAAGGAATTATTTGACATGATTTTCAATGATGTGGAATAATATTAGGATGACATAGAATGAGACAAAAGCAACTAAAATAAAAAACCTTAAATCCTGTTTTATTTTTTTAATTAAAAACGTTAAAAACAGTTTAAAGTTGTAATGGTCTTTTATCGGTCAAAAAAAATATTTTCAGTTTTGAATATTTTGTGGGTATTTTAATGGGTAAAATGTTGTGTCTGTCGGAATTGTTCGCATTGGTAGGGATAAGCAAAACAGTTTAAATTTGGAACGGTTTGAATCGGTCACAAATTGGAGACATTCGAGGAGAAAAACAAAAAATCAAACAGAATATTTTGTGGGTATTTCAATCAGAAATTTCGGAATGTTGAAAAGCCTTACCAAGGTTAACAGAATAAGTTGAATATTTTGAATTTCACACTGGAACAATATAAATGTCAAATATATGATATTTGCCAGTGGAAATGAATGGTGAATTTTGGTATAAGAAAAAATAGTAGCCCTGAATAACGAAATTTGGGAGTTTAAATTTGGCACAGATTAAAATGGTAAAAAAAAAAATTGACAGTAGAACAGAAAAACACAAACATTTTAATTAAATTACATTTTGCTTGTGGATATTTTCATGGAGAAAATGTTGAATATTTGCTAAGTGGGAATCTGGGGAATCAGTAGCCATAAGATGAACAATTTAAAGTTGGAACAGTTTGAATCAGTCAAAAATTGTGGAAATTAAAGGAGGAAAAAAAAAAATTATGAATACTTTGTAGGTATTTTAATGGTGGTAAGTGGGCGCTTTTGATATTTTGATAATACTTTCCAAAATGAACTGAATGAGCTAAATGTTTTGAATTACAAATTGGAATTATGTAAATGTTAAATGTGCATTTCAGAATAAATATGGGGAAATTCTGCATGGACATTTTTTTGAATGAGAAAAATAGAAGCTCTGATGGCATGACATTTTGGAATATATTGAAGTTGAAATGGTGAGAATCGGAGTAGCACGTCAAAAAAGTGTGAGGAAGAAAATATGATAACAATAATATAGTTCAGGTGGAGAATAAGAGGAAGAAGCCCTCAGCCTTCACCTAATCATGAATAGCTTTCATAAGACAGATTTGGCCTTTGGCCTTTAGAAGCAGTGCTAAAAAAACCTAATAAAAACAGAGGCTGAAAGTAATTTGAATGCTATTGGATGTTGACTTTACAAGTGAAATGTAGTTTTACTTTTACAACATGGCTGGAAATCTTGTGAGAGCATGCTTCATTGAAGTCATCATAAATGCAGACCTGTCTCCAGACCTCAACCTTAAGTCGAGCAAATGAATTGCTACTATTGCACCCGACAGACACTTTCCTCCATATTTCTGATGCTACCGTCAGTTCTCTTGAGCGGTGCTCTTCGCGACAACAGCTGGCCAGTATAACCACAGTCAGCATTTACACTGCAAATTCATTGACCCCACCTTGAGTGCATTGATGCCCCAGCTGTACTGGATGTGGCAAAGTGATTTGTGAAGAGGCCTGATTCACTTGCTCCTTGGAGGTGTGTCATCAAGGCAGAACTAAATAGACTCATCACAAACCGTTGCTTTAGATTGTATGATGTAAGTTGGAATACATTTTTTGAATATGATTTTATGGCTAGTATGATGGTCATATCCAATATGGCGTACAAGCTGATATAAAACTCGGAAATAAAAAGAAAGAAAGGAAAAGAAAATTGATCTTCATTATAGATGCCCCACGGGTGAGTGGCTCCCATGGTTACTTTTATGATACGGGTTCAAATAGCTCTTTAGTTGCTCACTCCAACGTAATTGCCTTACTGTTATTGCAACATGGACAGTTTTCAATGCATAATGTAGACAAGCAGAATGTCACCTAGCCTCCAAAAAATTGCTGTCAATTGTCATCAAATTTATGTTAGCATCTTGACTTATAGCTCATTCCCAACTCTGAGTGCCCCCCGTGCCCCCCAAAAAATCATCCATAAAATCTAAAATATTGGTGCAATCATTCTGATATTTTGTCGGGTTGATGTAGGCATAAGTCGAGATGCCCACGTCCATTTTTGTGAAGATTGATTACAGCAAGCTTATTTACGCTCATATTAAGTGCTTCAGACATACCCGTCAATTTACTGCCGTGTCCTCGGCAAATTAATCCAGCTCTCAAATTTCACTTGACAGTTTGGCTCAATTTGCCTAAGAAAGGTAGATGCACATTTCAACTGAAATGTGATTTTGTTTACCTTACCTCGGTGTCAGCATTTGGCATATTAAATGCGTGTTTATATTACACCAAAATCTGCACTATCTGGAAGGAACATTAATTTGTTCCTTAGCAGTGTTGCCACTGTCTGATTTCTTTTTTTTATTTTTTATAATTGATTATTATATCGACTATTCCATCAATCAACTGAATACTGTAATTTAATACAGTTTTATTTGGCATCTAAGTGTATTATAATTTTTTTTTACATATAACATACTGTATCACATGAGAAGCATTGATGTACTCGCAAAAATGTTTGAAATTGATTCATTTATTGGTTTTGTCATTGTTTCCACAGTTAAAACAGATGTTTGCTAATGTTTTACCTTGATTAAACACAACATTCAGCTTTCAATGAAGCATAAGAGGGTTTGGACTACTGTATTTTAAATTAAACAATGGTTCTTTACTCAATTATTAAGAAGATTGGCGATTAATTTGATAATCGATTAGTTGTGACACCTCTACTCATACGTCATGGAGCTCTGCGATATTGGGCTGTCAGTTTGGTTATAATGAAGTCACGGTCTTGCAACATGTAAGACACACAATGGTTTTCAGATGGCTTCTGCATGAGCAGAAAAGTACCTACCGGTCACTCCATTCATCTTTAACAATTCTGTTTTATGAGTCAACTTGACAATCTTTGGACCAGCCGTGCCGTGTTGTGTCTTCTATACCGTGAAAAAATTATCGCGTGACGATGTATGGTCCACCGCTTTAAGATACCCATTATGTAGGAATTTGGGTCTGTTTTAAAAACAACAACAACAAAATTGCTCGACCAGATTGGCTAGGGGTATAACAATGGATTGGGAGTTGTCCCACATTTCCCAATTGCCATGCTGTCCCTGAATCAACAATGTCAATGCAGATGGGAAGTGATGAAGACAAGAACACTAAAATGGACAAGAGAACAAGCTGAAAGAGTCTGTATCCAGCTGGCAGTTGAATGTGACAGAGACTCCCAGTGATTTATTCGTATCACTTCAAGCAAGCAGATACAAGCTAAAATGAAAAGCCTGGATAGCCTGATGGATGAATAATTAAATAACTCCCCTTCTTCAAATCGGCCCCTCCCCTACTGTCTGAGCACAAGCCTTTGGAAGCCATTTAGAATGACAAACCGTCAAGACATGTCCAGGGTACTTACAGAGTTTTCAGAATATGAACAGTGAAGACACTTATAGGGCTTATATGTCAAAATTCCCCCCCAAAAAGCCAAGTTCATCTCATGCATTGTAACTTTTGAGGTTACACAAGGGCTCACTAGAGCAGTTCGCTGTTCTGGCCGCAATACAGATGGGGGGCCTTTTATGGTACATATTTTTTTCCGCAACGATCGCAGTTTAACAATCGCCGCCATTGTTGTTTTGATCTCGCGTTAGTAATCTCGCATGACGAGATTTCCGCTCTCGCGAGACGAGATTGGCGAGATCAGCCTTCATTTTGCGGAAAGCAGACGATTGCCAAGTTGTGTAACGTTAAACAAGTAACAAGTATTGCGAAAGTTCATTGCGGAGATATCACAGAGGAAGCAGCTAAAGTTGGATAGTTTTTTGCAATAATAAGTTGACTTTGAGAAAGCCTTGCATCATTGGAAGCAGAGTAAAAAGGAGAATTTATGAACTCAAACACTAAACCATGGGATGAAATAAGAACCTCTTTCTCAGCAAATCTTGTATGCCTGAATTATTTAAATTTTTTTCAGCATTTGTTTATAATTGTATGCATATGTTGTTGTTTGTGTTATTATCATATGCAATTGAATAAGTAGACCATTTCAGAATTCGAAATTTGGGACTCTCCCTGGGAGTCGCTGGGGGTAAACTGTAAAATTATCACTGACTATGCCATCTGACTTCGGATAACAGGCGGTGAACACCTTGGACTGTTTGCCAGCGGGATAGGCTCCAGCACCCACCGCGACCCTTGGGAGGATAAAGTGGATCGGAAAATGGATGGATGGATGGATGGATAATTTAATTCAGAGCTTGGCGATTGAAAGAGGCATCCACTCCCGTTGCTGCGCCCACAAGGATTGTATCGTTAAGCGCCCGGTCGCTGACACACTTCTTGAAGTTGGCCATGCTTTCCCGGTGTTCTGCCCCGTCATTTACCATCCTTCTAAATACAATCAGCACTTTTTCTTGCACAAATCAAGCACAAATGATTATATCCTCCTCACGCGGGATTTTAATATTCATTTGTGTTGTCCTGTAAAACCACTAGCAAAGGACTTTTTAAGACTGAGTGACTCTTTTAATTTTGTGCAATATGTCAACAGCCCGACACATGAACAAGGACATACTTTAGACCTAGTTCTTGCTTATGGTCTACCGGTGTCAAACTTGGAAGTCTTGGAAAATGGGATTTCTGATCAGATCAAAGTTTTATTTGATGTTGTTTTTTTCGCATGCTGCTGTTAAATCTGCAACCGTCGAATTTTTAACCCCCTCACAGCTGGTCAACTCTCTGATGCCTTCAATCATGCTTGCCATCGTCAAACACAGAGGAACTTCCCTCTTGGTTCAACTCATCCTGCCGTGCTCTACTGGATCCAGTGGCTCCTTTAAAAACTGTGCTGTCAAAACCTAGACCTGAACCTTGGTTTAACGACAGAACTCGCGCAGCTAAGCTGGAAACGTAAGTGGAAACAAGAAGTTGCAGGTACTCTTATCAAATCTGGAAAGACTGCTGGTGAAACCATCAGATCACATTTAAGAGGCCAAATGAGAATGTTTATAAAATCTAATTCAGGCTAACCATCACAACCCACGTGTGCTATTTAAAACTATTTATTCTGTACTGAAACCCCCTTAGCCTACTTGCTCAGAATCTTCACCAGAAATGTGCAACATATTCCTTCAGTTTTTCATTGACAAGGTTTCTACAGCTTGGACTCTTGTTTCAAACACTACATTTGATCCCTCTGTCCATGTTCTGTGTTCAACTGTGTTAAATTATTTTGAAGCTGTGTCCTTGACGTTTATAGAGGGTGTGGTTGTCCAGACTAAGCCCTCTGGCTCCCCTTGTGACTCTCTTCCTCTGCATTTCTTTAAGGAGGTTCTACTGAGTATTGGTACATCGGCCTTGGCCATTACCAACAGCAGACTCTCTCTCTTGTATAGTTCCCCAACAGTTTAAACATGCTGTGGTGCAGCCCTTGATCAAGACATTTGATATTATTCCCCAAAACATTTTGCATTGTTGAAATGATCACAGTTAATAGATGTTGCACTCTGACTGATTTCCATTGCGTTAATTGCATTGCCTTTTCTCTTTGGCCAGCAGGGCAAGATTCATTCAGCATTCACTGTTGAATCCTTTTAAATTTCTTAATGAAAAGAGCATTTAATTCATCGAGATAGCTATTTCTTAAACACCTATTATTTTAGTTCTCACTGGATCTTTGGATCCGTGCACCTTATCGAATGTACAGGGTAGGCTTGAAAAAAATCCAAACAAATATTACATCAACAGTTTACATTTGCAAAAAAAAAAGAAAAAAAAAAGAACTTTCAATCGCTAAACAGCTTCTATATAGTCTGTTACTTCATTACAAACTTCTGTAATAGTGTAGTCTAATTTGGAGTGAGGGCCCTTATATGAAACTGTATTTTTTTCCAGAAGGACAGTTAACTAAAAGAGGAGGTGAACTAGTCTGGAATGTTATTGAAAAGAAATTACCGGTAATTAATACTCAGGTAGCAGGATGGTCCATATTTTAAGGTCTTCTCCTTGTGAATGTATCTATTTATTCAATTTCTCCTTTCTATTCTCTATTTAGGTTGCAACAATGACAGGATGAGGACAGATGAAAATCTATCAATATTTTCAAGTCACCACAGGTGATGGATGAGAGCCAGAGAGCTGCTACTGCTGGGCTGCAGCTTCAGCAGATAAAGACAAACCTGGGATGGAAGTGTACCTGCTACATAGCACAGGAAGCAAGGAAATTGAAATGCATCAAAGGCATTTGCCTCTGAATGATAAGTGGGTCGGGTGTCAGACAATCTCAGGTGGTTCCCATACATAGTCACAAAATTACAATAAAAGTTAAAGAGGGTATGTACATTGATACTTTGATTTAACAGACACGGTTCTGAGTAACCAATAGATTCCGGATTTAATGGACAGAAAATATTGTCCAGTACACTCAAATTGCCCCTTTGTACGGGAGCTGTCATAATCTGTTAGTTCCAGAATTGGCCGCTGACAGAGAAATCTAAGAGCAAAATGTATCATGTTTAAAGTTTCATTTAATTTGAGCACATCTAAACGTTTGGGTGCGTATCCAGCACCCCCAAATGCCTACGCATAAAGACAATGGCGCCGGCGACCTGGTCGGAGGGCTTTTGAAGTCCACAATTACCACGTCAATGCAGGGTGGGGCGAACAGAGGAGAGAAGGGTAAGAACAGCGGTCGAACAACAAAAGACAATTTGAGAACACCCGTCACGCCCAGGCGACATTTGTCGTCCGCAAGTCTGCAACATGTTGATTCGGCGTAGACCAAATGCAAAGGTGTCAATGTACCGGTGGTTCAAAGCTCAAACCAAGGTAACCAATCACTACCGAGGGGCCGGACCGGGGGTGCGGTATGCAAATATTGGGGGCAGTGTTTTTCTTGTATTTTGTAATAAAAGTTGGAATTGGCGGGAAAGGAGTTCGAGTGTGATCGCGGAGCAACTAACCGTCGTTCGCTCTCAGAGATCGCTCCCGTCGATATTGAAGACATTTTTCCTGTGTGCCGAGTCATTTCTTTAACTTTGTCCGAGAAAAATCTCTGACAGCCGCCATTGGCCACAGTGCCAGTAAAGGGTATTGTGGTGCAATCAGCAGACAGAGACTGGTCGAATAATTTTCGGGTTCTACCGCTGATGTCACAGATATGTACAGTCAAACCTCGGTTTTCGTACTTAATCCGTTCCAGAAGACTGTTCGAAAACCGAATTGTTCAAAAACCGAAACCATGTTTCCCATTGGAATCAATGTAAAATGTTTCAATCCGTTCCAAGTCAAGAAAACAACTTTTTTAAACCACTTTTTTTTGAACAACTTTAATAGGAGAGCAGGTAATATGTAAAATACTGTACAAACAAACTAATATGTTTTATTTTCACCAATTTTAACATTACATTTGAACAGTGGGTTGGCATTAAGGGTACAGCTCTTAACTGGTTTCACTCCTACCTCCACCAAAGAACTTTCTCGGTATCCATAGGCCAGTACACTTCATCATCCGCCCCTGTGTCTTATGGTGTCCCCCAGGGATCCATTTTGGGTCCAGTACTGTTCTGCCTGTACATGCTCCCCCTAGGTAACATCATCAGGAAATTCAATATTTCATTCCATTTCTATGCAGATGACTCCCAGCTGTACATCCCACTGAAGTCTGTCAATTCCATGCAGCCTCTTTTAGACTGTTTGGAAGAAATAAAAATCTGGATGGCTAACAACTTCCTTCAGTTAAACAATAACAAAACTGAAGTCATTGTCTTTGGGCCTTCAAGATCAAAAAATTCCATCCCTGCCAACCTTGGTCTCCTTGCCCCCTATGTGAAATCCCATGCACGTAACCTGGGTATCATTTTGGACTCTCATCTCCACCTGGACAAGCAAATTTCATCTGTTGTAAAGACCAGTTTTTATCAATTAAGAATAATCTCCAAACTCAAATCTGTTCTATCATACAATGATCTGGAAGAAGTCATCCATGCCTTCATAACCTCCCGTCTAGACTATTGTAACTCCCTCTATCTTGGTCTCCCTCTGACACTGGTGGCACGGCTTCAGATGGTCCAAAATGCAGCAGCTAGGTTGCTTACCAACACAAAAAAGCATGAACACATCACACCTGTCCTAGCCTCCTTGCACTGGCTTCCAGTCCAGTCACGAATACAATTTAAAACACTGCTGTTGGTTTTTAAAGCTCTTCATGGCCTGGCACCCACCTACATAGCTGATATCATTCACCCCCATGTAGCCCCCAGGTCCCTCAGATCCTCCAGCCAAGGCCTCCTCCATGTCCCACGGTCCCGGCTTAAACAAAAAGGTGATAGAGCCTTTTCTGTTGCTGGCCCTCAGCTATGGAACCAACTGCCACTTGATATCAGAAATGCCCCCTCAATAACACTTTTCAAAACTAAGCTCAAGACGCACCTTTTTACATTGGCCTTCCCTGTGCCCTAATTGTCTTACCCTGCTGTCTGTAATTAAGTGTTGTGTTATTATCATCTTAGCTTAAATCACTGTGCTGTATGTGTATTTATTTACTTATCTATTCTATTTTTAACCTGTTTTAGCTTATGCACTATGTACAGCACTTTGGTCAGTGCAAGCTGTGGTTAAATGTGCTTTAAAAATAAACTATACTTACTTACATACATATTTGCATAAACATAAAAATTGAAGCAACATCTCTCTCTCTCTCTGTCTATCTGTTGTGGGGCGTGCGCCTATCCCAGCTGTCATCAGGCAGTAGGCGGGGCATTTCGGCATCCCGAACTCCTTCGCCAACACAGACACACGCACACCTGACTCATATTTCGCAATCAAATCTTTCTTAAATGCTATAGTTTTGCGCACTATTTTCCTCTTTTCTTCACCAGGTTTACCACTTCCACTTGCTTTCTTTGGTGTCATGATTAGGGGCTGATACACCATGCAAAAATAACAGTCCGATATTACGTAGTTCTCACCAAACACATCTGCTTTAAAAAAATTAAAATAAAATCTTTATTGAACAATACAAACTCGTCTGCTCACAATGGACGCTACACGAGGAAGCTGTTTCTGTATGATTATTGCATAATAATGAGACACCGGACACCAGAGTGTTCATTATGTGCTGCTGCATTGAAAACTGCCGGCCGTAAACAAATGCACACACTTCCCCCCTGCTGCTGGGGCAAACCATTCTGAAAAGAGGGGGGTTGCACTCCCCCTAACAGAAGCGTCTCACCAAACACGTCTGCTTTTTAAAAAAAATCTATTGAACAATACAAAAACGTCTGATCACAATGGACGCTACTGTAGCGTCGCTTCATCGTGTAGCGTCGCTACACAAGGTAGCGTCGCTACACGAGGTAGCGTCACTACACGAGGAAGCGAAGCCGAGAGGAGTGAAGTGACGCATTCAAGTGCTCTCAGTTAGTTCGAGAACCGACATTTGTTCGTCATCCAAGGCATAAAAAACTCGAAATTTTTATCTGAAAACCAAATTGTACGAGTACAGAGACGTTCGAAAACCGAGGTTTGACTGTAGTAGACTACAGCAGGATCACATGTGGCGGCCTATGTTGACTGGGCCGACTTTCCCGTCAAAGGTAATTGAATGTAAGGACATTAGCTCAGCATCGCCATATGCACGCAGGAATGTGTCCTGTCTACCTATTCATATCAATGGCTGTTAATCACCGGAACGAGTTGTCATAATGTATTACAGTAATCCCACAAAATGAGGACCAGAAACTAGTGTTTAAATTGGATAACAATATAAAGGGTTGCGCTATGACGTTCATCTTTTCTTCTTATCAGTTGAAATTGGTTAACGTTTCTTTTTTATCAGACAACGGTCTTTCTTTTTTTTTTTTTTTTTAAATACTTTTACCTTGCTGACAGTTTTGGCTGTCACTGCTTCCTTCTAACATGTCTAAAAACAGCTAACCGGGTTGGCTCCCACACAGACACTAGGGTGCGAACCAGGATGCCCTTTTGATGGTGCCATGCCCATGGAGGGACGAGCTCCCACACACCCAGGACGCATTGTTTTGGTGGAGGTTGGAGCGCACCTTAAGTAGAGTAATCCAAAAAAATAAATAAATAAATATCGCTGAAACAAAAAAGTTATCACAAACACTAAGAGAAAGAATCCAGGACAAGGGAAAATGCTGGGTGACGCTGCAATGATGTGCAGCCAATCAGCTCACGGCCTAAATCCAGTTATGCTCTCATTGGTCGATGGCTCGCCGGGAACCAATCACGCGCCTTGAATGAGTGCCCGTGGCATTTACAGTACAGTGCAGACATGTACAAAGCCTCTGAGTCATTCAGCATGCAGGGAAAACGCTCTCGCACATCAACATCAAACACCGCATCTTTCCATAATATGCCTGCCGATATGGCTGTTTTATTTTTAAATTTAATTATTATTATTTGTTTTTTAATAAATACAGTTTTTTCCAAAAACCCACAAAGCACTGAAGATTACATTGTGTGTATTATAAGGGCAGATCTTCTTGACCTTCATCCCTGTGTTGTGCAGGAAATGGGAATGTTGCAAACATGGGGGCCACTGTTGGCATTGTGGCGAGTCTCTATTGAAAAATAGATGCGAGAGGGGTTGCAGAAGTCACTAAATATAGAGGCGTCGCAAAATTGGCAACACCACAGACATGTCTTGCTCACTTGTACCACCCTCAAACATGTACACATATTTTACGTTTATTTTAGCACTCAGGATGGGCTGTGGAAACATGCTGCCTCATCGGTCAGTCTTGGCACTATAACAGGCATCTGGTTTGGGGAAGGAAATATCACATCTACTGTGTTTACTGTGTGATGTGCTGTATTGGGCATCTTGTGCACATGAAATTCAATAAAGCCAGTAAGAACTGCTTTTCTTGTCATGCGTGGGGTCTCTTACGTTTAAAAAATTGGTTAAGATGTTAAAAATTGGTTGGTTGTGTACCACACACACACACACACACACACACACACACACACACACACACTATGCAGAAAATGGAATGGAGTCATTTTAATACTGTATCTCTGTCAACTCAGCACAAAATCTCCATGAAATTTAAGTGGGTTTTACACACGGGTTAGATCAAGATTTGGTATCATGTGAGAGCCCTTTACATCGCACAGCTCTCATGACCTCTCTACTGTATGTGCATCGTCAAATGGTGACAGTAGTAAGACTGGTTGAGTGACAGAGGTTGGCCTGCTTGAGCTATTTGGCAATGTCAGATCTGAGCAGAACAGAAGGTGGAGGCAGAAACTTCCATGGGAACAAGTGAATCAAGGACATAGGACTCAAACAAGGTGACTCAAACAAGGTATGGGAAAATTAGCCAGTGATGGCTTTGCACAAATACCATTCCTTTCCAATCTGAATGCGAAGGGGGTGAAGATATCCTGTTATGAAGGAGGCCTCAGAATTTCAAGACGTTTCCATTAACGCCATAAAAGTTTGATCGTGATCATTTTTCTCAAGCAGTCGCTGAAATGGCTTAAAATGCCTTTGAGGAGCGTAAAGAAGGGGTACATACGGACACAGGTAGGTTGGGTCCCAGTCCATGTGAGGTCTGGTAAACAAAGGCGGGTTATGGAGCCTTGCAGGATGTGTCCCTCTTGGCACTCGAAGTCCACTCTGCTGCCCACCTGTACACAAGCACACAGAAAAACAAGTGATCCACAATACGTTTTGTGAAATGATTTTGTGTTATGTGAGGGTTGCAGCTAACGATAAATCTTTGGAATGGTTATCCAAATACAAGGCTACCTTACTTTTGCTTTCACTTCTAGATCCAGGTCTTATCAGATATCCTGGTGATTGCTGGGAATTTGAGATTTTCCGATCGGAAATCGGGGCCGATTACGTGATTTACAACCGATCCGGTATTTGGTGAAAAAGATCACTTTTATTCATTTTCTAAACATTTAGGGATCCAAAAACTACAAAATTTATCCAAATGTTCAAATATTTTGCCAAATACAACATGATAGCTTAGTTTTATATTATTCAATGTTACATTTATGTTCCATTAGTTTGCAGTCTAGTTAGTGAAGTGAACTAACAGAGCTGCACACACGCACAAACACACAGACGCCTCCACTCAGCTCACTTGCATGCAGCGGCAGAGCGCAGGTTTGACTTCACAGATTGTTTGGAGGTAGAGGCAAGCCGCAAGATACTCCTAAATATGTCTGCCTTGCCTGAAATAAAGAAGCCTCGTCGCTAAACGGCATCGTCAAAGCGATGAGAGAGGGACAGACAGCCTTGTGACTCATGTGACACTTCCAAACGGCTTCACATCAAATAGAAGTTTAACAAGTGTAAATTATTTGATGACAAGCAAGCTTGTTCCCCACTGGTTGGATTTAACGAGGCCATAAAGCAATTGTGGTGGTATGGTGGTCGACTGGTTAGTGCTATGTTTCTGTCTGGTTTTGTTTCCTCATGTGCCTTTTTTCCCCACCTCTTCTCGTCATCAGTGTCCCTTGTGTTGAACTAATCAGCTCCCTCAACCCTTTGTGTCTTGTCCAGGTGTTTCTCCTTGTCTCGTCACTTTGCTTGTATTTAGTTCCCTGAGTTCTGTCAGTCTTTGTTGGATCATTGTGAGCTGTGAGTGTGAGCATACGTGTGCTCCTGTCATGTTTTGTTCCTGTCTTAGTTTTGTTTGTTCCTTGTGACTTCCAGATGTTTTTTGAGTACTTCGACTTAGTGTTTTTTTCCATTGTACTCCTGTGTGTATTTTTTGTTAAATACATTTTGGTCAATCCTCCCTGCTTTTTGGGGTCCTCCTCCAACTACCACCTCGCAAAACGTGACAGTTAGAAAGTCTCACAGTGCAGAGGTGCAGAGAGTTAGATTCCAGGCCCCAGCATTCCTGTGTGAAGTTTGCATGTTCTCCCCATGCCTGTGTGGGTTTTCCTCCGGGTAGTACCATCCGGGTTTCTTCCCACATTCCAAAAACATGCATGGTTGGTTGATTGAATGCTCAAAATTGTCCCTTAGTGTGAGTGTGAGTGTGGACGGTTGTTCGTGTGTGTGTGTAAGTGATTGGTTGGCAACTAGTTAAGGGTGTGACTGTTTGTTTGTTCCTCCTCGCTGTTTCAGTTGCGCTTTTCTGCTTTGGGCCTTTATTCTGTCATGTAAGGTTGATTTCTCACAGTATATGAACTCGGATTACTCATTGACACGTGGTCAGGTCAGTATGTCGAGTTTTCTCCCAATGGGAGTGTCAGTTATCATCTGTGTCTTCTGCATCCAGCCCTGCTCTCTCGAGTTACTTTGTGTTTTTGTAGATGGCATTTCAACGTCCGTGTCACGTCTGAATTTGGGTCCTCACGTGACAAGCGGCTCAGATAATAGATGGATGGAGATGTATATTTCAAGATGAATTTGAGAAAAGTCTGATGCACGCTCTTTTTTCTTAATGCATTGCCTCAGTATCGGATCGGGACACAGTTTCAGCAGATCCTTAAAACCAACGACTCTGATTCAGACTCGGGTGATAACGCAATAGGGACATCCCTCAAAGATAGTGTTTTCACTTATCTTTAAAATGACACTGAAAAGCAACGACAAGCAAATTTGTTAGCGCCATAAGGAACATTTGGTTAATTTACATATTTAGATATTTGAATAATTTGAATTGAATAGATGCAAGCAGTTTGGTTTACATTTGATATTCTATTGCTATTTCATTTAGAACAAATTTATTAAGAATATCAAAGTATCTGGGCTCCATTAGTTGTCCTGTCTACAGTCTGTTAAAAGACCAGGTTTATGTAAGCTTCATTAGGGAAGACAGTAGGGCAGGGAGCAACACCTTTTTTTTTACCGTATCCCGTGTGAACGTGGTTTCATATATCGTGTGAACGTGTTAATTTCGTATTTCGTTTAAGTGTATTGTAGAAGTCCTGTTTTTTCAGTTTTGGTAAAGCCTTAATTTGTGTTCAAGAGAAAATAAAACGAATCCCATTTTTTTGGATCAACTATGGCGGCCTCGAGTTTTCGTTGTTGTCGTTGAAAGGAAAGGTTTGTTGAGGAAAAACACGAGTGGAAAACCTACATGCCCTGCTGACGTAGTGACGAAAGGACTAAGTTGCCGCTACAAAATTCAATTCAAATATACCAACTGAACATATATCAGGACAAGTGCCGAGCCCGTGGCGTTGGTCATAATATATATACTTTGCTTGGCTGTGCTTGTTCTGAGCTGATTAACACAGACACAGGCACACGCACGCACACACACACATACACACACACTCACGCACATGTACACCCACGAGCACAAATGCATGTACACACAAAGACATGCACACACACTTTCTTACACACCCGTACACAAGCACACAAACGCGAACATACACACAAAGACATGCACATGCATCTGCTTCTTTTCTTTTGAAAGCACTAAGGTCAGATGGCGGGGCACACACATACTTACAGATACATGTGTGTGTGTGTGTGTGTGTGTGTGTGTGTGTGTGTGTATATGTATATATATCCATCCATCCATTTTCCGAACCGCTTTATCCTCATTAGGGTCGTGGGGGATGCCGGAGCCTATCCCAGGCGGGCAGTAGGCGGGGGACACCCTGAATTGGTTGCCAGCCAATCGCAGGGCACACAGAGACGAACAACCATCATATATATATATATATATATATCCTTTTCTATTCATATGTCTCAATTGACACAGAATAGAACATGAATAAAATTTGCTGCTGTTTCCGCACAAAATTTACCTCTGTTCCTGAAAATGTGAACAAAATCCTACATAGAATACATAACACTCCAGGCACATGCTTGCTAGGTCGCGTTGTTTTAATAAACATTTTGGGCAAGGAAAAAAAAGCCTGTCTTCATCATGAGGCATTCGGTATGCCCCGTTACCATATTACAATATTACCCCTACACAAAAAACAATCTCTGATGAGGCAAGATGGGCATTTCTTGCCTATATTATTCAGCCATGATACATATATCGATCAATGTGATGAAAAAAAAAACATTAAGTCGATTAATCGCCAATCCTACAAGTATTAAAAAAGTAATAAGCCTGTGTGGTTGAATTGAAAAATAAAAGCCACTCTTCGCTGCAAATAATTATTTTGAAATTGGCAATACAAACATTAATTTTAGTAGAACAAGGCAGCCTTAATTCATCCATCCATCCGTTTCCTATCCCGTTATCCTCATGAGCATTGCGGGGCGTGCTAGAGCCTATCCCAGTTGTCTTTCGGCAATAGGCGGGGTACACCCCAAACTGGTTGCCAGCCCATTGCAGGGCACCCATAGACAAACAACCATCTGTGCTCACACCCACACCTAGGGACAATTTAGAGTGTTCCATTAACCTGCCACCTATGTTTTTGGAATATGGGAGGAAACCGGAGCACCCGGAGAAAACCCACGCAGGCACGGGGAAACTCCACATGCAAACTCCTCACCGGAAGGCCGGAGCTGGAATCAAATCCTCCAACTCTGCACTGTGAGGCCGACGCGATAACCAGTCGACCACCGAGCTGCCCCATACGTGTTTAAATGATTTTAAAATGATAAATTTAGTGTATGTGAATGTGGCGACTTGAATGAATGCCTTTAAAATGTTCTGTACTGTTTTTTTGTATGTGAGTTATAAGCTACACTATGTAACAACTAATCAGGATCATTTGAGAATGTGTGTGTTACGTTTTGCATGGGCCGAGGAAGCCCTCCGCGCCACCCCACAGATGCAAAATTTAAACAAAATTCCTCAGTGACTAACAGAGATGCCAATGAGCACATTTCCAGCATGAGCCAGCAGTTGGTAAAACAGAAGGTGTACAATTTGGAGTTGAGCCCAATTATGTGCTCTCCTGAGTGCAATTGGAGTTTCTAATGCAGGCATGTTCAGCTTGGGGTCTCGAGGGGCCGCTGGCCTGCCTGTTTCCCATCTCTTCCTGCTGAAGCACATCTGATTCACATGATCATCTCAAACTCTGATAACGATCCTGATCATTTGAATCAGGTGTGTTGGACTAGTGAGACACGCAGGACAGCGGCCTTCGAGGACTTGGTTTGGACACCCCTGTTGTAATGCATAAGCACATCCCACTATCTGGAAATCAACACAATTATTATCCTCTTCACTATTTTTCAACTCATGAAGTACATTGTGTGCAGTGTTTTCTGAAACAACATTTACTAATTTACCTTAAAACCAGTTGTGTAATTCATGAAGCCATGTTCAGGCACTCCTGGATTTCCACATGTGGTTCTTGTGGGCTCTGAAAAAAATATATAAATCACGACGAGGACAAGTAGCATTGGCTGAAGGGTAATAAATCGAGTACAGCAATGGGCGATTAACAAATAAGCAGTATATTTATGGGCTTCATTTCCTAGCCTCTCACATTTTACAATCCCTTGATGATTTAACCTCTGTTGAACTGAGTGAAGATAAACAATATATCTTGACATGTTAATAAATATTCATGGTTAAAAAGGTGTTTAGTACCAATGCAGCGTGGATGAGATCCACTCCAGGTGCCGTCCTCCTGGCACAAGCGTGTTGTTGATCCGACCATTATAAAGGGGGCAATGCAATTAAATGTGACCTCTGACTTAAAGATGAAGCTGCGCCCTTCTCGCAGTCCTTGCGCAGGCGTACCAGGATCACCACAGAATTTGGCTGCAAAGGCAGAGATAAAAGAAGAATCATCATAACAATAATCACGTGTTACAAAAATGATGAGCTGAGGGCAAGCATCCAATATAGAATAAGCATTTACACTGACAAGTGTGAAGCAAAGTTTTTTTGACTGTACTTGAACAGTCAAACTGGGTAGACATTCATCTTGGTTCGCGAGGCGATATTAAATGTTGAGTAAATGAATACTGAATACGAGCAGAGACGTAAAAGGAAAATGGAGTCAAGTGCTGCTGCTCACCAAGAGCAACATTTTAAATTAGGATGGAGCAACACCAGCGATAGATGAACACGTGGATTATCGTTCTTTCAATCCTGCAGTTCAGGCATCTATTAAACTTGACTGGAATGACGATGAGTGATTTAGCTAAGGCGAGAGGCATATTTGTTAATGAGATTTATTGCCATTTTTCAGTTTCTGGACCTTTAATCCTCCATAACAAAAACGATCAGGACCCATTAGCTGCTGGAGAGTAGATGCAAGAGTCACAGTAGTCAGTCAGATAGTTGAAGCAGTGTGTGATTCAAAGCCAATAATGAGGCAACAGCACCAAATGTTCTTAGAATTTACGTGATCAGGATTTTTGGGGGTGATCACCAATCAACAGTGAGCACAAAAGCAATCACCAATCTTGTTATGTCTTGTCGATTATTTAAGTTCTCCATTTTGCAGTTCTGTTTTTCATGTTTTTACATCTGCATTTATTTTGTAGTAGTTGTTTCCTCTCTTTCAAAAGTATCAAGTACGACTTTATTGTCAAATGTGCTGTATGCACAGATGAAATTTCTTCCCTCTCAGGACAATATACAATAAGAGGAGCCGCTTTACTTTCTGCTTTTGTTGTTACTGTGTCCTACTCCCATGTGAGTAATCTGCATCAGCCAAGCTCAGATTCTTCTTCTTGATGAATGTCGTGGCCAAAAATGCTGAAAACAGTCCACATCAGGTCCACACGACGTAACACCATGTGACAAAACAAAAGACAAAAACAACAAAAAACAACAAAAAATGCAAGGCCCTTGAAGAGCACTTGCCGACGGCTGCCTACTCGGGCGCCATCTTGGAAAAACCCCCATCAAAAACCAATGCCGTGCCGAGTATTTTTAAAGAGCAAGAGGTTGGAGATGAGTATCATTGCCCAAGGAAGCATCTTTATGTCCTCTAAAACAGAGGTCCCCAACCTTTTTTGCCCCACGGACCGGTTTCATGTCAGACAATATTTTCAGGGACCGGCCCTTAAGGCCGGATAGATACAACCAGGGGTGTAGTGGGCGTGGTACGCGGGGGTACGCCGTCCACCCACTTCTCCCGACGCCACATTCAATTTTTATTTCGGTTTTAGCCTTGCACTGTCTGTGGGTTATTGAAATGTTTGTTGATCATTGTTCTAATGCGAGTTATGCTTAACAACGTTGGCCTGTGATTATTTTGGAGTCGTAAAACATTACATTTAACGTTAGTTCAACTCGTGTTGTAGCCTATGATTGATGTTCTGTATGTATATATAGAACATCCCAGAATCGCGTACACCCACTTAAAAAATCCCCGAATCGCGTACACCCACTTAAAAAATCCCCACTACACCACTGGGTACAACAATATAATGTGATATGACCTGAATGAAAAGTGTGGTATTTTCGAAACATAATAATAAACACTAATCATGACACGAGGTACATCCTATCTGGCCGCAACATTCTCTGGTCACTATGGTAATGTTTAAACGTGCCTTAAAAATAAGAAACATCGCAAATAAAAAGTGCATGAAAAATACGACTCACCATCGCCGCTTATTATGCAGACTAGGCTTAGTGCGTGTGAATCTCCCATTGAGATAAAGCCGTATTTGAAATAGAACTCCTGATACTGTCTATTAAATGTAGCCTTCTCTTTCTTGAAAGTCGTAGGCTGCTCTTCTGTCTCCTGGCTGGGCCTTTTCCCTTTCACGAAAAAAAAAAAAAACTTTTCAAAGGCGTTTGTTTTTTATTTATTTTGCTAGCTCCTGGGTTCCATTTCCTATCACGTGACCGAGAAGGGCGCATTCACCTGCGTCAAGAGTGACATACTATAGACAGAGAATCTGGTAATTTACATTTTGCAGATTCCGAAATGAATAAAACATTATTCTTTCTGTGCGGCCTGGCATCAAACCGGTCTGCGGCCCGGCGGTTGAGGACCCCTGCTCTAAAACATCTGCGATTTCCGGTGCGGGTAGCGGCCTGTTGGTTGTTACATCCATAACATGTGCATCTGTGCAATGAAGTGGAGTCTTCACTTACACTCGTAAATTAAATCGCTGAGACACCGGAGCAAAGCGGCACTTTGTTCATCACGCACGCAAGGTGTGCAGATAAATTAATTCCCACATTGTCCATGTGTTTGTGGCTCATTAGTGAACAAGCTGTCTGCTGCACTTCCTGGTCTACTCATTCTCTACAACTTCTTTTGTGCCTTCAAAAGACCATTTCACCCTGCATTTTTCCACATCAAAATTGGAATCTCACTCGAAAGACTTATTGCATAGTATTGGCTGGGAACCGTATGCCTTCATTCCTTCAGCATTTACAGAATACAGTCAAACCTCGGTTTTCGGACGTCTCGGTTCTCGTACAATTCGGTTTTCGAACTAAAATTTGAGTTTTTTATGACTCGGATGATGAACAAATTTCGGTTCTCGGACTAACTGAGCGCACTTGAATGCGTCACTTCACTCCTCTCAGCTTCACTACCTCGTCTAGCAACGCTACCTCGTGTAGCTTCGCGAGGTAGCGAAGCCGAGAGGAGGTAGCAAAGCCGAGAGGAGTGAAGTGACACTCCATCATGTCGCGGCGCTCCCTTGTGTCTCGTCGCTACACAGGAAGCGACCATTGTGAGCAGACGTTTTTGTATTGTTCGATTAAGAATGTTTTTTTTTAAAAAGCAGACGTGTTTGGTGAGAACTACGTTATATTGGACTGTTATTTTTGCATTGTGTATCAGCCCCTAATCATGGCACCAAAGAAAGCAAGTGGAAGTGGTGAACCTGGTGAAGAAAAGAGGAAAATAGTATGCAAAACTATAGAATTTAAGAAAGATTTAATCGCAAAATATGAGTCAGGTGTGCGTGTGTCTGTGTTGGCGAAGGAGTTCGGGATGCCGAAATGCCACCGCCTACTGCCTGCTGACAGCTGGGAGAGGCGCAAGCCCCGCGACAGATAGAGAGAGAGAGAGATGTTCCTTCATTTTTTATGTTACTATGTTAATGTTAACATTGGTCATCTCCCATTACATTTGTACAGTTTATGGTGTGAAATTGTAAAAAAAAGTTGTTTTCTTGACTTGGAACGGATTAAAACATTTTACATTGATTTCAATGGGAAACACGGTTTCGGTTTCCGAACAATTCGGTTTCCGAACAGTCTTCTGGAACGGATTAAGTACGAAAACCGAGGTTTGACTGTAGATGCATTTCGCTTGATGTAGCAGTGTGTATATCATTGCCCAGTCTCATCCAAATTTGACACGTGATGCATTATCGAGTGACTTGTTTCATGAACATGGTGGCCAGCTATATTATTCTTAAAAATTGTTTTTCAAATGTCCAAGAAGTTATTGATCAATTACAAAAAAAAATATTCCGTTTTTAGTCATGTAAATGGCGGTTGAATGTGAAGTCAACCTTTCAATTGGAAAACCTCCAAAAGAGTGAGAAGCAAAGAAATGGTCAAACTTTACCCCAGAGAAAGACAAATGAACACCTGGAAAATATGGTTAAAATTTATGTTCGAGCTTACATTTGACCTTGAAATATATTGGTGTGTAAGGTTTAAATAAAAATAGAAGGAACAGTTGTGAGACATCCCCCCTCAGCCCCCAGCTCTGAAATAAGGGAGCTAATGTGATGTGATTTTCTTGACTGTTCAAACAACCATGCATTAAATTGAGGTGCTGCATCAATCTGACACAGCTTTTACACATCTATGCTAAACAACATGGCATGCCTCATATTGCCAAATTGCTTGTTGATACATAACTCATAGCTAGCAAAAGACATTCATTCCACTTGTCCCGTTGACACAGAGTGACAAGGTGCAACAACCATGTCACATTCCAGTCCTGAACTCCCTCTGGGGACTTCTGCACACATCATGTGATAATGATTTGATTATTACTCACGCAGGCACTGAGGGAGGTCTCCACTCCACGTCCCATTCCCAGTGCAGGTGAGAACAGCGGGGAAGGACAGCTCATAGCCTGACAGACAGCTGTAACTCACACTGGTCCCCCATTCCCACACAGAGCCCTCCAATAGGCTGTTAGGGATGGATGGAGGCGTCACACACATCACCACTGTGGGAAATATAATGGGACAGTGTTAATTAATTGTAACAGTGTTTCCGGTCAAGAGCACTAACACTAAAGGTGCAGGGATACTCAAGATGTAAATCAAGCAAAACCAAGGCTGGGAAAAGTGAGGAGACACAAAATAAAACATGGAGGGAGGATTTAACTCAAAAACTCAAACTACAACTACCCCTCGAATGAAAAGATTTAAATGGGACAGTGCTGCAGGCGGCAGTGCAAAGTCTGCAGCCCCAACCGGATCATTTCTTTCGTCTGCTGATGTGAATTATTTTCTGTCGCTACTGTTGAAAAGAAAACAAATATTCAGACTCTACAGCATTTAGCACAAGCACAAAGACAAGATGGGATTGACAACTAAATATTACAATTTGTTAAAATCCGGTTTCATAAAGAAAATGCCATCATAAGTGCAGCAACCTTTTTTTTATGGCTTGGATATCATAAAAATGATTTAAGTGAATATGCAGATAGATACCATACATAGTATATTGGCCATGCAGTTAGAAACAAAGAGTGAATAAATCAATATAGGGATATGGTATGTTAATGAAATAGTACATTTAGATGATTTTTATTTTTACAGCGCATATGCATTATACATTATTATAATGCTAGTCAAAGAATTTGAGCACCCTGGTGATGCCGACACAGTACGGCAAAAGCAGGCACAGCGGGACTTAAGTGAGCCACTTGTTCCATTTTGATATCTGTATAATTACAACATGTTTGAAATTGTAGATGTGTTGGAAAGCTAGCAACGAAGAGGGTGGAGGTTTGGCGAAATATTTTCTTTAGGCATAGAACGTAAATGATCTATCATTAACTACCCATTCTTGAAAAAGGTGTGTATTGAGTTGAAACTATGATATTCAGCCTGAAGAAAATGATCTGCTTTGAAAGCACTTCTGTCTCGAGCAAACTGTCTGTTTACTTGAGAAATGAGGTAGATCACTTGTGTGACTTCAGCCATCATTCCTCTGTCCCTTCTCCTTCTCTCTTCCAATTCTCTTTCTCTCTCGCAGTTATATTCATACATGCAGAAGCACTGTACACCATCCATTCCAAATGGCCTAGCAGTTATCCTAATTACCACCCTCAAGGGTTACACACAGCTCCATAGATAATGTTTAGTATTCTGCAAATGCAACACCATTTGCATATTTTGGTACATAGTGGGGATGGCAGCAATAGAAAGATGTGTCGGTGTGGTTTAATGGGCATTTTAAAATCAGAACAAAATCAGTACATAAGGCTTTCAAGCTATCTATTGATTTTTCTTTTAGGGGGGTAGGGGGGGGCAGGATGAAATCACATTTGGTTTGTTTATACCATGTAAGATGAGCCCATTATAGAGATTTTACTGCCTGAGGATATTTAGTTTAATCATTTTAGCTTCATCAGAGAATAAGAGTAACGTTAATTCCAAGGTGTCATCCACCTTCTGTTCCTCGTATGAGGCTGATTCCCCCCTAAAATACGGAGCGGTATACATCTATGTACTGGTTAAATGTTAGTTTTGTAGCGGTGGTACGGTGGTCGACTAGTGAGCATGTCCACCTCGCAGTGCACAGGTCATGGGTTCCAATCCGGCCTGGGCCTTCCTGTGTGCAGCTTGCATGTTCGCCTGTCTGGGTTTTCTCCGACTACTCCCATTTCATCAAAATATTCCAAAAACATTGATGGTAGATTGACTGAGCGCTCTAATTTGTCCCTAAGTGTGAATGTGCGCATGCATGGTTGTTTGTTTGTACCCTCCGATTGGCTAGAAACCAGTTCAGATTGTACGCTGCCTGCTGCCTGAAGACAGCTGAGATACGCTCCGGCCCGCCTGTGAGCCTCGTGAGGATAAGCGGATCAGATAATGGATGGATAGTCTTGTTGCTTTGGATCAGTAACTAGACAGGTTGGCTATCAACAATCAATCCGGAAATATAATATAAATGAAAATTCAATCAAAGCGCTGGAAGCCGGGCAAAGCATGGCAAAGCAAAGAGTGTCCCCATTTTCCTAAATAGTTCTAAGCATCATTTGTGCCTCTTTGTCAAATGCGCCAAATATAGGATGTAAGGTGGTGGCAGGACTTAAAATGTGTGTCTGAAGTGTGTGTATGTGTGTGTCTGTGCCACACAACCAGCACTACTGGCTAATAAAATTATGCACAAGTGAACTTCTTTATCTTTTAGTTCTCCATTCTTTCTCCCACTATTTTAAGTCCCTCTCTCGTCCCCATTCGACCCTTCCTCCCTCGAAAACTGCTTTTAACCAAGCAACATTGCATTATAAGATTCACCGGAAAAAAAACAAGTGGTCAAAGTATGTTGTTTTCAAACATCAAGCCTGAGCAAAACACTGGCTCCCTCTAAAGTCCCTGTAAAGTGAAAATAAAACGACTTCAGAATTTGACACTCCACAGAGAAATGTGTTTTTAACTAGCCTGATGAATATGAATAAATAAAAACATCATTGAGATAAAATGTGGCTCCAAAATCATTACTGTTCTTGGATGCTACCTTTGTGTCTGCTGAATGTGCTGAAAACATGCCCTGCTCTTCTTATTTGTTATTCAAATACGTTCTTGTATGAACACACTATATGTGCTCAAGAGTCTGTCGTGTGAGCCAAAGGCTGAATAGCATGTGCTGATATATTTGATCACCACTTAACATTCTCTGTATTGTCTCTGCTATGTGGACCCACACACGACACAGTAAAGCAGTGACTTATTGGATGACATTCGCCAGTGGGCTAGCAGTCTTGCGACACCCACAAACCATCTAACCCGTGAGGTCATCAGCCCGCAGACCATTGTTGGCGTCATCCAGTAAGTCACTGCCTCACTCGGTTTGTGTGGGTCCACATAACACAGTGAACTAGCGAAGATGCGGACAGGCAGGCTAGGTGGACAAGTGACCAGGTCATCCGTAAAAACGGTGCTCAGTACTCATATTGTGGAGGATGGCGGACAAATGCCAGAAAGCCCATGTTTGTACTTGGGCTTGGATTTAGCTGTTAGAATGTAACTGGGCTCTATTTTTGTACCTAGGGCAAGTCTAGTACAACTGTGTGCATGCGGGTTGTTTTCTTTCTTTTGATATTTTCATAGACGGGTGCAGATACAAATGTGCATTTGCGCCGGTGTGGGAGTGAACACAGCTTAGAAATGGAAGCAGCTCACGTCATTTCCTTGAAATTCAACACATGAGAGGCACACAGAGTCTTTCATATTGTGCAGTTTGTTGATAAGATTCTGCAAGCAGACTTTCACGGGTGGTTACTGTTCATTTGGCTAGGGCGATCACAGATCACCGCTGTCAAGTGCGCACTTGGAGACCGCCTTTGACCCCAATTGCTCTCTTCTGTGTGTGACCCTGCCACTTGACAATGCCGTTCTACCCCCAGCAGAGCTGTGATGCATCTTAAAGAGGTGTTGTTCCAAATAATATCATGAAGATGGTGAGAATAATTATGCGTTCATTGAATTGATTTCTTCAATGATTCAGAGTGTTTGTTGCATGTTGTTATACTTTATGAATGAAATATGATGACACTCAGCACACGAGTACGCAACACTCAGGATCTGTCTGCCTAAACATTGATCAAATCCAGCAAAATCTCATTTAACCACCACTTAGACCTGTTCCGAGCTGGTCTAAGGTCCATTCTATATTCAGTGACCACATTTTCAGTTGCGTTCGAGGTGGGTGAAAGAAAATGTCCTTGTTCCGCTGGTGCGCCCAGCATGGCGCAATGAGGAACCCAAACACGGTAAACTAGACTTTCCCTAGCATGAAAATGAAGATGTGGAAGTTATAAGGTACGTTTTACAAAGTATATGTCAACAATTCAGTGCTAACTACTTCACGTGTTTTCAGCACTCTTCAAACACATTTCAATCATTAAGAATGAAATCATAGAAGGCAATATACTGTATAAGGTCTTTGAGTTGAATTTTAAAAAAAAGAAAAAAGACAGTCACACAAAAAGTTACGTGGCAGGCCTGTCTGATGGCCTTAATATCTTCTCATTCAATAAGGCATCAAACCAAATGAAATCTCTGGTTTGTCCTCAAAAGCCTTTTGCAATAGGCCAAGTAAATGGAAGCAGGGGATGACAAGAATTTAAAAAATGAATCTGCGTTCCTTCCTAATGACGCATAATGTGGAGAAATGCCTAAATTAAAATAAAGAGCCCATTTAGTAATCACACTCCGCTCTTTGGTCTGTATTTTATTCATTTGCCCCTTGAGAGAAATAAGTGCTGTTGCAGAAGTGAGAGCAGTGGAGTGAGTCAGAGGGATCTTCTAGCTGGCTGACTAATGCACACAGGTCAGCAGGAGCTGACAGCATTCTAGCAGCCGCCACGGTCCAAGCAGACGTGAAGGTGTGCTCATTTTAGTGTCTGCGTGTGCACAAGGGAGACAGATGGGAAATTAAACACTCTCGTGGGTGCGTGCGTGCGAGGTGTGCAAGCATCTGTGCAATGAAGAAGTTTTAACTCTTGTGTTTACATGGTAAAACATTATTGAATGCATGAGAAATAAGTTTCATGCAACTTAAAGTCGCCCAAAAAAACAAAAAAAAATCTGATAAAGAATCAAAGTTCTTTCGAGTTGGTAGTATGAAAACTTTCATTTTTAAACAGTACAATCTAATAAATTGCATTTGTGGTCCAATGGGTTGATGCTCTGTCTCCCGGAAGGACCATTCTTTATATTCTTCTTTATGCATTGTTTTTTAGGGAAAAGTTAAAACAGTGCTGAGAGTGCAGATACAACAAAAGTACAACACATGAAAGAATGATGAGGGGTGCATTGGAGGAAGGTTAAGGGATAAAATAAAAGTAGATACAAAATAAATAAATGACTTAAAAAAAAAAAAGAGACATTTTGAGGCCCAGTGCTTCACCATTCTCAGAGTGACAGTAGCTGGTGAAGATCACATCATGTTGCCCTTATTTAAAGAGTGCCATGGCGTGTCTGGGGAAACAACTACAGGGGCACTGAAGTGTTTTTTTTTTGTTTTTTTGTTTTTTCGACCTGGATGAGCGCATCTGTCGAAGCCAACTGCTGGGCAATGAAGAGGCTTCTGAGCAGGTGAGAGGGACCAAGAGGGCAAAATAAATAAATAAATAAATCGGAAGGCCACTTACAACACCGTTTTGATTGGTGTTAAATGCAGTGGGAGAAGGTAAGAAAAAGTTCAGCGGCAGCTTTGAAAGACGTGCGCCGAGCGTAACGAGTAAAAATTTGAGCTTTCAGGAAGAGAGCTCCCAGGAGAGACGTAGTAGAGGGGCACCGAAGAGAGCGAGCGAGAGATGGTGTGAGGGGGGTCACCCTTTTGAGAGTGGAGCCGTGCAAATTCAAAGCCACGGCCTTCAGATGATCATGTTCCAAGGTCGACTACCCTTTCCTTTGTCTGATTTTCACAGTCAGATTTTTATAAGCAAAGGTCGACTATTCGTAGTTGTGTAAAAGGGCTTTGTCCCGTCCACACTTGCTGTTCATATTATGCTTTCGACCTTAACACATACGATGGCAGTGTGTCAGTGATATGAGAGGGTAATTATCTCACAAAGTGTGATATATCTTTGACAGTCGGAAAATTGACAGTATAGCTTCAACAATTATTTTCTTCCAGACCCATCATACTAGTAGCGATATTACAGTTAAAAAAACATATGAAAGCCTTTCAGACAATGTACAGTCCTGTAAAAGGAAAAAAAAAATTGGCAAAATTCATGAACTTTGTGGTTAGTGCAACTCCGGTTCTTTCTGGCCCCTGTCCTGCCTGTTTTAGGTATCTCCCTCCTCCAGCACACCTGATTCAAATGATCAGGTTTGTTAACCAGGGCGGCCCGGTATCGAGTGGTTAGCTCGTCGACTTCACAGTGCAGAGTTCAATTCCAGCTCCGGCCTTCCTGTGTTGTGTTGCATGTTCTCCCCGTGCTTGCGTGGGTTTTTTCCAGGTCCTCCAATTTCCTCCCACATTCCAAAAACATGCATGGCAGGCTGATTGAACACTCCAAATTGTCCCTAGGTGTGAGTGTGAGCACGAACGGTTGTTTGTTTCTGTGTGCCCTGCTGGCAAGCAGTTCAGGGTGTTCCCTGAACTGCCCGAAGACAGCTGGGATAGGATCCAGATCCCCCGCAACCCTAGTGAGGATAAAGCGGTTCGGAAAATGAATGAATGAATGAAAGGATTGTTAACCAGCTTCTACAGCGCTTGCTGATGAGGTCATCATTTGAATCAGGTGTGTTGGAAAAGAGAGACATTTAAAGCATGGGGGACAACAGCCTTCAAGCACCGGAGTTGCCCGCCCCTGGGTTAGTGGGTGTGAGCATGCAGACATTGATCCCCACGCTCACCACTAGGATTTGCACCTACTCCAGGTTCATATGAAAGTCAAGTTTTGGGCGACTTCCGTGGTTATTTATGCACAGCTTGGTGCCGTTTGGTCGGCCGAGATGTTGAATCCCATGTGTTTGCTGGAAAGTGGCTTCCTGAAATGTTGCCCCCTGGGCAGGTTAATCTCGTTGATCTGTGTCTGTCCTATCTTGGAATGTGCTGATCCTTGTGAACCAAGAAGGAAAGGGTCTTCCATTGTGTAATCATGTTGTGTGAATTAAAAGAGGCAAATGTCTGTTGAAGACATCCTATCCATCCATCCATTTTCTAAGTCGCTTAGCCTGACGAGGGTCACAGGCAGTAGACGCAGGCCACACAGACAACCAATCATTCACGCTCACACTCACACCTAGAGACAATTTAGAGTGTTCAATCAGCCTGTCATTCATGCTTTTGGAACATGGGAGGAAATCGGAATACCCAGAGAAAACCCACACAGGCATGGGGAGAACATGCAGACTCCAAAAAGGAAGGCCACAGCCGGAATCGAACCCTGCACCTCTGCATTGTGAGGCCAACACACGAACCAGTCACCCACCGTGCCGCCCGTTGAAGACATGCTAACTTAATTACCAGCATGTGTTCATTGGAAAGGGAAAGTTCTGTTCACTGAAAGAAACAAAGGTCTCGTTTTTGTTCCCTTGAGGTGTTGTGCTCCAGTCTCCAAATGTGAAGTGGGAACCTTTAATTTTGAGGTCTTCCTGTAACTTGTGTTTGAAGCGGGCTAATGTGTTGTTTGGTCATATATGTTACATTAGACTACCTAAGAGCAGGTCTATATGGTATCCCAGATGGTGTCACATGATGTATTTGGTGTATTTGATTGAGGTGCAGAGAGACAGATTCGGACAGATCTGTGGAAGTGTGTGCTGGATGTTATTGTACTTCATTCATAAATATGACAGTGTGGTGTAATCCCTCCGAATCATTGTGGCAGTTAGTTCATCGAACTAATTATAATCATTATCATCTTAAAAATATATTAGCACTCGCCCTGACTATGCAGCACAACTTCAGGGGTAGGGACTCACACATTATTGGGTGTTCAAGGCGATCTCCAACTGTCCATGTTACATGCGCGGCCGACTACATCATCCGCAAGAGGAGATCTTCTTGTGGTTCCTTTTACTGTAAATGTATTTTCTGCACAACGATCTCCTGCATGCACTCAAGTGAATCCTTCAGCATGCATTTAGACCACATGTGTGCCTCTCCCTGCAACGCGCGCCTCTCTCGTGTCTCCCTCTGCTGAATTTAAATGCGTTAATGAAGTAAACCGTTCCCGGATCCCTCACACAAAGGCACACAGCAGCGCAAAACCACCAATTCAAGCTCCGTCAGTCAAGGAAAATAACAGAAGAAAGGAAACTCCACCCATGCGCACAGACTGCGCTTTGTACTGGGAATGAAAATTGGGCCCATCGTGCTTGCCTCACCATGACAACATGCTTGCCCACAATGCCCTGAATATCCAACAGTTAATGGCCAAAATGAACATTTGCGTGCTGAAGCAACATCCCTACTCACTAAGTTGGTGCTGTGGGATTTTTGTTTTTCTTTTCACGACCCTTGTGAGGATAAAGCGGATTGGAAAATGGTTGGATGTATGGATGGATGTATGGATATATGTCTCCACAACATGTAAAAAATGCTTTCCAAAGGCTGCACTGCTGTGTGATGAAATTTGCCTCATGACAATGAGAGACTGAAAAAACGGCTTGCCCAACTATTTGGCTCCCTTGAACTTCTTGACCATTTGCCACATTTCGGGGTTCAAATAAAGATAAAGTGTGATCTTTTGATGAAGAGTAAACACCAAGTGAGACACAAGTGTCAAGTTGAATAAAAATCATGATATAAAACATGTATAAAATAAATCAGCCCAACCTGAGTTAATAATTTTTTAGAACCACCTTTTTCTGTGATTACAACTGCAAGTCTTTTGGGTTTAGGGTTATCATTTCTGCACATCAAGAGACTGACATTTTTGCCCAGTCTTATTAACCAAACAGCTCCAGCTCAGTAAGGATAGATGGAGAGCATTTGTGAGCAGCAATTTTCAGATCTCTCCAAAGATTCTCAACTGGATTCAAGTCTGGACTTCGACTGGCTCATTCTATATTTTGCCCCAAAAGTTCATTTAATTTGACCAGAGCCCCTTTATCCTTTTTTTTTTGTTCAGTCTCCAAGGTGGCCTGGCAAAGTTTAAATGAGACTTTTTATTGTTGGCTTTAAAAAAATGTCTTTCCTCTTCCATAAAGTCCAGATATGCACTCATGTGATCATCAGCAACTTGTCTGGGCTAAAAGTTTGGGGGTAGGTCTGATACTTTTTCAATTTCAATATGATCGACTGAACTTTGTGAGATGTTTGAAGATGGCGAAATCTTTTCACATCGTTATCCTGCTTTAAACTTTACTTTTCTACCCAACTTTATCCCAGACCTGCCTGGTGTGTTCCTTGGTCTTCATGATATTGTTTGCTCATCAATATTATTTTAACAGATCTCTGACACCCTTACAGATTGGGCGCATATAGGTGTGTCTAGATTACAAAGAGGTGGACTCTATTTATTATCATCAGTCAGTTAGGTCAACGTTGGATCACTATGAAATCATGATGTAACTTCTGGAGTGAGTTGGCTGCACTGAGAGTAAAGATTGTTATTTTAAATGTTACATGAATTTCGTTACACTTCCCAATCATGTATCACTTGGTGTTAAGTTGTCACCAAAGAAACCAATTGTATTTATTTTGGTTTATAGCCTGACATGTGGCAAAATGTCAATAAGTTCTGTCTCACATTGCCTCTCTCTCACTCTCTCTCTCTCTCTCTATGTGTCATCAATTTTCCGATCCGCTTATCCTCACAAGGGTCGTGGGAGGTGCTGGAGCCTATCCCAGCATTCTTCGGGCACTCGGGGGGTGACACCTTGAACTGGTTGCCAGCCAATCACATGACACACAGAGACGAACAATCATCCACACTCACACTCACACTCACACTGACGGACAATATATTGTTCCATGAACCTGCCATGCATGTTTTTGGAATGTGGAAGGAAATCAGAGGACCCAGAGAAAACATACAAACTCCACACAGGAAGGCCGGAGCCAGAATTGAATGCTGAACCTCTGCACGATTGGCTGGCAACCAGTTCAGGGTGTCCCCCACCTACTGCCCGAAGACAGCTGGGATGGGCTCCAGCACACCCATGACCCTTATGAGGATAATAATTAAATTATTAGAAAATGGATGGATGGCGGGATGGATGTTCCCAGTCAGCCTCTTCACCTGTGGGATGTGCCAAAGAGGTGTTTGATGAGCATTCCTCACATTTTCTCTTTTTTGCCACCTATCCCAGCAATTTTATTAATGTGTTGCAGGCACATAAACCATATACATAAGTTTATGAGTAAGATGATCAGTGTGAACATTAAATATCTTGCCTTTGTAGTGTATTCATTTACATAGTGTGCAGGTTGAACATGATTTACAAATCATTATACAATCAAACCTATGTTTTGGTCCATAATCCGTTCCAGAAGGCTGTTCGAAAACCGAAATTGTTCGAAAACCAAAACCACGCTCTTTTTCAAATAAAAATGTTTATTGAACACGTCTGCTCACAATGGAAAGCAACACGAGGAAGCGTCACTTCCTTGTCTACCCGAGGAAGCATCACTTCCTCGTGTAAGGAAAGCAAGAGGAGTCAAATGGTGCATTCAAGTGCGCTCAGTTTGTTCGATAACTGAAATTTGTGCGTCATCCGAGGCATAAAAAACTCGAAATTTTTGGTTGAAAACCAAATTGGTCAAGAACCAAGACGTTCGAAAACCGAGGTTTGACTGTATTCTGTTTCTATTTATGTTGAACACAAAGTCCCAGCTTCATTGGAAATGGGTTTGTACTATAATTTTATAACAATACTTCATCCATTAAAAAAAAAATGTTTTTGGGGGTGTGGCATTACAAAACAGTTCAATTGGGAAAATTAATCTGGAATACATGTCAATTGAGTTTATGAGCTTGGAACAAATCAAACTATAAAATCAAGGTACCACTGTATGTTTCATATTGTTATGTTGTTTGAACATTTTGAATAATTGATACATTTTAATAACAAGTGATAAACAGTGCTGAAGTAATACCTCTCTGAGAGTGACATTAAATACCGGTAATCTATTTTAAAGGCAACATTATTGCAGATGTATTATGTATTGCAGCGCATTATATTATATATATATTGTCCGGGTTTGTCTCATGAATATGCTCACAAAATTGACTCATCTTTATGAACACACTTAAAATGGTATCGTCTGGGCATGGCTGAATGCAACCTGCTAAAAGTAATACTGTATTATGTTGATTGTGAACTGTATTAACATTGTATACTGCTAGGCCTGTCACGGTCTTTTTTTCCCCAGAAAATATATCTAACCAGAAATTATCAGGATAAATGATAGTATCTTTTTTTTTTAATACCACTGATATACTGATGAGCAAAAATAATGAGAGTGTCTCATTTTCAAGTGCAGTCATGTTTCAAATCTCAGGGATATGGAATATTTCCATTGAATAGTTGCATAATAAAATACCATGAATCAATAAATAAAAATTAAATGCTCAGATTCTGTTTTTTTTAACAGCATTATTCAACAAATATTAACACAACTCACATACCCCAGACAGGACTATCCATAGTGGCAGTGTAAAATTATGTATTATATTTCCTTCACAATGCCCTCTTTCACTTGGTTGTCCAACGCTGGAATGGATGTTTTCCATCATGATATATAAATGGCAGTTTGTACAGCATATCTTGTCTGCAGTTTGGTTAAAGGTGAGAAAAATATCACAGAAAGTACCGGTATTTTAACAGTGGTATTATTGTCATCTTCATTATTGTATACTGTGTATTATTATTTTTGTTTATTATTTTTGTGTGTTATTATTTATTATTTGAAAATTTGGCTTTTTGTATGCGCAAGCTCTGAGAAAAATCAGATGTTCTTCCTTTTGATGGCTAAAGTAATCAGCCCATGAATCATTTCAGGATTCAAAACTTAATATTTTTGTTTGTTGGTTACCCATGAGATTATTCTCATATAAAACAGGTACCCAGGCCCAACACAGCAATAGCCTCCTAAATAAAAGCCCAAGTTTGTCAGGTATGCTGGCTCAACACTCTGTGGGTGCGAGTGCGTGTGCGCGCGCGCGTGTGTGTGTGTGTTATATATGTACAGCGGGTGTACGTGTGGGTGCGTGCGTGTGTTTGGAAGCTTTGTAGGTTTGTTGTGTTGGAGATGTCGACAGCTGAGTTCCATCTCCCCGATTACTACTAGTCCTTAAGCGCTCCATGACACCAACCCATTGGCAGATTGTCTACTCCAGGGATGCCCAATGCGACACTCGCGAGCGACCGGTAGCCTGCGGACTGGTCCCAAGTCAGTCGTAAGGGGTGTAGGGAGTAATGATAAAACAAATAAAAATGAAAAAGATTTGTGTGCCTGTGTGCGGGTTATTAATATTATATATTTTTGTGTTCGTGCACACTGCACTAAAATAAAAAAGGTCACCTTTAACCTAACGTGGCACATGAGCTACATCGCGATAAGTTGTTAGGGGTCAGAATGAGCAACTGTAACTTGCAATCAGAGCTGTTGCGATATATCTTTTATTATTATTATTATTATTATTATTATTACTATTCGCTCTCAAAGTTTCTTTCAAATATACATCTCCAATAGTACTGACAAAGAATGGCAATCTGGAGCTACAAGAGAAGCATTTTAAAACGGTCATGTACGTACGATAGTTTCTGCACTTAACACGCTGCAAAAGTGCATGCCATGCCTCTGCGTCAGGTCTCTACTGATGTAGGCAGTGATTTCATTTTCACAAACTCACAGACTGTTGTATCTACTTCATCTTTCTGTTTCGTTAATGTTAGGGACTGGCTGTTGTTTGAAAAGTATCTCAAAAGTAGGTAATAGAAGCTTGGGCACCCCTGGTCTATGTTCTACAAGAAGTTTCTAGCTACTTTACCTTCATCGCTATGCATGATCTACATTGAATGTAAACACTACACATAAAAAGTTAGGGATATTTGGCTTCCAGGTGAAATTTCAGGACGAGGGTAAAATGCATTCAAACCTTAACAGCTGAACTTAATGCGACCTCTGTCAGCTCTTGAATGCACATGTCTAACTGTGAAATATGTTCGTACTTTTTGCGCAAGTTGCTGTTCTCTAAGCTTAATGGCAAAATTCACAACAGGTGTTTGATCCTTCAATTGACCAATAAATGTCCTGGTTCAATTCGACATTTTGATATCATGAGACCAAGACGACACCGAACAATGGATCAACATTATCTTGCCATTGTGATGCTTCAAACAGAATGCTTACAGACGGAAGTGGCCACTGAGCTGTTTAATACAGGATCCCAACTTAATTGGATTTGGGTTTGTAAATACAACAGTCCCTAAATTGGTGATTTCCCCGGAAGTTGTTCCAGATCACCTGTTTTTAGTGTTATGGATCTGGCGTCATAGGTTGAGAGATTCTGCAATTAAGTTTGAGTGGTTAGCATTTACCTTACCCTAGCCATAGCCTATCTCGGCAGCCCGGCTTTTGCTGACATTGCCTCCGCTACGACACCTTCCAGACCCGACAACAGTCCACACAGGTCTCCACAATTATAGTATTCAGCAGTGAAAGTAAGACTACAGTTCAAAAGGAAAAGGCATGGCTTGGTTGTCATCATGCGCCGGTCTCCAAACCATCCAAGTGGGGCTTGATCGTCAGGCCGGGAGATCACCGAGGGAGCCACAGCTGTGGCTCTCATTCAAGTGAATGGAACCCAGCCAGCAGTGTGTGCAGTCAGGAAAAGTTTTATCTCAAGCTCCAACATATATTAGTTTTTCAGAGACAAGGAGACTTTAGCTGGTTGGACATGTACAAGCTATAATTCTTTTCAGCCCTCAAATCGTGAAATTTGGGCACATCATACAGAGCCCTGGCATTGCCTGGCGGGGGTGCAAGAAAAGTCTGGCGGCCCGTCAGGCCTATAAAGCACTGGGGGAAACGGTAAAGGTCATCCAAAAATCTGTTGAGTACTTCCTAAAAAAATGTATACAGTACACATAATTGTGCCCTTTTGATTCTTTGCTTCTCTTGTGTCCATTTATTATGATGGTGGAACACTGATGTTGCAGACCATCATATTCATTTGTTGTTGTTACAAATCTGATCAAGTGCTGTTCTTTAATTTTATGTTATATAAAACCGATCCATCCATCCATCCATTTTCAACACCACTTGTCCTAAATCAGGTTTTGGGGGGGTTGCTGGAGCCTATCCCAACTGACTTTAGGCGGAAGGCAGGCAACACTCTCAACTGGTTGCCAGTCTGTCGCAGGGCAAATAAGGAGGTGAACAATCATTCACACCCACATCCACACCGTTCCTAAGTGGGAAGCGATTCCGTGCTGCCGGCACACGTCAGGTGAGTGTAGCACTACATCATCAGTGACTCTGTAACACCTATTCTTATTTAAAATAATTCAAGTGGCCTTCAGGTATGCCATTTGTATCCATGTAAGTATTCCTCTATCTTATTGTATCTCTTGACATGCTTACCAAATCTCCTCTAATCTATTTTCCTCTCACATGTCATTTGTCTTTCCCCATTCTCAAGAGAAAAACACAACACACAATAAAACACCTGCTTTGTTCTGCATAAGTGAGGCAGCAAGTTGGGAACAGTTTCATAGCAACAATAAGACTACCATCTGCCTGGCAGACTTTTCTCTTTGTGGGATATGCTTCCATACTGTGCGCAACACAGGTTTATCATCTTTCATGCAAATACTTACTTTGGGCTGTGACGATAGACAGTAACTTATGAATCATAAATCATAGTGTGATGTAATGTTCATGGATCAACAGCTGCCATGGGTGGTTCTGGTGCATCCTACTAACTTTGATGTGAATTGCAGCAACAAAATGAACACAGGGTATAACAAATAACTTTTGGAAGCAATTACAGTGATCCTCGTGTTAATAAAGAAGATCGGCTGGCCTTCCATCATCGGGTTCCAAGGGTACTTCTAGCTTTGGCTTTGTGCGCGTGAAACTCTTCCTCATTAACTGTGTCACAGTCAACAGTTATAAACGTCAGTTAGTGCAATAAAATCCAAATGCTTTGTTTTAGTGAGCCCCAAAAGTGTTGCTTTAAAATGTAAGGTGCAGTATTCATTATGCAATGAAGTGTATCCTTTTGGGGAAAAAAAACAAAAACAACAACAACAACAAAATAAATAAACACAAGGACATACGCAAACGTGCCTTGAATGGGGGGAGTGTGCATTTCCCGAATAGGCACACAGCCTATTACCCACAACAGCAACTTACAACTATTTGAATGGTACCTTTATCATGGCCAAGGGGGTCTCTTTCACTTTCATTGGCACAAAACAACTGTGAGAAAGGTGGCAGACACCCTGTCACATTAAAAAAAAAAAAAAAAAACTACAAATGTGCTTAATGCTAAGTCACGTTCCCCATTTGTTACAGAAGGAGTCGATTCAAACGTCTATGCATGATTACTGCTGTAATTGGTAGAAGCTGCAAACAACCAAAGAAATGAAAAGCCGTCAAAAAAAAGTGAGAAATCAGGGCAGGATGTGTGAAGTGATTTTGGGCCAATGATGAAGATTTCTGATTTGTTGTACGTATAAACCCAATTCCATTGAAGGTGGGATGTTGTGTTAAAAACCAAAAAAACAGTGACTTGCAAATTAGTTTGATGAATTTGGTCTGCATCCATTTTTTATGTCTATACTGCAGACTGCTCTGCCAAAACATTCAGAAATTTTTCGAAATTCGGGATAGCTGCTATGACTTAAGAGGTACCAACCTATACAAAAAATCCAAAACAAGAACAAACATCAAGCAAAGAAGTGTATCTGTCATAGGTGTTAATCTGTGGAATAATTTCAAAACGGACCTGAAAATGAGTAAATCGCTTCCTGAGTTCAAAAACAAATTCAAGAAAATAGTACAAACAACCTACATCAATCAGAGTTAAGGTGATAAATTCTAAACATTAATTAAATATAATAATTAAGTTGATAAATAGAGAAAGGTACTGCAATATCCATTATGAATACAAGAAAATTGACATAAGAGTACCAGGGTGTGCAAGAATAAAATCCAGGTACAAACCAAAAGTAGTAAAAATATCACGGTCTAGGGTAAAAGCATGAGCTTTTATGGAGACTTCTTTTTTCTTTCTTTCTTCCTTTCTTTTCTGATTGATATAAAAAAAAGTATCTATTTATATATAAACACATAACCTGGGGTAGGACTAGATACGTTTTTTACTTCCTCCTACTCCTTTGAACATATAATTGTGTTGTATGATGACTGATTTCTCTTTTCCTTTTACAATTTTACTTACCTTACTTTCTGTCAATTTATTACTGAGTATGTTTTTATGTTCAATAAACAATAAACAAACAAAACAAAACAGTCGATGATGGTAGAATGAGTGACAGCAGTGATGGATTTTGTGTAGCTGTAGAGCATCATCAGCAAAGCAGTGGAAATCGAGACCATGGTGGCGTGTGATGTGACCAAGGGAAAGCATGTAAAGGATAAAGAGAAGGGGGGCAAATATTGAGCCTTGGGGGACACCTTGGGGGTCATGGACTGTGTTGGACTGAAATTTATTCAAGGTATATTCTATAACTGTTGGCGCTCGGTGAGGTATGATTTTAACTCGCAGAGAGCAGTGCCAGTGATGTTCAGGGAGGATTAAAAAACGGGTGAGAAAAATTGGATTGATTTATGGTGTCAAAAGCAGTGCTGAGGTCAATTAAGACGTGGATGTTGAAGGAGTGGGTGTCAGAGGAGAGGAGGAGGTCATTGGTGACTTTAAGAGGGCTGTTTCTGTGCTGTGATGGGATCTGAAGCCGGATTGAAATGGCTCATGGAGGTTATTTGAGTCGATGTGGGTTTTGAGTGGTGAGGTGACAATTGTTCATGTTTTTGACAGAATTGAGAAATTTGAAATGGGATAATAGTTTTGTGGGATGTCAGGGTTTTTTGAGGACAGATGTAGCAGAGGCGAGTTTGAGGGCAGGGGGGGGCAGAGCCAGTGGACAGGGAGGAGTTAATTACAGAGCGAATAAGTGGGGTCAGAGCAGGGAGACAGGCTTTGACTAGTGTGGAGGGTACAGAGTCGGGGGGGGGGCAGGTGGTGGTATTTATGCTGGAACGTAATACACCGAGTTCAGAGGGGGTGAGCAGGGAGAACTGGGTGAGTGACTGGTCAGTTAGTGGAGGAGTGACAGATTGTGGGATGGGTGTGGAGGAAGTGCAAGTGGCCAGTTGGTTATAGATGGTTATAGATATCATTCTTCCATTCGCTGGAAGAATGATAAGAATGAGTTCCATTTGTCTGGTGAGAAGGAGTGAGAAGTGTTGTCCATGGGTTCCATCCATCCATTTTCCGAACCGCTTGATCCTCACTGGGGTCGCGGGGGGTGCTGGAGCCTATCCCAGCTGTCTTCGGGCTGTAGGCGGGGGACACCCTGAATCAGTTGCCAGCCAATCGCAGGGCACACAGAGACGAACAACCATCCACGCCCACACTCACACCTAGGGACAATTTAGAGTGTCCAATCAGCCTGCCATGCATGTTTTTGGAATGTGGGAGGAAACCGGAGCACCCGGAGAAAACCCACGCAGGCCCGGGAGAACATGCAAACTCCACACATGGAGGCCGGAGCTGGAATTGAACCCGGTACCTCTGCACTGTGAAGCCGACGTGCTATGTCCATGGGTTTGAGGATCTTATTAATTGTGGCGAAGAGGTTCTTGGGGTTGTTGGAGTCGGAGTATATGAAGCTTGAGTAGTAGGTGGACGTGTTGAGGGCTGGATGTAGTAGTCCGGTTTTGTTGTTGTCCCAGTTGACATTTCCTGGTTTTCATTGGGTGGAGTTCAGGGGTGTACCATCAGACAGTGTAGGTAAAGGAGACAGGTCTGGTTTTGAGGGGCCAAGCTGGTCAAGGCAGAAGGACAGTGTGTAGTTGTAAATGTTGACTTGGTCCATCGGGGAGATGCGAGAGTAAGGGATGAGCGTTGCAGGCTGTCAGGGAAGAGGGGCAGAGTTACTTGATGTTGCGGAAAGTGATGGTGCGCTTGAGTTTGGGTTTCGGGGTGGTAATGTTGATATCCAGGATGATGGCGAGGTGGTCGGAGATGGTGAGGTCAGAGCTGGAGAGGTGGTTCATGGTGATGCCAGTAGAACAGATCATGTTTCCATGATTGTGGGTGGGGAAGATGATGCGTTGCATGAGGTTGAAGCATTTAAGTATGTCCAGGAATTCTGTGGCAAATTTGCAGTCTGTGGAGTTAATACGGATATTGAAGTCCCCTCGAAGAAGAATGGAAGATGACATGGAACCAACTTGGGTAAGATATTCAGGTAGGTCGGGGACTGTGGCTCTAGGAAAACAGTGTGTACCTGCATTGAAGAAATGGATATTCCTAACGATGGAATCACCTCTTAATGTAGTCGGGGGGGACGAGGAGGAGTCTGGAGGGGCTCGGGCTTGATCGAGGATAGAGATGGAGTAGGCATCGCAGAGGAATTTGTGCCGGGCGATGAGGGGTTCATGGAGAAAGAAGCGGGGATTTGGCACAGTGCCGGTGTGAAGCACTGTGGAGCGGCAGGTCATAGGGCAAGGGGAGGGCTGAGAGATGGTCAGAGGAGGGAGCAGAGACGGCTCGGGGTGACTGGGCTCATGTTGGGGAGATGAAACAGGGACTAGGAGGCTGCGGACAGGACAGGGAAATTGTGCATGTCCAGGATACTATTTTTATTTTCCAGATGGATGTTGCAATTGGGATGTGTATGTGATGAGCGATTTCCTCTCTTTGCTGCAAGAGAGGACAAAAGACCAAGGTTCGTGGTGGGATGGAGTGTAGCTGACAAATGTTTTCGGCCTGGCCCCGAGCCGTTAGCAGGAGTTATCCTTGACAGTAACCGAAACAGGAAAAGCAGGAGAAGGAATAGCAGGAGCAGGAGTAGCAAGAGCAGGAACAGCCGGAGCAGCGCCAAGAGGGCAGGATGGAGTGATGTGGTGATTGGTGTTGTTGGAGTGAGCTTGGCTGAAGATGATGGTATCCATTTGTCTTTCGGCTTCCTGGGTTTGATAAAAGTCTGGTGATTCTTCCTTCCAGTTCTGTGATTTTTCTCTGCAAGTTGGGAGGATTTGATGCAGTCAGATGGAGAGATAAGTGGAGCCATGGGTATATGCTATGCTTGTTGTGCTATGCTAGAGTATGCTTTCTTACTAAGGGCACTCAACTAATAACTGTGCACTATGAACTAGTGCGCTTAATTTCAGGGCAAGTGGGTGGGTTCAGTGCCGGGGCATCCTGGAGTTAACGCCGGGGCTTCGTGGAGCTAGCGCTGGGGCAGTGTGGAGCGAGTTGTTGCTGCTGTAAAGTATATGTCTGACTGTCTGTGGAAAGATCGGTGCCACTGGCAATTCGCTGAGTTTGCCAAACAGGAAGTTTTTCAGAATGTAGAATTGTTCTCATTCAAAGTTTGTTTCATCTGGAATTCAATGCTGCAAAAGTGTGTCCCATGCCTCCGCGTCAGGTCCCTACAAAGGTAGGGAATGGTTTCCTTTTCACGAACTCCCATACCTACTTTATGTTCCTGTTTTGCTCATGTTAGGGGCAACGATGGCTGTGGCTCATCGTGGCATGAGTGCATGGGTGTGTGTGTGTGTGTGTGTGTGTGTGTGTGTGTGTGTGTGGGTGCACGTGCATGCACACGCACGTGCAGTAACGGGTCGATCGCGGGAGGTTGGTTGCTTGAAAAGTAGATCTTTGGTCAAAAATGGTTGTGCACATCTGGCATAGAATACAAATTGTTTTTGCTTTCCACGTGTGTTTTACATATACACATAAACTCACATATATTTTCACATACACTTATTTGCCAATCTATTGAACAGTTAAGTACAGTCGGAGCACGCTGGTGACTGTCTGCAGCTGATGTAACTCTTTAAATGCCAAAAAGTTTTCATTTAAAGTTTAAAATGGCTTACCTTCTTGCGGCCAAGGGTACAATAGGTAAAATACCTATCTCTACATACTCATTGTCCTCACCTTCTTCTTCAAGCAAGGTATAAGGAAGAAGTGATACGTAAACGGCGTCGTGAATGGATTTATGTAAAATGAGTCGAAGCAAAACAAACAAACAAACAAACAAAGAAACAACCTCATGTTTCCTGGACGGCTACAAGGACAGATATTTTCTATACCACAACATTTTCCCCTCATAGCCAATTGTTACAATGCTTAGTCGTCACACGTCATTTTATAATGTCACACAAGAGGCTCCAAACGAGGTAAGAAAACCTTTCTGCATGAAAAAAAAAGATCCATTTGAACACAAGGAATATATTAAATTAATATGCGGAAAATATTTACATTTTTAAGCATGGGTAGGAGCAAATCTGTTAACTGTGACTGGCTTTGGCTCTTTGGGTCGTTGTTCGTTGCTTTGGTCGATTATTTACTCACACAGGGCTAGTCTTGTTTTTCTTTATGTAAGCTTAAGGTGCTTAGTTACACACTGTTAGAATGATTAGTCTTCCATGCCCTGTTGCGTCCAGCCCCGCTCTCTTTTATTTACTTTGAATTTTTGCATATAAAGACTTTTACTTGGCCCGAGTCCCTGTTTGCTTGAATGTTTGCAGATAGACTTTGTCTCCTGGCTGCTGCTTGGTCCAAATCCTCCTCATCGTGTGACAAAATGAGGTTACCGTACAGATAATATATGATGGGGAAAAAAAGAATGCTTTTGAAGGGTTATTCTAAGGGGCCATATAATATTCAAGTGTAATTTTATTTGCGATATTACGGTATCTGTGTCTCCTATCTCATTGTATCTGTCAATGGGTTTGGCATTATGGAACTGTTAGTTCTACATTTTCGTAATTTACTGTGTCCACTAATTCTCCTCCACTATAAACTACTTACTGTACAATTTGATGTGACTTTGAGTGGAACTTACCCTTGCATGTCGGAATGGCACCACACCATGTGCCGTTAGTGGTGCAGGTCCTGGTGACACTGTGGTCCCCTCCACTCATCACAAAACCCGGCTGGCACATAAAGGTTACATTGTGGCCCACGGTGGTGTCATCTCCAAATCTAAGCCCATTTGCTGGGATTCCTGGATCGCCACAAGTGATCACTGTCATTAGGGATACAGCACAGGCATCAGGAAATGTGAAATGTCAACAAGAACAAGTTTAAAATGCTTCTTACAATATGATGACAGTTAATAATCACTAGATTATTATGACCGTTTTATTTGAGTGAGGTCCCTGGCAAATATCTTTTTGCATTTATATAGTCTTTCAGTTCAGAAAGCAATCCCAAGTTGTGAAAACACAGGAGAGAGGAACTTTTACTTCCAATTTATTGTTGGTCTCCCAATATAATTGTCTCTTTGTTCCGCTTTAAAATAAAAATAATAATAATAATATTCCCACACGCACATTTATTTAGAAAGGCGGTGTGTTTCAAAGATACACTTGTGCATCATAAAAGTAGCTAACTATAATGCGAGGGGTACCCTGAACACATATGCACACTAAAAACCAGAGGATTACAATTGTGGGATTGATGAAAATGGGATGGTAAGGTGGTCAACTGATTAGCATGTCTGCCTCACAGTGGAGAGGTGCAGGTTTCGATTCCGGCTCCAGCCTTCCAGTGTGGAGTTAACATGTTTTCTCCGGGTACATTGGTTTGCTCCCACATTCCAATGTGAGGTTAATGGAAGACTCTAAATTGTCCTTTGGTGTGAGTGTGAGCGCGAATAGCTGTATGTGGGCCCTGCAATTGGCTGGCAACCTGTTCAGGGTCTACCCAACCTACCAAAACACCGTCCAACCAGGAAGGTGTTTTTCGACAGCTGGGAAGGAGAAGAAGAGGGCTTTTGTGTCGAGACAGAGAGGAGCTGAAGGCCGTGCAGTGAGGAGAAGCCAGGGAGGGGAAAAAGGCTCGTTAAAAATGAGTATAAGTAATGTTACTGGTGTCTGGAGGGGCCTGATTCAGGCCACAAAAGCCCAAGGACAGAGACTGAAAATGGATGAAAACCGGTTTTTCAACCGGAAGGTCTGTCCCTCCCCCCCATGAGCTGCATATGTGGATACTCCCTCCCCTCCTCCTACAAGAACAACGATACCTGGCCTCTCATACACCCCCAAACCCAAGTTTTGGTTCATGTGTCTGTTACAAGAGGTGAGGAACCAACTTGAAACCTCCGGACAACATCACCACCCGACCAGTTGTGTGACTTTCCAGTGAACCTGAGCTGTGGGCAGAGTGCTGTGGAAAACTTCGTGCCTGGTCCCAGCATGAAGGAGCTAAAACACAAGCGCTGGAGAGACTGTCCTCGACTACCTGCGACCGCTGGTGAGCATCACTGGACCCACTGCTGCCCACGACGAGGACGCCATCATCTATCTCCTCCACTCGCCAAGGAGAATGCTGGGAATGACCTTTGATTTCATTCTATCTGATGGATATTAAAACTCACAAACCGCCAGTATGTGAGGGCAGTACATTCTCTGCATGGGGCGCCGCAGGGGACTTCATTGCTTTTTCACACCACTTCAACCTGACTGTCTTTCACAGAGGGAGATGATCTACAAGAGACTGACGGGGGACTCAGCGTTCCAGATATTGGCACTGGTGGTGGATTTCAGGAAACAGTTTATTAAAAATCTTGCCTGACCTTTTCCCCCTTATGTAATAGACCAGTTAGTTACAAATGGCTATCCTTTTAACCACCCTTTACGTCAGGGGTGCCCATTATGTCGATCGCGATCGACCGGTAGATCGCGGACTGGTCCCAAGTCAATCGCAAGCGGTGTAGAGGAGACAAAAAACAAACAACCATTTGTGCGTCTTTTTGCATGTTAGTAATATATTTTTTTGTGTTAATGTACACTGCACCCCAATCATCCTATCAGTCTCATTTTCACAAAAATTATTACAAAATGAAATAAAATAAAGCAGGTAAATCTTTAACGAAGATGGCACTCATTTATTAAAAATCTTGCGTGACCTGCGTCCCCGGACGTTGTTAGCGCTCAGCAGTCTGCAGTTGCAGCTTGTGATCAGAGCTCTCGCGCGATATCTTTTATTGTTATCATTATTCTCATTCAGAGCTTGTTTCGTGTACAATTCACCGAGGGCACGGTCGAAGAATAGGAATCTGGAGGGCAGAAGCATGAGCTACGATAGTTAACAGGCCGCAAAGGTGCATTGCACGCCTCCGTATCAGGCTGTTGCTCATCATGGCTGGTTCATCAAAAGGTTAATCTTCGGTCCAAAAAGTTTGGGCACCCTTGCTTTACGTAATATTAATTAATGCTTAAAAAACATTTTGAAGTAATTATTTATCATCAGTTACTCCCAAGTTCTTCAATGCTATGATCATCAAAATGTTGAATGTGATCTCATTTTATGGCCGCTTTAGGAAAGCTACATGCATCTGTTTTTAATATAAAAATAACAAGACAGAAATGTAAAGCAAAATATTCAATTCAAATGTCTCTCTTTCTCTCTCTCTCTCTCTCTTTCTGCCTGTCTGTCTAGATCTGTCTGCCTGTCAGGCTGGCACTACTCAACAGCTATGAAAATGGGAGTTCTCACATTTGTCAAGCTCGACAATTGCATTTTATGCTAAACAGGTTAGAATAAAAATACTGTGTCTTGTTTTAGTAAAAGAAATAGATCACAATTCATATATGTTGATCTCAATTTTGAGTCTATGGGCATAAGTTATGCAAGCTTTTTAAAAAAAATAAAAATCCATATAAAATGCAAATTATTGGACACATAACATGTGTACAAGACACATTCTGTTGTATAAGGAGCACAAACGCTGTTCTCCGCCTTATAACGCGTTTGCTCTATGTCTAAATACAGACAGGAAGCGTCACTATAGAGACACATGTAAAAAATGCCTGGTATGGTGAATGACAATAAACCAGGTTCAAAACTTTCAAATATTTACCTGAGCCCATCACAATATAGTCTTTACTTTCTGAAGCAAGCAATTGAGAGGGATAATTCATCCATCCATCAATCCATTTGGATGTTCAAGCGCAGACCAGTCAGACAAAATCCTTGTATTGCCAGGAAAAACTTGACATACTGTAGAACAGGGGTGTCAAACTAATTTCACATTGTGGGCCACATATGGACTCGGTTGATGTCAAGTGGGCCACACCATTAACATTATACGATACAGTGCTATAAATAACGAACATATCATGATTTTATTTTGATATAAAGAAGCATTGGCGCATTGATACCGTCTGCTGTGTTGCGTCTGTCTCAGTGACAGACTGAGACTGCCGTTTACTTCTCTGATCAAAACAATGTGCCCCTATTTTATTAAAAATATTCATTCTGTGTCTAAAATGCATTTTTTTTTTCACTTTTAAATTATCCAGCGGGCCTGATCGAACCTCCTTGGGGGCCGGTTCCGGCCCGCGGGCCGTATGTTTGACACCCCTGCTGTAGAACTAAGCAGGATATCGTCTAACATGGGATTACGACACCAGCACTTCCACTGTCTTGAATTTTCAAAACATTTATGTACAATGTGTCAACCTGATGTTCCACAACAGCCACTCTGAGGTACAATTTAAAACAAATCATTGATGATTTACAAATATTTTTCTCCAAAAGTTCTTGAGAATCTTGACAAGTCATTGAATGCTGCGCACATTCGGGACAATGTACCTTCAAAAGTATTATATCCTTACAACTGGGAGTCCTAGAAACACAACACAGTTCCTGTCTTACAGCGGCAAGGTTACCTACATTTGTACGTCAGTTGAAACACGAAATAGTCAATGACTGACCCATGCGAACGCAATAGCATTTGTCTGAAAAACAATTCAAAGCCATTCATAATAAAAAAAAAAAGAACAATCAAATGAAAAAGTGAGTCCCGTGGTCATTTAACATGGCTTCCTGTTTCATGTGACAATGTAGTTGTACGCTGCTGTTGTTGTAGGGCAACCTCCAACTGGGTCCCAAAGCGGCTCCTACAGCCGCAGCGACCCGGGTACCTGCAGACCCAGTTGTCGGCCGATGACTGGGAACTGTTCGTAGCCCGAAGGCACACCCAACACTGCTAGGAGGTCGTTCCCGAGTTGGGCGTACGCTGCTGTGTATCTAAGACTAGTTTCCACACCAATCTTAATGTTGGAACCTTAGCCGCGTTCGGAAATCACTCCTGACACCCGTGCACTATTCTGAGAGTGTTTGTATTCGGAGAGGCAGAGCACACTCCCCTCCCATTAATTTAAGATTGCGGCCCGTGTTTTAAACCAATCAGTAGCTTGGGCTTGAACTGTTTCCACCTGCATCGCCAGACGCACTGGCTCATGCTGTCCCCAGTTGGAGTGCCTAGAATGCTCCGTTTTTGGTCCACTCAGAATGACGGCACATTTGAACCACATTCCGAAATTCCTAGCGATCAGTGTGAAAGAGTGTGCACTTGAAGCATATTTCCAAACTCGCCTCTTGTATGTTGGTACCGTTGTAAATCTCCATGCTTCAATTCTGCCACTGTAAACATTGAGTTTAATTGCCAAAAGGTTCCTGTTGCATTTCATTCCTCCAAAGGACATCCTCACAGAAATGTTGAAACACTACCCTAATGCACCTTTAAAATCTGAGACAGCTGGAGCACTTTTCCCATGAGGAGTTGGCCAATACCCCCATCAACAGGCACACAAATCTCAGAGTTACATAAATCATTTAATTTCAGAAATGGCAGATTAAAATACAGATTAAGGGTGCCATCATACTTGTCCAAACTCTTTGTATTGTCTTATTCTTATTCTTAACCACAATTTAAAAGCAATGCCTAATTTCCATTTGCTCATTTTCAGGAATTTTTTTGTGATTAATACTTTTGTCAATTTCTTCACTGTGTGTTTTTCTTTCTCGAGGCAACATTTTTATCCACATGTATCTCTGGTTACCAGGGACTGTGATGTTTAATTCAACTGGAATACTCATTTACACAACATTTAAGAAACCAGGTCACTGCTAAAAGCTCAACCAACACACTGATCAGCATGCTGGCATGAATTCAGCATCTATTCTTAACATTAAACCTCAAAGGTGGGGTCAGGGGGTAGTGTCAGTATCGAGTGATTTTTAAAAAATGACTAGCTAATCAACACACTTAACTATACAGTACAGTCATGAGGAATAAGTATTAGTATTAAGTGTTTTATTTTATAACAAGGCCATGAAAACTTCACAGTTCACTGAGCTAGTCTCTTTTATTGTGCACACTAGCTAATGAGCTAATTCTTCAACGTGCTCTCAAAATTCAATTTTCCAGCCACCACGTCGAGCAACATTTATTCTCTTCTTTCTTTCTCCATGAGAAACTAAAGGCGCTCAAGCACCTCTACAGTAAATTGAATCACTGTACCCGTAAAAGTTGAGATGCTGATTATTATTTATTTATATTACTGTATGCCCTCTTTAAACAAGCGGCAATAATGTCCAACAATATAGTTTTGGCATTTAACATCATATTTTCATGGCAAGAGTACAGTCCCCGTGCCCCACTATCGACGAGTCTGATTCAAAAAGAGAATCCAAGAAATTGTGTCACTCTGCCTGCCCCGAACAACTATTCAAGAGTCTTGTGTTCAGCTGGAAAGGTCATGGCGACCGTGTGTAGGGACAGTGATAGAGTCATGGTGGTGGATTTTATGCCTAAGTGAGACAGCGTCAAATCAGACTGAAAAGAGCTAATATTACTGACCACTTTAATCTGACAGATTTCTACCGCTCTCTTCCATACTTCGCACCCTCCATATGTCACCTGTATTGCCCTCCACAGATACATTTCTCCTCCACTTCCCGGCACTCCTCAAACCTGTGCCCCCCCTGCCCTCCCGATATCTAGGACACCTCAGTTTCCCTTAACACACCATAGTTGCATGACCATATCGTTGACACCTGAAGCAAGAGGATTGACACACTATCATTCGGTTCTGAATTCAGCGTTCGTGATAATCATTTGGCGTAACCCACCTCTATTCCAGTTATACTTTTCTTTAACCTTCCCAAATCTTCGTCCAGTGGAATCCCTGTCATCACTCCTCATGCTACCCTACACTCCCCCAGTACCTTCTTTTTACTTATCATTTTTCTCCTAATACGTATTCACTAAGGTCTAGACTTTGTTTTTCTGCACCTCATCTTTACAACTTAACAAATGTTCATCCCTCGGCACCTTCACTGTATCTACTTCTCCTATTTTCTTTTGCATTTCCTTACTCAACACCGCAGGCCTATAGCTTACTGCACATCTTCGTCTTCTTTCCCAAACTTAAGTATTCTCTTAATTTCCTCCCTACCCATCATCTTTTACTACCACTAACTTTTACTAACACTATTTCTATCTAGACTTCTTTTATCATTTTGAACCCCTCTCTGCCCCTCAACCCGAATCTGTACCTGCTCACGCTCTCGCTTACCACAAAAAGACACCTCCTCAACCAAGCCCTCATCCTCATCAACTTCCCCCAGCATCCTGGTTCAGTCAGAAACCAGTTTATGCCTTTACGCCACACACCCTTATCCTCGAACCCCTCATTCACTATAACCCCGCACTAACTTATATGATTGTTCTCTCATTCTGTTTGGTGATTTGGACAGCCAGCTAAGTACTTGGTCCCGCACCAGCACATGAAGGTCTCGATAACTGTTGTCAATAAATAATATGTATTTTAAACTGTCTTTTATTTCCTTTGTTGTCCCTATTTTCTAAAATATAAAATGAATTATTTCCATGGCGAAAGTCGTCTCTCTCTGGTCGCTTGCGCCACAGACTAAGAATGCAGTGAAAGCAACCGCCGGCCATCTTACGTTGCCGCTCGCTAAGCCTGCCTAACTTGAATACATTGATTCATCTTTTGCGTTTTCATTATGTTTTCTAATGGCGGAAATGCCACAATGGATTGCATACGGTTGTACCACTAAGTCTGGGAGAAGCACTACATGCACATTTCTGCGGTAAGAGCGCAATTTTTATTTTATTTTTTTATAAAGTATGTGTGTGAATGCTACTCCGATGTCAAGTTGTCAGAACGATGAACAATGAAAGGAAAGCAATGCCCATTGGGACAAAATTTGCATCTGAATGTTAACTTAACCTCTGCCAGTCACGATTCACATTACTGAGATGAAATACACTGAACGGTTGTTAGAATCAATGGAGTTGATTCTTTGAAAGGTTTCGATGACTCTCCACAAGGATTCTCGCGCAAAACACACACTGACAGAAATGTTTTCAGTAAGAACAGCTGTCAGGAACGGTGGTAACATAAAATGGCTAGCTTCAGCCACGGGGGTCCTATTGATTGTCCATTCATTTCTAAGTTGTTGGCTTAGGCTGTCGATCACTCGCTTGCAATGCAATGTGGTCAATATTCAGAAGTGCACATTCGCGTTGTGCCACTGTGGATGAGCACTGCAAATTGAAAAATGTGTTCCACTTCAAGTATGTATTGCGCTTTTGCCCACTACAATAATGGAGCTCTCAGTCTGCTTGACAGCGGGCAGGCTATGAAGCCTCAATTCGAAGTTACGCCAGTCGCCACAACGATTGCTCCCGAAGGCCAACTTCAAAGTAAAAGCTAGGATTGATAAAAGCATTGATAAAAGCTTTCATGTATAGCCCAATTTGTTGCGATTTTATTTTGAACTTGACCCTTGCGGTGGGTCGTGTAAAGTTTGATCAATCGTTGTCGCAGCTGGCTTGACGAGGCTAGCTCCCTGCCAGCAACTACATCGCTGTTAGACAGTGGCCAAACAGGACATAGGACAGCTGTGTAACTGTGTTGCAGGTCCAACGGTCCGTCAAAATATGTCATTGGGGTGTGTCTTGCAAAAAAATAAATGCTTGGGCACTGGATCGTTACCCTAGAAATGACACATCTGACACTGCAAGTCAAAGGGGGCCAATTCATTTTTTGAATGGGCCATACAGCTCATTTGTGTTAGATATGTACAGTCAAACCTCGGTTTTCGGACGTCTCGGTTCTCGTACAATTCGGTTTTCGAACTAAAATTTCGAGTTTTTTATGCCTCGGATGACGAACAAATTTCGGTTCTCGAACTAACTGAGCGCACTTGAATGCGTCACTTCACTCCCCTCGGCTTCGCTACCTCGTGTAGCAACGCTAACTCGTGTAGCTTCGCGAGGTAGCGAAGCCGAGAGGAGGTAGCAAAGCCGAGAGGAGTGAAGTGACGCTCCCTCGTGTCGCGGCGCTCCCTTGTGTCTTGTCGCTACACAGGAAGCGACCATTGTGAGCAGACGTTTTTGTATTGTTCAATAAAAAAAAGCAGACGTGTTTGGTGAGACGCTTCTGTTAGGACTAGTGAAATCCCCCTCTTTTCATAATGGTTTGCCATGGCAGCACGGGGGAGGGGGGGGGGGCGTGTGTTTGTTTGCAGCCGCACATAATGAACACTCTGGTGTCCGGTGTCTCATTATTATGCAATAATCGTACAGAAACAGCTTGTGAGCGGACGAGTTTGTATTGTTCGATTAAGAATGTTTTTTTTTAAAAAGCAGACGTGTTTGGTGAGAACTACGTTATATTGGACTGTTATTTTTGCATCGTGTATCAGCCCCTAATCATGGCACCAAAGAAAGCAAGTGGAAGTGGTATACCTGGTGAAGAAAAGAGGAAAATAGTGTGGAAAACTATAGAATTTAAGAAAGATTTAATCGCAAAATATGAGTCAGGTGTGCGTGTGTCTGTGTTGGCGAAGGAGTTCGGGATGCCGAAATGCCCCGCCTACTGCCTGCTGACAGCTGGGAGAGGCGCACGCCCTATGACAGATAGAGAGAGAGAGATGTTCCTTAAATTTTTATGTTACTATGTTAATGTTAAAATTGGTCATCTCCCATTACATTTGTACAGTTTATGGTGTGAAATTGTAAAAAAAAAAAAGTGGTTTAAAAAAGTTGTTTTCTTGACTCGGAACGGATTAAAACATTTTACATTGATTTCAATGGGAAACATGGTTTCGGTTTCCGAACAGTCTTCTGGAACGGATTAAGTACGAAAACCGAGGTTTGACTGTATTTACATTGTTGGAGGTGTGTTTCACAAAAAGTGCTCAACAAACTCTGTGTCTAATGCTGAACTCTGAGTTGATCTACTCGGAAATAGGAAACTGAGATTCCGGTTCCACAACAGTGGATTTGAATCGGTTGAAACGACTCGGAGTCGCTTCACCTAGAGTTAAGCACGTGCACCACAACTCTGAAAAGCCATTATCAAAGGAGCCGAAGATTTGAGTCACCACGGTAACGGGGAAGAGGAGGCCTGCGTTTTTCACCCTTCTCGAACTAGACGTATTAATGCGCTCATACAGTGAGTTTGAACTCATTTTCAGAGTGCAAACCGCAAAGGTAAACGGGAGAGTCTTGAAAGCAAGTTACCATGTCGCTGAACTTGTGGCTAAATCAAAAAAGTGGCAGAGGAATTAATACTTGCCGCCTGCAAAGCCATTGTACAATACAATACATGCTGATTTATTTTGTAAATGAGATGCGGCTATAGAAGTAGCCTGACTGCTGTAAAAACTAAAACCATAGAAAGAATGAAAGCTGTGGAAGAAGAGCTTTGTGTCTTTCATCGATTGCTGCCAGGATATCAGATCTGTGTTCATCCAAACCATTTATCACACTGAGTGAAATAAATATGAAAGATGATAAAATATTGGATTGATGTTGATTTGATTCGTCTTCAAGGTGTTATAATGTAGCATTATTTTTTAATTTTCGATATTAAACCCCCCACAATTTAACACTTAATTGTTAAAATAAGCTTTTTTTCACATTTTCAACAAGTGGTGTGCCGCGGGATTGTTTCAATGAAACAAATGTGCCTTGGCCCGAAAATGATTGAAAAACACTGATGTAGATGATGGACATAAAAAAGATAATTGTCTGAAAATGCTACGCCCGGTCTGATAACCACATCCTGATCAATATTCAATTCTCTGCACAGTAATACACAGTAATGCTTCATCCATGGGATCATTATTAAAAGGACATGCCATGTTTGTCACCTACTGTGCCAAATGGACCTCCAATATACGCCCCTGATATTTTGTTTTTGTTTTTTTTAATGACAGACAGCAGTACCAGACTATGCCAACTCGCCTGTTGACTGAATGAGTGACGACATGAAATGGAATGTATGGCTCTGAAAGGGGACGGCGACAGAGAGAAACTTGAGGTTCATTGAGAAAAAACCTGGCCCTGACCAGGTTAGGTTCATAGACTTTATTACTCAGGTAACTGACCGAGAGCTTAAAGTTACCTCTCTCTTTGAAACAGGCTCGAGCAGTGGTTCTTAACCTTAATAGAGGGACAGAACCCTTTATTACTGAAAAATAACAATTCGAGAAGTGTTTCTTCAGTTTTGCTGGTGCGAGACGGGAGTTGCTCAACTTGGCATGACAAATGATGCAGGTAGGATGTTGAATCACATCACGTTCCGTGATGCATGTGAATCCATGCGGTACATATTCGTACAACCACTGTTTTTTTTTGTTTTGTTTTTTTTTTTGCTCGACATAGTTAGCATGTATTAAAACATTCTAAAAAAAAATCACACGAGGTAGTATTGCGACAGTCACACGTTGACTACTGAGCGAACTAAATTTCCCATAACACTGATTGGGCAAGCAATGTAATTTGATCATCTGTAGCCAGTGATGGCCAAACGGGTGTATCATATCTAATTGACATGTTGAGTCGGGCATTTGTTAACTTCCTTGGCAGAAGCTCCGTCGAACCCCTGAGGCCGATTCACCGAACCCCCGGTGTTCGATTGAACCCAGGTTAAGAACCACTGGGCTAGAGTTAGCCCTCTTTCTCTGGTTTGAGTTACGTCCCTTATGAAAACGGAAAACTCAATTTAAGGTTAACGGACTCTGAGTTATCACCAAACCTGCTTAGTGAAACGTAACACTGTTATGTTCTCATAATTAGTAAATAATAAGTGACAATTGTAAAAAAAGAAACAATTATTCAGGGCGGCCTGGTGAGCCAGTGCTAGCGTGCGACCTCACGGTGCAGAGGTCGTGGGTTCGATTCCGGCTCCGGCCTTCCTGTGTTGAGTTTGCATGTTCTCCCCGTGCCTGCATGGGTTTTCTCCGGGTACTCCGGTTTCCTCCCACATTCCAAAAACATGCATGGAAGGCTGATTGAACACTCTAAATTGTCCCTCAGTGTGAGTGTGAGCACGGATGGTTGTTCGTCTCTGTGTGCCCTGCGATTGGCTGGCAACCGATTCAGGGTGTCCTACTGCCAGAAGACAGCTGGGATAGGCTCCAGCGCCCCCCGCGACCCTTGGTGAGGATAAAGCGGTTCAGAAAATGGATGGATGGATGTTTATTCACTTATATTAAAATGACATAAATAAAATGATAAATCAAGCACAGATGTGGCGTACGTCTTCCATGAGGTTGATATGGGTCAAGAAAAAAAATTAGCACTAAATGACTTCTGGCGCTAATTTGAGGACCACACCAACATTTTTATGTGCTTTCATGTCTATGTTAGCCTTATTAGAGATACATCGATACTCACTATGTTTCCAAGTGGATTGTGGGTACACTACATTTAACTCTCTGGGCATTCTGACACCCCTACAAACAGGCGTGACCCCTCAACAATGCACTATATTGGGAATTTGGATACAGTCATGGACAAACAAACGTTCACACTCAAATCCATATCAATGGAAATTGTTTTTTTGATGGAGGCGGCCAATGAAATAAGCATTGGCACAGCCTGCAAACTACAAACAGGAAAGAGATTCGAACACAGACTGGAAATGGTAATATTGCTTGAGTGTGTCACTGAAACAAAAAGAAGTGGAGAGAATGTTGAGAATTTTTGGAGTCCTGGACTATGAAATTTATTTGACAGCTTAATATAATTTGCCATATGTACTAATCATTGCAATGCTCATTTGCAGAGATGTTGACAATAAAAATAAAACTTTTCAATTCAGTGACAGTTCACTAGATTTATGTGTTGCTTTTTGTCTTAGGTGTCGACTTCAGTGTTTTTTTTAAAGCCACTTTTGAAAGCTCATGATGTAGATTAAGTACAGTGACTGACTGAGTTAATTATGTGCAACTGACAATTTGTGTTTGTGTGTGCGTGGTAGTTGTGCGTGTCTACAACACCCATGGAAATGCTTCAAATCCATCTTATTTTAATAAGCAGCAACAAAAGATGGGGTAATTGCCCTCATGCATATAAAATTGAGTTACTGACAGATGTGCGTTCTATTCATTCAAACTGAGCACACTTCACCTAACAGTCAGAGATCATTAATTTTTTTCAATTTAAACAGCAGAATTTTCACTCCGTTTTTCATATCTATGGTCAATTTTATGCAGCTGGGAAACCTTTAAAGTCAATCAAAGGTCAGATTCCAAAGATTTCTTCCTGCAAGTTGTCAACCACAGTTGGATTAAAAAATAGTTTTAAATTACTCATTCCGAGTGTTTCTGAACCGACTGAAAGCTTGAGGCGTCATGGGTGTAGTTACTACAGCCACTGCAAGGGTTACCGAAAGTGACATTTTAGTCGCCAACCAGCACGCTACACCATAGAGATACCGTACGATTTCCATTCACGACACAACATAGCGGCAAGTGATGTTTTGGAAATCGAGGAAGAGGATTTTTACACACAGGAGTCGACAGAAGCAAGCATTGCCAAACCCTGCATGTTTGAGCCGGTCAGTGGATGAGAAAGTGAAACTGAAAGTGATGACCGTGACAGCGACACTGAGGAGCTTGGTTTGGGGTTGACGCAATACCGCGCAGAGCAGATTGGAAACAGGCTGGTCTGATTTTGCACTCCTACATCTTTATATATTTGCTCTAGCAACCTCAACTTGGTAGCGCAACATCTTTAGAGCTATGAACAGTCGGCCGTGCTGCGCGTGTGGGATTCATCATCATGTGTTGGTCGTACATGTAATGTTACAACACAGGGACAATCTTGAGCTGCAGTTTCCATGCATGAAAGTTGGAGATGTGTAGCATATGCACAGGAAAAACAAAGATAGCAGCAAACAAGAAAAGGGCCTGTTTAGAACACGCCATCCTGACAGGCTTTGCCGTGTCGGGCAGCTTGTCATGTCGGCAGAGCAAGTACCTTTTTTTTTCTCCGATGACTCAATTCACAATCTCCATTATTAGGTGTTGTCAGTGCATGCGACTTTTCGGCCACTTCCTTCACCATTCGTGTCAACTTCACCAACTGCCACAGCGAATTAACCGTTGTTTCAGTGTGGAAGCATGTGGAGAGCAAGTGAACACGGAGAGCACATAGTCGCATGCCACGGTAGCCACTAAATATTTGTGTTCTGTGACATCAAAGCTCCGGAAATGCGAGAGGGCACGAGATTCAAACTGCAGACGACACATTAGAATTTTATTTATTGATTGAACTGCTGTCTACCAATGAGCTAATCACTTTTTAATGAGAGTTATGCATTGAAAGAGGGAATTAGAGGTCTAAAAAAAACAAAACTATTTCCAATCTTCGGTCTGTGACCTTTCAACAATATTCTGTGCATATAATACTCACTTGTGCAGTTTGGAGCAATGCCAGACCATGTGCCATTAGCCAGGCATTGGCGTGTAGGTACGCCTGAGAGGAAATAGCCTTCCAAACAAGAATAAACAATGGAGTGGGAGAAGGTTGTGCCATTGACACGGGCAATCCGGCCATGAGCAGGTGTCCCTGGGTTCCCGCATTGCACAGCTGCAACAAAGGTGAGACATGAGAGAAGGTGAGAATCGCAGGGGAAAAACAATCGTGGACTTCAAATTTTCCATATTTTGACTTAACAACCTGACCATTTGGGAGTCAGGGAAATAACCTGTGTTGGTCTCTCGGTGTTTGAAGGGTTTTGGAAAAATACAATGATATTCATATTTATTTCTGAGTGAGATGATCCCTTGCTTTGGACCACATACAGTGTTTTTCTTTTTTTTTAAAGACTGTTTAGTGCTCATTAGAAAAGTTGGAAAAGGGTAAATGAAACTCATTGGCTTGTTCTCTCATTATGCCTATTTGCCTCAAATAAGCGGATGCAGGGAAGCCTGGTTTTTGTTTTAGAGGCCGTGAAGCAGCAAAGAACCTTTCATCCATAGTATAACAGCTTTATTTAAGGAACACTAATGAGGGAAGCAGGAGCACCAATGAGTCACTCGCCGTCACGGCACTGATAGGGCCTCAATACAAGAAGTAGGCAGCTGTTATTGTTTAATTTGAATGTTTAAATACACTTTCAAAGATTTCATGCTTACAATGTTTGCTTATAATGTTGGACAAGAGGCAAAGGCAATCAAGAAGAAGAAATTGACATTATCCAGTTACTGCGGACCATTGAGAAGCATCATCATTGTATGAGTATCCTCAATTTACCACGTTAGTCTGCATTTGACTGAAAAGCTAACAATTGATCAACACTTTTAGGAGATGCAGCAGATTACCCCAAACCATAGGTCATCTGGGATGACCACATTGGAATCAAACTAAAAAATCTAAGCTAAATTGGCATCATCAAATTATCATCAACATCATCATCATTACAAACATGACATTATTGTGTTTGCTCGCGTTGTTTCTCCGAACTCTAAACAGATCCAAAACAAGGCAAAGCAACTTGAGAATCAAATTTAAGTGTCTCAGGTCAAATTTGGTTTCAAAAGTTTTTTTTAAAAAGCCCAAACATTTAGCAAATACGAACTGACACCAAGGGGTCAGCGTGGCAGTCCTTTTTACAGAAAAGGGCCAGTGGCATGATGAACAACAGGCGCAACGCTGGAGATGTCCTCCAATGCCACTTGTTGGTCACAAATGGAACAGAACGTATCCATCCATCCATTTTCCGATCCGCTTTACCCTCACAAGGGTCGCGGGCAGAGGGTGCTGAAGCCTATCCCAGCAGTCTTCGGGCAGTAGGCGGGGGACACCCTTAACTGCTTGCCAACAAATCCGTAGGGCACAAACAGACAAACAACCATCCGCACTCACACCTAGGGACAATTTAGAATGTTCAATCATGCATGGTTTTGGAATGTGGGTGGAAACCGGAGTACCCGGAGAAAACCCATGCAGGCCGGGGAAGAACATGCAAACTCCACACAGGAAGTTAGGATTGAACCCACGACCTCTGCACTGTGAGGTCGTGGGCCGCTGGAACAGAACTATGAACCTTTATTTTTATTTTATTTCAACCCCCACCCCAGAAAGGAAAATAATCAAGCTACTTCACGTTCCTTTCACAAATTGTCTTCACAACACTGACATATAAGGCACTGCAAGACTTATTTGTGACAAATCGCACGTTTAAAATAAATGGAAACATAGCTGAATAAACAATTTACTTGCTTCTGATTTCCAAAGTAGATATCCATCAATTTGTTATGTAAAATTGATAACGTCATACATTTATATGGGTACGCAGTTATCATGGCCCTCCCAGAGAAACCATAGCTGGCCCACGACAAAAATTAGTGTGATGCCCCTGCTTAGAGGACAGACCAATATGTTTTTTTCAGTGTTGAATCCTGAAACTGACAGCCATTATTAGCAGCCAAGTTGGCCGGTCATTGATATTTGGAGACAATATTTATTTTCAATTGAAGGACAAGTATTGGCGTCGAAAAACTGGCGTCAAATTACTAACTGTGTTCATGTGAAGCACATGTTGGTTAATCAGCTTTTCAGATGTGCAACTTTTTTTTTTTTTTTTTTTTTTAATTGATCTCTTATTGGCCGTCAGAATTTTTTAAAAAGGAGGTGCCATTGTTTTGTCATATTGATGCACTCTCCAGTTCTTTCAAAGGAAATTATTTTTGAGCTGACAAATAACAACCAGATTCCTACGTTTGTAACCTCCCACCGTTTGTAACCTCGTACAAGTACAAAATGGTATCCAGATAATGCAATATTGCTGAAAACAAAATTCTTTAATTTTATTGTTCATTGGTGTATGAATTTGCCCCATGTACAGCACTTTGTATACATCGGTGGTTGTTTTAAAGGGCTCTATAAACACAGCTGAGTTGAGTTGAAATTTTAAAATGATTACATTCTTGGGTTTTATTACATTCTTGAGTTAAGTGCAAATGTGATGACATTTTCAGGTGTTACTCCATTTTCATGAAATTGACATTACAGGGCAGGAGTAGGGAACTCTGGTTCCTTGAGAGCCATTTCCTGCCTATTTTAGATCTCTCCCTAGTCCAACACACCTGATTCAAATGATCAGCTCATCGGCAAACGCTGATGAAGGCTGAAACGATCATGATCAATTGAATCTGGTGTGCTGGAGTAGAGAGGATATGACTCTCGAGGAACCAAAGTTATCTACGCCTACTATAGGGTGGTATTTTCGTCAGATCATAAATGTCAGTAATGGTCTCCTTTGGATAGAGCCGGTTGATAGTTCCCGACCGCTGTAAAGTTTATAGGTACTCAGTAATTTTTCTCTTGTAACCACTGATTGTGTTTTAGTATTTCATACATTCATTCATTTATTCATTCATTCATTTTCCGAACAGCTCTATCCTCACGAGGGTCGCGGGGGGTGCTGGAGCCTAACTGGGTTGCCAGCTAATCGCAGGGCACACAGAGACGAACAACCATCCACTCCCACACTCACACCTCGTGACAATTTAGAGTGTTCAATCAAGTTTTTGGAATGTGGGAGGAAACCGGAGTACCCGGAGAAAACCCAAGCAGGCCCGGGAAGAACATGCAAACTCCCACAGGGAGGCCGGAGCTGGAATTGAAGTCGACGTGCTAACCACTAGACTACCGGGCCGCCTATTTCATACATGTTGGAATCATTAAGAAGTGTCAGTACCTAGATATGGTAATCTGTTGTGTTAAAGCGCATCGAGGATCGTTATGTTTATCACTCACAAAGTAATTTTCACAGTTTACATTTTACAACTACACGTAAATGCAATATTAATGAGAGGGTTTCCACCCAATGACTCTTGACCAACAGAGGCCTTTTTGCAAGGTGTCTTGGCGACTGTCGTTTTGGCAACTTTTGTATGGAATTATAAATGATAGTTAATTTTGAAGACATTTGTAGGGACAATCCCAGCTCGTCATGCTGCAAAGGAACCTCAATCAGATACTGAGGTACATTTTAGAGTTATTTTCTCTCTCCTTTACTGTTGGCCATCTTGGCACAGTGAGAGTGTCATTTCTAATATGGCAGGCCAACTCACCAGACCTTCTGAACTTTTCTTGAGATGTCTGTTTTTCATTCAACTTCTCTATTTTGTCACAGTCTCGCTCAATCACTCGTTTCCTCTTGTCAGCCTTTTCGTTCACTGTTCTCACTTTCCCCCAGATTTTTCCCCTCCTTAATCAAGATAGGCTGCCTCTTGTTTCACACTACACTTGCCTTTGTCCCTACTCTATCTCCTGACTGATTTACCAATATGTGCGTGCGTGTGGGTGCGTGTCGAATCAGGATTTAGGGAACCTGGTGGTGGTGTGTGTGTGTGTGTGTGTGTGTGTGTGTGTGTGTGTGCGTGAGTGAATGATGTACTCGCACACCCGAGTGTGCTTGAGCATATGTGCTAATTGTCAAATCTTCTCAGTCACATGTTTGTTTTCAGTATAAATCAGTTTCACATTTTACAGGGAATTAGGCAAATCATTTTTCCAATTAAACTTGATCAAGAGGAGAAAAAAAATCACTTCTGTTTACTTTTCATTGAAATTCAAGAAATTCAGTGCCATGCTAGTCTTGATTTCCTCCAGCCAGGACAGAAGTGGCCTCAATGAGAAAGCGTCCATTATGCTCAGCAGGACATCCATTTGACAGTCATTGGCAAGATGGGGGAGCAGATACAGTGAAATAGCACAGACCCCCGATTTCTAACCTATGGAACACCACATGACAGTGACATGACTCTGGACAAACTAAGACTAACACGAAAAGTTCAGTCACCCAAAAAGCATCTAAATCTCTCCAGGGCGCAACCACGATTGACCATCTGGAGCTGCGAACGAGCCAACAGAATACTCTGATCCATAGTCGCAAACACTGTAGTTAAATTCAATAAAACTAAACACACACAGTCTCCAGTGTAATTTGCCAGGACGTCATTAAAAACCCATAACAGGGCCTTTTTGAATACAGACGTCAAAATACAGTTTATAGTGTTTAGACAGTAAGTCAGTTTCTGTTTGTGCTTGTTGACTGGATATTTAAGTTATTGGTGTTTTTTGTATTTTAATGGGAGGCACGGTGGTCGACTGGTTAGCACGTCGGCCTCACAATGCAGAGGTGCATGGTTCGGTTCAGGCTCCGCCCTTTCTGTGTGGAGTTTGCTTGTTCTCCCCGTGCCTGTGTGGGTTTTCTCCAGGTACTGCGTTTTCTTCCCACATTCCAAAAAACATGCATGTTAGGTTAATGGGACACTCTCAATTGTCCCTCGGTGTGATTGTGAGCATGAAAGGTTGTTTGTCTATGTGTGCCCTGTGATTGGCGTGTTCATGGTGTACCCTGCCGACTGCTCGAAGTGAGCCGGAATAGGCTCCAGCAGGCCTGCAACCCTTGTGAGGGCAAGCAGATTAGAAAATGGATGGATGGATCAGGGATGAGATTTTTCCGCTTTTTTCCAGTCAAAACGGACCTTTTTTATATTGTTCCAAATCCGTTGAGAACATTTTAGCAGGGGCGGCGAGGGGGTGGTAGGGTCTGCTGTTATTTCTGGGCTGCCGGACTTGTCTTCAGCAGACTCGGGACTTCTAATGTTTACAAATAGTTTTCAAGCATCCATTTTGAATACCGTTTTTTCTCGCGAAGCGTTAGTTTGTCGTTATTTCGTATATGGGCTAAAACCAATGTCTTACTTGTTGTGATTGGTCGCTATATCGGCAAATGCAGAATCACAACCAATCCGTGTTCGCCTTCCTAAACCCCTTTCCCGTGAATTCCGAATGGTTTTGCGCGAGGGATTTAGACTCGTCTATGTAGTCTGTGTTAAACAAAATGCTGAATGTTATTGAGACTCGTGACAAAGCTAAAGTGCGTCAGATAGATGCAGATCTGAAAGACAAGTTTCAATGGGACTGGTTGGATAGAAAGCTGACGGTGTCCCCAATAGGAACCAGTAAAGAGGAAACATTGTCTGTGCTTGTGTCGGATTTGTGTCACGAAAAAGCTCAATGTCGCTGGTTGAAGCTCTGTGTACAGTGTGTGACGATGTCATTCTATACGGATCAAGAGGATGGAAAGCTTGACAGAGTCACGCAACCTGCGTGAAACACCGAAAACAGACATTTCTCCTGAAAAGTAACTACTCGATCTCAAGTGCGGATGAATTGGACAGGGAGCAGAAGAAAGCAAGGCTGGCGCGTGTGAAAAAAAACAAGAGGAGTTGGCTAAAAAGAGAGTGAAAAAGAAAGAGCGGACCAACCAGCTTTTAGCTCTTGTTAAAAAGTTGAAAATAAAGAGAAAATAAACATTCTACATCATGAAACTGTACATAGTTCTATATACTGTAAATAGACATCCACTTTATGAGATAAAATGCATTCATAACCCATTTATAGTAAACCGTTGGGGACTTCACTATCACTGTATGAGGTAAGAATCAACAGCTTTTTACCACATTTACACAACATTTTATGAACACAAGTCATGAACAAATCTTAAATATGGCAGGGAATGTGTTTCCTTTTTTACTTTTGATTTTGAGCAGCAAATTTGAAGTGACATGTTTGTGCTCACCAGGAATGCATAAGCAAAATTGTACAACTTTTCACTTGAAAGTATAGTGAACAATCTTGGGATTTTTTTCTGTGAAAGTATCAAGTAGTGTGTACATTGAATACACTTCATCTTTAGCATGTTTAGTATAAAGTGCCAATTTTATAAGCAAATAGGGAATGGTATATCAACAAAAATTGTTTGAAAAAATTGATAAAATTAATGATTTTAAGGAGGGCGGCCCGGTAGTCCAGTGGTTAGCACGTCGGCTTCACAGTGCAGAGGTACCGGGTTCGATCCCAGCTCCGGCCTCCCTGTGTGGAGTTTGCATGTTCTCCCCGGGCTTGCGTGGGTTTTCTCCGGGTGCTCCGGTTTCCTCCCACATTCCAAAAACATGCATGGCAGGCTCGTTGGGCACTCTAAATTGTCCCTAGGTATGAGTGTGAGCGTGGATGGTTGTTCGTCTCTGTGTGCCCTGCGATTGGCTGGCGACCAATTCAGGGTGTCCCCCGCCTACTGCCCGAAGACTGCTGGGATAGGCTCCGGCACCCCCCGCGACCCTCGTGAGGATGAAGCGGTTCGGAAAATGGATGGATGGATGGATGATTTTAAGGCTATAAAATCTCTAAAACCCATTAGCTTCTGGGGGCTTTTCCCCCTGGGCCCCCATCCATGCGTTGCCCCCAGAATCCATAAACTAATGAATGTACTCCAAATAAACTTCTAATTTAGTGTGAAGTGTCAATTTTATAGGCAAGTAGAGGATGGTATTTCAACAAAAAATGTAAAATTTTGTTGATAAAATTAATGGTTTTAAGGCTTTAAAATCTCTAAAACCCATTAGCTTCTGGGGGCTTTGCCCCCTGGGCCCCCATCCATGCGTTGCCCCCAGACCCCTGGCTGATTTTCAGATTTTTTCATCACTATCCACTCTCATCCCTGATGGATGTATTTAAATGGAAACTATTATGGGTTAAAATTTGTCTTAAGTCATTTCATCTTCGTCTTTTTGGGAATATATTTATTCATGATCGTGCATTTTTCTCTTTCCAAATAATTTAATGTGAGATATTTGTGAGAGTTCCCTTACATTTGCAGAATGGCTGTCTGCCTGACCACGTCCCATTGGGGAAGCAAATCCTCTCTGCTGAGCCGTACAGCGTATGTCCAATTGTGCAGGTGAATCGCACCTTGCTTCGCACTTTGAAGTTCCCTGCTTCCCTGCTGGCATGTGCAGGCGTGCCAGGATCCCCACAGGTCCCCACGATGTTGCCTGCAGTGAAAGATAACCACACAGAGAGCAATGAAAGCAAAGACACAAGCTTGTGTGCCCTTTGGCAAACTCTACGCTCTCACAGATGAACCCTTTTGATATGTACCACCTTGAATCCAACTGTCAAGCAGCACAACAGAAATAATACTTTGGTTCATACATCTTTTGATTTGTTCTGACGGCTGCAATGAGACACCCAAGACTCCAACGAGAAGTTGTCACCAAACCAACAACCTGCAGGAGTAATGACACCAGCCTCTCTCAATCTATAAAGACAGCGGGGTAGATATAAGTGGCAACAAACTGGGGTTGTAAAATATGGCACACGAAGGTTGATCTCAAGAGCCTGGCGCACATTGTCATTGTTCCAAATTCTCTTCCAACAGCAATGTCGCGGAAGATACAGCAGTACTTTCCGCATATCCCAACTAAATACACCTCAATAACCCACTGAACATTGATGTCTATCATTAGTTGGCATAACTGTTAAAAGAATATTTGTTTTTGAATATAAATAAGACCAAGTAAAATCCACGTCACAAAAATAATCTTATAGGCTAAAAAGAGGAGGGAAATGTGGTGACTGTTTATTCCTTGATGTTTCAGTTGCTATTCTGTTAAGTCACCTTTATCCTGTCATATAAGCCGGATGCCTCACAGTATATAAGCCCGAGTTATTCACTGACACCTTCTCAGTACGTCAAGCTTTGTTTGAGCCAGGATGCCAACTTTCTTCCATGTCTGCTCTATCCAGCTACTTTGTATTTTTGTGTGGATGTCTGCTTCTTCAAATTCCACTCCTCACGTGACAAATGAACTCCAACCTGATAAATCATGTGAACGTTTAGATCTGCGTGTCCTCACACCGCTGTAGGAAGGCTCTTCTGATGAACGCAGTGGAGCATACAGGCAGGAGACCTGAGATCTTCAGTTTGAATCATTTCAGTTGGAATGGGGATAAAAAGACTCTCCATATAAATCACATAAAGACGGTGACTTGTGTAATTTAATTTTTGACCATCTTTTCTTGCTTTTGAAATCAATTCCAGTTATCTGATGGCTTAATTTAGCTGACTAATATTGACCATAAATTATTTTTAATGTGTCCCACCAAATAAAAGGCAATGCATATGCTTGTATAGCACATTTCATGTACAAGACAATTCAAAATGCTTTATGGATAACATTAAAAGCACTATAAAAAGAGACACAAAATATGAAGATTTTGCAAAAACCACACTATGTGTACTGAATATACTTGACAGTGTCTCACAAACATGCTCACAACTCCAGCTCACACGGAAATGGATTTCTCGTGTGTGTGCGGTCTTGCTGCGGCTGCCTCTGCTCCCTTTCTCTTCCCTTGCCGCACTCCGCAAGATTATTGTCATTGGCTGTTGATCAACGCCAAACTTGAACGGAGCAATATGGTTGGACTGAGGTTTACATGCAAGAAAAGCATGGCGAAGTCTCGTGACTGATTTTGTGCTCATTTCGATGCAAGTATCCATCCATCCATTTTCGGAGCCGCTTATCCTGTGTGTACCACAAGTACATCCTGCATTTTTGCAAGAAATCTGCTCCTTATTGGCTTAGAGATCCTTTTCCTGGAGCTGTGGATCATTTCCTGTGTGTTGACTGCTTGCTCTGCCAACAGAGCAGCAAGCAGCTGAGCTAATAGTGTGTTGACAAAGCTTAACTGTGCAAAGCTCCTATCTTCTATGCACATCATTATTCAGAAGCACACAACTGGATTTGTCACGTCAACTGGAGATGATGTGGCAGGGGTAAAATATTGAGCATGTGTGAATACATTCGCTACCGTTATACTGCAGTCGAGTGTGTCTGGAGAGACTGCTCTTGACTTCTCTCCATCTGAGCGTAGTCTTGTAAAGCCACATACATGTGCCATAGTGCGTGCCCTCAGACAAGCCGCGTGTGAGTTCTGCGTGTTCATTTGTGATTGTGTGTGTGACCCAAAAGCATCTGCCAGGACTTAATGAGGCTCCTTCATTTAGGTAAGGCAGACCGGCAACACACGCCATGTGACAGCTATAATCTCACTAATTGGGATGGCGGAGGATTTGACTTCATGTCCGTTCACCTCCTGAAAGGAAATTAAAGGCCTTCAACTCAACCATGAAAAAGCTGAGCACAAGAGGCAAATGACTCCACAAGCCTTTTTGAACCCCTTCATTGAAATAAACAAGATGGGGCATGTGAAGGGCAACCAATCTGATACACACAAAATTGCTTAAAAGTATCTTTAATGATGTAGTGTCATTATTCATAATTCATGATATTTACATATGTGAAGACAACCATGTTAATAATTTCTCACCATAATTAGGAAACAAACAAATATCAATATGCCTCAATTTAATCTCTAAAGCACTCTGCCGGAGTTTACGTTTTGAAATGATCAGTCCTACAACATTCTGAGGAAAATCCAATGTTCCACCACTGGTGAGGTATTTCACAACAGGCCCATGGGCTACTCATTCGGTCCTTGGAGCGACCTTGGTGACCCTCGATCTATGAGCGATAATATGAGAGTGCATATCACGATAAAGTTCCTTTGGTATCCTCATCAAAGTCACATAATCATCATGAAAATGTAGCTGAATAATTGACCTCTGAGGTAGTGCCGTATTTTCCACACGAAAAGGCACACTGGATTATGAGGCGCACCTTCAATGAATGGCTTATTTTGTCATTTTTTTCATATATTGGACGCAACGCACTATAAGACACAATCTACAATGCATCCACTAGATGGAGCCATGCTCAAAGAAATGCAGAACTGTAGCGACGCCACTCGAGTGAAGCTCGCCTCAGCGGTTCCATGGTCCGCTGCTCTTTGCTGTGCGCGCGTAAGCGCGAGCACGTACGCACGTGCACCAATCAGCGTCGACGCAACCCACGTCACAGATCAAAGAAGCTTTGAACAAACGACAACAGCTAGATAGCTTAGCTGTTGGGTAGCATTGCTACAGAACGATCAAATGTCAGTAAAACCTATTTAATAAAGCAGCGACACAGTTCACTTAACCAACAGCAAGTTATAACACTGACTCGTTAACATCGAACTCTCTTGCCGCTGCTCTATTTCCATGTTCAACTGCGTAACCTGATCGCCTTAAGTTTGAACTCTGCGTTGTAAGCATGTCTCTAGCAAGGAGCCATTTTGGAGTCGACATATTACCGTCATAACCATACACAAGGCGCATCGGATTTTAATACGCATCGTGAGCTTTTCAGAAAATGGATGGCTTTTAGGTGTGCCTTTTAGTGCGGAAAATACGGTGCATCGTCACTGTGCTGCGAAAAACACCTGTGTACATTTTTGTCATGTTTTACTATTTAATTTCATGTCTTCTCCATCCAGCCCTGCTCGCTATAGTCGGTATGCTCATCAAAGTCACAAAATCATCACGAAAATGGAGCTGAACTCTGAGATAGTACATCTCTGTCCTGTGAAACACACTTAAAGATTATTTATTTATTTTTATTTTTTGTTTAAACTACGTTAATGGGATGCTTGAAAGGCAGACAGCCCATTAATGTGAAAAAAAAAGACCAAAATGGGTATATGTGTTCACAGGATGGCGCTGATATATTATAAGTCAGCAATCATTTGCTCACACACCAGAAACATACGTTTCTTTAAAACCTTCCTTTTATACATTTCTTTTTTAGTAGATGTACTTTCGGGTGGCCCGGTAGTCCAGTGGTTAGCACGTCGGCTTCACAGTGCGGAGGTACCGGGTTCGAATCCAGCTCCGGCCTCCCTGTGTGGAGTTTGCATGTTCTCCCCGGGCCTGCGTGGGTTTTCTCCGGGTGCTCCGGTTTCCTCCCACGTTCCAAAAACATGCATGGCAGGCTGATTGTGCACTCTAGATTGTCCCTAGGTGTGAGTGTGAGCGTGGATGGTTGTTCGTCTTTGTGTGCCCTGCGATTGGCTGGCAACCAATTCAGGGTGTCCCCCGCCTACTGCCCGAAGACAGCTGGGATAGGCTCCGGCACCCCCCGCGACCCTAGTGAGGATGAAGCGGTTCGGAAAATGGATGGATGGATAGATGTACTTTCAAATCATGAATAATTTATTGGAATTAAACCCGGGCGGTACGGTGATAGACTGGTTAGCACGCCGGCCTCCCAATGCAGGATTCGATTCCGGACTCTAGCCTACCCGTGTGGAGTTTGCATGTTCTCCCCTGTGCCTGTGTGGGTTCTCTCCGGCTTCCTGTCACATTCCAAAAACAGGCTACTGGAACACTCTAAATTGTTTCTAAATGTGATTGCGAGCGTGATGGTCTATGTGTGCCCTGCGATTGGTTGGCAACCAGTTCAAGTTGCCTGAAGACAGCTGGGATAGGCTCCGGCACGGTGGGCAACCCCTGTGAGGATTAAGCAGCTTCAGATAATGGGTGGATGAAATTAAACCCTTAAGACATGAACTATTCTACAACTCAAATCCACTAAGAACAAAGAGCAAATGCAGACACTGTCAAGTAGATTCAAGTTCTTCTCGTGACTACGTATGACCAAATTCACCGATGCCGCCACTTCGGAGTGACAAGAGTATACACAAACGTTGATGGTGAGTGCAGAGTTCACACTGCAACACGAAGAACAAAACGCTGGCAAACTGGTCTGCTTACTAACATTACATCTGGGTCAGTGAGTTGAACAAAACAAGTCAGCATTCAAAAGGAAGAGAATCCACTTAAATGCTCACAAGAGCTTAAGGGTGATGGGACGGAAGAGCCCAGGAAGAAAAAGTAGCGCATCCAAAAAATCGGTCTTTTCCTCGGGCGTGCTTTCAGATAAAGTCAAAGATGATGTCGTCCCATGGAGTGTAATGATACAGGAAACAACTTTTGCCTTGTCACGATGAGGTCATCGAGGATTAAGTGTTACTTTTGAGGTTATTTTCCACATTTTGCTTTTTGCAGGCACATCGAAACATCTTCTGGCGTGTCTTTTCAAAAGTGAGAAATGCTGAAACGTTTTGGTCCACTGGGATGTGGTGAACAGTAATGGCCCATTATTTTTGGCACAAAGGCGCTGTTTCAAAAATTCCGGAAGAGCTCAACGGTGGAATAATTTGAGGCCAGTAAATGTGCTCAGTCAGCTGGTAACAATACTATTCTATAATTTGTCTGAACTTTACTAATCGGCATTACCCAAATGTCTTTTTGCACCACAGCTGGTTCATCACTGTGGCGACGGTCTACAGTAGGGGTGGCCAACCAGTCAGAGACTAAGAGCCATTTTTTTTTACTGTGTTAGTGCAAAGAGCCACATTGCTCACGTGCATGCGCGCTTGTGTCGAATCATTAGGCTTCATACGGCTCTTGCTGGTCAAAAACATATTGTTACAAACATCGTTAAACATTATCGAAACAGATTATCTACACACACGCACATACACACACACACACACAAACACACACACACACAAGCTGCAGCAGTTAGTTACTACTTGGGTCGGCTTGCTACACATTTGACCGAAGATCGACTTTTGAAGCGACAAACCTCACATCATCGACCCGATTGCGCACATGCAAGCATACACACGCACACACACACACACACGCACGGAGGCACGCACACATGCGCATACGCAGGCACACGCAGACACCGAGATGAGCGAGAGCCGGAACTTCACTGAACACAAACACAATCGAAACACTCAGACATACCCCCCCCCCCCCCGTTTCCTCCTCCCAACGCTCGCGCTCGACTTGGGACAGGTCAGCTAGCTCCAGGTCGATCGCGATTGACGTATTGGGCACCCCTGTCTTTAAAGCTGACTAGCTTAGCGCTTAGCGTTGAGCACCGTTGTTTGCGCATGAGCTGTGATTCAGTTGTCATCTGATTGGTTGCCCTGTATGTCAATCAAGTAAAAGGATTGATGATAGTCTGACGTACTTAGTTCTGTGTATTTAGAGCCATTGTTTGAATCGCAGCGCCACCGCGGAGGCGTTTTCGACGCTTCTCATGTGAAAGCCCGGGAGCCGCATTGAACCAGCCAAAGAGCCGCATGCGGCTCGCGAGCCGCGGTTTGGCCACCCCTGGTCTACAGTATAATATATTCAAACCTTTCTCACTCAACACTCAGGCAAATAGTTTAGGTTCTATTATACTGAACATTGGTAATAAGGTGAAGACACAATAAAGTAGCGGAACAATACGAGACGTCCTGCCCCAGGACTCCACCGACAATTGTCAACTCCTTTGCTTGTATCGCAGTGGGGGAAATAATTATTTAATCCCCTGCTGAATTTTTAAGTCTGTTCACTTACACTTTTTTTTGGAGCAGGGGTGCTAAAACTTTTGTGACCAAACATCTACTTTTCAAGCAATCAACCTTACACCATTGACCCGTTGTAGGTGCACTCATACACACATGTACGCACGCGCGCTCACCCATGCACACACGCATGACATGATGAGCAACAGCCATAATGGCCCCTAACACGAACGAAACAGAAACATTTTGTGAAAAGGAAAACACTGCCTACCTTGGCACGGAACGAACTTTGCAGCCCGTTAAATGCGGATATTATTGTACGTACGTGGACCGTTTTAAAATGTTTCTCCTGGCGCTCCAGATTCCCATTCTTTGCCAGAACCATTGGTGAATTGTACATGAAACAAATGTTGAATGAGAACAAGAATAACATAAAAAGATATATTGGAACAGCTCTGATCACAAGCTGCAATTGCAAACTGCTGACCTCTGACAACTTCCGGTATGTTAAAGGTGACCTGATTTTTAAATGTTATTTTGTAAAAACCTTTTTTGTGAAAGTGAATCTAATATGATGGTTTGGATGAAATGTGCACAAAAATATGTATTACTAACACACACCCAAACACGCAAATCTTTTTTTTTTCTTCTCCCATTTTTCCCTACACTGTTCGCGACTGATTCGGTACCAGTGGGTGGGATAGCAGTCGATCGCGATCGACATATTGGGCACCCCTGATGTAGGGAGATCGAAGTTGTATAAGTCAGTGTCGAGAGAAATTTGTTTAGTTTCTCTCTAACTGAATTTTAGACCGTCATTCCCACAAAGGTAGCCCACATCTCTTTCAAGTAACCATTCAGAAAATGTTTTGTTTTCCCTCGAAGCACAGACATGAGGTACAGCGTGGGAAATATGGAAATGGTAAAAATAAATTTTAGTTACCGAATAAAAATGAAGCGTTTACAGAGTCGCAGCGACTAATAAAACTGAAAATGGCTTGAGCAGAGTCTGGCTGGAAGAGGTACACTACCTTCCCACAAAGGAGGAGGTGGATTTTTTTTTCTTTCTTTCTTTCTTTCTTTCTTTCTTTCTTTCGCTCTTTTATTTTGGGTCATTGAACCCCCCCCCATTCTTGCGAGTTGTCAACGTTAGTGTATGTCTTGGGGTGAATGGGATCTTGTTGGAGTCACCCGCACCAGGTGTGAAGGGTAAAGCGGAGGCAATTTACCGTTCAACCAACTCTTTACAACTTGCATGATGAAGAGAATTAGTATGTTCTGATATCATTGATACCATCAATGACATCATATCAAATCGAATCATATGGTTGTGTTGAACCGTTAGGCCTCATATCGATACGGATCTTGTTGGTCAAATACACACGCACACCCACATGCACACACACATATACAGTATGTATATCTATCTATCTTTCCAGAGAGCGAGAGAGAGACATCGTTGACAGAACAGTCGCACAAGACTGCAGGTCCCGACATACCAACCTGTGCACAGCCTGGATTGATTACAAGAAAGCCTATGACTTGATGCCACATACATGGATCACTGAATGCTTGGAGTTGTATAAGGTGAACAGGACCCTAAGAGCCTTCGTTGCGAACTCGATGAGGATGTGGAAAACCACACTTGAAGCCAATGGCAAGCCACTTACCCAAGTGTCCATCAAATGTGGCTGTGTTTGGTGAGACGCTTCTGTTAGGGGGAGTGAAACCCCCCTCTTTTCAGAATGGGTTGCCCCAGCAGCAGGGGAGAAGTGCGTGCGTTTGTTTACGGCTGGCAGTTTTCAATGCAGCGGCACATAATCAACACTCTGGCGTCCGGTCTCTAATTATTATGCACTAATCATACAGAAACAGCTTCCTCGTGTAGCGTGCATTGTGAGCAGACGAGTTTGTATTGTTCAATAAATATATATTTTTTTAAAAGCAGACGTGTTTGATGAGAACTACGAACAACTGTTATTTTTGCATCGTGTATCAGCCCCTAATCATGGCACCAAAGAAAGCAAGTGCAAGTGTGTTTCTTACTGCAAACATGATTTCATTGTAGAGGAGTTTCCCTGTAATGGGGTTTTTAGTCTCATCTGGTCTAGATTTCATCCGGTGAAAAATGTGCATTGATGAAAATATTTTTGTGTAGTTTTCATTAACGAAATGAACAATACCTATAACAGCCCATCCATTGTGAATTGTTAATTTTAACAAAAATGTACAAAATGCTGTCAGGTTGGTGATGCTTGTAATTACATTTTTGCCAATGTCATAAAGACTTTAACGTCTCATTAATGTGCACAAGTATGTTGTCTAATGCGATTCTGTTAGAGTGTTGTGTGTGTGTGTGTGTGTGTGTGTGTGTGTGTGTGTGTGTGTGTGTGTGTGTGTGTGTACCTGAGCAGTGGGGCAGCGGGCCACTCCAATGGCCATTAAGCTGACAAGTGAGTGATGAGTCTCCCACGAGCTGGCGGTCTCCAGAGCAGGAATATTGCACCGTCGAGCCAAAGGTGAACTTTTCTCCAATCATAACTCCGTGTGGAGGACATCCTGGGTGTCCGCAGTCCACCTCTGCAGAGAGTGAGCAGTCAAAAATAAGAATATCAATGAAAAAACAAATGGATGGAAGAAATGCGATTGCATGGCTCAGTGCCTTTCAGAAAACAGAAATCCATATAGGCAGTATGTGACACGATTTCATGCTTCTTAAACACCCACCGGATTGCGGAAGCTTTACACATACTGCTCCTTTATTTGGCCCAACTGGGGTGCACTGGAGTAAGTAAGGAGTAAGAGCTGTTCATCAGCATATCCACAAGTAAACCTTTTTTTTTGTCTCTGCAGAATACAGGACAGTTTTAATTGGAAAACGTTCATGTATTTTCTTAAAATGACTATATTTGTTGTGAAAGTAGGCACACTGGTGTCTCTGTGTTGTCAACCACATGTTGTCATGTTCAGTTTGTTGAGTTATCCACGGTTTGTTCTACACGGGTTTGGCTCCTCTTGTCCTTTTGAGACAAGCTATTTTCATTTATCTATTCCTTGCCTTTTGCAAGAGTTTTTTGGTTCCTCTTGTTTTATCCTGGTTTATTGTAACCCACGTCATTAGTTGTACTTCGTCAGTCTGGCGCCATTTTTTGTCAATAAATACTTTTTGTCCAAAACTTTGATCTGAGTCTACGTTTGCAGAATCTGATTCTGTCCGGATCTTTGCAGACGCATGATAAAATGTACGGTATACTGATTGCATGTATATTTTGAAGGTCACTGGCCATGCACTGTATTGGTAGTTATTCTTGGGTTTGTGTTGGTTAATTACCACTGTCAAATGCCATTTAATTTCCCAAAAATCCAATTGATCGCCATCAGCTAGTAATACCTTTGGTTGGAATATCTAGTGTCCCTTGCATTTTTATATAAGAAGAGGAATTATGTGTCGTTTGCAAAAATGTGAAGTCATTTCTCTCAGCATGGGAGCAACATTACAATCTCATATACTGCTGCGCATACATTCGAACACAAGAGGCTAATTTTCAAAATTGTTGCACTTTGAAAAAGCATCCTCCTCTATTACTTAGATACGAGATGAGCAACAGTTTTCAGAAAAGGCTCCCAGTCAAACCATTTATGTACACTGTTCACAATTGAGAGCAGAATAAAGAAGAAATGATAGACACAGTAAAACTGGATACGAGAGTGAAAGACAGGGAGGGAGAGAGAGAGAGAAAATCAAAAGACAAATGATATTTGGTAAAAGAAAGAAAAAAATAAAAACAAAACAGAAAAATGAAAAAGGGACGGAAATACAAATGAAAGAAAGACAATGAAAAAGTAAAATCAAAGAATGAATGAAAGAAACACAAAAAACAGGAAAAAAGAAAACCAAGAAAGATTGACAGATAGCAAAAATGGGAAAAAAAACAAGATTGAATGTAAACGAACAATAAAAGAAACAGGAAAGCAAGCAAGACAAAATATGAAAAAAATACACAAAAAAGGAAAACTAAAGATTGAAGGAAAGAAAAAAAAGGGAAAGGAAAATAAAAGGAAACAAAAAGGAAACTAAAACAAGCAAGAACACAGAAGACGGAAATAAATAAAATCACAAAAGAAATAAAAACAAAAGAGCCAAAGAAAACAAAAGAGCAAAAGAAAGAAATGAACTAAACAAAGACAAAGGAAAAACAAAAAGACATTTACAAATGAAAGGAAGAATAGACCATCCAGAACAAAATTAAGAAAATCTAAGACAACAAGAGAATAAAAGAAAGAAATAAACAAGAAAAAGCTAAATAAATAAATAAAGAAAAGTGAAAAACAGAACGAAAGCATGAATAATTGTTAAATAACCACAGTACCGATGCATTCTGGCAGAGGTTTGTCCCAGTGGCCAGCTGGTTGGCAGGTTAGTACCGAGGAGCCAAACAGGTCATATCCAGGGTTGCAATTGTAGAACACCACACTGCCAAATGTAAAGTTGCCGTGCTCAATCTTGCTTTCACGGATTGAATTGGCAGGGATGCCAGGGTCTGTGCAATTCACCACTGTATGGAAAACAAAAACAAAGAAAATGTACCGGTTGGTTGCTTTTTATGAGAGCTCAAACAAATCCGAGGCATTTGGGGATCACGACTAAAAAATATACAAAAATGCTGGAGGCATCATTTTTGCCTCGAGTACCAAATACCCACTTATTTTCGTGTACACTGCCAAAACTATGGGGAGAGATTTCTCTAAAATCTTACTCATGTTTCTAGAGAGAAAAATAGTGTGCTGCTCCACAAAGTTTAAATGTAAGTAGAAAATGTTGAGTATCTAAAAATGAAAGACCATTGGTGGAAATGTGTTTTAGTTGTCTTCAGTACTAATGACCAATTTTTTTTTTTTTTTTATCTGCATATCAGATTATTCAATTGAATTTTGATTTGGCTATCCGAATATCAAAATATAAAAAAACTAAACAAAAAAAAATATTTATGGTATTCAACCTTTATTTATTCAGGTAAGGCTATTACAAACAGATTATCATTTGTGATGCCGACCTGGCCAAGAGGCAGCAGACAAGAGGAAAACTAAGCAAAATACAAGCAAAAGTAAAGACAGGCTTTTGGAAGTAAAATGATAGGCTGTGCAAAACAATTGCTCCAGGGAGGTCAAACTCATGTTTGTTGCAGGCCGCAACCTAGTTAGGCTATCCCTCGGATTACCATTATAAATGTGAGCCCATATAAATACATGATCGCCTTATATATTATACACAAATTCACGGATATCTAATTTTAAAATGAGAAGCCATTTTTTGTTCAACTATTTTTCAATTAATTTTAAAGGGGAACTGGGAACCAAACACAATTACAATACCTCATTTTTCTGCAAGAAACATCAGGTCGAGGCACCCTCCGTTACCATCGTGGAGTGGATTGTGTGTCTTAATGATCCCAGGAACTAAGTATTCTGTGGCTTTATGCCCCTGGCAGGGTCAGCCACGGCAAACAGGTTCTAGGTGAGGCACCAGACCAAGCACGGCTCTCAGACCCCTTATGAATAAAAATGTTGGACTTTTACCTTGCCCGTCACTGGCCTGGAGGTGGGGCTCGCTAGCCTGCACCCATGAGGCCTAGCCATGCACAGCCAGAAAGGGCAACGTGTGTCTCACATCCCAAGCTCACCGCTTGTGGGATGGCTCGAAGGGGTCGGGTGCCCTGCGAGGTGAGCGGCGGTCTGATTCCTGGGTAGAGAAGCTAGCTTTCAGGACCTGCAAGATCGCCTCTCGGACAAAGCCCAAACTGGTGTGTGAGGCAGACAAGTTCTGACTAGACAGAGTCGGACTCACTTCTTACACACCTTGGGCTCTGGTACCAGTCCTCTCGAGAGGGCTCGGACTCTCCCACTCTGGATTTGCCCGTGGTGACATGCATAGAGCAGGTGTGGGCATACTTATTGCCCCCTGGCTTGGAGCCTGTACTTTGATGTTGACCCCATTGAACTCGAGGGTAGCCTCCCTCAGCCTTTGGGTAAGGTCCTGACTGTGCTGCTGCTGCTTCTACACCAAACAGCAGCTTAGGGTACCCACCCTTTTTGGAGTGGAGGTGTGCTGGAGAGCTCTGCCCCTGGAGACTCCCTCATTCTGTTGGGGGCCCTCAATGCTCACGTACTGCAATTTTTGAACATGTTCAAAATTTCCTTGCGACAGGAAAAAAAAAAGAAAGTGTGCCGAACGTCTGATAACTATTGAGCTAACATCCGTGGCCTTGAATGAACTCTGACGAGAAGGCAACATTCACTGCCTTCGCAAATACTGGCAATTGTTCACCGCTCAGTGGTTGGGGGCTTTACTGGACCTTTGAGCTCGTCACAGATTGAGACCCTGGATAAAAGGTAGAGAGCATGGATAGACGGATGGATTGATTATGTCGATGCATGTGATTTGCCTTAGCAGGCCACATAAAACACTGTTGTGGGCCAGTTCTGGTCCCTGTGCCTTGAGTTTGACACCTGTGTTTTATTAGGCTGCTTTGTGTGTTTTTACAAAACGTTATAGCAACTTAAAACATGTTAGCGGTGTCCTCAATAGTATGCACACAATATTGTCGGTTAAATCACAAAGCAAAGCATGACAATATTTTCACAAACCCTATCTCATTTCGGTGTGCTGTCTTAACTACATCAACCATGACCATTTTATTTCAACACGACCTGACATAGAAAGAGGCATCACTCAAGAAACCTTCAAATGTTGATCCCCTTTCACCCCTTTTTTGATGCCTCATTTGAATAAACACCACATGCACCCTTGTTCATATCAGCAAAATTAAAATAGGTTTACATGACCCGAGGAATATTTTTTTCTACAAATGGTGACAACTGGGTCTGAGTTATCTTAAGCACAGACAATGAAAGGAACATCAGACACTTTTTCCTGAAAACAAAAGTACTGAAAGCATCAATTGCACACAAATTCGCAAGCATTCATTTTCAGAGTAGCTAAATCTTCAAAACACCGCTGCTGACAAGGATTTATAGGCCACTGAAAAACAATGAGGGTGAAATTAAGTTCAGAGCAACATCAAATTGCCTCAATAATGCAAATGCTCTGCAGAGCTGGCTGAATGTGAGTAATTATAGCTACTTATAGACATATTTTGACATCGGAAATCCTAATGACAGATGACTATGAACATTTTGTTTATTATCTAAGTTGGCATTTATGGAGTCATTAATACCCCACAATTAAACTCACAACTCAACTCATAAAGGTTTGTAGTTTTGAACTGCAACTATGATCCCCACTTGGAAAAAAAACCTACAAACCCTTAAAAAAGTCCAACAGTTTCTTCTTCTTCCTAAAATAGGAAAATTACAGGAAACTGGGAAACTCGTAGGTCTTACTTTCAAACAGCGGCATATTAATCGGTAAGGCTACACACCTGACATGTTCATTAAGGCTGTTGCAGATAGAGACTTGCCATCGATTTTATTTTACCACCGAAGTTGGTAAAATAAAATTACAAGCTGAATACAATTATTGCAAATGTTTTTCAACCTATATTGAATTGAATACACGACAACAACACGACATTTAATGGTCAAACTGATAAACTTGATTTCTTATTCATGATTCAGTCATTCATTCTTTTGTGAATATTCACTCGTTTTGAATTTGATCCCTGCAACGCATCCCAAAAAACATGAGATTGGGCACACATTGTGACATCACCTTTCCTTTCAACAATACTCATTAAACATTTGGGAACTGAGAATAGTAATTGTTGAAGCTTTCTAGGTGGGATTTTTTCCCATTTGCTCTTGATGTACAACCTACTTTGCTCAAAAATCCGGGGTCTGCGTTGACATATTTTGAACTACACATTTTCAAAGAGAGACAAGTCTGGACTGCTGGCAGACTCTTTTAAGACAAAACCATGCTGTTATAAAATTTTCAGAATGTGGCTTTGCATTGTCTTGTGAAATAAACAGGGATGGCCCTGAAAAAATATGTTGCTTTAATTTCTGCATATGTTGCTCCAAAAACCCGTATGTACCTTTCAGCATTATATGACTTGACAAATATTGTCACAGATGCAGGATTTTCAACTTTTTGCAAAAAATCTGGATAGTCCTTTTCCTCTTAGGCCCCAAAGAACACGGCATCCATGATTTCCACAACCAGTTTGACATGTAGGTTCGTCAAGAGACAACACACTTTTCCAGCTTTAATCAATCCATCTCAGATTACCTCGGGCCCAGAGAAGCATGGGTGATGTTGATACATGGCTTTCACTTTGCACGGTACAGTTTTTACCTGCATTTATAGTACTGTGTCAACTCAAAATGGTTTTCTGCAGTGTTCCTGAGCCCTCGTGGCAATATCCTTTTACACAATAATCCTTGTTTTTAATGTGGTGATGCCTGAGGGACTGAATGTCAAGGGAATTCAATGTTGGCGTTCGACCTTGCTGCTTGTGTGCACAATTTCTTTTTCCAGCTTCTGAATTTGTTGATGTCATTATGGATCACAGATATAAACTCACAAAATTCCTTGCAATTATATCTTGACAGATGTTCTTAAACTGTTGGACTACTTGCCTCACCTCATCCTTGCTTGTGAACAACTGAGCCTTTGGGGAATGTTCCTGTCACCATGACACTCACCTGTTTCCACTTAATCTCTGCACTTATATATATACAGTTCAAACCTCGGTTTTCATCCAGAAGGATGTTCGAAAACCGAAACCACACTCTTTTTAAAATAAAATAAAAATGTGTATTGAACACGTCTGCTCACAATGGAAAGCAACACGAGAAAGCGTCACTTCCTCGTGTAAGGAAGGCGAGAGGAGTCAAATGTTGCATTCAAGTGCGCTCAGTTTGTTCAAGAACCGAAATGTGTTCGTCATCCGAGGCATAAAAAAATAGAAATTTTTGGTCGAAAACCGAGATGTTCGAAAACCGAGGTTTGACTGTATATATATATATATATATATATATAACATTAACCAGTTTGAACACTAAATATCTATATCCCCCTATAGCCTGCATGGTGATAGGTGTGCCTACCTCCTGTAGTTGACCTTTCAAACATTTATTATAGCAAAAATAAACCAAAACATCATTCATGTGCCAATGCTATAAATGTCACCTCTACATGTTGCAGGCAGCTGGCTCCACTGGCGGTTAGCCTGGCACTGGGCTGAAGAAGGCCCCTCCAGGCTATAGCCTTTATTACAGGAGAAACGCACCACATCGTTGTAGTTATAGCCCTCGCCGATGGTGCGCCCGTAGATGGGGCTGCCGGGATGGCCGCACGTGACAGCTGGTATTGACAAATATCATCCAGGGACATCAGTGGAAAGTGGATGAAGAAAGAGAAAGGGAAGAGGGGGAGTGTTGGGGAGAAAACGAGTGGAGGGAGAGCAATTTATTAAGAGATGATCGTCGGGAGTGGGGGGGTGGCTGACACTTATATATCATAAAGGAATACCATTACCATAAAATTACCTTCACATCACAGCAGGGGAAATGAAGGATAATATGTGTTCGTGGGGGGAAGTAAAATGTGTCTTTCAGTTAGTCAATAGGTGAGGGTCAGATTGTCTGGACAACACTGCCACTTGTAATACTCTCAAAAAAATATGACATCGACAATGTTTCTCATATTTTTCTCAGCAACAACACCCGTTCACTTGATTTGTTTTACTTTGTAATATTGGACAGCTGCTTCTTATATTCATATACACCGGTAGATTATTTTGGATTGTGTGCCTCAATTCTTCAAGTTAATGCCTTTTTTTTACGGTCACTGTTTATTTTCTTTTAACATGGGCACAAATGCATCACAAAACAATACGCACAAGGCCCCATGTAATTCATTAGCCACTGGACTGCCAGAAGGAATAAGTACTTACGGATACACACTGGGAGTTGTCCAGACCAGTTGTGGTCCTGTTGGCAGATCCGTACTGAGGAGCCAATGAGCCTAAATCCAGAGTTGCACTGGTAAACCACAGTGTCTCGATAACCGAAGTTCTCACCGATCACCTGCCCATTCACTATCTGCTCAGGAATGCCACAATGACCAGCTGTAGGAAGAAGATGAAAGGAACATTAAAATCTAGGTACTTTACGTATCCAATTTCTGCTGCAAAACTCCTGAAGATTATAAGCAACTTTGATCATCCATCAATCCAGCCAACTTGAAGTGGTAATTTTAAGGTACTGTTACCTAATCATAAACTATTCCACCACCTGGCAGCGTCCACTCTCCCTGATTTAGTGGGACTCTATGTCCTAGTACCTTTGTGTACAACACAGTGGTCTTTTGATGATTCTCAGAGCTGGAAAATATCCCGCAGGTTGTAGAGTGTTCTCTATTCGGGCTCCAGTACTCCGGAATGTCCTACCTGAGAAAACTATAGCCGCTACCTCGGTAGATTTATTTAAATCTAAATTTAAGACTTCTTGCCTTTAGTGAAACCCCCTATAGGCTTGTTTTACCTCTGCTTTTCCTTTCCCCCTGCCCCCTCGTCCCCTGCTTGGAGAAGGAGCAGTATGGATTCTGCACCGACCAACAAGAGCTGAAGTGGGCCACTTTCCCATAGGCATTACTACAGAGACTTCTGCATCGACCGATTGGGCCAAGTTCTGAGGAGGATCAACTTTTCCAAAGGTGTCTTCATCTATTATATGCAAAGCTTCATCTATTAAATGGACTCTCAGGTTGTCCTACTGTATCACACTGCAGAATGTGTTCGCGATAAATGTTGCCCTCTCAGCATCCATTGCAGCCTTGTCAACCTTAAAGGGGGAATTCCTCCATCTGTCATCCATTCTTTTTTGAGATTGAGGATTTTGCTAGTATTTGTCAACTGTGGGCTTGTGAAGCCCTTTGAGACTCTTGTGATGAACGGTTTAGCTCGTATTCCACTGAGCTGCGAACAACAGCGAGTGTTTTCAAAGGTAGTGAATGTTGCGCTCTTGTCAGTGGTCGCAAATGTTCGCCAAACGGTTGTCAGAGATTCGTCAACGTTTTGTGTGTGGTGTGTGTGTGTGTGTGTGTGTGTGTGTGTGTGTGTGTGTGTGTATGGGTGTAGAGGGGTGGGGGGGTTATTGTTGCAATGTGCAAAATTCCCTTGCGACAAGAAAAGTATGGTGAACATCTGGCAAATGTTTGTCCAACATTTGCGACCCAGAATGAATCCTGACAAACCCTGCTGAGAATGCAACCCTAACCACCTTCCAATTAATGGTTGTTAAGCACACTGATGTCTTACTGCAGTGTTTTTCAAACCCTGTGCCATTGTCAATAATATGAAAGATTCTAAAATACTTTTTTCTTTGTGTTCATTTGATTCAAATTCAAGCTCTTATAACGTCATTCTTCAATGTTAAAAATGGTTATAGTAACAATATAACACGTTAATTGTTAAAATAAGCGTTTTTTTACATTTCAGCTAGTGGTGTGCCGCAAGATTTTTTCGATGAAAGATGTGTGCCTTGGCTCAAAAAAGTTTGAAAAACACTGTCTTACTTAATATCCAATGTTACAGTGAAACTCCTCTACAACGAAACCTACATGGGCGAAAATACCCCCTAATGTGACAAAGATTTCATGCATTCACACCATTTGGGAATGGTGTGAATGCACTGCTCCTGCTCCCCATAAAAAGAAAAAAGAAATCTGTTGCGTTATACGAAATCATTTTCTCTGCTCTTGCCTCGCGAATAGATTCACTACAATGAAGTCTAATCCAACAGTGACCTCTACTGCTTTGTTCGGAAACAGCAACAGCAACCACTACACTGGTTTACACAGCTCCGAGTTTCCTGAACGCTTCATACTCATAGCTGCTCTGCCATTGGCTTACCGGGCATCATTCGGGCCAAGAGGGACCTCACGATCTATGTGTGTAGATACTGTAGCTAGATCCGTGGAAGATAGAGTGGAATGCATCCGATTAGCTGCTCACAGTAAATTGCTTGTGGCTCGACGGACAGTCAAATAAACGGACATTTCCTGGAATGCTTTACTTGTTATCATGCTAAAAACCTTACGCTAACTGGAGCGCTAATGAAAGAGAAGGCGAGTTCCATCTAACGATGGCCATCGAGGACTACGAAGCGTCCCGTGGCTGGCTTTAAAAGTTCATTGCATGACATCAGCTGAGCAATGCTGTCTTGGGTGGCGAGCGAGGGGAGGACGAGTTAGAGACAGTGAGATGGTGGAAAGAAAAGGCACCGGGTCCAGGAAGTATTTGTTATTGTTAGATTCAGACGTAGCATGAACGTTGCATTGCTAAAATGGCTACAAAATGGACCTTTGGATGTCAAGCAGCTAAGACAAGAAGCGCTCTGACGCTGGAAGAGAGGGTAAAAGTGATCAAAATGAAAGACGGAGGAAGCAAAATAAAATACATTATCCAAGAAATTGATGTAAGTGAAAGTGAATGCTGATCGTACATTTCGCAATTTCTTTCCCTTTTTTTTTCTTTCTACACTGACTACATGAAGTGTCAAATAAGTGTGTGCTATTGGAATAAAAATAAAGAGTAGACATACATTTGTGCGTGCATGCGCATATACGTTTGTTTGTTTGTGTGTGTGTGTTTACATCTGAGATCAAATTTGCTACAGTGAAAACCGCCCTGAAACATTTCTTGCTGCAAACATGATTTCGTTGTAGAGGAGTTTCACTGTATTATTAAGGGTCTTTACTCACACTAGATTTGGATTTGCTTCAGTCCATCCATGGATCTTTCTCAGTCATGAAACTTTACAACAAAATCATGTTTGCAGCTAGAAATTTTTCACTTTTAGTATAGCCCTGTAAACACACACAAACACAAAATGTATATTTGTATTCCAATAGGGCATAAGTATGAGCATATACTTATTTTACACTTCATATAGAGCTCTCAGCATTCTCAATTTCTTACTTTGCTTCCTCCATCTCTCATTTTGATCACTTTTACCCTGTCTTCAAGCGTCAGAGCTCTTCTTTTCTTAACTCGTTGGCATGCAAAGGTCCGTTTTGTAGCCTTTCTAGCAATGCAATGATCGTGCTGCATCTGAAACAAACAATAACAAATACTTCCTGTACTAATGCGCATGTGTAAACCAGCGTGGTGGTTGCTGTTGCCATTTTGGAGCGAAGCAGTAGGAGTCGCTGTGACAGGCGGAGTTCGGATTAGACTTTTGCAGAAGGCTTGTTTTCGTTGTAGTGAACCTCGTTGCGAGGCAAGGGCAGAGACAAAAGGTTTCATATAACGCAACAGGGGGGCTTTTCGTTGGAGGTGTAGCAGAAAAGTGGGAATAGCTTTCATGCATGAAGGTTTTTTCGCACGTGTAGGTTTCGTTGTGCAGGAGTTTCACTGTAGTCTACATTTTCATGTTTGGTCATTATTAATGTTTTTCTTTCTTTGTTTAAAACAGCAATCATGATGTGACCTATTTTTGGGCACCTATAACCACACACACACACACACACACACACACTCAAACAAAAAAAGAAAACACATTTGTCTTCGATTGAGGGGGGGGGCACAAAATGTTTTTTTTTGTGCCAAAATACTGTTTACTGTATGAATGTATGTACTTTGGGAGAGCAGTTCTGAGGTGACAGTGGTTAAAATGTTACTTTGGGAGCAGCGCATCAAATTGTTTATCAATTACATCATGCACCGATCGCTCAAGTACATTGCTGCCAGCTCTTTTGTGTGCAGTCGTTGTCGCAGCTCCCGTGGAAAGTTTATCTCAACAGTGATCATGAACATAGCATTTAAGTACTATCCTAGATGCATTTTACCTTCAACACAATCCATTGGTTAGCGGTTCCCCTGTTGTTTGGCTCAGTGACTTAGGTTGTGTCTGTCTGGTTTATTATTGTCAGAATGAAACTGGCTAGTTAGGTTAGCTTCGCCCTGCCATGTTGCAGGACACCAGCTAATTGTCAGGTCCGAGCTGGCCGGACAAGTAATCAGCAGTTCCAGTCAGTTTTTTTTAAAATTTATTTTTTAAAGATATTCACACCAGTTCTATATTGTACGTTTACTTTGAGTAAAAGCATAGAACTCCAGCTCCACATCACAATATCAAGACAAATAAAAACACGTTTCTGTTGAGAACACAACATTGCAAACATGACCAACATGGAACACACTATTACAAGACAAAAATGTTTATCATACAGCAGTGTTTTGTGATGTTTAAAAACATTTGAAACACTATGAAAATGTTTCATGATTATATTTTACACTAATAATATAGGCGGTTATATTAAGAACAAGTTCTATCGCTTTCTCTCATCATCATTTCATAGGCCGTTCATTATATGCGGGACAATTATATGTGCAATAATTCAGTAATCACAACCTGGCTCGGTCCCCAAGCCCCATGAAAAGTGGGCGTCCTCTGTAATTTACTTCCATGTACCAATAAATGTAATACATTATAACATCTAGAACGTTGTGTCCTTAACTAAAAGACAAACTCGTTTTTATGAAGTAAGTTTTAACCTGTTCGATCTGACAGTGCTGGTTAAAAGTATGTATACCATGTATTATTGCCATGTACCGCATTTCCAAGGTTCCAAACATAATGAACTCAAAAAGTTCCACTAAGTGGTTCATTCAAATGAGTAAAAATGACCAGGTATTTCAAGGGCTTGTTTCTTTAAAAGGTTTATAACTGTGCTCAATAACATTATTATTAGGTGACCATGTCAATTTACCACAGGAGAAAATTGGACATATTTCGTAATCAACTATTAGCCACAAGCATTTGGAAAGTAAGTAAAAAAAAAAAAGCTGTTTCTGTCTTATTCTGGCGGCAAGTGGTTAGCGTCCTTCACAGTGCTACCGCGATCCCAGCTCCGGCCTCCCTGTGTGGATTTGCCCCAAAATATGACTTTGGTCCCTTTGAAGCGTTGGTTTTCATTGAACCAATTCTTCCCCCGCCTACTGCCCGAAGACTGCTGGGATATCCAGACCCCCCGCGACCCTAGTGAGGATGAAGCGGTTCTGAATGAATCCTGGCCAAGTCGTCCCAAAGACTCCACTTACCCAGGCAATGAGTCAGTCCGGAGGAGACACTCTCGAACAATCGATCCAGTTAAAACATAGCCAAGGTTGCAGCTGAAAATGGCTGATGCTCCAAAGGTAATCTGGGTCCCAATTTTCTTCCCATTAGGTGGAATGGGCAGGTCGCCACATGAAATAACTGCAAGAGATAAAAAGAAAGACAATGGAGGGGATGGGTTGCAAGGGAATAAAATACCAGGAGGGTGCAGGACTGTGTTTTACACGGACCACAATACTGCAACAACCGACCACCTTCCAATCAAAAACAACACTATTGTGATGTTTATGTATGTGTCATCTATAGAATTATATAACTGATGCACCCAAGACATTATTATGTGTTGGAGAGAGATTAATTCTGAAACTGAAATGTTCATTTGTCTGAAGCTTGGAGCACAGCCGTCATGCTCCTGCTTTGTAAAATGCGGTGAATAGTCAGTGTTTTTGAGTTGTGTATTGCAACATTTGGGTTATTCTTGGCGCACTGCAATACATGGAAACAGAACAAGAACTTGCGTGAAAAAGCAAGATGTTCAGATTTTATTTATTTATTTATTTCCCGGCCCAAATATTGAGCAGCAATTTCAAAACATTTTACCACCCCCAGACAAAAGTGACTGGTAGACTTCACAAGGAGCAAAATTATGGCTTTTACCCATGTGCCAGGAAAAACATTAAAAAAAAAATCTCATCTCTTTTATAAAAATATCTAAACCGGGCTTTGGCACAGCCGTCAAAAGTACAAAAATGAGTCTCTGAATTGATGTAGAAAAACACATGGATTCTCTCAGGCTTATAATGAAACAGAAGCCAAGCGAGACACTCGAAGTAGGGTCGATATTAGTTTACAAACTCATCCATTCTATTCTACAAAACTCAGCATGCAGTGTTTTATGCCGTGCACGTCACGTATCTTCTTAAAAATATTATACTTTAGTGTTGCATCTCCTTATATTGTATTGATTTAAAAAAAAAAATTATAATAATAATAACAAAAACAACTCACTTCTGCATCGGGGCCTTTCATTTCTCCAACTCCAAACCCCATTCGCAAGGCACTGGATGTGAGCAGGACCAACACGGAAGTATCCCGGGTTGCAAGTGAAGATTATTTTTGTGCCATATTCATAGGACGACCCATTGACGATACTCCATTTTCCATGGTCCAGCGAAAAGGAGCTGAGACTGGGGCACATCATAACTGAGCCAAAGCAAAGTAAAAGAGAAAGAAGACATTTGTATTATTCCAATGTACTGACATCTGCTCGCATTTGCTCTGTCACTGCTCATAAACAGAGGAGAACTCAAACTTATTTTGGAAACGACTTTGTTCAAAGTACAATATAATGTAAATGCAACTCATTCATTTATTTCAACCAATGGGCATGAACCCGTGGAGCTGTTTGTGAGTTGGTACATTATAAAACCAAATGAGTCGAGCTGTACCCTTTTTCTTTCTCTGTAACACACATACAGAATAAACACGAGTCCCAGTGGGAAGCAATGTGGCCAATCCTGCCTTCCTCTGACTTTTCAAACCGGAGCCATGCTCAGTACTTAGTTAGCACTACCACTTTGCTAAATAAGATAAGATAAGATAAGATAAGATAACCTTTATTTGTCCCACACTGGGGAAATTTGCAGTCTACAGCAGGGGGGGAGAAAAAACAAAGTGTTTCATTGCACAAAATAAATATTTCAGAAATGCACTGTACACAGTTCAATATAAGTGCAATATAAAATATAGCAATATATTTGTAAAATAAAAATAATAAATTAGCAGTAGCATAGAAAACACAGCATAAGGCGTAAATAAATATACATTTAAAAAAAACATTGATAATCTTGGTTTTGTTGTGTTTCCGTGCGTCACCAGCAGGAGAAAAACAGCAAAAGCAAAACAAAACAGCCAATATTCAACCAGTCAACCAGTCGATCACTGGTCTACCAATTGAACCAAAGCCACTCAGCAAAAACTTGCTGTTATTGCCCTGCTGGTAGCTGGTGACACCAAGAACACTCCATCTGGTCCCAGCTATCACCATTTCCTCGCTGGGCCCCAGCAACAGGCTGGTCCTGATGGGACGCTGTGAATGAGTTCATCGAGCGGGTTGCCCAAGTGGCCGAAGGTTCGGCTAATCAAATCTTGTCTGTTTTGTTTTGCTCCAGCGGCCATCTTATATTAACACTCACAAAGCACGCCTGACCTGAATACATTTATTTATTTATTTGTCTCTACGGCGACAATGCCTCAGGATGTGGCGTACGGTTATACCAATAATTATCTCATGCACATTCCATCAGTAAGAATGAGATTATAAATTGTCTTTTAAAAGGTACCATGTCGAAGAGTGCAACGGAAAGATTCATCTGCATGATATTGTCGGAACAGCAAACAGCAAAGCCCATCAGCAAAAAAAATGCTGTGAATTGTAAATCAAACCTCTGGAAATCACAATTATAGTGAGATAATATATTCTGAATGGTCAATGCAAACAGGAAAAATACATCTCGGGTTCATCGGAGACGACATTTTCCAGGTATATGAATGTGAGTTTGAATTGTCATTTGTCTATACGCGTCCTGCGGTTGACTGGCGACCGATCAAGAGTGTACCTCACCATTTGCCTAGTTAGGCTCAAATTGCTGCTCACTCGTGACGTTGATGAAGACAGACAATTGCCAAAAATGTTGACTGACTGGGGGAATGGATTAATTAACTCTCAGGCATTCCTAACGTTGACTGAGCAGGATTTTTTTTCTTCATATTAAAAGAATCCCAATGTAAAAAAAAAAAAAAAATGGGTGAAGGAAGACTGTTTTCAGACAGTATTTTGACAGTTCACAACTGAACAGGGTTTTGTTGGATGTGTATCCAAGGAGCGATTTCAAACTTGAATCATCTCCCCACCAGTGAACTTCTTGACATCACTGTCACCCTTTCTTGGTATCTCTCTGCCTCCTCCTCCAAATGTGTTTTTGTACTCACGGATGCATCCAGGTATCTTGTTGTGGTTGCTCCAGGTACCGTCTGACTGGCAGACTGTTGTCGTTAACTCTTTGGAGGAAAGCCGGTAACCACTGTCGCAAAAGTAGGTCACTCGTGTACCAACAGAATAATCGGCAGCGAGAACACCTCCATTCACTGGCGCGCTGGGCACACCACATGACACAGCTGGGGGACACAAGAAGACATTTATTGACAACCATTTGTTGACATTTATGACACAGATGCACAGTCAAGACGGATTCTGCAGAGGGGAAGAATCTCAAATCTCGCTTTGATTTGTTAGGTGAAATGAAACCCAAATCCTGAAACGCAAGCACCTTTGTGGGTAATTAATATTTGATATTAAGACAAATCATAATTAAAAATCAAGAATAGAGGTTATTGGATACCCCATTTTTCTTTCATACGGTTATGAATACAGATGAAAGAAAAAAAAAGTAAATTAAACTCTTGCAGAGTTCTGATCAATGAAATAAAACATTATGGTTTTGGACATTCTCAAATAGACCCAGCACAGGGAAAGCCAATGGTCTA